>CM053622.1:785010305-785041403 GCA_028646595.1 Phalanger gymnotis
AGCCCTGCTTCCCTCTGCCACTTTGTGGGTTCTGCAGCTCTAAAATTGGTTCAGAGCCATTGTTTTATAGGTTTTTGGAGGAACTTGGTGGGGAGCTCACGCCAGTCAGTGCTTCCCAGCCGCCATCTTGGCTCCGCCCCCCGAAATCTTTGTTTTGTTGTGGAACAGAGAAATAGTCTAGTATTGGCACAAATAAGGACCCCTCAGGACACAAGGTCGGAAGATTTGGAATAGAAGGTAACTTTGAGAAGCAAACTTTAGTTATACTTCTATCCCAGACCTAATACGTGCCCATTTTCTTCTCTGGGCATCAATTTCAACATCTTCGAAATTATGCAGTTCATCTACACTCATCTCTAGGATGCCCCTCAGCTCTGACATTCTCCATTTTTAAGTCCCTTCCCAGCTCCGGCCTTCCCTGTCCTCAGGCCCCTTCCAGTTCAGACGTCTCCTGTTCTAAGGTCGCTCCCAACTCTTCTGTGGTCAAAGATCTCTTTGGGCTTAGATCCTGTAGTACAATATGAAAGTTAATACCCACAGGTAGCAATCTCACTTGCCTAGTGATAACAAAGCCTCTGATCTTGCTAATTGGTCATTATTTGAAGGTCCTTCTGAGGTCAAGGGATAGATAAAGATCCTGAGGTCCTTCTAGCTCTGAGATTCTATAATCCATGCAGAAAGGATGACAAGGGTTTGTTGAATGATTGTGAAAGTCTTTTTCTAGTCATTGACTTTCACCTTGACCTAATGGACTGTCCCCCTCTCAGAGAAAAATAACTAAGAAGTATCACACCATATCCATCAGTGTCCACATGGCTTGGGACAAATGGTAAGAAGCAAAGGAAGGAGACCAGGAGTATGGATGATCACCAAAGGGTTCAGAATCCTAAAAAGTTCATTGCCACACCATAGGCAGAGGGGAAAAGTGTGACTGAGGCTCAAGAACTCAAGAGACCTGGTTCTCCTTCCCATAGGTCCCCAGACTTGCACCTTGAATACTTTGTCTTTTACTGCAAATGTTACAGTTAAAGAAACTAAGGCCTAGGAAATAGAAGACAGGCTTGGAATCAGGAAGACTCATCTCCTGAGTTCAAATCCAGCCTCAGACTCTTACTAGGTGTGTGACTCTGGGCAGGTCACTTAACCGTTTGCTTCAGTTTCTTCATTTTTAAAATGCAGGGAAATGGCAAACTCCTCCAGTATCTCTGCCAAGAAAACCCCAAATGGGTCACAAAGAATCAGATGTGACTGAAAAATGACTAAACAGCAACAACAGGGAAAAGAAAAGACTTGAGAAAGGGGCAAAGCCCAATGGGAACTCTTTTGTTCTCCCACACAGAGTCCTTGCCACCAAGGCAGGCCTTTAGAGACCCCTCACTGTGGGCCCAGAGCTGACCTCAACTTCTAGGGGACAGGAGCTGAGCATGAGTCCCTTCAGAGTGACTGGTACTATGTCTGATCAGGAAAAATGTTTGAGCCTAGGGAAGCTTCCAAAGAGGACAAAGTCTTGGAGATAAGGGAAGTGTAATGGCAACCACACTGGCACACCTAGTATGGCTGCTAGCACAGGTTCTTAGATCTGCTTTATTAGGAAAGATAGCTTTTTAAGGGGTCAACAATCTTTAATTACATAAAATACAAACGGGCAAAATATAGAGCAAAGAAATAAAAATCAACAGACAGGGCTCTAATGCCTTAATCAAAGCAATACTGCTATATACTTGTTTCAACAATCCGGCTAGCAGCTTCTGTCGGGGTATAAGATCCACCCACAGCCAGCACCCAGAAAGCTGCCAGCAGCACAGGTTCTTTTGATCTGCTTAACTAAGGAAAGCAAGGTGAAGGGGTTGACCAAGCTTACTTTAATTCAGCATACAAATATCATCCACTTAGTTCAGGTGAAAAAGATGAGCACACTGAACTTCAGAATAAACTACAAACAAATTATAAACATGGACAGACAGACCTTGTCTAATTCAAATCCCAATACATAGTTACCAGAGTTCAACAAAGTCTCAGCATCTGGGGTTACCAACTGGAGGGCTCCTTGGCTACAGCTGCCCAGAGTCTCCTCATCAACACCATCTCAAGAGCCCTGCATAAATGGCTCTGTCCTCCCTTCTTATAAGGCTTCAGACATCATCAAACATCATCTGAATGACCAGAATTTAGGCTGCTATGATTGGTTCTTGAGTTAGCCCCTCCCCTTAGGACCCTGGGAGATTCACAACCACATAAGTTATGTTAACACCTAATAGGGCATGGCTCTGGAGTTAACACCTCCCCTTAGCAAGCCCCACCTTGGGCCCCACCCCAGTCACCAATCCACACCCACAGAGGTTCCACACCTAATAGAGGTTTGGCCCTGGGGCTTAGCACTTAGCAAGATTCAATGAAATACACTCAAAGCAAACAAAAGCCAAACTCTTCAAGGGCACTAAGTGCTAAGGAGCCCATTTTGCTTACCAACACACTACTTTACATCTATCAGTTAATTGAGAGAGGTTTACCTCTGAGCAATCAGGGAGCTCTGAACATACAGCCACTCAGAGTCTCCACCGGGGAATCACAAGATCCTTCTTGTAAGCGAGCACCTGAAGCAAAAGCCCACCCCTCAGAATATATACTCTTTCAGCTAATAGGCTCAGAGCCAGAATTTTCGTGACTCAGAGCCTAATTAGAAATTAGCAAAAGGTGCGTAAGCCTTCCTACAAGCAAGCAAGCAAGCTCCACATGAAGCCTATTGATGGGCAGGGAAGATCTTAGTCCCCATCAACCTTACCAGAAGGCAGAGGGGGCTTCCCACAGGAGGACATATCAGCTGGGCCCAGGTGGACAGGGCAGGGTAAGAGGAGCTGGGAGCAGGCTCCCTCTCCCTCTCCCTGCCTATCCATCTACATCATTAAAGCAAAGTTCAAGACTTGGAAAAAGACCATGAGCATGCCTGAATGGTTCAGAATTGCACGATATAAGGAATTCTCTAAGTAGAAGGCAGAAGAATTAAAGCATTTATTCAAGCTCCAAAGTACCAGACCCAAAGACCAATGCCCCCAATTCAATATTGTCCCCAAAACCTTCCAGAACCAATAAGCCCACTTAACAATAGTAACCAGGAGGTTACAGAAAAATATTATGGCAGCAAGACAACCATACTTGTGCTTCCCCCCAAAGCTAGGGCCCTCCTGTAAGAAGATCACTCACGGGTCCCAAGTTAACATGGAGAGAAAGTAAAAGTTGGTTGTCCAAGTCTAGACCCAGGGCTAAGAGCTGGAGGGAAAATGCATATATCTGCTACCATCCCAGATCAGGAATTTCCAAAAAATTCCTGTATTCATTAGATTCAGATAATCAGCACACTGTGACATCATAGTTTATTAGACACAACAACAATAAAAGTATGACCACATGTTGTTCTCTGCCCAACTGTCTTCTGAGACTCCTTCCAACTGCCCTCTCCTCCCTCTGATGGTACTGGGGGTGATTTCCAAACTACCTCCTCACAGATCATGGAGAGGGAAGAAGTGGGTGGAAGGGGTGTGTGTGTGTGTGTGTGTGTGTGTGTGTGTGTGTGTGTGTGTCTGCAGTGCTGTACTTGAGGCTGTAAACTGTAGAAACACAGGGAGCAAGTTCTTTATCTCTACCCCTGGCTTGTCAGTCTTATTGTTGAGTCATTTCAGCCATATGCAATTATTCATGGCCCCATTCGGGGTTTTCTTGGCAGAGATACTGGAGTGGTTTGCCATTTTCTTCTCCAGCTCATTTTACAGATGGGGGAACTGAGACAAATAGGGTTGAGTGATTTGCCCAAGACCACACAGCTAGAAGTGTATGAGGCCAGATTTGAACTCAGGATGATGAGTCTTCCTGATTACAAGTCCATTGCTCTATCCACTGCACCATCTAGCTGCCCACTTGTCACTCTCCTTAGCAAATAATCAATACGCTTTCAGTCTCAGAGTTTGAAGTAACTTTTGAGATCACAGAGCTGGAACAAGCTTTCCTAGAATATCAGAGGTGGTGGGGTCCTTAGAACATAGAACATCAGCTCTGTGAGGGTCCCAAAAATGGAAAAGGGGAGAGCAGAAGGCAGAAGACAGAATTTGGTACTTACCAAATTTGAGTTGGGGGGATTGGGCATAGCCTTGGGGAAGTGGTCCTTCCAACTTATAATGAAAATTGCTATCCATTTCCAGAGAAAGAACTCACAGAGTCTAAATGCATATTGAAGCCCACTTTTTCTTTATTTTTCATTTTTTGTCTGTGTTTTCTTTCACAACAGGACTAACGTAGAAATGTTTTGCATGACTGCACATGTATAACCCATATCAAATTGTTCGCCTTCTCAATGAGGAGAGGGTAAAGAGAGTGGGAGAGAATTTGGAACTCAAGTTTTTTTTTAAGAGAATGTTAAAAATTGTTTTTACATATAATTGGAAACTAAATTTTTTTTTTTAAAAAAAGAAGTTGTCCTTTCTGCAGTCCCTGGTACTGCTCTTTCTTCAAAAGAAAAGGGGAAGCAATGCCCCTGTGTCATTTCTGGACCCTGAGGAGTGGGACACAGATATTTGTCGAACTGAAATGAACAGGACTGGCCCGCTCCTTCTCTGAGCCCCCACCTGGAGATAGGAGTCTGGAGGCTGATTCTGGCCTTGAGAATAGTCCTGTTCTTCCCCTCATCCCCAGCACCTCCCACTCCTAACCTTTGTTAGCAGAGACTTCAAATCCAGGCTGGGCCCTAATCCACAAAGTATAGAAAGTGAGAAAAAAAGCCTGCAGGTGCAGAGAGAAAGAGGAGAGGGAGTGTCTTCCATAGTTCCATTCTCTCCAGAGTAGAGGAATAGAGAGGTTGAGGAATTCAGAACCTCTTTTTCTCAATACTATAGCCAGGTTTTATGGGATAAAGTTGCAGATAAAACCTGGAGAAAGCCCTGATCTTCAGAAGTGAAATGAAGATTCCGCTCTTGCCATCACTATCTGAGTGACCTAGGGCAAGCTCCAGTCTCAGAGGGGTCAGCTGACCCAACAGGTGTCAAGTTCACAGCTCTCTTGAGGTATATGAATCCTCTCTTGGAACAGGTGGATCTGACTCGAAGGTCAGTCCAATTTTTTTCTGAAGGGCAAAATTAAAAAAACTTTTTTTTTAAAATCTCTTTCTGTATTTTGATTTCGGCCAAAAAAAATCAAAAGAGAAAAGTATCTTTTCCCAATTTATAGACATTTCATATAAACTAATTGAAAACTAGTGAGGTTTCTCTAAATTGTGGCTTATGTGCTGAAATTGTTGTCACGAGTTTCAAAATAGCATTCTGTGAAACTTGTTTTAAGTAAGTTTAAAATATAGGCAGATTTGAAAGTAGTATGAGTGAAGTTTCAGGGGATCTTTTGTCTCTTCCCTGAGTAAAAACCAAGCCACTTTTCCCAACTTTTGCAGTGAGGGATCAGTGAGGGAGAAGACAGTGTGCTAACAGCAGCATGTTTGTCTTTGGCTCTAAGCTACTCAGTGTTGCTAGCAGGACGGCACCCTTTAATTCGTTTAGAGAAGGTCTCCAGGGGCACCTTCCTCTGCTCTTGCCTACTATTAGCTCATGCACTGGGGTTGCCTGGGCAGAAAACAGAACCTAAATTGTACGAGTTGGTGAGTGGGAACCCAGGCATAGAAAGCCAGTGCTGATGAGGGAAATAAATCTCCATTTCCCCTGGAGGGTTATTGTGTCTCTAATTCTTAGAGAGCCCACCACCCACATCTCAATTGGGATTAATTAATAGTCTCCCACCCACTAAGTGGCGGAGGCAGGTGTGGGGGGGGGAGGTGTGGAGAGGGGAACAGGGCGGATTTTTATTATTCCAAAAGACTGATCAAGAAATTAAACTGAAAGATTTAAACAGCAAAACCGTAGGGCCAAAGGGATTCCCTTAAATGGGTTGGAGAAAACAGAAAATGCATCTAAAAACTCTCTTTTGTCTAATCTGAATAATACTGTTTTAAGACACAAAGCGATGTTAGAATTCAAAAGGGGAATGTTGGGCAAGGGTTCTTAGAAGCAATAATGCTCAAAGTCGGAGGGGTAAGGGATGTAGATCTCAAAGATAGATTTTCTTTTTTTCCACACCCCAAGATCCCAGCCCTGACTTTTCTATAGGTATTCCCTTCATCTCCTTTCCCCTACAAATTTTAGAAGTTGAATACCTACTTTTTCTATTGACAAAGTATCCAGTAGAAACATAACAAATGCTGAAAATATAACAAATGAAAATAAAAGAAAAATAACAAGTGACTAAAGCTGAATGTAGAAAGAAATATGTTGTGTTAACTCAGAAATAGCAGCTAGAGGGTGAATTCTTTTCCTGCTTTTAAGGCTGAAATTTTAATTGGAAAATGATCTTGAATACTAAAAGTTTGTAAACCCAGATTTAATTGTATCCCCTAAACCAAAGTTTATAGATTATGTTCAATTTAAATTCCCAAAAACTGTCTGACTATTACATTCTGTTCCCTATGATTGCCCACCCAATATCTGACATTCCAGTAATGCATTTAAAATTGCAAAATTGGGGGGGGGGGTCCTTTAAGGCCCACTTTTTTTTTTAAATTTTTAAAATTTTCACATTAGTCGTGTTGTAAAGAAGAATTAGGACCAAGGGGAAGAACACAAGAAAGAAGAAACAAAACAACAACAAAAAAGAGCAAATAATATGCTTTATTAAGACTCCATAGGTCTTTCTCTAGATGTGGATAGCATTTTCCATCATGAGTCTTGGAGTTTCCTTAGATCTTTGAATTACTGAGAAGAGCCAAGTCTTTGAAAGCTAGTCATTGCACAACGTGGCCGTTACTATGTACAAAGTTCTCTTGGTTCTGCTCACTTTACTCAGCCTCAGTTCATATAAATCTTTGCAGGTTTTTCTGGAATCTATAAGGTACACTTTAATCAAGGTTTCTCTGCTGCTTATGCTAATTTTGGCCTAATAATTAACACCAAGAAAACACAGGTGCTCCATTAGCCACCACCACACCATCCATATGTGGAACCATCAGTTGCAGCAAATAGAGAAGTTTCGAATTCTGTGGATAAATTTACTTACCTTGGTAGTGTACTTTCCGGGAAAGTGCACATTAATAATGAGGTTAATACACATATCACTAGAACTAGTTCAGTGTTTAGGAGGCCCTGAAGGAAAGTGTGGGTGAGAAGAGGTATTAGCCTGATTACCAAACTGAAGGTCTACAGAGCTGTGGTGTTGACCTCATTGTTGTATGTCTGTGAAACCTGGACAGTCTACAAGTGCCGTGGCAGGAAACTGAATCACTTCCATTTGAATTGTCTTAGGAAGATTCTGAGGATCACCTGGCAGGATAAGGTACCAGATACTGAGGTCCTTACTGGAACTAAACTGCCAAGCATTTCAAACTCTGCTTCAGAGAGCGCAACTCCGGCAGGCTGGCCACATTGTTTGAATGCAAAATGTATGCTTGCCAAAAAGACTATCTTATAGTGAACTCGAACAGGGCAAGCATTCACATGGTGGTCAGAAAAAGTCATACAAAGACACTCTCAAGGTCTCTTTCAAGAACTTTGGAATTGATCTTATGACATGGGAGACACTGGCACAGGACCGCTCAGCATGGCGTTCCCACATCAGAGAAGGTGCTGTGCTGTATGAGCAAAGCAGAATTGAGAAAGCTCAAAGGAAACACAGGAGGTGCAAATTTAGAATATCCACTCCAAATGTTCACGTGAACTATTTGTGCTGGACCCATGGTAGAGCATTCTGAACTCGTATTGGTCTGAGCAACCACAGTCAGACACATCGAAACCTGTCATTTTGGTCCTCTTCGAGAATGAAGGACAATAACTATAAGCCACTGTAGACCTTGTAAAAGTTTTTGTAATTACTAAGACTATCTAGATTGATTTTTTTAAAGGGTTTGTCCCACAAATTTCTCCTGGGACTAGGAATAGGCGGTGCAGGGTTTCTAGCTTCTTTTCGAGAGAATGAGAGAGATTTGGAGCTCTTTGATCTACCAGAGAACACTTGAATTGTAACTAATCAAGCAACAGAGCAGAATTGTGATAGGTAAATTCATGAGAAAATCACCTAGGCTAAAATTAACTGTACAGCTTCAGAGAGTATGGTTGTAATAAGTTATCGGATTTAACAGCAATATGTTAAAATTATGAAGGACATAATCAGTGGAATAAATATAGTCTGGAATATAGTTGAAACGTAGGATTTTAGCAAGCAAAGGAAGGTTGGGTATTCTGAGTAAAAGGTTTTAGAGATTTAAATAGAAATAAGAAAGTATTAAAGGAATAAGCGTTTTCATACCACAACAGAGATGTATAACAAATGAAAAGAAAGTTTAAGCATGTTGAGATGATTTGACAAAGTTTGGCTTTGTTTAAGTGAAAAGGTTAAGAGCTATGTTAGTAACAAAAATTGTTGTTCGTCCTGCATCTCTGAAGTAGAACAATGATATCTTGACACTTGTGTGTGAATTGCATTTAAGTGAGGCACAGTTGCATAAACTTGGCAGCCTCACTCTCTCTTCCTAAGTCATCAAAGCCAGTGGTAGGATAAAAGTCAAATTGGCCTGGGATACAATGGATGACTTTGGCATCTTCGATGTCTAACCAAGTCTAAACATTCTACAGCACCTGCCATCCACCTTCATGGCTGTTGGAAGACATTGTTCTTACCTGAGGAAGTCTCCACATGCTTGGGGTAGACATGTAGACAACCCCCTATATCACTGACAGGTGTGAGGACTTTTAGTTACCCTCAGCCTGGTTTAGCCCATCTGCCAAAACAGTTTACTGAGGTGTGGCCACTGCACATGCTACAGCCTCTTGGAGTCACAGGTGAGAGTTGGGTGAAAAGCAGACACCAAAGGTGGAGAAGCAGCCCTGAAAAGAGCCCAGCAGCCCTCACACCAGAGGCTCAAGTCCTGAATACCCCATAGAATACCCCAGTAATAAAAATTACAACTTGATTTCAAAGCTAATAGATAAAGTTATAAAGGGATAGGAGTAAACTGATAAGAAATGGGTTCTTTCTGAGACTGTAAAACCCAGTTTTGAACTAAATTATGATGTGTTCTTAAGAGTGACAATTGGGATAGATTAAAATCGAATATCAAACTGTCACTTTAAAAATCTTTGGCAGTGGATTGGCTGGGAATAGTGGACCCCATAATATTAATTGCTTGGAATAAATAGCCCTTGTATACATATGATACTAAATAATTGAAATTATAAATTGAGATTCTGTATGATATCATTTGGAAATATAGATCCAGGTTTAATTGAATTAATTCTTGTGGGACAGTTATGATTGGTCATTGGTTGGTTTATTTTGTCATATGATTGGTTTATTTTGCTATTTGGCATGAACACAAAATGTTGGGAAAATGAATGGATCTGAAAACTTGTAAGCTGTGTGGTCTTAAGCCAAGTTACCACTGCTTATCAATTGTTAACTGTATGAAAATGATGCCTAACATAAATGTGATTAGAAATATGGTTTAGAAAAATAAGTTTTTCTTTATGGGAGAGTTGTAGATTTACTTGTTAAAAGACTGATGTAAATATGTTTTTTAAAAACTCTTTATAAATATAGAAGATAGTGATATTGGTTTTCTGTGTAGTTGGTATAGGAAAGACCCCTTAAAACATCATTATTTACAACAAGCAGAATACTGATTGTACCAATCCTATGCGCAGTTTGAAGCAATTAGGTTTGAGATTTAATTTTAGTTGAGTCATAGAAATTACAAGAGGAAGAGATTCAATCTCTATCCCTTGGACCGCACTGTTTAAGAATTTTAGCTAAATAAGCACCTGGTGGTCGTGCCCACCCAACTTTCAAGGTGGTTTGTAGGAACTCTTGTTTGTGGAGCGGTTAGCCTCAGACCTTGGCTGTATTATACTTCAGACACTATAAAAAATATTGGTTATTGTGACCTTTGACTCTTATATAGGACCTTAAATGTTTCCCTGTGTTGTTCAAATGTAGAATTATTTAGTTTACTCCTGTGAAAATATTTTGTGGTTCTCTCTGGACACTTTGGGAGATGGTGGAGGATAGACGGTCCCCATGACCTAATTTCTCCCTCTCCCCCCGAGTAACCCATGCCCAGTTGAAAATTGTAACTCCCAAAAGGTCTTCAACTGGTTGTTACTGAGGACTTACACTCATCTCTCTATCCCACAGTTAACAAGAACTTTATTATACTCCTATGTAATACTTCCAAGGAAGTATCAAAGAAGGGAACTCTGGAAAAATATACGACTGCAGATCACAGCTGTGAAGGTTACTCTTGTTTATTCTACATTCAATAAGTTGAAAAATGTACATATCCTGTTTCCTCAGTGGGGCATGAAATCCTGTTGTAGAAACATCACCTTGAGTTAAATTGTATCTACCCATTCCTGATTTTCATCTGATATTCACTTAAATTATTCTTGCTAATGCTGAAGAACACTGCCTGGAAGTGGTGTATGGGGGGAAAAGTACATTTTCCCTCTGCTCAGACCTGTAAAGGTCTGTAAAACCTGTAAAGGTTTTATCTAAGTATCTACTAGGCTAGATGAATAAAGATCTTTTTTGCTTAATCTCTGGGCTCCTGCTTACTAAACTCCATCCTCACCAACCCAATGAAATTAGTGAGCAATGACTCCTTTGGGTCAACTTCTAATTTAATTCCACCACAACTGTAAAAGCTTTAATTTTTAATAATGTAACAATCTTTACTTTGAGAAAAGCAACAAGATTAAACCCTTACTATTTAAGAACTAAGATATGTGTGATTGGCTTCCTCTGTCTTCTATTAAAAGCAATGTTAAAAGGTCAAGTAAACAAGATGGTCCTCGATTATTTTAATTTTGATCCTTCAAATAATAATAAATATCAAGACTGAAAAAATAGAACAAAGTAATTAATTTCCTTCAGGTCTATTTTAATATACACTGATGAATTTTATTTACACAGTGCCTAAATATGCAAGCTTTTATTATGTCTTATTATTTATCTATAAATTCCCAAATTGGATTAAGGATTTTACATACAATATTACTTTAATCACTGTAAAGAAACATTTTAATCATGCTTCTCCTATTTGAAATCTCTCTAAAAATAGTGACAGATGGGTTCATTTTAAAAATCAGTTGCTCGAGGATCCTTTTCAAGATTTTTTCCTCTTGCACATAAATCACATTATCCATGGCATACAGAGTGTCTAGGCAAGGCAAAAAGCAGAAATAGTATGCGAATATTAAGAACTCTCTAAATTTTCTGTTGTTGCTAAATTGACGTTTTTCTCATAACCCCAATATTTAAAGGTTAATTCCATAAGATAGTGGCTTTCCCCATGTAACTAATTGCTGGAAGGCCAATATAGTTAGATTTTGTCAGTCTTGCCATTAGCCAGTTAAAGACAACATCCTAGTAATCTTCACCCAGTGACCTGGAATCTAGAAAGGGATCAAGGAAATACTTCTGCCTACTTTCCCTGGAAAAAGAGGGGGAAACGCCCATTCCAGGCACTGGTGACAACTAACACCTTATTTTAAAATAACAAGTCCTTGAGTTTACTCAAACTGTATAATTTGTGGAAAATGGTCAAGGACATGCCCTTTAAACACAAAATTTCCAAGATAAAATGTCTACAAGAAGGTGATGGCTTCATGAAGTAGACAGTCAAAATAAAGGTGATAAAGAAACCTGTTTTATAAATGGATATTAAGATGCATTACCTTTACTTTTTTGTCCCCCTATAAGAGTTGCTTTTATTGTCCACTGTTCTTTAGAGTATTCTAACCCTTTTGGGAAGTTATTATGATGCTCCAACCTTACTAAGATGTTTTGTTTCAATCATTTAAAAAATTTTATATTTCTTATCCCTCCTCAGATTTATAGCAGTACAATTGGTTGATTTTATTGATTGATATTTGATACTTAATTTTAGGGAGAATATTCTGAATTTGTGTGTTTTGTTAGTATCATGTTTTTGTTTTATAACTGCAAGAATCCCTCTTTCAGCTAAAATACCTAATTTGTCATATAAACAACAGATTAATTATTATATTGTTAACTTACTCTTAAATTAGACTGCCCAAGATAATAGTTTTATGTAATGCAAAAGGAAAATTTTCAAAAGCAGATTTTGATAGAATGTAAATGACTCCATTTTGTCCTACATTTCTCATTTTGCTGTGTATGATTACTGCATGAACTGCAGAACCAGATGCAATAGCTGGTTCCCTTAGGTGTCTCCTTTTCTCCCTTAATTGGTACAAAAGATTTAATTGCTAAAAAAAAATGAGGATTCCAAGAGCCACTCAAATGCCCCCTCCCTTATCTAACCTGATAGGTAGTTCCTTTCGATTTAGTAGAACCAGTCACACTAACAAGGACATCCTTTCTCAATCTTGTATAGCTAATGATATACATTCTCATTAACAACCACACTTTTCCCCCTTGTATGACCAACTGCATTATAATGATCAATCAATGTTTGTCATATATAATATATAAATACTGCTAGCTAAATTATGAATGAAACATATTTTTATCAACAGCTGATATGGTGTGTCATACTCCAAATGTAATAAACTGCAGTAAACCCATTTCTGAATTGTTCTGGCTCATTGGCATTAACTAATGAAATGGATAAGAAAATTCACACAAAATCCTTTAGTGAAGATTCAAATACACAAAGCTTCAGAAATAGAACAGCTTTATTTACACTTTAAAATATTTCACAGATGCCAAGGGGTCATGCCTTCAGAGCCACTGTTCTTATTATTTGGCCTTCATTCTTGAAGAGGACCAATGACATCAGGAGGGTGATGTCTTGACTTGCAAGTGAATTGGGTTAAAGTGAGGCAGGGCTTTGCAAAGATATCAGCCTCCCTCTCTCCTCCAGAGTCATCAGAATCCAGTGGCAAGATGTAGATCAGGATGACTGACAATGGCCCCAGATGCAGTGGGAGACCTTGGCCTTTTTAAGCTAAGGTCTTCCTGGGATGTAGTCTTGACCTTGGTGTGATGGTAATTTAAATTTGAAGAACTTTCCCACCCATTAATAGACCCTGCTTACATCACAGGAAGCCTAAGTCACATGTGGTGGGAGGAGTTTGCTGAACAGAGGAACTGGAAGGTTGGAACAGGAAATACTCAGAGTAGACATGTGCCAGCTGTGCTGTGAGTTTGTCGGTGGCAAGGCCCCAGCAGGGATCAGGAACGGTTTTGAGATGGAGTCACTCTCTGCTGTGATAATGTGTATTAATTTCTTGCTGCTATGATGGATTGGACTTATTGGTTCTGGGATCTTGTTCTCTGGTGTCTGAATAAATGGTTTACTTCTTCTACCTTCTATATGGAGAGTCTCTTATATTTTGTGATACAGAACTACATGGGCATATTTACAATTATTGTATATATTCTGATTATTGCCTTGCTAATACACTTGGTTGTCTTCTTTCTAGTGGCCCAGTCCCCAACCTCTCTGATGAAAATACTGATCTTTACTCCATACAGCTCCCTGAGAAAAACGATAATGAACCTGGGCCCTCCCTCCTAAAGGAAGAGCTCAAGGGTTGACTCTAACTTGTCTACAACCCCTCACCCCCCCATCCCTATCCCTCTGGTCTAGAACTAGAAGATCCTTAGAGAACATGTTACCCATTGCCATTCTCTTAGAGATGGATAGGGAAACTGAAGATCAGACCTGTTAAAAGGATCAAGGCCACACATGTGGAAGATCCAGGACTTAAAGTCAGATCCTACAGTCCCAAATAAAATCCTTTTTCAAGTACCAAGGTCTCTTCAAAATTACATCTTCTCTCCCCTCCACCTGTTAACATCCTTACATCCATATATCCCAAGAGGGCAAAACCTTATACTCTTTGTGCTTCTTCATTTATGCTATGTTTCCTCTTCCTCTTCATTCTCTTCTTCTTCATCTGTGTCAGAAACTTGGAGGTCCTCATACAGAACACTGGTTTGAAGCTTCTGGGTCAGGCCCTTTGGGGTTCTGTCCTGAGAAGAAGTCTGGCATGCCTGGGTTGTTGGAAGGAGTGACAAAGATTCTATTAGCAATTGGGCACAGGCCACACTCCCCAGTTGGATAGTTTGAGGAAAGTAAGGCCCGACATGTGGAGGCTCTGGATTTCCTTCTCCCCTCCTATGAATGGGGACATGGCCATGACAATTTTCCCAATGTCTTTGATTTCCATAGCACCACCTCCCTTTCCAGTTGTGGCCCACTATCTCCATTCCACACTGGAGACAACATTAGGTCCTCCCTCCCACCTATGCCTAAGGAGTTTTCTTTTCACCTTTAAGCCCATGACCCCCAGTCTCCATTTTCCTGACCCATGCTACTTACCCCTGAACCTGATTTCCCTAGGAAGACTGGCTGTGTGTCCCTGTCCAATGGGAGTCTCTGGAGTGGTCTGTCCAGTGCATTCTGAGGAACTTGTTTGGAAACAGCTTTGGGTTTCTGGGCCAATTTCTGGCCAGATGAGCCATGCAACAATGGCTTTGAACACATTGTGGGATCTTGAGATTCTGTAGCAGGATGGGACAGATGGCTTGGAGGAATTGGGCCTGCCTTGGGTGGAAGGATTTCTGGTTTCTGAGTCTGTGCCATGAAATTTGTCCCTTTTTGGCAGGGTTGAGTTAAACTTCTATTTCTCTGCTTCAGCCAGTTTTGGAGACTCCAATCTCTGTGCTTGGGATGTGAGGGGGCTTCAGGTTCACTCTGAGCTAACTGGACTGGAGGTGGCAGTGTCTTCTGAGGGGAGTTGGCTGTGAACATCATAGAAGGAGCCCTCTGAGTCTTTTCCAAAGGAACCCAAGGAAAGAGCAGTGAATGAGAAGAAGATTCTGAGCATCTCCTGGATGGAGGGCAGGGAACAGCAGGTTGGCATGGATGCTGCAGAGAAAATAAATATCACTTGGTTAGGTCTATGAGATATGACCCATGCCCTACTCTCTTCTCTCTTTCCTAGGGTATTTGAGGGCTTAAAGGTATGGAGGAAAGGTTCAGAGTCTGAAGTTCTGGACTAGGTCAAGAATGCAGGTAAGATCCCCTCCCAT
Organism: Phalanger gymnotis; assembly: GCA_028646595.1. Classification (NCBI taxonomy): domain Eukaryota; kingdom Metazoa; phylum Chordata; class Mammalia; order Diprotodontia; family Phalangeridae; genus Phalanger; species Phalanger gymnotis. The sequence continues at coordinate 785,025,408 of CM053622.1, forward strand.
CTACCAAATAGAGTCATGGAATCATCTGACATATTAAGCTACCCAGCATAATTACAGACATTAGTCCAGCTTGGTTTAATCTATAACACTGGTTTTCAGCACTGGGTAGGATGACAAAATATCTCCCTCAGTCTTCCCAGTGCTATCATTTTGGACATGGAGAAAAGAAAAGGCTGAGAGGGAGCAGCCAATGAATTAGAGCATCTCTATAGAAACTTGTAGATCTCAGATTTGGGATATGAGGCTTATCCCTGAAGATGGGCCAGAAAGTGACAGTCCAGGGCCCCTGGAACCAGCTGACATGTGCATCTTACTGTTTATGCTGCAGTTCCTCAGAACCTGCCAAAGATTTGGCCACACTCAAAGGCTGAGGGTACAGTGGATGCAATCCACTTCCCTACAAGTGTGAAGGACCCAGCCAGATGAGGGTGGCAGGTGAGTAAAGGCTGGGATCCAACAATGAGGAAGGGTCACGCTGTGAGAATCACCTCATATTATCCTTTCTGGCACTTAACTGTCAGGGATTCAGTGAGCTCCCCCAGGAGATGGTGAGGAGGGATACAGGGGTATAAGCAGCATTTACATTTTCCTATAGTTGAACACAGGAATCTGGGTCAGAATCCTGACTCTGCCCCTTCTTCATTTAGGGATCTTGGGTAAATCACTTCCCTCTTCTGCACCTTAGTTTTTCATCTAATAAATGTTCCCAAAGGTACTCCAAGCACAGAGAGCCTACGTTCTAAGGACTCTCCTAGTTCTCCAGCCCTTGGTTCTATGATCAGTCTTACCCGGATGCAGCTTAAACCTTCATCAGAATCCATATGCACAGATTGTCTCTTCTGGGGAGGGCCAGACAGGCTCTTCTGGGGCAGGGGCCGTTTCTCAACTTTCACCTTCAGTGTCTCCCTTTGGACTTCTTTCATGCTGCAAAAAGGATAGTCATGAGACCCCCCCGATCACCCTGAGATCCTCTCTTGCTCCAAATCTTCCCTCACCTCAAAGTCACTTCTCCAAACTAATTCTGAGGCACTGAAGTTCTCTGTTATTAACAATCTGATATTAAGCCTCTAAGTGGAAAGATATTGACCTTCATATTCACATCCCAAGCAACCCTACACCTTATCTCCCCCTCTAGGATTCTCCTCATCTTGCTTTGATGATCCTTATTCCCAAGTGATCGGAGAGTAGTCCTAGATCTCTCACAAAGACCCATGGCTCCCTAAACTCATGCCCCAGTATACCATTTCCCTTGTTTGCACTCATGGCCCACCCCACCTTGTGCCCTGACATCTATCTTTAGGTGAACCATTAGGGAGACCCACAAATGGATTCTAGCCACTTCTTCCCTCCCTCTCCCTTGCCCTTATTACGTTTCAAATAGCTTTTTCTTCATGAAAAGTTTGGTTTCTTGGACTTTGATAAGGGATTCTTGAGGGAGTCGTTTGGCTAGTTCCTTTTCCTCTTGCTCCTGGGTCATGACTCTGAGCCTGGGGGCCAGGTTCTTGAGCGGGCAGTAATTTGGACACATCTTGTTTGTCTTAATGTGGCCATGAGATCCACAGGCACCACATATTAGCTGCAGAAGAAAGGTATCAAAGATTGAGTCACCTTGGAATTTTGACCTCTCAGAGGTCACAGGTCAGATTAAACTGTTTCTTCATCAGTATCATTGATCATAGATATAAAATATGGGGCATCAGAAGTCAGGCTGCTCCATAGTAGGTCAAAATTTAGGCTTGGGAAGTGGGGGTCATACCACGACTACGGCTCCCAGGGAAAAACAGAATTCATGGTGCATGACCAAGAGGAATGCGTATAGACCAAGGGTTAGGAGAAAGGTCCAACTGCGGCTGGTCACTTCAGTCCAATGTGACCTTCCTATTGCAATGGGGATATCCTGTTCTTCCTCACAGCCTTTGGGAGGGTGGCGGGTGAGGACACCCTGGGGGGACCTCTTGAACCTTGGTCCTGATATCTGACTCTCACCCTTTCCAAGGTCTCAGAATTTTCCCCATCCCCAGAAGGCCTAACTCAGTTGCTTTACTTACATTCAATTTGGGGGCCTCTGGCTTGGGAAGCTTCTCTAGGGGAGAGTGTCCCTTTTTTTCTTCCCTTTCCTTAGCTATACGGATTCGGCGAAGTCTGTCTTGGAGTCTCTTCTTCTCTTTCCGCAGTTCCTGCCGCTTCTGCTCATCTGGCTGAAAGAATTGCCGGCTGTCCCAGCAAAGACCCAGAGAAGGCCCGTCAGAATCTGTCTTCCAGGCTTAGCCTAGAAGCTTCCTCCTAGGACACAGCACCTGCCCATATCCATCTTCAGAACCCAGTGGGGCATCCCATTGGGTATTCCCATCCTCATCAGGCCCATGTGCCTCATAGCCAGACCTCAGATCTCTGTGCGGAGTCACAGCCCTCTTGGTCTCCCACCCAATCCCAAGATTACCCCTACCCTCAAGGCTCTGAAACGCCCAGGACCAGTTGAGGGAAGCACAGTGAGCAGACTCTCATCCCCTTTTATACCATGAGAAATAAAAGCACAAAGAACTGGTGTAACTTGCAAATTGGGATCACATTTCTATTAATATTAAGCCTATTCCCTCCCCATTTTTATTGTCATTTCAGTCACATCCAACTCTCTGTGACCCCATTTGGGGTTTTCTTGGTAAAGATACTGGAGTGGTTTGCCATTTTCTTCTCCAGCTCATTTTGCAGATGAGGACACTGACGCAAACACGGTGAAGTGACTTGCCCAGGGTCACACAGCTAGGAAGTATCTGAGGCTGGATTTGAACTCAGGTCTTCCTGACTCCAGACCCAGAGCTCCATCCACTGAGCCACCCAGCTGCCCTGAATTTTACAGAGGCAGAAATTAAGATCCAGAGAGGAAGTGATTTGTCCCACATCAAATAGCAGACCCTGGAAGCAAAGCTTGCTCTGGAGTCCTCTCCCCAGTCCCTACAGCCTGGGGCACTTTGGTAACTGAGGATATAACTCCCCTGTGTAAACTTTTTAATCACTCTTGATAAATCTTTTGCCCAAATCATTAAGACTCTCTCCTCCTGACCTCTCCCCACACAGCCCCAGCCTACCCTCAGGTGCCTCTCAATACCACCCACCGCCAGCTCCACCCTCACCCCACCCTCAGTCATGCCCTTGACCTTACATGGAGTCCTCATCTTTGGTGGTCTTCACATGGATGTATACTTTGATCACTGCTGGATCCCGAACTATCTCACTCCGCACGTACTCTTTGCCAGACTCATCAACATACGTCCGATGGATAAGCAGAGATACAGGACTCGAGGTGGCCGAGCTCCCATCTGTGAGTGAGAAGTGGCAAAAGGTAGAAGATGAAGGACAATGAAGGTGACAGAGACAAAGAAGGTAGAGAAAAGGAGAGAGAGAAAAGGGAGAGCAATGACATTTCCGAAGTGCTGGTAAAGATGCAGAATGTTGAACTTTCTGTGCAGGAAGCTTATCCTGTTGCAACGAAGCCATCCCACTTCCCACTTCCACCATGGACGTGGCCCCCCAGACATCCCATGTTTCCCCCCATCACTTACCCTGCTTTTCTGTTTTGCCTTTTTTTTGGAGATGAGCACCCCCCTCTCCTCTGAGCATCAACTGCTGTAGCTCCAGATGTTCTTGCTTTTCCTTCTGTCTCTTTAGCTTCTGAGGATCGGTCTTTCCCTCCAGAAGGTCCTCAATTTGACGACACATGGTGTCCATCACATGATCATTTTCTTCACCTGATGAGCTACTGTCCATATCTGTGGATAGCACATCAGTAGAAGCCAGGACCCTGAGAGTGACAGAGGAGGATGGTTGGGTGGACTTGAGAAAATAGCTTGAGCATCGTGCCCCACATTTGTCCTCTACCCATAAGCAGTATGCCTTCAGGCCAGATGTTATGAAAATCTTTCACCCAGAGGAAAAGATGGAGCAGGCTACAGCGTTAGCCAGGCCATCACAGACACACCACAGAAGTGTTATATTCTAGCAGGGTCCTGTGTGGGGCAAAGCCTAACTCCAATTAACTTGGTCCTAGATGTCAGTCTGCTCAGTGGCCTTGGGCCCCTAGCAGGGACCAAAGGCACTTTGGGGCATGCAGTATCCAATGACATGGGTGGGTGGGGAAGAGAGATGTGCAGATGGGAGGGAGGAGAAGCTTTGTCACGTGATCATCCAGAACCTCTGGGGACACTCAGAAAGACATGGTAATATCCAGCGAGACATCCAGATTCACAGGCACACTCCAGGAGCTCCAGAGACACAGAGACCCAAGAACCCTCCCATAAAGAAACAGAGTCACACTCAATTATCTTCAGAGAGACAGAGGGAAAGACACTGAGGCATGGGGAGACAAAGAAGCCCACCGAGACCTTCCTAGAGAGACACTGAGATTCTCAGTGAGACAGACACACCTAGAGAGTCCTGGAGACTCACAAACACAGAAAAAGAGACTGGGAAACAGACACTGCCATGGAGATATACACAGAAACACACACAGAGACACATACTCTCAGAGATCTTCCCAGGGAATCACAGACATAGAAATACAATGTCTGTCAGAGACCCAGCGGTCTTCCAATGGAGGTACCCAGAAAGAAGCACACATTCAAGGGCTCCATATATAGCCTCTTCCTCCTCCCTCTAACCTTACAGATCCCCTCCATAGGCTTGGGCCCCAAAATTGCTGCCTCCCAACCAATCCCTCATACCTGTTCTGGAGGTCAAAAATTCTTTGGACCTCTTGCTGGAAGTGTCTCTGCTGCTCTGCTCCTGAGGACTGGGACACTCGTGCGAATTTGGTAAGGGTTCTAGAATTGGCCCCTGAGTTTAGCTCCTTGGTAGACAGGGCTCGGACAGCTGCAATCACTTCCCAGCGAGAGAGTTTCTTAATCTGATGGAGACACATGAGAGGAGATGCTCATTTCGAGGCTGCCCTGGGAGAGAACCTGCTTGGGGGTGCTCCCAACCTTCCCTGAATACCTCTGGTCCTCTTCTACTTCATTCAGAGTGCTTGCTCCCTGACCTTTTCATGACTGGAATGGAATCTGGTCACATCTCTACTGGTGAGAATAATTCTCTTCCTTCAAACAAGGCATCATCACCTCTTTAGAGACTAAAGTCTCCCTTCATCCCCTCCACCATCACCCACCTCCCCCCCCCCACCTAGTGGCAAGTGGTCCCTGGGTCTCAAAATACCCATAGGTCTTCCTCCTTACTCTCAATATTTCTTAGGACCAATATTGATGGATGTCCTGTCTATCATTAGAATTTCAGCCACTGGACCTATAGGACCCGGTCATGCCTAAGCTGAGATTGGAAGGCAGCTCCCTGAGAGTCAGACAAGGTGGGAAAGCCTTGCAGACCCCCAGGAACACTTGTTCCAAGGCACACAGGAGGGTCCTAAAGGGAAGGCTCTTTTGACTGGAATGGAAGTGGTAGGACATTGGGCCTGACTGTCCTAGTCCCTCTCATGACTCATGGGGGCCAGATTGTGGAGGCCCCTAAGTGCTTTATTTGAAACCCTGCTAACTGCGGAGGAGTCTTTCCTTGGGTCTGCAATCAAAACAAGTTCCTGTAAACACCAGGCGGGTTGGACCAGAGACAAGGCGAAAGGGCCCAGCTGAGCTAAGCAGCCTCCTTGTTCCTTACCTCACTAAGGAACGGGAAGAGCCATGGCCCCTATGCCAATGCCTGCCTGCCACCAGAAATACCTACTCACCTCCTCCTCTGAGATTCCAAATATCCTCAGCAACTTCTGGGCTTTCTTGAGGGTGAGACGTCGAAGGTCTGCATCAGTACCCATCAGCCTCCCCCCCTCCAAGCGGGTTTTATTCTCCTGCTGCAACATCAGACAGTGAGACTCAGACATTCAGGGTATGCCTCAACCCCCTGAGGTACCCCACATCCCCACCAAGTCTTCTTGTGTCGTCCAACTCAAACCCTGCCACACTCACCAGCCCAATAACCCAACCTTGGCACCCCCATAGTCCGCTAGACTCTCTCTACCATTTACGCTTCAGTTGTTCACCTCTGCATGCCTTTCCCCCAAATCCCTTCATCCTTCACCCTCTAAGATTTCCTGCCTCAATCTCTCTTCATTCCTCCATCCACTGCCCCCAATCAGTCCATCCTCGATCCCCAATACCTACCAGAAAGCCAGTATTCCATCATCCACACACATCTTTCTACATCTTCCTCAACCCACCTTCTATCTATTCCAAAATGTCTCCATCCACTGTGTCCTTTGCCCCCAATCCCACCACCCTTACACCCAATCTCTAATTCCTTCTCTTCACATCCCTCTATCCCTTCCAACTTGAAATTCTCCCAATCCTACCCATCTTTCCCTTTCCCAGGGCCCATTCAGCTCACCTTGAGTTTGACATAGGAAATGCCCTCCCCACAGCCTGTGGGGTCAGCTGCTCCTCTCACTTCCAGTAGACAGTGTCCCTTGGTGGCTGCCAGGAAGGCCCGAGTTGTGTTCCATGGGGCAGCCTGGACCTAGAGTTCAAGGCAGGGAACCAGGTTAGTCTGAGTGGAGGGCTCAGCATTAAGACTCTCCCTTCCCCATCACTCCTAATTCTCTGCTTCCTCCAAAATGGGAACTTTTCCCAATGTCAAGTAATGGTGGCATCTGGCTCAGTGCATACTAGACTAATTGAGAGTAGAGAGCAACATTTGAGAGGAAATAGTACTTAGGAATTTAGTCTTTATCTCTTCATAGATTCAGCCTTCCTTTGGGAGTCTCCCAGGATAGAACATCCCTTTCCCTCTCAGACCAATGAACCCAGAAGGTCAGAGTGAAGTCTCTCACTCCAGACCAAGTGACCTAGTTACCTCATCTTCTAGACACATGCTGTCATCATTGGTCTCTTCTGTGTCCAGGAGAGACACCTCCCCATAGCCAGCATCCTGGAGAAATAAATCTTGTCACAATTCAGCAATTCAATCATTCCGTAAGCATTTATTAAGCACCTACTATGAGCCAGGCAGTGTGCTTGGCAGTGGCTATTCCAAAGAGAGACCAAAGACAGCCCATTCCTTCAAGGAACTCACAGTCACAAGATGGGATGGTCCCAAGAGAAACAGCGTTCTCCTTTGGGCAGGGCCGTATTCTCCCCACTCCACCCCCAAGATCAGGGGCCACTTGGAGAATCTAAAATGATAGGATCTCAGTTCTTCTCACTCCCCACCCCATTCACTAAGCAAATGGACCTTCTCACCTTGAGCCGCTGCTGGGCGGCCAGCATGCTATACAAAGCACAACATTTCTCTGGAGTCAACATGACCCTCAGCTCTTCTTCGCTTGGCAAGCGAAATCCAGCCTTCAGCACCCACCAATTAAAATAGGTCCCTGGAAGACACAACCACTTACCCTGGTGAGAGAGCAAGGACTGGGCCAAGCTTCAATCCTACGTTCATGCCCTCTTCCTCATCCTGGCATTTGAGGCCCATCAACATTCCCTCCCTTATCTTCCTATCTTCTTTGAGAGTCCACTTCTGAAGCCTGCCATCTGCCCTTCTTCCTCTACCTCTCACCATCCCCTCTACCATTTGTGGTACCTCTATGTGTGGCTCCTCACCTGTCCGATGGAAATCTGAACACTTAGCCAGCCTCCTGCGAATGCTACTCTCAGCAAGTTTGGGGAAGGCCCTTCGGATGTCCTCCATTCGAATCCTTCGAGGCCTGTGAGGGCTACTCCAAAACTGCCTATATATAAACACCTGGAGGAGAAAAGAGAAGGGAAAGTGAAAGAAGATTAGTGGACAGATGCCAGAGACCTCCGGTCCTCTCCTCCCTTATCCCTGAGGCCATCCTCTAATCCTTAATCCCTTCCTTGCCTTCCCAGCCTAACTTTACCATCCGCAGCTTCCCAGGAGCCCACCTCATTCTCACACCCTAGTCTCTGTGACCTGATTCTGCACTCCAGTTCCCATGCCTCCCAGGAATCAGAGTCATAGCAGGCAAACCTCAAGTCTCACAGCCTTTCCAATGTTGAGCCCTTGATACTTCCTTGCAAGAACAGAACTGCATCTTGACCTCAACCCTGTACGTGAGACCTCCTTCTTTGCCCAACTCCACAACACCTCCCTGCTCCTTCTCCCCTCCCCACCACACACATACATATGCATATTACCTGGAGGAATCCATGCATGTAATTCTTTGCCATTTTTGAGTTGGGAGCAGGAACTTCATCCAGCGGGCACTGCTGTCCAGCAATAAACACGTCTTTCACTTCCCTCAGAAAGTAACTTGCTTTGGTCACCACAACCAGGAAATCTGTGTCTGCCATCTGATGTAGGTAGATGGGAGCCCGAAAAAGTTTGTTCTCCAAAGCCTATTGAGAGATGAGAAAGGGTTTTCCACCTACTTTTACAGCCTGGCTAAATGATACTCCCATTCACACACTCAACTTTCCAGCCAAACCAGTCACCTTACAATTCCCCAAAAGTTACCTTCTCTCATTTCCATTCACACAGAGATAGATAGAAGCAAAGAAAAGGAAGAGGAATCAGAGGAGGTGAGAGAGAGGGTGGAAAAAAAGAAAGGATGGAAGGAAGGAAAAGGAAAGAATGAAGAAAAAGAGAGATACTTGGAGAGATATAGGAAAGAAAGGGAAAGGGAGAGGAAGGGGGGAGGAAGAGAGAAGAGGGAAGGAAGGGAAGGGGAGAGAAAGAGAGGAGGAGAAAGAGTGAGGTAAAGATAAGCAAAGATGACAGAATTCCAGGAAGAGAGAGGAGAGACAGGAGAGTGGAGATGAAGATGAAAGACTCAGTTCATTTGGCTACTGGAGCCCTGACTCAGGTAGGTCTAGGATTAAACTCAGAGAACAATTTACCTGCAAGAACTGTCCAGCATGGAGTTTCCCCAGGAAGGGCGATGATGAACAAAACACAAGGTTTCCATATTTGCAGGCAGGAGGCCCAGGATCCTTCCCAATTTTCTGTAGAAGAGAAAGGACGGAGCTTCAGCAGGGAACTAGCCCCAGACACAAAGGTGGATGTCCAACTCTCTGGATCCCCTTGAGTCTGCTAATCAATGTTCCCCTAAATTCATGTGCCCATTCATGGTTGTTGTTGTTTGGTCATTTCAGTCATGTATGACTTTTCGTGAATCCATTTGGGGTTTTCTTGGCAAAGATACTGGAGTGGTTTGCCATTTCCTTCTCCAGCTCATTTGACAGGTAAGGAAACTGAGGCAAACAGGGTTAAGTGACCTACCCAGGGTCACACAGCTAGTAAGAAGCCGAGGCCAGATTTGGACTCAGGAGGATGTCTTTCCTGACTTCAGGCCTGTAACACTATCCACTGCACCCCCTAGCTTGCTGCCCCATGTGCACATTACTGATTATAAAGACATCAGAAGGTCTCCCTGGGAGGGGTGACCCTTGAGGTATGGAAGGATGGGGAAGGAGAGATGCAGGGGAAAGAAAGATGAATCTGCTCAAAGGAAAGGAGAAGCATCAGGGAGGAGGAGGATATTGGAGATGATGATGTTGATCTGACTGACTCCAATGGTCTATTCTAGAGAGATGTGGCTAGGTACCTTGACAGGAAAATCAGTGCTGGTTTGTGGAGTCTTTGAAGTCCAGGGTAGAATAATCTCTATGGAATTCAGAGGAGAAGCAGTAAACTTTTCCTCCACAAAGGACCAGTGAGCCACTCAGAAGAAATGCCTTCAGAGTCACTACCAGATTTAAAAAAATAATAGAATCAGTTTGGACATGGTAGGTGAAGAGGGAATTTTACATATCATTCTATTCATCTACCTCCAACATTCAGAGGAAAGAAAATCCAGTTCCATTCAGGACTCAAGGCTTGGGATGAAAATTATGATTCATAATATTGTGACCAGATGAGGAAAGGATGGACATGGGAAGAAGGTGAGCTAGAGAGGCTGGGGAAGAATGAGAGAGAGAGAGAGAGAGAGAGAGAGAGAGAGAGAGAGAGAGAGAGAGAGAGACAGACAGACAGACAGACAGACAGACAGACAGACAGACAGAGACACAGAGACAGGGAGAGGCAGAGGCATTGAGAGACAGAGAGGGAGAGAGACAGACAGAGAGACAGAGACAGAGAAACAGAGGGAGACAGAGACACACACAGAGAGAGAAAGAGACAGAGACACACAGAGAGAGGGGGGGATGCAAAAAAAGAGGAAAGGAGGTAGAGAAAGGGAACAATGGGAGGAGATAGAGAAAAAAGGAGGAGCAGATAAAGAGATAGCCAAGAAAAAACAGAGGGAAAGACAAGAGGAAAGAGAAAAAGAATTGATAACAAGAGGAAATAAGGAAGAGAAAAAGCACAAAAATGGGCAGGGGGCAGAGTCAAAACAGAGGGACAGAAGAAGGAACAGAAGGTAAAGAAGGACTGAAATGCATACAGGGCAATGGAAAAATAGGTACATACCTCCAGAGATGGCTAGACACACTGCCTTGGAGAAACACAACAGTGAAAGAGAGGAAGAAGCTTTGCAGGAACATCTACTGAATATGGCTACTGAAGTTATCTGAAATCCTGAGCCATTTTTACACCACTGGGCAAAGAAAGGGCATCTCCTCCTACTCTGTGCCTGGGGGATAGCCCTGCGTGTCTCCTTCATGGCCTGGCAGGGGGCAAACCCACCTTCCCAGACCATCTCCATGGTTAGAAGTTATGACTTACCCTTTTGTAATAGTTCTGGATCTGGGAGGCCATTCCAACCTGGTTCAAAAATGGTGGATTTTCCTCGCTCCACTCAACTAGAATGAGATCTCCATCTAGTCCACTCAAATCCTGGATTGTTTTCATGAAAAACATGTGACCTCCCCCTGAAGCCTTCAGTTCCTGCTGTCGTTCCTGGTGGAAGAGGCAGGAATATATTAGTGTCAGGTAGGTGGACCCACCTCAGAGTCATTTCCATGTCTCAGAACTCAAAGCATGAAACCATAAAAGTTTATCACTAGAACACTGAGTTGAGGAGCCAAGATAGCACTGTGAAAGGAGAAAACATCTCACTGAAAGTAAAAGCTACCAAATGGAAAAGGAGATAAAGAAGCTAAATGAAGAAAACAATACATTAAAAATTAGACTTGGGCAAGTAGAAGCTAATTACTCTATGAGACATCAAGAATCAGTCAAATAAAATGTAAAGAATGAAAAAATACAAGAAAACATGAAATACCTGATTGGTAAAACAACAGACCTGGAAAATAGATCCAGGAGAGACAATCTAAGCATTATTGGTCTACCTGAAAGCCATGATGAAAAAAAGAACCTGGACAGTACCTTCCAAGAAATCATCAAGGAAAATTTCTCTGAGGTCTTAGAACCAGAGGGTAAAATAGTCATTGAAAGAATCCACCCATCACCCCCTGAAAGAAATCTCAAATTGAAAACTCCAAAGAATATTGTAGCCAAATTCCAGAATTATCAGGTCAAGGAGAAAATACTGCAAGCAGCCAGAAAGAAAGAAACAATTCAAATGTCATAGAACTACATTCAGAATCACATAGGATCTTGCAATTTCTACAATAAAAGAAAAGAGGAATTGGAATATTATATTCTGAAAGGCAAAAGAGCTTGGACTACAACCAAGAATCAACTACCCAGCAAAACTGAACATAATTTTTCAGGCAAGGAGATGGACATTCAATGAAATAAGGGAATTCCAGACCTTCCTGATAAAAAGGCCAGAGCTCAGTGGAAAATTTGATCTTCAAATACCAAATTCAAGAGAGACATAAAAAGGTAAACAGAGGGGGAAAATCTATGTTATTCAATAAGCAAAAATTGTTTACATCCTTATATAGGATTGCATTGATTTATATATGTTACATAAATATATATGTCAATCTTGAGAATGGCACAGTTATGACAATTGAAAGAGATAATGCATAGACCGAGGGTGTCAGTATGAAGTAACTGATGTGATGATAAAAACCATAATTAAGGGGTGAAAAGGGATTGTTCTGGGAGAAGAGGTAAGGAGGAGGGAGAAAAGAGTTAAATTATGCCACATGAAGAGGCACAAAAACATAGAGGGAAAAAAGGGAGGGAGAAATGCAACATTTGCACCTTACTCTCATCAGATTCGGTTCAAGGAGGGAATAACAACATACTCTGAGAAGTATAGAAATCAAATTTGTCCTAAAGGCAGTAGGAGGGGAAAGGGGAAAGAAAAGGGGGGAGTGGATAGAAGGGACGGAAGGAGTAGCAAGGGGAAAACGATAAGATAAGGGAGGGGTGTCAGGGAGGAACAATTGAGGAAGATGATGTTCAAAAGCAAAACTCTTTTGAGGAATGGAAGGGAGAAAGGAGAAATAAAGGCATAAACAGGGGAGAAATAGGATGGAGAAAAAGACACAGATAGTAATCATAACTGTGAATGTGAATGGAATGAGCTCTCCCATAAAATGGAGGTGGATAGCAGAATGGATTAAAAACCATAATCCTATAATATGTTGTTTACAAGAAATACATTTGAAACAAGGGGATACACACAGGGTAAAGGTAAAAGACTGGAACTGAATATATGGTGCTTCAGCTAAAGTGAAAAAAGCAGGGGTAGCAATCCTAATCCAATCTCAGACAAAGCAAAAGCAAAGATAGATCTAATTAAAAGAGATAAGGAAGGACACTATATCCTGCTAAAAGGCACCACTGACAATGAAGCAATATCATTACTTAACATATATGCACCAAGTAGTATAGCATACAAATTCTTAGAGGAGAAGTTAAGGGAGTTGCAGGAAGAAACAGACAGCAAAACTGTACTAGTGGGGGACCTCAACATTCCTCTCTCTGAACTTGATAAATCTAACCTCAAGATAAACAAGAAAGAAGTTAAGGAGGTGAATAGAATTTTAGCAAAGGTAGATATGATAGACCTTTGGAGAAAACTGAATGGGGATAAAAAGGAATATACATTTTTCTCAGCAATACATGGCACATACTCAAAAATTGACCATGTACTAGGGCATAAAAACCTCACAATCCAGTGCACAAAGGCAGAAGTAGTCAAAGCATCCTTTTCAGATCATGATGCAATTAAACTCATTTGTAATAAAGGACGATGGAAAGATAAACTAAAAATTAATGGGAAAATAAATAATCTGATCCTAAAGAATAAGTCAAAGAACAAATCATAGAAACAATTAATAATTTCATTCAAGAGAATGGCGGTAATGAGACAACATACCAAAACTTATGGGATGCAGCAAAAGCAGTTCTTAGGGGAAGTTTTATATCTCTAAAAGCTTACATGAATAAAATAGAGAAAAACGAGATCAATGAATTGGGCATGCATCTGAAAAAGTTAGAAAAAGAACAAATTGAAAATCCTCAATTAAATACCAAATTAGAAATACTGAAAACCAAAGGAGAGTTTAATAAAACTGAAACCAAGAAAACTATTGAACTAATAATCAAAACTAAGAGCTGGTTTTATGAAAAAAACAATAAAATCGATAAACCTTTGGTTAATGTAATTAAAAAAGAAAACCAAATTACCAGTATCAAAAATGAAAAGTGAATTCATCTCCAATGAAGAAGAAATTTGAACAATAATTAGGAATTACTTTGCCCAATTGTATGCTCATAAATGTGACAACCTGAAGGAAATGGATAAATAGTTACAAAAATGTAAATTGCCCAGGTTAAGAGAAGAGGAAGTAGGGGGGTGGAGCCAAAATGGCGGCTGGAAAGCAGGGACTAGTGTGAGCTCCCCGCCAAGTCCCTTCAAAAACTTATAAAAAAATGGCTCTGAACCAATTTTAGAACTGCGGAACCCACTAAACAGCAGAAGGAAGCAGGGCTCCAGCCCAGGACAGCGTAGATGGTCTCTGGGTAAGGTCTATCCCATACAGAGCTGGGAGCAGAGCGGAGCAGAGCCCAGTGTGGGCAGCGCGGACCAACCAGACCAGGAGTTGGGTGGAACGTGCCCTACCACCCTGAATCAGTGAGCTGTGGCAGTTAAAAGATTTCTCAACCCACAAACACCAAAGACAACTGAGAAGGTTAGTGGGAAAAGCTGCTGGGGATATGGAGGTTGCAGGTTTGGCCACTGCCCCAGGGGTACCTGGTGGGAGGAATTAAGTGGAGGATCAGAACAGGAGTGCAGAGCCTGCTGAAGATCTAAGTCCAGTCCTGGTTGGGGGTTTTGGGGGGAGGAATGCTGGTGTGGCAGAGTTGGCACATCCCCCCAAGCTTGGAACGTAGAACTCTGTACTCTACAAGCAGTCATACCCAGCTGAAAAACTCAAAGGTCAAGTAAGTTGACTGGGAACATGGCCCGGCAGCGAAAACACACCCAGATTCAGTCTCAGACTCTGGAATCTTTCTTTGGTGACAAAAAAGACCAAAACATACAGCCAGAAGAAATCAACAAAGTCAAAGAGCCTACAACAAAAGCCTCCAAGAAAAACATGAACTGGTCTCAGGCCATGGAAGAGCTCAAAAAGGATTTGGAAAAGCAAGTTAGAGAAGTAGAGGAAAAATTGGGAAGAGAAATGAGAAAGATGAGAGAAAACCATGAAAAACAAGTCAATGACTTGCTAAAGGAGACCCAAAAAAATACTGAAAAGTATACTGAAGAAAATAACACCTTAAAATATAGACTAACTCAAATGGCAAAAGAGCTCCAAAAAACCAATGAGGGGAAGAATGCCTTGAAAGGTAGAATTAGACAAATGGAAAAGGAGGTCCAAAAGACCACTGAAGAAAATACTACCTTGAAAATTAGGTTGGAGCAAGTGGAAGCTAGTGACTTAATGAGAAATCAAGATGTCATTTTTTAAAATTTTTTTTTAGTTTTAGTTTTAGTTTGCAACACACGGTTCTACATAATTTTGAGTTCCAGATTTTCTTCTCTCCCTCCCCACCTCCCTCCCCAAGATGGCATGGAATCCCATATAACTTCCATGTATAACTTGGCATTGAATTAATTTACACACTAGTCAAGTTGTGGAGAAGAATTATGATCAATGGAATGAATCATGAGAAGGAAGAAATAGAACTAAAAAAAAAAACCCCACAACCCAATAACAAATACAAGAGAAAAAAAAGGGGGGGGGGAGAAAAAGGCGAGCATGAAGTGTGCCTCGATCTGCATTCATACTTCATAGTTTTTTCTCTGTATGTAGATGGCACTCTCCATTGTGAGTCCTTTGGAGCTGTCTCTGCGTATTGAGTTGCTGAGAAGAGCAAAGTCTGTCAGGGTTAGTCATCACAGAATCCATATATCTGTGGTTGTATATAATGTTCTCCTGGCTCTGCTCCGCTCACTCAGCATTATGTTATATAGGTTCTTCCAGGTTGTTATGAAGTCCGTATCATCCCCACTTCTTATAGCACAATACTATTCCTTCATATACCACAGCTTTTTCAGCCATTCCCCAATTGATGGGCATCCTTCTGATTTCCAATTCTTAGCTACTACAAAGAGAGCCGGTATAAATATTTTTGTACATATGGGTCCTTTTCTCACTTCTGTGATATCTTTGGGATACAACCCTAGGAGTGGTATTGCTGGGTCAAAGGATATGAACATTTTTATAGCCCTTTGGGCATAGTTCCAAAGAAATCAAGATATTATAAAACAGAACCAAAGGAATGAAAAAAATGGAAGACAATGTGAAATATCTCATTGGAAAAACCACTGACCTGGAAAATAGAGCCAGGAGAGAGAATTTAAAAATTATTGGAGTACTTGAAAGCCATGATAAAAAAAAAAAGAGCCTAGGTATCATCTTTCAAGAAATTATCAAGGAGAACTGCCCTGATATTCTAGAGCCACAGGGCAAAACAAAAATTGAAAGAATCCACCGATCGCCTCCTCAAATAGATCCTTAAAAGAAATCTCCCAGGAATATTGTTGCCAAATTCCAGAGCTCCCAGGTCAAGGAGAAAATACTACAAGCAGCCAGAAAGAAACAATTTGAGTATTGTGGAAACACAATCAGAATAACCCAAGATCTAGCAGCTTCTACATTAACAGATGAAAGGGCT
>CM053622.1:785041903-785103002 GCA_028646595.1 Phalanger gymnotis
CCTTTGACCATTTCTCAATTGGGGAATGACTTGTATTCCTATAAATTTGGCTCAGTTCCCTGCATATTTTAGATATGAGGCCTTTATCAGAAACACTGGTTGTAAAGATTTTCTCCCAGTTTTCTGCTTTCCTCCTAATCTTTGTTGCATTGGCTTTGTTTATACAAAACCTTTTCAATTTAACATAATCAAAATTACCCATGTTGCATTTTGTAATGCTCTCTATCTCTTGATGGTCTGCTTAGCATTTCTGATCCCAAAATGAGATCTTAAAAAAAAAATACGAGGACAGATAAGAGGACTGATAGGTCTTACCTGGGCTTTCTTTTCCATGTGATGAATCAAGCTTCGGACAGGGTGGGGCCCTCTGCCCAGCCTCCTGAGTGGGAGTCGATGAAACAGGCGGAGTTCCTCAACTTCCATATGGGTAGGAAAGAGTCTGGAGTGTAGCTTCAGTGCTGGTATTGAATGCTGGAAAAAGGAGAAAGGATATCAGGGCTGTTCAGGTTGATGGAGAGTTAAGAGAACCTTCCCCATTACCACTGGAGATCTCTTCCTCCTCAGACTGTCCAGCCTTGGGCTTGGAATCCAAGGGTCTTGGTCATGACTGCTCCATTCATCTCTCTCTCTCTCTCTCTCTCTCTCTCTTTCCCTCTTCCTCCCTCCCTCCTTCCTTCCCTACCTATCTCCCTTCTTCTGATTCTGGCTCTCTTATTTTGTCTCTTTGTCTCTGTGTTTCTTCTAGTCAGCCTAGCTGAGCCTTCTTTCTGTTTTACCTCTGCCTCTATAGTCCCATCTTTATTGGTCTCTTTTGTTTTGTTTCTCTTCCCATCTTCTGTCTCTGGCTTTTTGTGTTTCCCTCTCCTTTCATCTTTCTGCTTCTACCTTTGCCTTTCTCTCTATCATAGTCTCCCTCCGTGTCTCTACCTATCTTCCTCTTTGTGTGAGTGTATGGAGGCAGGTGGGGGGGGGGGGAGAAAGTTCTTTTCTTATATCTCTTTTTTTTGTTTTCAGGGGATCTAGGATTGACCTTTGGATTCCCAGGTCTGGCTGCCTCCCACCTGGAGACAAGATACAGATCACATTCTGATGGTCTTCCCTGGAATAGTACTTGGACCAATATTGGGAGGGGGGAAATGAAAAAAATGTCTAAGAATCTCACCTGTATAATGGGGACTCTGAAGGAAACCTGGAGGCCATGCTGCTGGGGGAAATAAAATTCATCATTGGACAGGTTCCAGGGGTCCTTGGCTTTCAGCTGGACTGGAGTCTGGAGAGAGACAATGGGATAACAATAGAATAAGCAAAAAGGACCAGGGGATTAATCTGAACCCTTGGGCATTGCAATGGCCAATCTTGGCCCAGGAGGGGAGAGACAGAAATGTATTTCCTTCCTTGGAGAGGCAGGATCCTGTGGGCCCCTAAGAATGCATATGCTGTCTACTGTAGTACCTTTGTCACAGAATTTCAAAATTGCAGGAGTCCTCAGACACCAACAAGTCACAAACATTCTTGAGCAAGGATCCCCTTTACAAAATGCCCAACAAGAAGTCATCTGGCTTCTGCTAAAAGGTCCCCTAGTGACGATCAACCCGTTCCACTTTGGGGTACCAAATTGTTAGGACACTTATCCTGATATTAACCCTACATTTGTCTGCACCTTTTATCTATGGCTCCTACCTCTGTCCTTTGTAGCAAAGCAGAATAATAGTTAATGATTACTTAAGTGTTTCTGTGTGTATGTACGTGTGTGCGATGGGGGTGGGAAGAAGTGAAGAAGAACAAAGCGACAACAATGAGAAGGAGGAAGAGGAGGAGGAGAGAGATGGAAAGTCAGACCAATCTTGGTAAGCTGGAAGTATCCAAGAGGATGACCACGATGGGAGAGGACTTCTGGAACGCAGGCCCTAAGAGAGTCAGTTGCGGGGAATCTATGGTTTAGCTGAGAGATTCCCTCCTTCGGATGTCGCTCAGAGGTAACCCCCTACTGAAACCCTTGCAGCCCCACTACACCCACCTGCTCAGCCTCGTCTGCTTCCGTGATGCCACATTTTAGCATGATTTCACTCTTCTTTGAAGACTCCTTCTGGGTCAATGTTTCAGGGGCTGGAGTCTCTACTTCCTCAGGCTCCTTGACATCAACTGTGAAAAAAAGAAAGAGATCAAGGGAGGATAGATTCATAGCCGGTCAGGATTTGCGCGTATGTCCTCTAGACTTTCCACTGGGCCATTCTGCCTCTTGAGCTAGATGACCCAATCTTGGGAACTCAGGGAGCTCTCCCTGGTACCCAAACATATAATCCCTCAATCTTACACGCAGAACTGGAAGGAACCTTGAAAGATATCTAGGCCAACCTATAGCCCATGAACACAACCCAGGCAAATGTTCATCTAAATTCTGGTTGAAAATCAAAGTGATAGGGAGCCCGCTATCATGAAAGCTACTTCTGCATAATTCCTTTCTACCCTGGGCTCATTCCCCACCACAGCCATTTCCCCAGGACCCAGAACCACATTAGCCATTTTGGAGGTATGTCAAGGTTCCTTTAGGATTCCCACAACTTGTGCTTCCTGTTCTCACTTATTGGTGCAGGCGAGGCAATAGAACTAAACCATAAAACATTCATACCCAGCAGGAGGTTCTCATCATCCGCATCAATGGTTAGGACTGTAGGATACAGTGGTTTGGGCATGGCTTGGGCATCCCAAATAATGTTGTCTTCCCATCGACCATAGATGAGGTCTTCACTCTCAGGGATAAAAATTGACCCACCAGGCTGAGAAGGGTCATGGGCACCTGCAGAGGGAGCAAAGGTCAAGGTCAAGATAACTAGATTAGGGTTGGCTCCAACCAGACCTAGGATCAAATCATCTAGTCCTATCACCAGTCTCATACCTATAACTATTCTCATCTCTATTCTCAACATTTTCTCATGCCTGTTTCCTCTCCATTTTTATCCCTACCCCAGACTGTATCTCCATACCTACCCCATCTCCATCCCCATCTAGATCTACATCCCTGTCTCCATCTCCAACTTTATGTCCATGATCATCTCTAATTTCATCTCCTCCTTCATCTAAACCTTTACCCCATCCCCATCTGTATTCTCATCTCCAGTTCAGCTCGATCTCTATGTCAGCATTTTCTCCCATCTCTATCCCAATTACCATATTCACATCCATCTCTATTGCCATGTCCCAAACCCATTCCAACTCTCTCCCCACCCCTATTTCCACCATTTTCCCAGTTCTTCCAAGGCTCTCTGACCTGTTTTGAACAATCTTGTCTTTTCAGAGGGAATCCACCCTGCCTGAGATACTTTCTGGACATCAGGGCAGTACCCTTGGATATCTCTGTTATCCCAGATTATGTCATCTTCCCAGGATTTCTGCATGACCATCAGGAAGTTTTCATCCTTCAGCAAGGAGTGGTCTACTTGGGTTGTCTCCTCTTCCTCTGGTGACTTTTCTTTAAGTCGAAATCCATAATCAAAACCTCTCCCATGGGGAGAGACACCTAGCATATCGTACCAAAGCTTTGCAGGGCCGTAACGCCATGGGGCCACCTCCTCTGAGTGAGGGTCCTGGGAGCAGTCAGCTGATTGAGAGCCAGTCTGTGGGGCCACTGGAGCCATCATTTTTGTCTAGGGTAGAACAAAGGGTGTGAATTGGGTTTTGGAATAAGGATGGAATTGTGGAAAGGGAATGGTTTGGAAAAGGGACTAAGGGTGGGAACAAAAATGGAAGTGAAAGTGGGGATGATAATGGAAGGAGGCTTGAGGGTGCTTGCAATGATGGATTGTTTTGGGGGCAGATGTGGGATTTGGGCTGGGAAATGTGATTGGAATGGAAATTGCCCTCTCCTTCCATCCCATCATTACCTCATCATCTGTTAGGCATTCCTCTGGGCCTGGTGGTCTTATTATCTGGGCCCCACCCTGGGTAGGTTCTGAAGGACACCGTCTGTTTTGTTGTTTCTTCCTTATCTTCCTTCTGACCTTCTCCCACACAGATGGTGTCTCCTGGGTCTCAAAGAGTTGGAGGAAACGAAGAGCCTGGAACAGATATGGAAAGTTGGGAAAGGGACCTCCCCATCAGAGTGGCCAGGTGGGACTCAAGTAAAAAGGAATCTGCTCTCATCTCCCACCCACCTTCCTTTCAGGGCTTAGATACTGAGCCTAAGTGGGTTATCTAGACCAGGGCTGTCCAAAATATGGCCTTCGGGCCACATGGGACCCACAGTGCAATTTTATGCAGCCCACCTGTGGGTTTTAATTTTCATGAGCGAAAAAATAAAATAATTTGCATGGAATAAGTTAGATTTTTAAATTCCATCACTAATAAATAATTTCATTTATGTTAATTTTTTGGTGTTTTTAAGCAGTATTATGGACAGAACATATAGCATGGAATTTTCAATCAGTCTGTGGAATGCATTCCATCTGTATGATGCAGACTAGTCAGTATGCACCTACATTTATACTGTTGTGTTGTTGCTTTGTTGTTTTGTGTTTGCTTTTGCTCTTCGCACCTTCACCTGTCATATTGATGATGTGCGTTCCCCCACTTTCTAGTAGTGTACTGTATTTTTTGTTCTGGGTGCAGCCCTTGAATAATTATTTTATTTTAATGCAGCCCTAAGATAACCTAAGGTTGGACAGCCCTGATCTAGACCATCCCCAGGTGTCTGCCTGGGATCTCTCTTGGTCAGGTAAACTCAGTCAGAAAGCAAAGAGAAGGAGAAGTCAAGAGGGTTGGGCCTCTGGTTCACCTTGGACAGTAGTCCCTCAGGGGCCTCTGCTACTCAAAGTGATGAGAAGGAAGAAGGTGATCCTCCCCAGCCCCTGAAATTCAAATGCTCCCTTGGCTCCTGTTGCTGCAAAAATTCACCAAGACTTCAGATGCCTTTAGTGACTGAGTCTGCAAGGTCCTTCAAGAAAGCTGATCCTCTCTGCATGTCTGTGAGTCTCTGTCACTATGTCTAACTCCAATTCAGGGCCTCACTGTCTCTATTTTCCTAATGCAGGGTCCTTGTATTTAGCCAATTCTAGACTTTCTGTCTGTCTCGGTATGTCTGCTTCTTTGCCTTCCTCTCAGGGGCTGTCTCAATGTCTACCTGCTGGCTTCTGTTTGGATGGCAGCCCCTGTCCCTTCTCCTCCTCTGTTGTTCCCTGCATATGGCCCCACCTACCTTTCCATGCCTAAACTGTGGCCAGAGTTCCGTGACTGTAGGGATGCTGGTGCCTCTTGGGCTGACTCTCCAGGGATCCCCATGATCCTGTCCATCCTCCTTATGTGCCTCCTCCTCCTCAGAGCTGCTGGAATCCACAGGTGAGTCCTCCAGGGAAGAGGTATCACTGTCTCTCGAGAGGAGGGCCATGTCTTCTTTCTCCATTTAGGATCCTGCATTAAAGAAAGATGTTGACTTGGGGTTCCTCATTCCCTACCCTGGCCCAGCCTCTACCAGGGAGAGGTTACCAGGGTTAGGGGTGTTTCTTTCCTCCATCTAGTAGAATGAAAGCACCATGAAGGCAGGGACTGTTTCAGCTTCCTTTTATCCTCTGAGATGACAATGACTTCAACTTAGTAGGTTCTTAATAAATGATAGGAGAATGGAACTGTATTCTCACCTCTTCTCAGAGCCTCTGCTCACCCACCCCTGTCGAGTATGAAAGCCTGAATCCTGGAGGTGGGCTTTCAGACCACAGAAAGTCACCAACCTCTTTGAGAGTGGGGAAGGTCAGCACTGACTCAATCCCAAAGAAGGAGCCCCTGAAATAGACTTTCACATTTAGTCAATCAACAAACATTTATCACCCCTTCTTCCCAAATGTTCTGGAATCTGCCCTGATCACCTGGAATTCAGGAATCTAATTTTCCTTATGAATTTCTGCCCTTCAACAAGGTGGATCTTAAAGCCCTTGTGGCTGTGTTTGACCATGGGATCATAGACTAGACCTAGAAAGGATCCAGAAATGATCTAGTCTCAACATTTTACAGAGTGAGGAAACATTTCCATTCCAAAAATGACTTGCCAGGGTCGCACAGGGGTTGCTGAAGACTTGGGAAGACAAGACTTGAGGAAGCAGACCCATGGTGGAAGGGATAAGCAGGGAGAGGGATGGGGAGCTTGCTCCCAGATCCTCTCACCCTGCCCTGTCCACCTGGGCCCAGCATATGTGTTCTGCTGTGGGAATCCCCCTCTGCCTTCCCTAGTCTCCAAGGCTTTGTCCTCCTTGGAAGGTCCCCCCCCCCCCGGCTTGAACATTTTTCCTGCTCAGCCATAGCACCAGTCCCTCTGAAGGGATTCATGCCCAGCTCCCATTCCCTAGAAACAGAGGTCAGATCTGGGCCAACATTGAGAGGTCTCTAAAGACCTCTCTTGGTAGCAAAGACTCTGCTTGAAAGAACAGAAGAGTTCCCATGGACCCTGCCCCTCTCTCAAGGCTCTTCCATCCCCCAGGCCTCAATTTCCTAAGCCATGATATTTGCAGTAGGGGAAACAGAGGTTAAGTGAGTTTGAAGGTCTCGAAATTCTTTCCCAACCCCCTCCATAATCAGCACTTTCTTGTAGGGAACCTTGGAGAACTTACCTGAAACTCTGACCATGTGTAGAGGAAGAAGAGACAAGAAGCCTTTTGTTCTGGAGGATTCTGCAGGACAAAACAATTGTCATCAGCTGAGATTTACTCCAAAATGTCCTTTTATACCTTCTGCTCAGGGAGGTGTGAACAAGGTGGGGGCCAATGAGGAGGGTGTAGCCCTTCATTCTCAGAGATGAGAACTCATTCAGAATACATGAAAGGTCCTGGGGGCTCATTCACTTCAACCTTTCTCTTTTTTCTGAAAGGGGGAAGGCAGAGCATTTGGGGTTAAGTGACTTACCCAAAGTCACACAGCTAGTAAGTGTGTCAAGTGTCTGAGGGCAGATTTGAACTCAGATCCTCCTGACTCTAAGGCTGGTGCTCTACTCACTGTGCCACCTAGCAAACCTTTCTTTCAGTGGAAATCATACAGGGTAAGGGCCAAGCCAAAATCAGATAACAACGTACCCAAGGGTCCTCATAGACCATTCTAGAGTATCATCATCATTTTTACAAATGAATTTTCATTCCTATGCTTTTTGTGGCTAGGTGGTGCAATGTGTAGGGCTCAGAGGTAGGAAGACCTGAGTTCATTTCCAGCTTCAGACATTTATTAGCTGGACAAGTCACTTAAATGCTGTTTGCCTCATTTTCCTCAACTATAAAATAGAGATAATCACAGCATCTATCTTGCAGGATTCTCATGAGGATTAAATGAAATAATATTCATAAAGTATTTAGCATGTAATAAGTGCCATATGCCTATTATTCTCTTTCCTTTCTCTTTCCCTTCCCCACCAATATTTGCCTCATCACTCCCCAACTAGAGAGCCATCATAAAAACAAAAACTAAAAGAGAGGAAAATGACTGTTAATATTATTTTATAAATCAGCTATTATGGGCAGGGGGACATTTGGCTTGTTAACTCTAACCGTATTTTTTTCTTCGTGTCGTTGTGTTATTACTTGTTACTGTGTTAATTGCATAGTTGGTTATTCTGATACTGGTTGATTTTACATATTACAGGCTCTGATAGAGAAGAATTACTTACCGGAACTAATTAAATAGGCAACATTTAATATTCTAATGTATATTTAAATGCAAATTGATGTTTGTACTTTAAAAAAAAGTGGATAGGTCTCATAACTAACTGGTTAATTAATGAGAAAGAAGTCACAATTTTCTTTAAAAGTAGGCATGTCCAGGCATTGCCTTAGAACTTCAGATACTGAGAATTAGCATGGTAGTGAGTCAAATATGAGGCTGGTTTATGATCACCCACGTAGCCTACATGTGAGTGTGTTGGGAATTAAATCTCCTCGTATACTTATCAATGACTTTTTCAGTTTGTTTCATTCCCAATTTGTTTTACTTTCCTGTTCTTTCAGGCCTTTTTTCTTTTTTACTTACTTTTCCTTACTAAATGCCTATTCCCTTTCCCTCCTGTCTTTGAGACATCTTCTTCAGATCCTTAATCCTTAAAGCTTGGCCATTGAATTGAACCTTTTTTGATATTGAATGTCCAACTTCACAAGGTTCTCATTCAATTTGTGCATAAGTCCTCCCAAATTTCCATTCCCACCAATTCTTTCTCTGGCTTTCTTTGCAAATCCAGACTCCTCAAAATCATCTTCACAATTCTTGTTCTCATATACCTCAAGTTTTTATCTCCTGTCTGTCTCCTACAACTTTCTCACAAAGAAACCAGGAGTAGAATGAGGACCTGGAGATTAATTTCCTTCAAATTTTCCACATCATCTCTAAATTTTACCTTAACAAAATCGATCTGTGTTTTTATTCACAGGCTCAGACTCCCCCAAATCACCATTTGGCTTGTCTTTATCTCTTAAAGGTCAGGCCTGTTTCCATTAACCTGGTTGCACTTCCAGAAATTATCTCATGGAAGCCTGGGGGAGAACTTCTTTCCTCTGTATGTTCTTTTGGCATCTTGAAGTCCATTCGTCCATATTGGCATTCATTATCATCATCTAAATTCTAAAATTAGCACTCATATCATCACCACGTTAAAAAAATTCTCTACATGTTAAAAGCCCTTCCATGTTTCTAGTCACCCACATTCACAATCTTGGCATCAATCTTAAGTCTTCCATCTCTCTCACTGCCCATAGCCAACCAACTGCCTGGTATTCTCAACTCTACTTGCACAATATGTCCAATATCCAACCCCTCAAGTCTATTCCCATAGTCACTATCTCAGTTCAGATTCCCACTGGTTCTCTACTGGACTATTCTAAAAGTCTCCTAATTTGTTTCCTGGATTTTAGTGTCACCCCCTCAATGACCCATTGTCTATGTAACCTCCAAGACCAGCAAATCACAGGATCACAAAACTTTAAAATCAGAGAGGACGACATGGCTTCTTGGAGCCTTCTGATCCAATGCATACTTGAAGAGACTTTCAACTGTTCATACTCTTTCACACAGTAGTCTCACCACTGATTTTACACGCTATGGAGGTCAATGACAAATATAAAGGTATCGTGTATACTAAAATTTTCACACCGATACCTTTTTGTTGGCTAAAATATGGAATACATTATGTGCCCTTCAACTGGGGACTGGCAGATCCAAATCAAAATATAAGTCAAAATCTTGCAGAGCTTAGACCAGGTGGACAGTGATTAGACTTTGCCCAGAGTCTGACCACTTTGGAAGCCCTCAAGAAAAAAAAGAAAAGAAATGGCATCTATTGATGAAAGAATTGTAAAGGGACTTAACAGCTTGGCTCAAGTCCTACAAAACCTTGTTGTTAAGTTTTCAGTCGTGTCCAACTCATCTTGGCAAAGATCCTGGAGTGGTATGCTGTTTCCTTCTCCAGCTCATTTTATAGACAAGGAAACTGAGGCAAACAGGAGTAAGTGACTTGCCCAGGGTCACACAGCTAGTAAGTGTTTGAGGCTGGATTTGAACTCAAGAAGAGAAGTCTTCCTGACTTCAGACCTATGCACTATGGCACCACCTACCTAGTCCTACAAAACCTTTCCCATCCAACAAATTCCCTGAAAATTAGAATGGACCATTCCTTCCCATAATCAAGGTAAACAAACAGCGCTCTACAATCTGAGGAGGAGGGTGGTAAGGGATGGGGCAGCACTTGAACTAATCAAAGGAAGGAAGAATAGACACACAGAGTTTCACATATAAATATGTTTCATGAAAAGGATAAACGGGAGTGAAAGGAGAGAGGGAAATAGGAAAGAGAATACATTAAGGGGACTATTAGTCCTCAGAAAACATTTTTAACTCAGTTATGTACAAAAATATTTATAGCAGCTATCTTTGCAATAGCAAGATTAAAACCTTCAAAATTAAGGGCACACCATCAGTTGAAGAATGCCTGAACAAGTCATGAATGTGAGCATGATGGAGTACTAATGTAGAAATAAGAGGAAATAGATGATTTCAAAAAGACATGGAAAGTCATAAGAACTGATATACAATGACACGGACTGTGAGTTCCTGGGGGGGGGGCAGGGAGTGTCTTTTTCTTCTTTTTGTATAGCCAGCACTTAACACAGGTGCTTAACAGATGCTTAGTAGGTGCTTAATAAATACTTAAGAACAACTTATAGTGTAGTATAACATTGTCCTTCCAAACTTGAAGCATCTACAGCCTCCAAGTCACCCTATGTCACAACCTAACGATCTTCCTCAAAAACCTCTCTAAGAAGCAGCTTGGTGATACACAGGTCCTGGAGTCAGGAGGACCTGAGTTCAAATCCTGCATCAGACAGTTACTAGCTGTATGACCCTGGGCAAGTCACTTAACCATCATTGCCTCAAAAATCTCTCTCTCTCCTTTGTCTCTCTGTCTCTCTCTATATATACATATATATATATATATATATATATATATCTGTATGTGTATAATCTCTTATCTACTGCCAAGACTTCTCAATTTTGCCTTCATAACATCTCTGCTCTAAGCCCCCTTCTTTCTTCTGACATTACCAACATGCTGGAGCAGACCCTCATCTCAGACTGTGGTGACAAGCAAAATGGAACTTTTCGTGTTGCTCTTTTTTTCTTTTGGAGTTCTGATTCTTCTCAGCACTAAGTTAATCAAATGCCTTTGATTGAGTCTTTGATTGAATCAAGAGTCTTTGATGACCTGCTTAGGTCACAAGAAAGCCTAAGTCACATGAGTTTGAGTCACATGGCTGTGACACCTTCTGACCCTGAAGAAATGTGTGTGTGTATATATATATATATATGTATATATATATATGTATATATATATATGTATGTATGTATATATGTATATATACTCAGAGGTTAGCATTTTTGCTTTGGGGCTCACTCATTGGAAGAGCATTTCTGTGATTTCCCCAGAGAAGTCTGGGTAGCAGTTAAGGGCCTCCTGGCTTTGGAAAACCAGGTGTTGGTGCTTCTCTCTCTGGTAACTATGTATGTATTTCTGTGGACAGACAGTTAGAAGCCCTGTCTGCTGATTTGTGTTATTTGCTCTGTTTATATAATTTCTGCTTGTGATTTCTGTTTGCATTTTCTCTGAAGCTCAGGATGCTGACTTTTTCCACCTGAACTAAGTGAATGATATATGTATGTTTAATTAAAATGAGATTTGTAAACCCCTTGAAGTTGCTTTCCTTAGAAAAGCAGATCAAAGAACCCCTGCTAGCAGCCTTCCTATGTTCTGGTGTTGTCGGTCTTACACCTCCACAGCAGCTGCTAGAAACACTGTTGTTACAGACGCTTACACCTGGACAATTGCAGTAGCCTACTGTTCAGTCTGCCTGCCCCAAGTCTCTCCCCACTCCATTACATTCTGCCCACAGAAAATGATTTTCCTAAAGTGCAAGTCTTACCAAATCAACCCCTGATTCCTACTCATTAAATTACAGCAGCTCTAATTCCCTGATTCCTACTCATTAAATTACTCACCTCTAAGATTAAATAGAAAATCTCTGGCATCCAAAGCCCTTCACAATCTGGCCTCTCTTACCTTTCCAATCTTCTTACACCTTATTCTCCTCCTACTCCCATCATTTCTTTTATGATCAAGTGACACTAAACTCTGATGTTCCTCACACAAGACATTTCTCCCAGTTCTGTGCATTTTCACTGGCTGTTCCTCTCACCTAATCATCCTCACCTTCCAGATTCTGGCTTCCTTTCTTCAGCTAAAACCCTAATTATCCAAGAAGTCATTTCTGATCCCCCTCAGTTCTAGTGCCCAGATTCTGCTGATTATCTCCTATTAACTATATTTGTATATAGCTATATCTCCATATATCTATATCTCCATATCTCTCTCTACATATATATGTATATATAGTTTGTATATAGTTGTTTGCCTGTTGTCTCTCCCATTAGACAATGAGTTTCTTGAGAATAACAACTGTCTTTTGCCTTTCTCCATATTTCCACTGTTTATCATTATGTCTGAACATAGTAAGTGCTTCATAAATTCTTATTAACTAATTGACTGGGAATAGAGAGTCTAATCCCTCTTATGCATTGCTATTACAAAATAGATACAAATCCCTATATTAATTCTTCAAATGTTGTAACTTTCATTTGGCGAATATACTTCCTTTTCCTTATTCATCCCAATAAATCTTATTATGTATTTTAACTATTTTTTGTGCACAGTGCAACTGGTTGGTTGTTAAAGACAGATAGTTCACTAATTTCCAACTCTAAGCCAAATGTCTGATATTATTCCAAGAGCACTAACTGTGAATTGCCTAGACTTCTCTTAAGGTTTTCAGCTCCCATGCATCATGGAGAACAACCCAACCCTGTATACATCCTTCCCAGGGTCCATAAACCCAGATCCCCTTGACAGGTCAGAGGCACAGAAGGGGCTCTGTGAGTGGCTACCTTCCTGACCTAAGTACCTCCAAGAATAGTTGTATGGCCGTGGACCAGAAGGGATCCTTGATCTTTGTCCTGACAGGCCCATAGAGATGAGGGCAATCATTATGGATGACCCACAATTGGTCCTTCAGGAATGTCAGAAAGTGCCCCTTACCCAGTGGAGGATCTCAGCATATTAGACCATCTCATAAATGAGCAGAGAGTTCTCATGTTAATTGCCCAGGGTAGAAATGATGTGGACATCTCCCAAATCCAACTGAAGCTGATTCCATTAGCCTCCTGCCATAAAAACAGTGAGATATTTGTAAATGCTTAGCATAGTGTCTGTCATACAGTATGCACTTAATAAATGCTTGTTCTTTTTCTCCCTCTCATTGCCAGTTATCTTGACTTTTGTCTTGCCACTATACTTCGATGACTTTGGAGAAGAGAGGCTGACAACTTTGCACAGCTCTGCTTCGTTTAAATCCAATTCATGGGAAAATCAAGACATCACCCTCATGACGCCATTGGCCTCTTCGATGATGAAGGACTACCACCACCAGCAGCAATCTACGAACTAGCATTCTGTTTCTAGGCCTATCTGTACACTCCAGAGTGAATCTTCAGTGCTGGTAGGTGCAACCGACTATTCCAACATCTAACCAACAGTAAATTTCACCTTCCCAGGGGAGCCTTTCAGTTACTTCCTGAAAGGCACTCATCAAGAATTAATGTACAACACTTTTCTCTGAGAAATGGGAGACACACTACCATAAGAGAATCTTCTTGCTTTGGGCAAGGGAAGTGTTGCTAGTCCAGTCACTCTTACAATCTCCGTAGGAACAAAAGTTCATTTATGGATGCTAAACCAAGGGCTACCAACTTATTTTGTTTCCAGTTATTTTTTCCCATCACAAAAAGTGTAGCAAGGACTATTTCGGTATGTTGGATCTTTATTCTATCTTCGAAGTCATTGACCTATATACATCTAGCAGGCTATGTCTGTAAGTATGAACATCTTAGTAACTTTTTTGAGGGAGTATGAACTTAGTAACTTTTTTGCAGTAAGTTAAATTGTTTCGAAAGGCCTGAACAAATTCCTAGCGAGAGAGAATGTTATTGTTTTCCAACAACTCTTCTAACATTTACTCTGTTTAGTCTTTTATCATTTTCACCCATTTGCTAGAGTTATCTTCATTTTCTTTTTCTTTTCAGTATTAAGTGATTTTGGAGTGGCCACTAGTGGTTTGCTAGTCTTCTTTTGAGAAAGATTTGCTCATTCCCTTTAACTACCTTTTTTTCTCTTGAGAAATAGCTCTTGCTCCTATATATCTCTTTTAAGTCCCTAATTATCTGAGTTATCAAGACTTTGTTAGAGACTTTTGAAATAAAGATTTTTTTCTTAGTTCCTTTTCTTTTGTTAGCTGT
The DNA here is from genome assembly GCA_028646595.1 of Phalanger gymnotis. Taxonomy (NCBI): domain Eukaryota; kingdom Metazoa; phylum Chordata; class Mammalia; order Diprotodontia; family Phalangeridae; genus Phalanger; species Phalanger gymnotis. The sequence continues at coordinate 785,055,761 of CM053622.1, forward strand.
ATTGTTTTTTTTGTTAAAATTATTTTCAATTTCGTTTTACTGTATTGAATATTTTATTGCTATGATTTCCCCCTTCCCTCACATGATGAAGAATTATCCCCCTTGCCAAAATTGTGAAAGGCACTTCCTCTATTCTCCACTATTTAAAAAAGTTGGGTGATCTTGCATATTTAAATAGGGTTTCTAAATTTTTGAGTGACATTTTATTTACAAAACTTGTGAATATTTTGGAATATATTATGTTGATGGTATGAAATGTTAGTCAATGTATTTGTTTTACAAACATCTTTCCAGTCTTTCCAACAGTTCTTCCTGAATAGGGAGTCCTTTATAAAAGACTTTACTTTCTTAGGTTTGTCAGATACTGGGATTGTATTCAGTTAATTCAGTACTGTCCAACTCTTCATGACCCCATTTGGGATTTTCTTGGCAGAAATACTAGAATGATTTGCTTTTCCTTCTCTAGCTCATTTTGCAGATGAGGAAACTGAGACAAACAAGGTTAAGTGACTTGCCCAGGGTAACACAACTAGCAAGTGTCTGAAGCAGGATTTGAACTTAAGAAGATGATTCTTCCGGACTCCACAGAATTTTATCCATTTTACCACCTAGCTTCCCTAAATAATTCTGGAATATAGGTACTATTATTATTGCTAATTTGCAGTTCAGAAAGCTGAGGCAAATAGAGGTGATTTGTCCAGATTCACAAACTAGTAAGTTTCTGAAGCTAGATTTGAATTCAGGTCTTCCTGACTACAAATCCAGTGCTCTATCCACTGTGCCACCTAACTGCTAACTAGAGGGATAGTGAATTTAATTTTTTCTAATTCTTGCTTATCCAGTTTGTCCAGGTTATCCACTTTTATATTTTTTAATCACTACTAAATCATATTCATGATTACTAATTATTAATTACAATACACTTCAAGGCCCCTTGATTGCTACTTTTTTCATTATTTTCCTTGAGATTCTAGAATTTTTCCTCCAAATAAATTTTATATTTTTTCTTTCCATATGAATTCATTGGCAGTTGATAGTACAAGTTACTTTAGAAAGTATCCTAATTTTTAATTGAATTGTCGCTTCTCAACCATGAGAAATGAGTATACTTCTAATACTTAAGTGTTCCTGGATTTCTATAAAGGATTTTGTTTTTTAAATGATGAGTACATTGTACTAAATGGACTCTCCAATATTTTGCGTATTTTGTAATGATTTTAAATGAAGATTCCTATTCCAATTATATTTAGGTCACATTATTGTCTACCATGGATTCAGTTACCTCTTTGTGTATGACCAAGAGATTTATACACCCAACCCTTGTCTCCTGACCTCTACTCTTATATTACTATCTACTATACATTTTGAGCACGATGAACCACAGGTATTTCAAACTCAACCTGTCCAAAATGGAATTCATTATCTAACAATCCCCGCCCCTCCCCCCACCCCCAACTCGGTTTCTTAACTTTACTTTGAGAAGTCATGACCTACCTTCCACTTACCTACTTCTCAATCTTGGAACCATTCTTGATTTCTCACTGTCATTCTCCACCACTTGCCAAGTATGGTCATGTCTACCTCCACAATACCTCTTGCATTCTGCCCAGTCTCCTTACCTCATGTGGCCACCATGCTGCTTCATGCCATCAGCACCTCACATGAACTATTGCAATATCCTTTTAATTAATCATCATGCCTTAACTCTCGCCTCTCAAATTCATTACCCACACAGTGGCCAAAGTGCCCAAAGCCCAGGTCTAACCAGGCCCCCACTCATGAAGTCCTAAACAATTCCTCAATTGATAAATGGTCAAAGGATATGAACAGGCAGTTTTCTGATGAAGAAATTAAAGTTCTCTATAGTCATATGAAAAAATGTTCTAAATCACTATTGATTAGAGAAATGCAACTCAAAACAACTCTGAGGTACCACATCGCACCCATCAAATTGGCTAACATGACAAAACAGGAAAATGAGCAATGTTGGAGATGTGGGAAAATCAGAACACTAATGCATTGATCCAACTATTCTGGTGAGTAATTTGGAACTATGCCCAAAGGGCTATAAAACTGCACATATCTTTGACCCAGCAATATCACTTCTAGGGTTGTATCCCAAAGAGATCATAAAAATGGAGAAAGGATCCACATGTACAAAAATATTTATAGCAGCTCTTTTTGTGTGGCAAAGAATTGGAAACTGAGAGGAAGCCCAGCAGTCGGGGAATGGCTGAGCAAGTTGTGGTATATGAATGTAATGGAATACTATTGTGTTATAAGAAATGATGAGCAGGCAGACGTCAGAAAAACCTGGAAAGACTTATATGAATTGATACAGAGTGAAGGGAGCAGAACCAGGAGAATGTGGTACACAGTAACAGCTACAGTGTGCGATAACTGACTTTGATAGACTTAGCTCTTCTCAGCAATGCAAGGATCTAAAACAGCTCCAAAAGACTCACGATGGAAAATGCTATCCACATCCAGAGAAAGAACTTTGCAGTCTGAATGTGGATGGAAGTATACTATTTGCTCTCTTTTGTTATTGTTGTTATTTTTTGTTCCTTCTTTCTTGTGGTTCCTCTCATTGGTTCTAATTCTTCTTTACAACATGATTAATGTGAAAATATGTTTAATATGAATGCATAAGTAGAGACTATAGCCTATATCAGATTGCACACCGTTGTGGGGAGAGGAAAGGGGAGGGAGGGGGAGAAAATTTTAAACTCAAAATCTTATGGAAGTGAATGTTGAAAACTAAAAGTAAATTTATTTAAAAAAAAAAAAGAAGTTCTAGGCAGTCCCCATGAGCCCATAAAATCAAATTAAAACTCTTCATAATTGGTGTTTATGTTTTAGACATGTTGACTTTATGATGTCTACAGGACATCCAATACAAGATTTCTAATAGGCAGTTGGAGATAGTTCTGGAAAGGGTTGGATAAGCAGATTCAAGAATCATCAACATAGTGATAACAGTTGAATCTATGGGAGCTGATGAGATCACCAAATGAAACAGTATAGGGGTTTATTATTCATTATTTCCCTACACACATTGTAGGTCCAGGAAAATTAATCTGCTTGTGTTCCTCATGATCTTGCCATTGTACTAAGTATTATATATTTGAGTGCAAAGGATGAAACAATCCTTTCTTGCACAAAGCTCTCATAATGAGACAAATATATAAGTATATATAAAATAAATATAAAAGGACAAACAAATACAAGGTAATTAGAATGGGCAGACTAACAATTTGGAGTATTGGGAAAGGCTTCTTGGAAGAAGACTTGCCTGAGCTTAACCCTTAGAGAAGAGAAGGATTATCTAAGGCAGAGGTGAGTATTCATACACATTTTAGGTATGAGTGACATCACCTGTGACTGGAATGGATTTCCTCCCTTTCTCTCCTTCTGAGGAGCCCTAACTTCCTACACAAAGCCTTTTCTTTTACAACAGTGCCCATGCTTCCAGTCCAAGAAATGACTTTGAATTTTCATTGTGTGTTTTTATATCATATTAATTTATATAGAGAGCCTGGGAATTCCTTGAAGTAAGGGACTATTTCATATTTGTTTTTGTATCTACCATAACTATTCCAGTGCCTGGCAAATATACAGTGGCTGCTTTCTAATGATCTGTTCACAGAGGGTTTTGATTTAGTATGGAGAAATACTAATTACTTTTGTCAATTTGTTTTATATCTTGATAATTTACTGAGACTGTTAGTCTTATCAATTAGTGTTTTTGCTGATTCTTTGGAGTTTTCAAAGCAAACTATCTTGTCATCTACAAACAGAAATTATTTCATCTCTTCTTTTCCAATAATATGTTTAGTTTCTCTTATTGATGGACCTAGGATTTTTTTAAAGAATCATGCATAGTACCACAGAGGAGAAGGGATATCCTAATTTTACCCCTCTCTTTACTGAAGTTTTTGTCTTTATCTATTGCAAATATCTTAACAATTAAGTTTAACAATATACTTTTTAACATTAAAAATGTCCCTCCCATATCTACTCTTATTCTATTCCCATAAACACTTCTGAAAGATATAACTTCCTATGATTCTGTGATGTATAAAAAGTTTACAAGACATAATTTCTGGATAAGTAATCATTTTATTAATTATGGTGAGTGGATAATAAAAAGATTGGTCATTTGGTCATGTCTCATGAACCAAAGATGGATCATGGTGGCCTATTGACTCTTATATGTCTTTGAAAGAGTAGGTTTTCCTGACAGATGGCAATCAACTCTGATTGTTTAACAATTAATGAGAAGAATGAATATTATAATGAGAGGTGAACCTATTCTAATGAGGGGATGGGACTCTGATCACACAGAAACACCTACCACCCAGTCACCTAGAGCAATCTAGACAAAAGGGGTGTACCTCCACTCAGACGTGTCTGACTAGAACACAGCCTGGGCTGGATTTCACCTAGACTAAAATTTCTATCTTTTGATCAGATCTAAACTTTCCCAGTTATGTGGAGCCTGAACAAGATTGAGGAGAATATTCAACCTGATCATTATCAGTCCTATTCTTTAGGGACTGATATGACCTAGTAGAGAGTGGGGAAATAGAAAGGGGAAAAATCCTGGATCTCCCCAATGTAAATGGTTATTAATATAAGAAAGAAACAATCATTTCTATCATTCTCCCTTTCAATTCTATTGATAGGCATAATCTCCTCAACAAATCACTGATATAACAAACACTTCATCAGGAGTTTCTAACCATGGGACTCGTGAGGACAAACAAAGGGAAAGAGATCAATCATATTGACAAAGTCAAAGGAGGCAGTCTGTTAAGTAAACCTTATAGATAAAAGATGAACAGGGAAAAAGCAAATTAAAAAATTAAAATAAAATAAAATAATCCATTTAATCTCAGAAGTCTCATTTTATACAGCTATCTGGTTCTTGGAACACCATCTGATTCAATCTTCTGGTCTGGGCATGGTCTCAGAGCAGTTTCCAGGTGACTGGCTTCTCTGGTTCAGGTCACTTGTAGAGATCCCCTTCTTCTGATAAAACAAAAATCTCTTACAAAATTGGTCTTAATGCAATTTTAAATTTATTTTGCCGGTAACTAGGTCAATTGAGAGTTAGTACAAACCTTGTTTCTCTACTATTAGAAAATCAAATATAGAAACTTTTAGACCAGAGAATTTACATTTTTAAGTTAGCCAATTGTCATGTTGACATATCTAAGAAACTCTGATACAAACCAAAAATGAAAGCCCAATTTTTATTCTTGGCATTGTTCATTCCCCCATTAGGAAGATGAGATTCTACTAAAGAACTAATACTCTAATGAATTCTCTCCAAAGTTGCCATATTAGCTAAAATGTATAAATATATAAATTAAGAATGGTACTTATTAAATAAGTTGTTTACAATAAGTTATTTTCAATTTCTAGATATGTTCAAATGGATAACTCCTAGTAAAAGTGGATCTCTCCAAGTGGATATCTCTTTAAGGCATTTATAAAAGATCCCACAAACCAGTTTTCTTTTGAGATAACTAATTGTGCTGATATTCTTTTCATTAACACAGAATTGAGACAGTTATAATATTAACCTCACTAAATAACAGAATTATATCCTGGTTTCACAAGTCTTTATATCATTGCTGAATTATCCCCATACCATTGTGAGAAAATTAAGAGACCTTATCTTATACAGAAATCTATAACTGGTAATAGACAGATGACAAGGCTAAATCCTCTTAGCTGTTTGGAATACAGAAAGGACTAAAATCCTAAGCCAAATAGCTCAAATCTTATACCTGCATCTTATAGCAACTGAGATGTGCTCTAGTATTAGCCTAAAAGATGTTATATTACATATGTAATATATTTTACATTATATCATATATATATGATATATGTATGTTATACTGACCACCTAACATGATTATATAAATGTGTCATAATAGAAGAATAGGGACATCGCTATACAGTAAAGGCAAAATGTTGGTCTATAATAATCAATTCTAGGCTAGAGTTATATCGATAGCCAATTGCATTGAGCCAGGCCCAAATGGCAGAATACTCTCCATTTAAGAGAAAATGTTATACTGGGGAAATTGAGTCAGGAGAATCTTATCTCAGCTCACGTCAAGAGTCATTCTGCCAGCCTTTCCCATGAGAACACCTGCAATTTATGGATGTCAACCCCATAGGGTTGCTGGCATCATGGATCCTTGGCTTAACATTGGCTTTGATGTTTATACCTGGAGTCAGACTACAGTCCCATAAGGTCTGAAATAGCAAGTTCCAATAATCATAGTTTTGTGTGGATTCAGTTTAAGAATCATGTATCCTAGATAACAAGGACTATATAGAGATAATATAATTTCACACTGGTAACAGTAAGATATTCATCGTTAAAAAAAACCACAACTTATCTTGCCTCAGTTAGATGAATTTTATATGACAGGAAGAAACAGGGACATGAATTTAACATTAATACTGGTCCTCAAGGCCTACACCACTATAAGTAGCCAAGTTTATGGAACCAGGTAGACAGATTTCTTGTATAGGAAAATGAATTAAGAAAAGACCAATCTCAGCCTTCCCTAGGCTGCCTTCCTAACTTTATTTCCAGGAACAGATATTCCCTAGCCTTAGATCTCAGGTCTTACTTCCATTGAGCTGCTAGTGTTTTTTCTTGAAGCCTCAGTTAAGGTCAGCCAAAGGATACAATACACCTAAGAATGAAACTCAGAAAAAATATTCAAATAGTGAAGTCTCACCAATAACAGTAGGGCTGGACACAATTGTTATCAATACCATCAAATTATTGCAATAAATTAGCTTACAAATAAAATTTAGTAGGCCTTATAAGAATTGCACAAAAAAAATTTTACTTAAACATTCACATAAAAGATTTTTACTTAAACATTCCTTTCTAAAAGTATTTCTTTTTTAAAAACAGCTTAAAATTTATCCTGATGCTAAAAAAATAATCATTAGTCTTTCAGGAAGTAAATTAGTTGGAAACCTCTAAACTGATAGGTATCTATCTCTTACTCAACACTTAAAGCAAAAACAAATCTTTAAAATTAGAATTTTTTGCTATTCAGGAGGTGGAGCCAAGATGGCAGTTGGAAAGCAGGAACTTGTGTAAGCTCCCCACCAGGTCCCTCCAAAAACCCATAAAAAAATGGCACTGAACAAATTCTAGAACTGCAGAACCCACAAAATAGCAGAGGGAAGCAGGGATCCAGCCCAGGACATCCTGGATGGTCACTGGATGAGGTCTATCAAGCATGGAGCTGGGGGGACTAGAGCAGAGCCCAGCATGGGTGGCAGCAGGACCAACCAGACCAGGAGCCAGGCAGAACGGGCCCTAGCACCCTGAATCAGTAAGCTGTGGCAGTTACCAGACTTCTCAACCCACAAACATCAAAGACAACAGAGAATGTTAGTGGGAAAAGCTGTGGGGGACAGAGTGGAAGGAGTTCGAGGTTCGACCACTGCCCCTGGGGCAGCAAGGGAGGTGCAGCTACAGAACTACAGCTGCAGTTGCTTCTGGCCCCAGGCCCACCTGGTGGGAGGAATTAAGTGGCAGATCAGAGCATGAGTGAACAGCCTGCTTAAGATCCCAGTCAGGTCCTGGCTGGTGGTTCTTGGGGAAGGAGGAGTGCTGGTGTGGCAGAGCTGGCTCTATAGAAATAGCTCTGAAAACAACAGCACATCCCCTCAAGCTTGGAACACAGTGCTCTTTACTCTACAAGCAGTCATACCCTGACAAAAAACTCAAGGGTGAAGTAAGTTGGCTGGGAACATGGCCAGGCAGTGAAAATGCTCTCAGATTCAGACTCAGACTTTGGAATCTTTCTTTGATGACAAAGAAGACCAAAACATACAGCCAGAAGAAATCAACAAAGTCAAAGAGCCTACATCAAAAGCCAACGATAGAAGGGAGGGCAGACAGCGGGAAGAGGTAATCAAAACCAAACACTTTCGAAAAGGGACAGGGTCAAGGGAGAAAATTCAATAAAGGGGGATAGATTAGGAAGGAACAAAACATAGTTAGTCTTTCACAACATGAGTATTGTAGAAGGGTTTTACATAATGATACACATGTGGCCTATGTTGAATTGCTTGCCTTCTTAGGGAGGGCAGGTGGGGAGGGAAGAGAGGAGAGAATTTGGAACTCAAAGTTTTAAAAACAAACATTCAAAAACAAATAAAAAAAAGGTTTTTGCATGCAACTAGGAAATTAGATACACAGGCAATGGGGTGTAGAAATTTATCTTGCCCTACAAGAGAAGAAGGGAAAGGGGGATGGGAGGGGAGTGGGGTGACAGAAGGGAGGTCTGACTGGGGAAAGGGGCAACCAGAATATACGCCATCTTGGAGTGGGTGGGAGGGTAGAAATGGGGAGAAAATTTGTAATTCAAACTCTTGTGAAAATCAATGATGAAAACTAAATATATTAAATAAATTAAATTTTAAAAATGTTTAAAATTTTAGAAAAATAAAATAAAGAAAAAATCTGAAAAAAACTTGGAATTTTTCAAAGCTAAGTTAGTGTAAAATGTCTTTAGTGTGATAAATCCCAAATTATTATAAATAAAATGAATTCCTAATTACCACAAATAAATTCTTAATTACCACTCCCCTTAAGTCAAAAAGTGTTTACAGTGGGAAAGGAGATTCAGTTTTCTAAGTGAAACAATGCTAAAAAGTAGACCCAATTAAGTTAGCCTTATCCTAATAACCCCTAATAATTCAACCAATAATCTTACAACTTTCAAGTGATAGCCATACAATTTTAGATGAAACTTCCTTTTAAATATAAGCAAACATGGAAGTTGATAATTTATTTTTAAATTATAGCACTTCAGAATATCACATGTGGTTGCAGAGCTCATAAAATGACCTAACAGTTTTCAAACCCATTGTTTACTTTCTTTTAACAGTAATAATTCATAATCTAGCATCCAGATTATAAGAGAAGTTGCTTTTCTAATAGCATATCCAATACAATAGTTTGCTAAATTTCACAATATGAGAAATTTTAGAAACATAACAATACCAAAAACAATATGTATTTGAAAGTTAAAACAAACCCCATTACCAATCAGGTGGCCCCAATTCTGTTGAATGTGATTTCAAATTACCTTACACAGAAAAGCATTCATCTCATCACATCACCAGTGGTAGTGCATACTTATCACATCTAAAACCCCATGTAGAGTTATCAAGTATGAAGCAATTATATCTAATTAAATAAGAAAAAGTTAACATTAATATAAGATTTGCCCTATGCCAGGCACTGTGTTAAGCATTTTACAATCATGTTATCCTGTGTTGGTAAGCAAAATGGGCTCCTTAGCACTTAGTGCCCTTGAAGAGTTTGGTTTTTGTTTGCTTTGAGTAATGCTAAGCCCCAGGCCCAAACCCCTATTAGAAGTGGAACCTATGTGGGTGTGGATTGGTGACTGGGGTGGGGCCCAAGGTGGGGCTGGCTAAGGGGAAGTGCTAACTCCAGAGCCATGCCCCATTAGGTGTTAACCTAATCTATGTGGATGTGAACCTCCCAGGGTCCTAAGGGGAGGGGCTAACTAGAACCAATCATAGCAGCCTAAATTCTGGTCATTCAGATGACATTTGATGACGTCTGAAGCCCTATAAGAAGGGAGGACAGAGCCATTTGTGCAGGGCTCTTGAGATGGTGTTGACGAGAAGACTCCTGGCAGCTGTAGCTAATGAGCCCTCCAGTTTGTAAACTCGGATGTTGAGACTTTGTTGAACTCTGGTAACTATGTACTGGGATTTGAATCAGACATGGTCTGTCTGTTGATGTTTGTAATTTGTTTGTATTTTGCTCTGAAGTTCAGTGTGCTGGTCTTCTTCCCCTGAACTAAGTGAATTGTATTTGTGTGCTGAATTAAAGTAAGCTTGCCAACCCCTTAACCTTGCTTTCCTTATTAAGGCAGATCAAAAGAACCTGTGTTTTTGCGGTGTGCTGGCAGCTTTCTGGGTGCTGGCTGTGGGTGGATCTTACACCCCCACAGAAGCTGCTAGCTGGATTGTTAAAACAGATCCTCACAACTCTGGAAGGTAGGGGTTATTACTATCCCTTTACAGATTAGTAAACTGAGGCAAACAGACACAAAGTAACTTACTTGACATAACACAGCTAATAAATTTCTTGATATAGTGTGATAATGGATAACAAATAAATTTCACTTAAAATTAGACCAGAATAAATTCAAGTAGACCTGCATCTATTTTCCAAACAGTATCATATAGAACCCCAATTTTAATTTCAGTGACTTAGTATAATATTTCACACAATGGCTATATATTCCAAGCATTTCATATTATGGAATTTGCTATTTCCAGCTAAGCCACTGCCAAAGATTTTTAAAGTAATTGTATATAAGAGATTTTAATTATCACGCTTAGGAATATGTTGCTTTTCAAATTTCTCCTAACCCTCTATAACAGTCTGTATTGGCTTTCAAATCAAGTCACAAAATTTTCATTCTCAATCTATTTACATAAAAGTTAAATTTGCCTATACCTTCTCACACTATCCGAAATTGGCACGTGGCTGCCCAGAGAAGTTGTCCAGGAACAAGAAGGGTTTGAAGCACATTGCCTCAATACTACCCACATCCCCAACTTGTCCCCAAGTCTTCTTACTACCTTCTGCATTTTTCCTCCAGTTTTTATTTATCTTTCCAAATCTTTCAAACCAATTGTTCAGACTACACAACTTTACTTTTCACTTCAACCTTATTCCAGACTACACCTACTGTTGTTAAATCTTCCCAACCTATAGGGTTAATTTCAACCCCGGTGATTCTCTAACTTAATTACCAAAATTATAACCTGTTGTGTGATTAGCAACAACTCAGGTGTTATGTATTAGATCAGAAGAACTCCAAACCTTTCTCATTCTTCCAAAAGATATAAACCTTCACTGCCTATTCCTCCTCCAGGTAGAAGTTTGTGGGACAAATTTTAAAAGAAAAAACCATTAAGATGTGTTCAGGGGCAGCTAGGTAGTGCAATGAGTAGAGCACTGGCCCTGGAGGTCAGGAGGACCTGAGTTTAAATCCGGCCTCAGACACTTGACTCGCTTACTAGCTGTGTGACTTTGGGCAAGACACTTAAACCCCAATTGCCTTGCCTTCTACTCCCCCAAAAAATGTTTAGTAAATTACCAAAAAAAAAACCCCTTTTAGGAGGCCTGTCATATTGCTACAAAACAGTTTCTCAAATTAAACAACTATACTTAACTTTTCTTTCTTTCCTGCTACTCTTTACTTTTCAGACTCTGGAGAGAGTTAACACAATTCACAAATTAAGAGAGCTGTATTTCTCTACAATTTTCACCAAGGTTACTTATACAAACAGCTTTTACGATGTCAATATACATTTTAAACTTAAATTGCTAAAATTCTAAAGTGATTGAATTTAAGGTTATGATAGAAAAACCCTGATCAAAGTGTCTTAAAAGACAAAAAAATTATTTTTCCATTTTTAAACATGTCCCCATGAAAGACAGTTCCCTTGATTTAATTAAACATAATATACAAATTTTAGCTTTGGGATCCAATTAAACCTGAATTCATAAACTTTGGAGTAACCAAAAAAATCCCTTTTTGCCAAGTGTCTTTAAGTGGCCTCTTAATTAATCTCACTTTAGGTGTGATTTACTCACCAAGAATCAAAGGTAGAATGACCTCATCATCCCTTGCAGGCAATGGCTGTGTTAACAGCCACGTTGTCTATACCCAGCTTGAAGTCCAGCTTGAAGTCATTGCTAACACCCCACCCAAAGAAAAATTTGGCAATTTTATATATTGGAGAAAGTTCCCTCTTCTTTATCTCCCTCTTGATTTCGGCCACAATCAAAAGACAGAAAGAAAACTCTCTTTTTTTCCCCCGTAAATTATCTTTTTTAAACTTTACAACCTGTAGCTTTCCTACAGTAAGTACAGACTAATCTTTACAAAGGAACAGACAGAGACAAAAAACATACAGGGCCTTAGTGCATAGAAATCAAAGTTACTTTTGAAATGGACGGACCGAGAAAACACAGACCAAGCCAAATTAAAATATGTTGAGCATCATTTATTAGCTGGGCCAGCGACTGTCCCGTAGGCTGAAAGTCTAGAGAGCAGTCCTGAGCACAAAGATTTGAAGCCTTTTATACCTAAATTTAGTGCAGGTGCAAGCAAGCCATTACAAAAGCAGGAGATTGCAGTTAAACAAAGCGCATCGGGGATCAAACAGATCTAATGATTTATGCTAGGTGTTTGATCAGTGTTGCTCAGTGAATTGGGTTTACTCCGGGGTTACAGCACTACAGTAAGTGGAACACCGCTGGGGCTGCTTGCCCCTGTGCAAGGGGGCATTTCACTTTCCTAGCTTTAGAATACCATCTACTCTGCTCAAGGCAATTTATTTTCACTTCCCTATACCTAGCTTCTTACTGTGCTCACAGCACAGTTTTACTCAGCACAACCAATCCTGAACCCAGACTTATTGGCACACCCAATCCTGCACTCAAACCTACTACTCGAGGAGTTACCTACCATCAAGAATTCCCTAACTTTTAAAGAGTTGGCACTCTCACAGTTTGCCTTGGTTTCCTTCATGAAATCTTACCTTCAAAAAATTTTGGAGCCACCCTGACTCTAATAGCAGGACTGAAATGCCCAGGCAGCAATTTCAAAATGGATCTTAAATTTCTCAGGCGACCCCCCGCATCTCTGCTAGATCACTACTCCCACCCCACTGCCAAAAAAGAAAAAAAAACAGCTTCTCTCAAAACTCTCTTTGGCAGAAACTTCCCACAACTTGTGAACCCCTCAATATACCACCCTGTCCAAGTCTGGCTTGAAGGGTTTTGCCAATAGACCTTTATTCCATTGAACCCATTCATCTGCGGTTGAGTGAGAGCTGCAGCACAAAAACAGATTAACCGACATAGAACATATAAACTTACCTAGAGAAAATCTAATTACTGGTAAAAGAGAGAGTCAGGTCACAGCCAGAGTCCTGAGTGCTTGCCCTTGTGGAGAAATTTTCCCCTTAGGCCCCAAAAGACAGAAGGGAATTTTTTGTTAATCTGGGGTATAGAGCTCTGGTCCCTTCCATGGGTCACCAGACTGTGACAAATGAAAAATTGAGAGAGATGTAATTAATCATTTCATTAATTTAGGCAAGCAACTAATTAATAAAAGGATTGTCTTTTGTCCATCTCTCATGAACCAAAGATGGGTCCTGGTGGCCTTTATCTCTTATATGCCTTTGGAAGAGCACGTTTTCCCGAAAGATAGAAATCAACTCTGATTGGTTAATAATTAATGAGAAGAATTAATATTATAATGAGAGGTAAACCTATTGTAATAAAGGGCTGGGGGAGTGACTGACTACTCAGACCATGCCCACCTAGGGCAATCTAGACAAAGGGGCTCCACCTCCACTCAGAACTCTCTGACTAGAACATAATGAGCTGGTTTTCACCTAGACCAAAATCTCTTTACCTTTTGATCAGATCTGAACTTTCCCAGTTGGATGGGTCTGAACAAGACTGATGAAAACGTAAAATCCAACCTTATTCTTCAGGGGCTGATTTGACCTAGTAGAGAGTGAGAAAATAGGAAGGGGAAAAAATCCCGGATCTCCCAAATAGTAAATGGTTATTAATGTAAGAGAGAAATAATCATTTCCCTAACTTCTTCATCAGATGATTTTTCATCTTTATGTAACCCTCATCCCAAAGGCCACCGGTATAGTATACTCTCCTTATTTGTATAGATCAACATCCCATGCCTGTGTGAGAGGCAAGGCAGAGTTAGTGGGGAGCTCCTGGCTTCTGGCTTCAAGGGAGAAGAAAGACAATGCTAACATCACTTGGGGTTGCTGAAGGAAATGACTGTGGGAGGAATCAAGAATGGAAGGAGCAGATAGTTTCCATCATGTTCCTATTCCCAGTTTACTACGCTAGAGACCACAGACAACTTCCCTTTGGATGAGATCTTGGACTCTCCTTTGGTTGAACTGAGTAACCTCATTCCCAATGGGAGAGCTTCTTCACTTTGTAAAGTCTAGTATATATTCTCCTATGTATATTTTGTTACTGATTTGGATAAACAGGCTTCTTGGCTAAGTGTTATTTATGTTCATTGTGGAACTGGTATTCACTGGGAAGGAAGTCAAGCTTTGGATATAAGGCTTGTGGTCCTGCTTCCCCCATTAATAAATCATTATCAGAAATTAGCTTGAACCTTAAAATCACACCCCCTATAGTAACAGTATTTAAGAGAGCAGATAGATATCATTCTAGCCTAGTGAAGGGGTGATGAGACCTAGATTCCTAAAAGGAAAAGACTATGTCTTTTGAAAGCAACCAGGTCCTTGAACTTTCCCACACATTTCAGCAGCCCAGATCACTGGTCTCTACCCAAGGCTACTGGCCCACCCTAGCCCACTTAGATCACCTAATTAGCTTACTTTCTTTCTTACTTAATTAGCTTGGCCCACCCCAGACTACTTGCATATACTGACCACTCCTTAATCCCATCTAGATTACTTAACTAGCCTCCTTGATATTCCTTTCACTTTTGTGGCTGGCCCATCCCAGACTACTTACCATTCCTTAGTCCCAACAAGATTCCTTTCACTGTCCTTTTCATATATGTGTTAGTCTCACCCCCATTAAGTTGCAGATTCCTTGAGAATCTCACTCTCTTCTATGGGCTTTACAATAAACCTTGCCACTTTGATGGTTTGAGTGCTTGAATTCTTTCCAGGCAGACTCCCTGGTACCTTGACATTTTGGGATTCCTAGCAACCTTAAACCATGTCATTGGGGTTCCCAGAAACCCCAGAATGTATCACTAGTGCTTCCTTTCTCTGAGGAGAGCAGAATTACCTCCAGCCCCAACTTTCTGCTTCCCATTCTGGCAGAAATTAAAGTCTCCTTTAGAGAAGAGTGGAGAGAAAAGAAACTAGAGATGCATATTCTGTCTCCCTTCAAGCCACACAATGACACCCTGGTGCTACATGTGAGTGATAGCTCTTAATACATTTAGATCTTTTATCCATTTGGAATCTATCATTCACACACACACACACACACACACACACACACACATATCTTTGTGTATATATATGAGAGAGAAAGAGAGATGAAGTAGATAGAGGTCTGTCCTTTAAGTCAGGAAGCCTAGATTCAAGTCTTCTTTCTGATATTCCTTGAGGAAAGAGACTGTCTTTTGCTGCTTTTTCTATCTGTAGCACTTAGCACAGTGCCTAGCATAGAGTAGGCACTGAACATATGCTTATTGACTGACTGGCTTATTGTTACAAATTAGCTGCATGACTGTGTGTAAATCATTTAGTCTCATAGTGCCCCAGACAGTGGGGAGCAAGTTACAAATGAGTTACCAATCTGCATGGGGAAAGGAGTTTCAACAATGGGAATACCCCAATGTCACTGAAATTGCAAATCTGGAATCTTCCCACAGTTAAATATATGTTCAATGCTGATCTTCACCTAATTTCTGCCAAACTGTTGTCCAATTTGTCATTGCCTAACCCACCTTGAGAAACGAAGTTCCTCCCTTGGAATTTGCCTACACTGATGAAAAAGGAGGAGGAAGAAGAAGAGGAGGAGGAGGAGGAAAAGAAAGAAGAATAAATTTTTTATTAATTAATAGAAATGCCAAAGATTATTTGTAGGTGTTACCTATGAACAATGGGTGCACTTCACAGGGGCAACATTTTGACAACTGACCTACTGCAGAGGTGTCAGCAGCCCAAACTACTGCTTCCCTTCAGTGTTTCTACCTGATGAATTAACCATTAAGAAAGTGTATTACATGAGTTGTCCACAAGGTAGCGCTATACTCAAACTACCAGCCAAGTGTTCTCAGTCTCTGCATGTGATTGCAGGAATCTCCCAGATGACTATACAGCATCACTTCTGGCTGAGTTTTGAATTTTAGATTAGGGGTGTCAAGGTATTTGGAGACATCCTGTTTCTCAAAGCTAAGTCTCAGCAAGCAGGCTGTGCCCTGAGCTTGGCATATCAACAATCCTTTCAATGATCTGTGAGGAAGTGAAGTTTAGAAATCATCCCTTGTCTCACCAGAGAGAAGGAAGGGCAGCTGAAAGGAGTCTGGATGACTTTAGGATAAATCCCTCAATAAACACCAGGTGCTGGTCAAAGCAATACATTTTGCCAGAGGGTGAAATCATCCAGGGATTCATAGTTTATTAGACGTAGCAAAAAATAAAAGAAAAGCTGGAGTATGACCACACCACTCTGCCCAACTGTCTCCTGAGACTCCTTTCAGCTGCCTTCCCTTCTCTATGGTAAGACAAGGGGTGATTTCTAAACTTCACTTCCTCACAGATCATTGAAAGGGAATAAATGGGTGGAAGGTGTGCATGTGCATGTGCATGCATGCATGTGTGTGTGTATGTTTGTGTGTGTGTGTGTGTGTGTGCGCGCGCACACGCACAGGGCCCCAGAGTGTAACTGGGGATGAGAAAAATGATTATTAATAACCAATTAAGATGTGGGGGTGGAATCCTGGATTTTTTCCTTTTCTATTTCCTCATTCAAAACCCAGTCCTTGTGAAGGACAGGGCTGATGATGAGATTGGATTAACATTCTTCATAATATTGAATGGGACCCCATGGAACTGGAAGAACTTAGTTCTAATTAAAGAGTAAAGATGATCTTATCTAGGTGAATTTTGGCCCATTGTTCAACTATGTAAGTGGTCTGGGGGGAGGATAGATCCTTTCACATAGATTGATGAGGCAGAATGATCTGGTGTGGAAATGAGTCTCTTTGCCCAAGAGTGACATGATCAGAGTCATATCTCCAACCCCCCATTAGAATAAGCCCACCTCTCATTATAATATTTATTCTCTCATTAATTGTTAACCAATGAGAGTTGACTTTCACCTGTATGGAACACTCACTTTTCAAGGGTATTTAAACCTTCAGGCCCAAAGAGAGTGTCTCTGGTTTGTGAGAGAAAACCACTGACTTCAATCTATTAATTATTTGATAGCTGTAAGTAATGAATTGATTATTAACTACCCAGGAGCTGTGTCTCTTAGGCTTTTCATTCATCGCAGTTTGGCAACCATAGAATGGACCAGATCTTTGCACCCCATATTCATAATAAAAAACTCCCCTACATCTTTTTGGGCCCAAGTGGAGGATTTGTCCACAAGAGGGGAGCTCTCTGTTAGGACTCTGGCTGTGTTTTGACTCTCTATCTATTACCAGCAATTAGATCTTCTGTGGGTAAGTTTATATATTTATATATCTGTTTTAAGGGTGTTTTCTTTTTTTTTAACATTTGTTTTTAGAATTTTGAGTTCCAAATTGTCTCCCTTCTTGCCTCCCCACCCACCTTCCTTGAGAAGGCAAGCAATTCAACATAGGCCACACATGTATCATTATGCAAAACACTTCCATAATAGTCATGTTGTGAAAGACTAACTATATTTCCCTCCGTCCTATCCTTTACCCCTTTATTCAATTTTCTCCTGAAGAATGAGCCAAGGGATCCAGCAGATTGGCCTGTCTCTTAGGGAAGTCATTGGCTTAGCAACCCATCTGGCCTACTCCAGCAACAATAAGTCAGCAACATGGTGGCCTGTGCAGCCTTGTCCAGAGCCCAGCTGCCAAGAGGCCTTGAGGACCCAGGCGAGCAGCGGCAGAGGTCTGCTAGAAGGTCAGTTCAGCAGCCCAGAGATCCACCTGATCCAGGCCAGCAGCAAAGTTACCCTTCCATGATTACAAGAATTAATTCCTCCTCCTACAATGGCATATCTTGAATCAAACTTCAAGAGGACCCTCTGGAGAAAGACTAGACTTGGAGGTACCATAATTCCAGAGCTGGGAGTTTCCTTGGCTACATGTGCCCCTTTGACACTGTACTCTACATTGGTGCCCATTCTTCTCCCCTCCTTAGGGACTATGTATTTGTGAGAGAATGGGCCCCAGATATGGGGGGAGGATGCTTTTTAACTACTGACCTTTTTTGCCATGATCTGCCATGCCTGTGATTAAGAAAAACAAATCTACTAATTCATTATTTAGGGAAAATCCATTTGTGAGAGTTTATGAGTTTGTGTTAGGAAGATTGTTACCCACTAGATTTTCACTAGAACTAGATTCCACTAAAGGAGTAGCAGTCACTGATCTGTGGACCCAAGTTGATAGGGCCAGTGTGAGTAGAAAGTGAACTCAATGAGGAAAGTTATGCTTATATGTGTGCATCATGACTCCCCCCTCAATTGAATATAAACTGGGGCCAGGGACTGTTTCATTTTTTGACAGCATCCCCAGTGCATGTCTGTAGCAGCAATTCAGCCAGCAGCTATTGTGGGGTGCAAGACCCAACAAGACCAGCAACAAGAGCTGCCAGCACAGGTTCTTTTGATCTGCTTTACTAAGAAAATCAACTTTAAGGGGTTAACAATCTCACTTTAATCCAGCATACAAATATCATTCACTTAGTTCAGGGGGAATAGCCAGCACCCTGAACTTCAGAGCAAGTACAAACAAATTGCAAACATACATTAGAAACAGATCAAATCACAATTCACAGTTACCAGGAAAACATCAACATCTGGATTCATGAGCTGGGAGGCTCTTAGAGCAGCTGCCCAGAGTCTCCACATCAACACTCCTCCAGGAGTGAGAGCTTCAGACAGAATGCTAACCTTTGAGCTTATCTACTCTGTCCAGGGATCAAAGGATTCACAACTAATCAGAAAAAGAACATGAGCCTGGAGTTTAGTACCTAGTTAGCAAAAGGGTGTGGGCCTGCTGCTTTGCACCTAGTAAGGCTTAACCAAAGGCATTTGATTACTTTGGCATTTCTAAAAGAGAAAACAGTAAAAAAAAAAAAAAAAAAAGTCCAACCTTAATTACCAATACAACAGTGCAGCGCCTGGAACATAATAGGTGCTTAATAAGTACTTTTTGCTTGTCTACCCCCCGCTGATGAATTGATGTTAGGAAAAACAATCACTCAGAATGACCTAAAAGTGGAATTGACTACCTTGGGAGGGAGGAAGCTGCCCATCACTGGAAACATCTGGTTTCATATTTTGGAAGAATATTGTAGAAAGGCTCCCATTCTGGTAAATAGTTTGGATGAAATTGGCTCTGAGGTTCCTCCCAACTCTGACATTCTGGATTTTAACATCTTTTCAAGCTCCGATATTCTATGTTCTAAGGTCTTGGTGCAGATAGCCAAGGCTTTGCCCCTTGACAAGACATGACTGCCAGGAAAACACCTCCTCTGCTTCCCTGATTCTCTAAGGCCCTCTCTCTCTCCTCCTCATTTAGAGTGAAAAAATACCTCCAGTATCAGGGAATCTCAGGACCAATAGTCAAAGCAGTGAAGAGTCTGAGGATTTGGTCTCTGGACAGAATGAGCACCTTTCTGAAAGAGAGTGCATTCTCTTTATTTCTTCTCCCACCCTATTTGCCCCAGATCAGAACTTGATCTCCGAGTACTCAGTGTCTATCCCTTGGCTCTTTGGGTTGGGTCTTCTGAAGTTAAGGGATGCATAATGTAGTTCATTTGGCAGGGCTTGGGTGACTGGTTCAGGTGGAGACGGTCTGGGGACTCTACGCTGATTCTGTAGGAATAAGGAGCAAAGAATCCATCATAAGCTTGGGTTGCTGGAGGTCTTAGCCTGACCAAGGGAAGCCATCATGGTTTGGTAAGGAGGTTACCATGGCTAGGGAGAAGAGAGTCTTTGTCACTGGCCAAGTAGATGTCACCTACTTGCTAAATCTTTTCAAGGTGAGTCTGGGGGAATCATGGGGTAGGAGTCAGGAGGACTGAGTTCAAGTCTGGCCTTTGCCTCTAACTCCCTGAATAAAACTTTCCCCCCACCTCCACCACCAGACCTCAGTTTCCCTTGTCCTAAAAATGATGATAAGTGGAAATTAATGATCTCTATGCCTGTACCTCTGTGACTTTTTCTTTTCCTAGAGTCTGTTTCCTCATCTGTAATAACTGGTGTTTATATCATACTTTAAAGTCTAATGGATGATTTACATATGTCATCTCATGGGGTCTCATAACAACCCTGTGAGGTAAATATTATAGGTATTAGTATCTCTATTTTGCAGATGGTAAAATTGAAGGATCACCTGGTCAGAGGAGAAGAGCAAGGGGCAGATAGGGGGTTATGTGTTCCGGCCATTCTCACATAGCCAGCAAATGTTGGAAGCTGTCTCTGAACTAACGTATTTGTGACTCCACATTGAGTCCACTCTGCCAAGCTGCAACTGCACTGGAGGATGTCTGGTATTACTACATGACCTTGGATAAGCCCCTTGCTCTCTCTAAGTCTCAGTTTCCCTTGATGTAAATGAGGAGGGTTGGATTATGTGATATATAAGTTCCTTGAGTTTCAGACCTATGAAAAATCAGTGGGGTTGGACTAGGTGGTCTCTAAGGCTCTGCCAATAACTATGTGACTTTGGATAAGTCATTTTCCCTCTCTTGGCCCCCCATAAAATGAGGGGGTGGGATTATTTGATCCTTAAGGTTCCTTCCAAGTCTAAAATCTATAAGAGCTGAGTTAGATGAGGCCATTTTCCTCTCTGGACCTCAGTCTCATTCTCCATAAAACTGAAGAGGGATTAATCATGTGATCTCTAAGGCTCTTCCCTGCTCTGAAGGGGAGGCACAGTTGTATCTTAAAAAGAACTCTGGATTTAGAATGAAAAAACCTCAGATTTGAATCTCAGCTCAAACAGAAAGTAACCTGGATTAAGTCACTCCCTGTCTTTTGAACTCAGTTTCATTGCTGTGAAATGAGGAATTTGGAGCAGCTGATCTCTGGAGGTCCTTCTACTCCTAAATCCATGATCCTGGATGAGGTGGTGGATGGAGGTGTGTTGACTCAGTGCCTTGCCATTGGGTAGAATTATTGCAGGAAGGTGATAACTAGGACCAAGCAAGCTACCACTTCAGAGAGGAAGGAGCGGAGCTGTGAAGAACACGAGAGACCGCCTCGTTCCAGCTGCCCATTTTTCAATGGGAAAATCAAGAACCAGAAAAGAGAAGTGATTTGCCCTCTACATGCTCTCCTTGACCTCCCTTCTTAATGCATACCAAACCAGCTTCAACTGCATCACTCAGCTGAACCTGTCTTCTCCAAAACCACCCACAATCTTTCAGTTGCCCAATCTCATGGCCTCTCTTTTGTTCTTGTCTGTGGTTTTTGGCAATGTTAACTACCCTCTCCGCTCTAGATCTTCATATTGCCACTTTTCTGGCTTCCCCTTGGTCGGACCTGTCCTCAGTGCCCTTAGCTAATGTATCATCCATGTCATGCCCTCCAAGTCCTTGGCATGAGTCCTTTATTTCTCTCTCTACAGTATGCCACTTGGTGACCTAATCAGCTCCCTTATTAGTCATGAGCTTTATCTCCCTTCCCTTGCATCCATGCCCTCCACTCCAATAAGATAGCCACCCCCTAAGTTCAGATCCTTCTCCTTTCTGCTGGATTACTGAAATCATCCCCTAGTTTGTCTCCCTACCTGCTGTACCCTCTTCATATGATTCCATCTCCAGCAGGTACAGGGGACAGCTTTGCCTATACAAGCACTCACTCTGGCCACTCACCTCTGCCTATTAGAACCCTGAATTCCCTTTCAAGACTTAGGGCAGGGGCCATGTCTCCCAAGCGGCTTTTCTGGATTCTTCCCAATAGTTAATATTCTCACCTTTCCAAATTACTTTGTATAGATTTCATATTTGCAATAAATGAAATAATCTTTCATATTTATCTGTGTGCATGTTGATTCTTCTTCCCCTCCCCCAGTAGAAGCAAGAACTAATTCATCTCTGTTTCACCATCTACAAAGCCAAGCATAGCACCTGGTAGACCTTTTCATCTTTTCAACTAGACCCGTTATTTTTGTCTGCATGGCTAACTAGCTTCCAATGAGGCTGGTCCCCTAACCGTGAAAATCAGCACCTGTTCTGAAACAAACCTGGGGAGTGTCCTGGATCAGTGAGAGGGGAAGTAACCTGCTTGAGGCCACACAGCAAATCTGCGAGTGAGGCTAGCACCCTGTCCATTCCTCCACATTGCCTCCACAGAGCAACATTTCATAGACTACTCATTGAATGGAATTGAAGTCAGTCCATACACATCATTGCACAGATGATGAAACTGAGGCTTAGATTTGGGAAAGGGGCTTTTCTAAGGTCCCATAGCCAGGTGTCAGACTCATTCACAGATTTTTTCAGATACCAATTGACATGAAGTTTGGTGGGTGGGGGTGGGACTTCAGTACCGGGGTCAGCATACTCACCATCTCCAGATTAACATAGTCCACTTCCATACTGTTCCGGGAGTCTGTGGTCCCTAGCTCCCCTGTCTCTAGCTGCTCCTTCCTCGGAAACTTCTTACTGAAAAAGCAAGTCCAGCATTGCATCAAGATCCCTGATCAATCACTCCCCCGACCTTACAGAAGCCCCCCTTCCCATTGCCCTTCCCTGCTCCCCACTCACTAGGCGAACACGAGGCAGAAAATGAGAAGGACCATGATCCCAGCCCCCAAAAGTGCCCCTTTAGAGAATTCGACAGCAGCTGCATTTGTTCTATCTGCAAAAAGACAGGATAGGATTGAGTGGCTCTCCTAGAACCCAGCTGTCCTGTCTGCCGTGCTCCTCCCCCCAACCCCGCTTTATCTCCTCTTATGTTAAGGTTTTAAGCTTTTTTTTTTTTAATGTTCTTTACAATTCCCTTGTGACTTGTGTGATGCAAATATTTTACAAATGAGGAAGTTGTAATCCAGAAAGGGGAAGTAGCTAGCCAGGGGTCACGCAGCTGGTCAAGAAGTTCAGAATCACAGAAGGAGCTTTCTAACAGTTCAGACAGCCTGCTGCTGCTTTCTAAATCTCTGATCCCAGAGCCCTCAGACATTCCTGGCCACTGAATGTGTTTGAGTACTTGCCTGTAGACAGCCATCCCCTTCTCATATCTAATTACTGTCCCCCCTTTCCCGAATCCACTCCCCTACTGGATTTCCCTTGACCCTGATCTGATATGCTCTCTCTAGGGCTCAGACCACATTCACCTGAGTGGCCCAGGTTCCTGCCTCTCCAGGACCCCGCCTGACACCATCAGGAAAACAAAACTGTGACCTCCGTGTGGAGGCTGAGGTTGAAGTCCCCTTCTCCCTCACGATCAGACTGCTGTAGGTCTAGGCCCCAGAAGTAGTGGACATCACCTTGAGGTGATGGAGGAGTTTCAGGGCACGGGGTGCAGGATGCCTGGGTCCCAGAAGGTTGGAGAGTCAACCCTACTAATCCCTATTCCTATCCTTCCCCACAGACCCTCCAAGGATGTTCCATTCCTTTTGCTCCTGGCCTGATGAGGGATTACTCTACAGCTGCTCTATTCTGGCAGAGTTCACTCTGTCTCTGATCTGGTGGGGGGGCGGATTGGGATGGGGGTGGAGAACAATAGAAGACAGTGGCAACAATGTCAACAACAACAAAAAATACTGGAACTCACCTTGCACAGAGAGGTTGAGGGAGATATGCTTGGCGCCCCATGGGTTCTGAGCTTGGCAGGTGTACTCCCCTCCATCCTCTGGCTGGACATGGGACAGTTCTAGACCCAGGATCCCAGGACTGGAGAGAAAGGAGGTGTTCAAAGGCTGGCTCCCCTTGACCCAGTTCATGTAGGCAGGGGGACTGCTATCAGCAACACACTCCAGCTGCAAGGATTCTCCCACCAAGACCACCAGAGACAAGGCATTTCCCAGGATAGCAACTGACAAAGACCATGGAGGGAAAGGTTTAGAAGCAGAAGAAACCCTAGAACTCATTCCATCCAAGGCCCTCTCTTTACAGATGAAAAAACTGAGGCCTGGGGGAGCAGTGACATTCCCAAGGTCACACTTTCATAATCACAGAAGCTCAGAGTCAGAAGTGACCTCAGGCATCTTCCAGTCTACCCTACCCTGGAGCAAGAATTCAACCTATTAGACCTTCAATAATGGGTCATCCAACTCCTGCTCAAAGACCCCTGGGGAGGGGAGACCTAACACCTCTCTAGGCAAATCTGTCCACCTTTGAACAGTGTTAGTTGCTTGCCCTCCCCCCTCCCTAAAACCTTAACTGGCTTCTGGATCTGGGTCAAATGGGACAAGCCCTTTCCCTTCTCCTACATGAGCACCCCTCAATGATAGCTATCATGTCCCCCACCCAGAGCATTCTCCTTTCCAGGCTAAATGGCCCCAGGTCCTTAATTCCTCCAAGCAGCCTTCCTATGCCACGAATTGGTGTCACTTAGACATCTCACCTGCCCTTCCCTAGATGCCGTTCAGCTTCTCTATGTCCTTTCTAAACTGTGGTACCCAGAAGTCAATGCAATACACCAGGCATGCTCTGACCAAGACTTCTTCTTCCTATAAACTGTACCACCAATGCAGGCCAAGACTGCATTAGATTTGAGGGCTGCCATGTTGAACTACATATTAAGATTATAAGATGGAAGGGAA
This sequence comes from Phalanger gymnotis, assembly GCA_028646595.1. Classification (NCBI taxonomy): domain Eukaryota; kingdom Metazoa; phylum Chordata; class Mammalia; order Diprotodontia; family Phalangeridae; genus Phalanger; species Phalanger gymnotis. The sequence continues at coordinate 785,080,327 of CM053622.1, forward strand.
GGAAATAAGCATTTATGTGGTGCCTGCTGTGTGCCAGACACAGTGCTAAGCACTTTTTATAAATAGAACCTCATTTGATTCTCACAACAACCCTGGAAGTAGGCATTGTTATTATTCCCATGTTGTAGTTGAGGAACTGAGGCAAACAGGTTAAGTGACTTGCCCAGGGACACACAGTTTGTAGTAAGTGTCTCAAGCCAAATTTGAACTCAGGTCTTCCAGACTCCGGGTCCAGTTCTCACTCTATGGCTGTCTAGCTTGCCTATAAGTTCACTAAGAGCCCCAAATCACCTTCAGAAAAATTGCTATGTAGGGAACCCTTTTCTTGAATACGAGTATAAGATTTTGCCTTTTATCTCTTATATTTGATTTTTATTAAAATCATTCTAGTCTTTGAGCCTTTCAGGGTCTTTTCATACCATAACTGTCACCCAGGGTGATAGCTATCTTCCCTGTTGTTTATCATCTGAAAACTTAGTAAAGCATCACTAAAGTATTTGTCCAATTCATAGACAAAAATGTTTAATAGTAGAAGGTTAAATACAGAGCTCTGAGGTACGGAGGAAGCAGTAGAGCCAGGTCTGGAACCCAGGTCCTTGGATTCCATGTCGAGGGTTCATAAGAATGCAGACTTAGATGTCTTGTTTGTCTGTCCCTCCATGGGTCCCCCATGGGTTAGAGCTCCCCATAATGCCCCCCAGCAAAAAACTGTTTTCACACACAGACACACACATATACTCACACATTTATGCACACAAATACATATACACAGTCATACACAAATACACACACAGTCACATACATGCACACACACACAAACACATACTTTACACACACACAAACACAGGCACACGCACACAATCACACAAACATACACATATGCATACACATATACGCAAACATACTCGCACACATACACACACCTATACATACACACATTCATACAGAAAACATACACATATACATACACACTCGAACACTTATACACATACTCATACACATACATGTACACACAAACACAAGCACATATATACACATATGCACAAACACACACATATGCACTCACACACAAACACACACATATACACATATACTCTCTCACAAACACACACACACACCACACACATACTCACACACCCCTCCCTGTACCTGTTCTGTTTGGCCCCAAAGCGCTGACCTTCAGGTTTTCTGGGGCATCTGTAAGAGACACAGGGTGTTGGCTCTTGGAGGAAGCCTGATGCTCCCCGAAGCATAGAGGGTGATAAGACAGAAGGCAAACACTGTCACCCTTCAGAAGACAGTAGCAATGATAACAAAACCCATTTAAATAGTATAAATCCCTTCCCTACCTATCAAACCATTGAGGGATACAATGCATATATTCTCTACCGCCACCCATTTTACAGATGAGAATACCAAGGCTTAGAAAAGGGAAATGCCTTGTTCAAGGCCTCATAGTCAGGCAACAGTAGAGTGAGAGTCTAAAAAGGCTTCCTGATTCCAAGTCTGAACTTTCCCCCCTTTCACCAAACACAGCACACTTGGCCTCTCCAGCCCGGCTCTCACACACCCCCAGGAAAACAAGCACTGAGCCTGGCCTTCTAAACTCCTCATTCACTGTCCCCAGCTCTGAAATGGGACGACTCACATAGCACAGAAAGGTTCATGGAGGCTCGCTTGGTCTCCAGCCGGTGCTGAGCTTGGCAGCTATATTCCCCTCCATCCTTTACTCCGAGCCGGGGCAGCGGCAGGACCAGGATCCCAGGATCTGAGGACCAGGAGGAAAGCACCACCCGGCCCCTGTGGGCCCAGCTCAGAATGGCGGGAGGGTTGCTATCAGCTTGGCAAAGCAATCGCAAGGATTCATCTTTCAGGATAGAAAGGTTTGATGAGAACTCCAAGCCTGGAGGGGGGGTGGGGAGGGGGAGAGGGGAAGGAGGGAAGAGAGAGAGGGAAGGGGAAAGAGAGAGAAGAGGAGAGGAGGGGAAAGGAGGGGAGGGGATAGGGGAGGGGAGGAGAGGGTAAAGGAGGGGAGAGAAGGGAAAAGGTGAGAGGGGAGGAGAGGGGAGAAAACAAAAAGAGTCAAGGACATTGTCTCCTCTGGCCATCTTGAACTTTCTGGCCTTTTCCATTGGAGTTGAGAAAACTAGTATTCCCATATCCCCAAGGTCTCTCCTCCCCACCATCCCTCCCTCCTCCTTACCTGTTCTGTTGTCCCCATCAATGCTGATTCCAAAGTTCCTCAAAGGATCTACAGCAAAAATATGGAGCTAGCTGTAGGCAATCTGCCCACCCCCTGTGACCTCCCTCCAACACGTGTGCACACACATGCACACACACAACTGTAGAGTGTGCCATGAGTGATAACTATCACTAGTCTCCATTATAAATGCTTTCCTTGGGGCAGCGCCAGGCCCTAGTGAAAGGATTGCCAGCCCTATTATCTGGAGATACTGGAGATAGCTGAACCACTGAGAGGCTGTCACTTCCCTAGAGTTACTTGCCTAACAGAACAGGGCTCTCCTGACTGTAGAAGCTCTGCGAACATGACCATCCTCCTTTTGTAGAGGAATAAACCTAAGTCGAGCAAAATGAAATGATAATTCCCAGGATAAAAGGTTGGCTCTGACTCCTCTCCTCTGTGATCCTGGGAGAAACTGTCTGCCTCATTCCGAGCGAGCCAAAGCTGCCTTCCTCAGTAAAATGCGGAGAAGAGGGTGGACATGGAAGCTACTGAGGCCCCCCCACATCTCGGCCCAAGGACCCTTGGACAAGTGATGAGCCTGTCCAACGGGCTGAGGAACAGTCAGAGTGGGGATTTAAACCCAGTAATTGTGACTCCAAGACCAGCGTAAATTCCTCCTCGACATTCCTTATGCTCCTCAGCAATTTCTACCTTCCAAAGGATGCTGGGATTGTGTCTCTCAGCCTTAGATTTCTCTCGACCCCTTCACTGGTATGACTTTCTCACACTCTCAGATCCGGGTATCTTGTCGTCGTCCCCCGCCTCCCAACACTCACAGGCCACATTGAGCTGGATGGTTGTCTCCGTGTGCACTTCAGCCCCAGGGAAGGTCATCCGACAGGTGAGGCTGGTGCCATGGTCCTGGGGTTTCGGAGTGAAGGTCAGCTCAGAGAAATAGGGAGTCCCTCGGCTAGGTTCCAGGTTGGAGAGAGCAGACCCTGTCCAGGAGAAGGTGGGGGAGGTCCCTTCCCCACAGACCCAGGGGGCTGCACACATCAGTGTCACAGAGTGCCCAGGCTCCAAGATTCCTGGAATAAAGATGTCTGGCTTCTGTGTCAGAGCTAGGGGAGATGAAAAACAGTGAGCCAGACCCTGGGTGAGGACCCCTAGGGCATCCCCTCGGTTAATAGTCTAAGACCCAGGGGTGTTCCAAAATATATGGGTTCACTAGAGCTGAGTGTTAAATTTTCAGGGTCAGCATTTGCCCCAGAAATTGGCAAATGTTATGAATCAGAAGGTGGTTTTTTTCTTTTGTTGATAAGAAAGAAATGGAAAAAAATATTAATACTGCAGATTAAATATTCTTTCTCTTTTAAAAATTTATTTACTGTTTTATTTTCCCCCAGTTACAGGTAAAAACAACTTTTAACATTCATTTTTTAAAGTTTGAGTTCCAAATTCTCTACCTTTCTCCCTCTCCACCCCTCATTGAGAAGGCAAGCAATTCAATATAGGTTATATACATGTAGCCATGTAAAACATATTTCCATATTAGTCATATTGTGAAAGAAAACATAAAAACTCAAGAAAAAATAAAATTAAAAAGTATGCTTCAATCTGTATTCAGACATCATCAGTTCTTTACGAGGGGATAGATATCATTTTTTCGTCATCAATCCTTCAGAGTTTTCTTGGATCATTGCATTGCTGAAAATAGCTAAGTCATTCACAGCTGATCATCTTATAATATTGCTATTGTTTTGTACAGAGTGAATTTCACTTTGTTCATACAAGTCTTTCTAGGTTTTTCCAAGAGTATCCTGCTCATCATTTCTTATTCCATCACAATCACCGTAGCACAGTTTGTTCAGCCATTCCCCAATTGATGGGCATCCTCCCAATTTCCAACTCCCTGCCACCAGAAAAGAGCTACTGCAAACATTTCTGTACATATTGGTCCTTTTCCCTTTGATTTTTTAACTCCTTTTGGATACAGAGCTAGTGGTGGTACTGCTAGGACAAAGGTATGCATGGTTTTATATCCTTTGGGTATAGTTCCAAATCGCTTTACACAATGGTTGAATCAGTTCACAACCCCACCAACAATGCATTAATGTCTCATTTTTCCCACATACCCTCGAACTTTTGACATTCTTCTTTTCTGTCCTATTAGTCAATCTAAGAGGTATGAGGTAGTACCTCAGAATTGTTTCAATTTGCATTCCTCCAATCGATAGCAATTTAGAGCACCTTCTCATATGGCTATAGATAGCTTTGATTACTTCATCTGAAAATTGTTCATATCTCTTGACCATTTATCAACTGGAGAATTGCACTTATTTTTATAAATTTGACTCAGTTCTCTACATATTGAGGAACGAGGCCTTTATCAGAGAAGCTTGTTTCAAATTTTTTTTCCACAGTTTTGATTGCTAAACATGTTTGCCTCCATCCTATTCCCCCCACCAGTTCATTCAAGTCTCTTTCTCCTTTCACTCTGTCCATCCTTTCGCTTCTGACTCCCACTTCCCCCAATCTGCCCTCCCTTCAATCATCCCTCCTTCTCTTATCCCCTTCCCCTCCTACTTTCCTGTAGGGTAAGATAGATTTCTATACTCAATTGAGTACAGAGTATTATTCTCTCTTTGAGCCAACTCTGATGAGAATAAGGTTCACTCACTCCCCCTTCCCCCATCTTCCTCTCCACTGTAAAAACTTTTTCTTGCCTCTTTTATGTAATTTACCCCATTCTACCCCTCCCTTTCCCTTTTTCCTAGCACATTCCTCTTTCCCATGCCTTAATTTCATTTTAAGATATCATCCCTTAATATTCAATTCGCACCCGTGCCCTCTGTCTGTATATACTCTTAACTGCCCTAATAAAGAGAAAGTTTTATGAGTCATAAGTATCATCTTCCAATGTAGGAATGTAAACAATTTAACCTTATTAAGTCCCTTTCCTGTTTACCTTTTTAAGCTTCTCTTGAGTCTTGTATTTGAAAGTCAAATTTTCTATTCAGTGCTATTAGTCTTTTCATTAAGAATGGTTGAAACTCCTCTATTTCATTGAATGTCTATTTTTCTTCTGAAGGATTATACTCAGTTTTGCTGTGTAGGCAATTCTTGGTTGTAATCTTAACTCCTTTGCCCTCCAGAACATCAGATCTTTTAATGTAGAAGCTGCTGAATCTTCTGTTACCTCAGATTAAATTTAAAGATGTCTAATACATTTTTTAAAATTCAGAGTCAAATATGGAAGTATGTTTTGCATGATTGCACATGTATAACCTATATGAAATTGCTTATTGTTTCAGGGAGGGGAGAGGGAGAGAATTTGGAACTCAAAAAATTTTAATTGCTTTTACATGTAATTAGGAAAAAAAATAAAATATTATTCAAAAAGAATAAAAATAAAAATTTGGAGTCAGGTTGTTAAAAAGTTATCAGCACACCCCTGCTCAGGACTCTGCCACTAGAATGTCCTTTCCTAGGTCCCATTATGACACATCCCTCCTTCACCAAGAATCTTCTACATGCCTAAGTCCCGAACCACTCATCCTTGGCTGTGGTCCTGTTTCTGCACAGAGAAGAACCCAGCTTATATCCCCCAGCTGGTGATGACCATGAGGCTATCCTTCAAATACTGTTGCTCCTCACCTTAGGGCCCTCCAACATCCCTGACCCAGGATGACTGATGGACTCACTCAACCCTGCCTGGGATCCTGTCTCCCCACAAAGAGAAGACCAGAGTACACCCCCTCCTTCAACTCCCACACCCTATACGCTCTCCCCAGCCTTTGTCTGCTTCAGTCAACTCCCACTTGGCCAAATGGCCTGCCGTGGGACATGAAGCAAAAAGAGCTTCCCAGCCTGGTCCTCCCCCACAGGATCCCACTTTACTGTGCCCAGGGTCCCTTCCCTGTCCCAGAGGTTCCTACCTCTCACATCCAGATTGACCTGATAATTTAGGTAGCTGAATTTTTCTATCCATCCTCTCTCCATACGGAAGAAGTATTGTCCACTGTCCTTTTTCTGGATGTCCACAATGCTCAGGGAGCAGTTTTTCTTCATAGGGTCCCCAACTAGGTGGAATCTTCCTATGGCCTCCTCATCCACCTCACTGTTTTGGTCATTTGTGGCCACAAGGACATTTTCAGCAAACACAGGTCTTTTCCTGTACCAGTAGCCATTAATGGTGACAGAAGGGGCCCAGGAATCAGGGTAGAAGAAGGTGCAAGGGATATAGATACAGAGCCCTTCCTGAACCATCTCTGGCAGTGATGCCTGCAATTCATATCCTTCTTTTTGGGATTGGGACCCTGTGGGCAGAAATAGATACAGACCATAACACTAAGCAGTTGATGATGATGATGATGATGATGATGATGATGATGATGATGATGATGATGATTGTTAATATTAGCATTAAGTGTCACAGGTTTTAGAGAACCCAGAATAAAGAATGTCAATGCTGGGAAGGATCTTAAGAGATACTTCAGTCCGGCGCCATTTTAAGATCAATTAGAAAACTGAGACCAAGAGAGGTTTCTATGACTTGGCCTAATGTCCCTCAGCCAGTGTCAGGGGCAGGACTTGGGCCAGGGTCTCCTGGCTCCAAGGCCAGTCCTTGAGGGCATCCTTGCCCATCCCCATCCTTGCCCTGTTTCCACTCACCCCCCAAGGATAGCAGCAGCAGCAGCAGGAGCATCTCTGAACCAGGAGAGTTACAGGCTCTGTCTGGGCAATGTCACTCCCCAGGCTTCATGGCTTATTCTGTCTGACCAGTCCTAAGGGTCATGAACAAAGCAGAAGTTGTAAAGAGAAAAAGGAGGCAAGCCCACAACCCTGGGAAATGATGCATCAAATGAGCAGGCATTGGGTCCCTGACAGGAACCTTTACTCACCTCTAGCCTGACTGTTCAGCTTCTTCCCCCAGTCTATCTTAGATCCTGCTCCTCCTCCCCTCAGCTGGGACAGGTAGAGCTGACACTGTCCAGTGTAAGTGGAGGGGTGGTGGATGGAGTCTGATTGGGCTTTAGTCATGTGGTGGTGAGTGGGACGAGTCAGAGAGATGGAGTGAGAAATAAATGAAGGGGAGAGCAGTCAGGTTTTTCCACTCACCACCCTCTGAAAAGAAGAAAAAGAGGAAGCAGAAGTGAAAGTCCCAGTCACAAAACTGTGACATGGTGAGCAGTCCAGGGCAACAGCACAGCAGCACAGAGGCTCTGCCAGGAGGATGATAGGTCTCAGCCTAGATTCTGGGAGCTCAGCCCTGTGCTGAGACTGAGAGCTGAGAACAGAGAAGGGCAAAGATGGGTGGGAAGTCAAAAGAGAGAATGTCAGAGCTGGGGGAAAGGGTTGGAGCTAGACAGGACCCTAGAACATGGAATGTCTGAGCTAAGAGGGACAAGCCCAGGAGTCACTTAACTAGCTCTGATCTCCTAATTCAGAGACACATGATTTATATTGAAAGCCCATAAAACCACAAATCCTTCCACAGGCATTGAGGATACAAGGCCTAAAATGAAATGGCACCCATCAAGAAGTCCATATTTTACTGCAAATCTAGCTGGGCCTTCTGATGACAGAGTGTCCTCTCAACATTGAAGGTCCCATGATGATCTTCTGGGAGGGGCAGGGCTGATGTTGACAACTGTCTCCAGGGCTTTCCCTATGATGGTTGCTGGAAGCTTCCTGTTCCCAAATAGGACACTGGCAGTGTCCTATGGGGTTGGCAAAGGGGGATTTGGGGTCTGGGGCCTGGAGATAAGAAAGGAATTGGAATGGAAGTAACCACCCTAAGGTCCTCACTCCATGGCATGCAGAAACCAGAGGACCAGAAATATGCTTGAACTATGACCTTGGGGAAATGATTTCACCTTTCTGTGCCTCAGTTTCTCTCTCTCTGTAAAATGAGTAATTCAGGCAAGACGCTTTCTATGTTCTTTTTCAGCTGTACATGTCAAACTCCCGTGTTACCCACAGACATGGCCATACCCTCCATATTGTCACCTCTGTCAATTGTTCCAATTCCATGTGAAACTATTTGGACTACTTTGTCTTCTAAAACCTTCTGTCCACTCGCCTCCATACTCTTCATTCTGTTGAAACTGCTGTCTTGGGAGTTATCAGTCTTCTCTAAATTTCATGTCCTTTCCTCTGTCCTTACCCTTCTTGATCTCTCCTCAAGCTCTGACACTATCAACCACCATCTTCTCCTCAATAATTTTCTCTCAGTTTTCCTGACACTGCTCTCCCCTGGTTCTCCCTCTCTGGTTCCACCAAATTCCAGTCACCATAGATTCCATCCTGAAGGTTATCCTTGTGGCAGGAGGAATCTGAAATGACTGAAGAAACAAATGTTCTGAGCTTATCAATTTATTAAGCAATGCATGCCAATTTCGTAACAAATTGGGACCAGACCTCCTCAAATTTGGCACTAGATTCCAAATACAGGAGGAGACAGATTTTTATGCATTAAAAGATAACAATAAACAGGATACAAAACAAGATGTTTAATTAGATCATCTGATTTCTAATTAGAGAAAAGATTAGAGACTTTCTCAGCTGGGAGTGGGACAGTGAACAGGTATAGTTCCCTGGAATCAGAAAAGGAGATGTCCCACTCCCTCTTCCAATTGTCTGTATTCAATCAGTGGAACATGGAAACAACAACTAATTGACCAGTACAGGGCCAATTTTCAGATAAGATATATGGTTTGCTTGAGATGGATAACTGTGACAAAACTCCTTGCACTAGTCTTTGGATCTGAGTTTCTGCCAAGTCTTTTGCCAAGATCATCCTCTCAATTTTTCCCAGGCACAGACATCCACCTGTAGCAGTTCTCAGACTGCAGCACATGCCATTTTCTACTATTGGCTTCATGACAATTCAGGCAACCATCCCTATAATCAAAAGTCAAAACAATATTATAGTCACGAGAAATTTTCCCACAAATATCAAAATTTCACTAATTGCAGTTTAGGGTTTATGAATATTATTAATTTTCTCATATTTCCCTAATAGCTACATTTAATTTATCCTTTACTTATGAATTAATGTTAACCATATTCTGGGGTTTCAGACATATAGTGAATACCTGGTAATTGACTCATATTAATGTATTGAAGTTGCATCTTTAAACCACCCTATTCATTTTAGTAAAAGTATTCTATAACATGTGGTCAGTAGGGCTGATAAGAACTCATGACCTGTAGTAGGAAGGCCAAATTTATGATCTCAAAAAGGATCATATATATATCCGAATGGTTTGAAATCACAAGGTATATAGAATTCTCTAAGCAGAAGGCATCAAAAAATTTATTCAGGGCCCACAGCAACAGATTCACAAACCAACCTCCCCATTCCAATATTGTGACCACAAGCCTCCAGGCCCAGTAGGCGCACCTCACAAGAGTAACCAGGAGGCCACAGAAAAATAAGATGGCATAAATCATATTCACTGGCCTCAAGTCCTCGCTGGAACTCCTGGGTCCACACACAGGTCGGCTCTGCTTTGGCTTCAGCTGTAGCTTCTCACCTCTCCTCGAAGCCAAGCCTCTGGCGTTCTCAAGCCCCACCTCAACGACCAGAGACCAGAGGCCATTGGTTCCTGAGTTGGCCCCTCTTAAGTCATTAATCTACGCCCACACAGGTTTCACACCTGATAGGGCTTTGGGCCTGGGGCTTAGCACTTAACAGCTGAAAGTACTTTCCCTCAAGATTAAACAAAAGCCAAATTCCTCAAGGGCACCCGTTAAACTAAGCCCATTTTGCCTTACTGGCACATGACCCTACCTGAATACAAAGTCTCAAGGCACCTACATCACAGATAAGAATATCTTAAAGGGTCTGTGAAACTTTTTTCCCAAACAGGAAATTGTCATAACCATCATCACTATCATCATCATTGTCATCACTATCATCATAGTCATCATCATCATCATCGTCATCATCATCATCATCATCATCATCATCGTCATCATCATCATCATCATCGTCATCATCATCATCATCGTCGTCATCCTCCTCCTCATCATCCTCTAGTTTAAAACAAAATATAATCCATAGAATATTTGTTTTTGAATATATATATATATATTTTAACACATTCTTTTAATAACTCAAATTGCAATCTTACTATCCAAATTAAAAGGGAAGTTATTTGTCTCTGATTTCACAATATAAGAAAAAAATTAGAAACATAATAACATAGGCAATATCATGTATTTAAAATATGAAACAAAACTTATTACCAGTCAGATGATGTCAATTGGCTGAATGTGTTTCTCAATTATCTTAGAGAGAAAAATCATTAATCTTATTAACTTTAGTGTTTTACACAAATCATATCTAAGACCTGATATAGAGTTATTAAGTATGGAGTAATTACATTCAATTTAAGAAATAATGATGATAATAGTCAACATTTATATCATGCTCACTATATGCAGTCACTGTGTTAAGCACTTCATTATATCATTTGTTAAGCACAAGCATCAGATCAGTTGATCCTCACAACACAGAGAAAGTAAAATCACACAGCTAATAAATTTCTGAGACCAGAATGTAACTCAGGTTTCCCTGCATTTTTCGAGCAACCATTTTTTTTGCATTTGATGCCACAATTAATGGGACAATACATTTCACCATATCATAATTTAGTTACAGGACAAATCTCAACCCAATCAAATCTGGATTTACAACCACAAAATCTAGAGCCAAATTAACAATTAGATTATTTTCAAAGGTTCAGGGTAGCACTCCCAGTTTCCAATGACTTTTTTATTTATTTCCTTTTAAATCACTCAAAAAGCCAAATCAATTTCTTTCATGCTCATGACCTAGCCCCACCCTCTCTTTTCCCCAAGACTTTTCAGTTTCAAGCCAGTGCAAAAGACAGGGAGAGATTCCAACTGGCAGCCTGGTATTCTCATTCCCTTGCTTTGAAGCTCATGAGATTTTAAAGACTGGGGAATATGCTTCCAGAATTGTCTTTCAGGGACAAAGTACTGTATTTCCTAAACATATCCCAAATTATCTAAATAAATAGTCTTTATTCTACAGAATTTCTCATTTGTAATTTAAAACAAAATTTTACACAACTCTGATTAATTGTACCCATAACGTCATGGGTGGTGTCTTGATTTGCACAGGAATTGGATTTATGTAAGGCAGAGTTTTACAAAGTCATCAGCCTCACTCTTTCTTCCAGAGTCATTGAAGTTCAGTGGCTACAGAAAAGTCAAGATGATTGATGATAGCCCAGGATACTGTGGATGACTTGGTGTCTTCGATGTCTGACCAAGCTCTAAATGCTCCACAGCAGCTGCTTAAGCCACCTTCATGGCCATTGGAACAAATTGTTCTCATGTACCCATTCTGCCAGGGGAAGTTTTCACATGCTTAAGGTAGCCATCCTCCTCACTCATCAGTGGGTCTGAGGTCCCTCTGTTACCCTTAACCTGATTTAGCTTGTCTTTCTAGTCAGTATTAGTGGAGTGCAGTCACTGGAGGTACCACTTGTGAGAGTCAGGTGAAAAATGGACACCAAAGGTGGATGAGCAGCCCTGAAAAGAGCTCAGCAAGCCCTCATACTAGAGGCACTAGTCTTCCCTGATACCCCGATATAGTACTAGAAATGCTACCTATATCACTAAGACAGGAAAGAAAAATCAAGGAAATAAACGCGGGCGGGGAAGAAACAAAACCATCACTCTTTGCAGAAGATATGATGGTATACAACTAAAATTATCAATGACTTCAGCAAATTTGTGGGGTATACGAAAAACCCATAACAATCAATGTCATTTTGTAAGTTGTCAGGGCCAAAACCAATTGTCTTGACCTATGTCTTTCCACTGGACTCTGATAACCCTGGAGGAGTGGGGCTTTGCATGGCCCTGCCTCACTTAAATCCAATTCACTTACAATTCAAGACATCAATCTCCTGATGTCCTTGGTCCTCTGTGAGAATGAAGGATGAACAACAGTGTAAGTCAGGGCTGTCCAAAACACGGCCCACGGGCCACATGCAGCCCACGGTGCAATTCTATGCTGGCCCATCTGTAGGTTTTAATTTTCATGAGCAAAAAAATAAAATAATAATTTGCATGGAATGTGTATTAGATTTTTTTAATTCTATCACTAATAAATAATCTCATTGATGTTAATTTTCTTTGGTGTTTTTAAGCAGCATCACGGATGGAACATATCGCATGGAATTTTCAATCCATCTGTGGGATGCATTCCATTTGTACAATGCAGACTAGTCAGTATGCACCTACCTTTGTACTGTTGAGTTGTTCCTTTGTTGTTTTGTGTTTGCTTTCGTGTTTTGCTCCTTCGCCTATCATATTGATGGTGTGCGTTCCCCTACTTTCTATTAATGTACTATATTTTTTATTCAGGTGCGGCCCTCGAATAATTATTTTATTTTAATGCAGCTCTAAGGTAACCTAAGGTTTGACAGCCCTGATGTAAGTTATCAACAAAACAAAGTGGAAAGAGACATAAAGAGAAATTCCATTTAAAATAACTGCGCAATGTATAGAATCCATGGGAGTCTACCTACCAAGATACACCCAAGAACTATTTGAATACACTTGCCCTTTCCAAAATGTTTACACTGTCCTTCTACCTCTGCAGCCTTTTTCACCATAATCCAGCTGCCTTCTCACCTAGAGCTTCCTTCAGCATGTGGAACCTTCTCACCCTGGGGTTTCCTTCTGCCATGCTACCCCACTCCCTTCATTGAAAAATTCCTTCAAGGGTCTCCATTTTCTGAAAGGGCACATACCATCTGTATTTCATTCTCCTCTCAGCGGACTCTTTGGATTTTGTCACCATGCCCTCTCAAGGGGAACCTTCTTCCTATCTCATCCACCTTTTGTTTCCTTTTTGCATAGTTTCTTTTGAAGTCTAAGCTCTGTGAGGGCAGGAGCCACAAGGAGGGGTTTCTTGGTCTTTTTGCTTGCATTTCTATCCTTGGTGCTTGGCACAGTGCCTGGTTTATTGTAATCTCTTAATAAATGTTTATCATTTGCCTACCTATAGAAACATGGACCAGAATAATTGGAGAAACATCTACTGGCCATGGATAGGATGAGATAATATAATTAAATATATATGTATATTTCATATATATATATATATATAATTCAAATTAACTTACCAATTTAGTTCCATGCTGATTAAGCTATATTACTTTAGAGACCTAGGGGGAAAAAATAATGAAACTCACCTGGAAGACAAAAGGTCATGAATCACAAGGGAAATAATGAAAAGAAAACATGGAAAGAGGGCTTAGGCATGCCAAATCTGAAACTATAATAGAAGGCAATAATCATTAGAACATTTTGGTACTGGTCAAAGATAGATGGATAGAGAGATGATAGATATAGATAGATAGTAGATAGACAGATAGCTATATAAAGATGATAGATAGATTAGATAGATAGAGAGAGAGATAGATAGATAGATAGATAGATAGATAGATAGATAGATAGATAGATAGATAGATAGGTAGATAGATAGATAGATAGATAGATAGATAGATAGATAGATAGATAGATAGATAGATAGATAGATAGATAGATAGATGGTAGATAGATAGGTAGACAGACAGTTAGCTGTAGAAAGATGAAAGGTAGATAGACAGACAGATAGATAGATAGTAGATAGAGGAGAGAGAGAGAGACAGAGACAGAGACAGAGAGAGACAGACAGAGAGAGATAAGTGGGAAAGATCAGGTATCTGACAACATAGAAAATCAAAGGAATATGCCATGGTAAGCAGGCCAGGGTTGAGTTAGGTAAAGCAGAACAATTTTAGGGCATCTTCTCTGTTTCTTCATACCAGGAGGTAAGGAGTACAGTCCTTAAAAAAAGGCTGCTTAAAAAAGACACAAAATCCTTCAAATGCAAAATCCCACTGCTGCTTCAATCCAGTGAGAAGATGACTGACCCAATGGCCTGGGCCACCCGTGTGCAGGGCTGTGATTACAGCTTCCAGTGTATCTACACCTACCTCTTCATCACTTACCCATTGCCACAGGACCTAAATGTAGGTCACCTAGCTACTAAATGTCTGAAAGTCTAACTCAGGTCTTCCTGACTCCAGATCCCAACTATTCACTTCTCCACTTAGCTGCCCCCAGGATCTTTCACCTAAGTGATGACATTTTAGATGGCCTAAGCATGCACGTTGGTGCTTCCCCACACACACATCAAATGTAGATAGATGATAGATAGGTATAAATAGATGGAATAATATATATATATTTATATATAGGTTTCTATATCCATAGATGGGGCAACTAGGTGGTGCAGTGAATAGAATGGTAGGCCTGAAGTAAAAAAGATTCATCTTCCTGAGTTCAAATCTGGCTTCAGCCACTGATTAGCTGTGTTACCCTGGGCAAGTCACTTAACTCTGTCTGCCTCAGTTTCCTCATCTGTAGAATGAGCCAAAAAAGGAAATGGCAAACCACTCTTGTATCTTTGCCAAACAAATCCCAAATGGGGCCACAAAGTGTCAACCATAACTGAAATGACTAAATGATACCAAATATCCATAGATAGATATAGTCCATAGATAGATATAGATATATGAAATTATCTGCCTATATTGAAGAATGATTAGAGAAGGTGAAATTAAAGAAGATACCACCTCCACTCCTTTGCAGAGTTGAGGATTCATAGGTGTGAATGTTGCATATATTATCAGATATTTTAAAATTTATTGATTACTTTTCTAATTTTTCTCTTTCTCCTCTTTTATTCTTAAAAATTGCTACAAAGGATGTCTCTTTGGGAGGGGATAAGGGAATGGATATTTAAGGAAATGTAGGTGATGTAAAGACAAAAAGATGTTAATGAAAATTCATTTTTAAAAATGCAACCATGCTGGTGATTCCTTTATTAGATGTGAATTAGTCCCTTGAGAAACCAATGAATTTGTCATCAGATGAAAAGTGATCATTTCACCTAAAGGTGACCTTTGAAAATCAATATACTGAGACAAGGAAATATAATGGGAAAAGAGCCCGGGTCATTTACTGGACAAGTAGAACATGAACGGAGCTCAGGGAAGGGCAGCTGAAAGATGCTCCATGCTAAGAGAGCAGAAGCCTCAGGTGCAATCCACTGCCCACCAAAGGGGACTGGTCATCTAGAAACCAGCCTGCTTGAACCAACCAAGTATGCACTGGTACAGGATCTCTGTGACTGAAGTCCCTTCTCAACCCTAGATAACTCATCTTGAGGTGACAGCCCCACATCTCCTTCCCCCCTTGATCCATTTTATGAGAAACTGAGAACTTTTCCTATGCTGGAAGTAGGTTATCTGTGTTTCATTTCTTAAAATATTTACTTTATCTTTATAAAGATCATTTGAGTTGTACTTATTATGAATGCAGTTAGGAGAAAGCTACTTGGGGGAGGCAGGTGGGTAGTGTCTAGCAAAAGTATAGAGAACAAAACACTGAGATATTCTGGTAGAGGTACTGTCTCTGGCTGGGGGCTCAAAGCTAACAAAAAGATAAAGATAAATAAATATCCTTTGATACTACTTGCCAGAATGAAAAATGAACATTTAGACTGGAAGACCAATCTGGTTAATGAGTCAGTAGTAGGATGAGAAAAACTATTACCTTTTAGAAAACTGCAGTGGGCCTGGAGTCAGGAAGATCCAAGTTCAAATGTTGCCTCAGACACTTACTAGCTCTGTGACCCTGGGCAAGTCACTTCACCCTGTTTGCTCATCTATAAAATGGGGGAAATGGTAGCACATACCTCCCAGGGTTGTTGTGAGGATCAAATGAGACAATACTCACAAAGCACTTCGCACGGTCCCTGGCGTGTAGTAAACACTATGTAAAAGTTAGCTATTAACGTGGTGGTGGTGGTGGTGGTGTGCTGCTGCTGCTGCTGTTCGTTGTTGTTGCTCAGGCAATAGAAGTTTCCAGCAAGGAAGATTTCAAATCCAGAGCTGTCATGAGATGAGGCAGGGCAGGAGGAAGGGGCAAAAACACAAGGAAAGGTTTTCTGGGAAAGCCCAGAGTTACGGGCTGATGGGCTGGGCTGGGCTGCTGTCCTTGCTGAACCAGCTACTCGTCTTATTTAGACCATGGATTGCTCCCTGCTGCCACCTGCTGTTTCTTCGCAGAATTGCCCAGAGCTATGTTCAATTTTTTTCCCCGTTAGGAATTTTGAGTTCTAAAGCTAGAGTCTCACAGGCTATCCTTGTTCTTTTGCATTTTGAACCTCAAAGTTGCTGATACCCAGGCTAACCAGCAGAAGCCAAAATTGTTAATGCTAAATCTCTGCTTTAATCTTTTTTTTACCTTTCTCAGCTACCACTCTTTGAATTCAATCTACTTTTAATTAGAAGGAGCAAATTCCTTTCAACTCCCTTCATGAGATGCGATACTTCTCAGCTGTACCATGGGGGCTGGTCGGACCATTCATTCATTCATTCAATCAATCAATCAATCAATCCACAGACATTTATTTAGCAGACAATTCTGAAAGGGACAAAATTGTTGGTCTCCCTGAAACTCTTGCTTCACTCTCCCAGATATTATACCTCTGTTATTATCATCAATGATCACACTTGCAAATTCAAGATGAGAAAAAAGGAAGACTGGACAGCCAAATAATCCAAATTAGAGATTCATAAATATTTTGGAAAATTGCCAAAGCAAAGTTCCCTAAGGTGGCAAGATTAAGGGGCAGGCTACATAACAGAATTGACCATCTGTCCACACGAACACTAAATTCACCATTCCCAGATACTTCTTTGTCATGCCCCATGGCATCAGTGATAGAGCGAAGGTTTTACAAGTGGTTAAGATGTGTCTGGTCTCAAGAAGCATACAGTCTACACAAAAGCCGCATGATGATGTCAGGGGAGCATGGGAGACACAATAGGTGTAGAAATCAGGGAAGGACAAGACCAAGGCAAAGGAAACACACAAAGTGCTCTAGGGAGAGTTCAGAAGTCAGGGGAGATGATCAGAGGCTGGGCTTAGGGGAGGCTGAGAGAAGGAGGCAGCCTGAGAAGGCACAGAGGAGGCAGGAACAGGAGACAAGTGCTTCAATGCCTGGCAAAGGCAGGTCAAAGGCAAGTCTCAGTCATCACAAACCATCTTTGGCCCAATGGCATCACGTCTCTCCAGCTACTCTCAGTTATGGTTATTCACTGAGGTCAGGGATGAATTCAAAGGGCTTCGTTCTTCTGGAAGCCTTTAGTAGAGTCTCCACTGTCCCGCTGGGTCTTTGTGGCTGGTCAAGAAGGACTGATCAGCAATTCTCATGGAATGGGCATTGAGTTCTGCCTCTCTTCCTTCATTCTGCAGACTAATGAGAAGGCTGCAACACATGCCCCGCCCCCTTCCTATTCCTCATCTTCTGCTGCTTCTTCCTCCTCTTGGTCAAACAGTAGGAGGAGAGGGGATGCTTCCTGCTCTCCTCCTCTTCTTCAATCGCCTCCCCACAAATCCTGAGGAAACTGAGACCTAGAGAGGAAAAGTAATCCAGCCAAGGCTACCCAGTAGGTGTTTGGCAGAGTCTGGACTAGAAACCAGGTGCCTTGACTCCTAGTTCTGGGATCTGTTCCTCAGGACAGCTTTCTCTGCTCCCCTCTGTCCAGGGATGTAGAGTGACAGCTCCTGAGGTCAAATCCTGGCTCTCCACATTCTACCAATGTCACCTTCAACAAGGCATTTCCTCACTCTGGATCTCAACTTTTCATCATTGAAATGAGGGAGGGGACAAGATGGCCTCGGAGGCTCCTTCTTACTCTGAGACTATGATCCTCTGACAAAACTATAAGTCACTGGGATGGGCCAGAGGCGACACAATGGATAGAGTCCAGCTAGGGTCAAGAAGACCTGAATTCAAATCCAGCTTCAAGTACTAACTGGCTGTGTGAGCCTGGGCAAGTCACTTAATCTGTTTGCCTCAGTTTCTTCATCTGTAAAATGGGCATCATAATAGCACCTACCTCTCAGGGTAGTTGTGAGGATCAAATGAAATAATTGCAAAGTGTTAAATGTTAGTTATTATAATTATGATTGTTATTAAACCCAAGACTTGTAACTCCAAGTCTCTCCCTCAACCATGCCAGATGCTGCTTTGCTTTTTTTTTCCCCAGGGATCTGTACCTTCCAAGGGACCCCACCGTACTGGTTCTCAGTCTTAGATTTTCCCTTCCCAACTCTCTCACCCACTGTCCAGATGTCCCCAGCAATCACAGGCCACATTGAGCAGAATGGTTGTCTTGCTCATTCTGGCCCCAGGAAAGGTCACCTGACAGGTGAGGCTGGTGTTGTGGTCCTGAGACCTGGGGGTGAGGGTCAGCTCAGAGAAATAAGGGGTCCCTTAGCATGGTCCCAGGTTGGAGAGATCAGCTTCTATCCAGGAGAAGGTGTGAGGGGTGTCCCCTCCCCACAGATCCAGGGGCTTCACACATCAGTGTCACAGAGTGCCTGTGCTCCAGGATCCCTGGAATATAGATGTTGGGCTTCTATGTCAGAGCTGAGGGGGAAAGAAATTAAGTGATCCAGGTCCTTGGGAAGCCACTCCCCCTTCCCTTAGCTAATAGCCTCAGCATGGCCTTTAAATGTCCTCAGGGTAACCTGTCCCTGGGAGGTCCTTTCTTAGGTCCCAGTTCTATCCCTCCTTCCCCAGGGATCTCTTGTGTCCCCAAGACCTGAGTGACTCAGCTCTGCCCCTGTGCTCATTTCTTCAAAGAGAAGAGCGCCCACTGTAGCCTCTACCTGGTGCTGGCCCAGGAGTTGTCCCTCCTGCCTCACCCGATTCCTTACCTCAAATGCTGTTCCCTCCCCCAATACCCCTGGTTCTTTTCCTGGCATTCTAGGCTATTCCCAAGGGCAGGGCCACTCAGGTCTGCCTGGAGTCATTTCTCCACCTAAAGAAGACCACAGTGCATTCCCTCCCCCGGCTGTGGTGCCTGTCTTGGACCTCCAAATGTCCTCTGGTTTTTGCCCCTCCCTCTGACTGGGCTCGCCTCTATCCCTGTGGCCCATTCTTTTCTTGGGATCCTGAGAATGAGGTTATTCTAGTACTTTCCCAAGATGTCCCTTATACCTATTATCACCCTGGGAATCAACCGAAGTTACCTTCTCCAGAGTTAGCTGTGATCTTTAAAATTTTTCAATTAGTTGTGTCTGCCTCTTTGTGACCCCGTTTGGGATTTTCTTAACAAAGACACAGAGATGGTTTGCCATTTCCTTCTCCAGCTCATTTTATAGATGAGGAAACTGAGGCAAACAGGGTTAAGCGACTTATCCAAGGTCACACAGCTATTAAGTGTCTGAGGCTGCATTTGAATTCAAGTCCTCCTGACTCCAGGTCCAGCACTCTATCTGCTGTACCACCGAGTGCTCCAGTTAATGACCTTGTCTCAGTCCTCTTCCTTGACCTTCCTATAGATTTTGACCTTCTTCCCCTGTATATTCTCTTTCTAAAAGCCTAACCAGGACAAAGCACAGCGAGGCCAACCCCTCCTCATTTATGAAAGTTGTGCCATTCTTTTTTTTTTTTTTTGCAGGGTGGAAGGCAGGGCAATTGGGGTTAAGTGACTTCCTGAAGGTCACACAGCTAGTAAGTGTGTCAAGTGTCTGAGGCCACATTTGAACTCAGGTCCTCCTGACTCCAAGCCCGGTGCTCTACCCACTGGGCCACCTAGCTGCCTCAAACTATTACGGCTGCCATATCATGTTGGGGATTCAGTGCAGGTCTCTAAAAACAACAGATCTTTTTGAAACACACTGCTATCTAGCTGTGTCTCTCCCATCTTGTACTTAGTGAGCTAGGACAGTAATTTTTCTGAAGTGCCCATGTCACTTTCCTACTCAACAGCTTTCAATAGCTCCCCATTACTGCTTCCAGGATCAGACATAAAGTCTTTTGTTTGCCACAAGCTGACCCCTTCTTACCTTTTCAGTCTTCTAACACTTCAATCCCTCTGTATACTTTACTTGGCCATTCTCAAATAAGCTACTCTATGACCCATCTCTGAGCCCCTGTACCACCTGGCCCCCATTTCTGGAATGCTCTGCCTCCTCACCTATACCTCCTGACTTCCTTGGCTTCCTTCAAGACTCATCCTAAACATTACCTTCTGTAGGAATTTTTTCCCAGTTCCTCCCACCCCCACCTGATGCCAGTGCCAAGGAAAGCAGACTTTCAACTTCTGGTGCTAGGTCAGAGAGCTTAGAAACAGAGAGTGAAATAGATCATCAGAAAATGATACTATGTCAGAAAGGAACTGTGCGGTACTCCACCAAGCCTGAGGGAAAGAGCATAGTATGCAACTGGGGCCACTTCTGACCACCTAAAAGGCAGTTGGAGTACAAACCAAGATTGGAGAATTGTGAATTGCCCAGTGTGGGAGAAGGCTGAAATGCTTTGAGATCCAGCCCCCAAGGAAACCACAATCAGAAGGGAGGGAGTCAGGAAATGAGTGATAAGGAAAATAAGAACAGGGAAGAGGGATGGAAGAGAGACCTAAAGTACCAAAGATTTCAAGAAATCTCAGAGACCTTGAAAATAAACAGAGAAATTAATAGGAAAAAAACAGTAACTACAGAAGGAAATAGGGTCTCCAGATCTAGTAGATGAATTTTGTCAGCTAAGATTAAAAGAATAAAAAAAAAGAATATCTTCCAATACTTGATAAGACAAAGGACCCAGTGGAATTTGGGGCAAACACTGAACCACAACACACCATTTCCGAGCAATTTAAAAGAGAAATGAAAATTATAAGAGCAGACTTGATGCCCTACAAAGCAAAATAATTAGTAGAATAGAAAACCTTGAATCTGTAATGACAAACAACCAAAGAAACAAAAATGAAAACAATAGTTTGGGAATGTAAATACACAGAAGTGAAAGACAATCTTGAAGAAGAGAAGCAAAAAAAAAAATACATTAGAAGAAAATATGCTCACTATGCAGCAGAACACACAGATCTCAGCCAGGCTGCTGGAGAGACAACCTAAGCATAACAAATCTCCCAGAGGAATACAATAGGACAAAAACATTAGCACCATAATGGAGGAATATAGTAGAAGAGTTCTGCCCAGAACTTCTGAATATAGAAAGTAAAATTGCAACTGAACAAATCCATAGATAGCCTATAGAAAAACCAAGCCCGTAAGCTCTAATTCAATTCAGAAACAAGTTCTGTAAGTCACCAGGAGAAAGACTTTTAAATACAAAGGAAAGGATATTCAATTAACACAATACTATTCTAGAAAAAAGAGGACAGAATGGAATAATGCATTCCAAAGAGTTTTGGAGCTTGGGATACAGCCCAGAGTGACTTATCCCGCAGATCTGAGCTTGACTATATAGGACAAAAGATGGACATTCAATAAAAAGAAGAATTTGAAATATTTGGGAAAGAAAACCAGAACTGAAGACATTATTTGCTCCCTGATCAACCCAAACAACAGAATTGTGAGAGTGAGTAAATGCAGCAAGCAAGCACAGCCATAGCAAGAGAGTGACAACAAAGAGCCAGTAAGAGACTTTTTCCCTAAATGTATGAAAGGAAACAGAGATGAAGGCAGAAAACTAGTAGAGGTAACAGTGAAAAGTCAGACCAGAGACAAAACCCAGTGACACCATACCTAGAGGTGAATCAATATTTTTGTGGGGGACTATATTACAACATGGGAGAGTGCATAAAGTGGAAAGGGCAGTGAGGGATAGAGAAGAGCGATGCATTAGGGTCCAAACAAGGGATAGAAATGGTGGGGGTGACCTCTGCTGTCTCAGAAAAAGAAGAACCTACAGTGGAGTGAGTAAGGAGGAGAGAGAAAGAAAGGAGCAGGGAGAAAAGACTCTTTACTTTGAAGGAGACTCCATAGATTAATGATCCTGGGGTGAAGAGAGATGGTTGGTGAAGAGAGAAGAGAACCTTATGCTGGATGAGGTCTGAGGGATATGGTGCTTGAAAAGTCTCCTTGTCCTGGGCATTGTTGGGGAAGGGGGAGACTTCCTCCCCTTGGAGTGACTGGTTTGTCCTCAGCTCCTCATATGTAAAGAAGATGAATGCAGTTGGATCTGAATGCCCAATCCACAAACAATATGAAATTGTTCTAGAAATCTAAGAACAACCAAGAATTTAGTCTGTTGAAGGGAAAGGGGTGGGGAAGAGGACGGTCTGAAAAGGGACGGGAGGTCTGCTTTGGGGAGTGGGATGATTGTAACTGTCAATGGAGGGAAGAAGGGAGAGCTGCTCCAGACTCGTTGGCCTTTCAGTTGTTCTGCCAAGGAGCATGAGTGGCCTGAAAATGACAGAACAAAGTTGGCCAACAGGGTGTGCCAGTAAGGCAAAATGGGCTTAGTTTAACGGGTGTGCTTGAGGAGTTTGGCTTTTGTTTATGGTGAAAGTACTTTCACCTGTTAAACGCTAAGCCCCAGGCCCAAAGCCCTATCAGGTGTGAAACCCCTGTG
>CM053622.1:785103502-785124295 GCA_028646595.1 Phalanger gymnotis
AAGGGAAGAGGGGAGAGAATTTGGAACTCAAAGTTTTAAAAACAGATGTTCAAAAACAAAAAAAAAGTTTTTTGCATGCAACTAGAAAATAAGATACACAGGCAACGGGGTGCAGAAATTTATTTTGACCTACAAGAAAGGAAGGGAAAAGGGGATGGGTGGGGAGTGGGGACAGAAGGGAGGGCAGACTGGGGAACAGGGCAACCAGAATATACACCATCTTGGAGCGGGGGGAGGGTAGAAATGGGGAGAAAATTTGTAATTCAAACTCTTGTGAAAATCAATGCTGAAAACTAAATATATTAAATAATAAACTGAAAAAACAGAAAAAAATAAGGACGTTGGACTAAAAAAAAAAAACTGACCACGTCCTAGGGCATAAAAACCTCACAATCCAGTGCAGAAAGGCAGAAGTAGTGAAAGCATCCTTTTCAGATCACAACGCAATAAAAATTATTTGTAATTAAAAAACACATTGAAAATAAGCTAAAAATTAATTGGAAACTAAATAATCTAATTTTAAAGAATAAGTGGGCCAAAGAACAAATCATAGAAACAATTAATAACTTCATTCAAGAGAATGACAATAATGAAACAACATACCAAAACTTATGGGATGCAGCAAAAACAGTTCTGGGGGGAAGTTTTATATCTCTAAATGCTTACATGAATAAAATAGAGAAAAAGGAGATCAACGAATTGGGGCATGCATCTGAAAAAGCTAGAAAAAAAGAACAAATTGAAAATCCCCAATTAAATACCAAATTAGAAATACTGAAAATCAAAGGAGAGATTAATAAAATTGAAATCAAGAAAACTCTTGAATTAATAAATAAAACCAAGACCTGGTTCTATGAAAAAACCAATAAAATTGATAAACTTTTGGTCAATTTGATTAAAAAAAAGAAAGAAAACCAAATTACCAGTATCAAAAATGAAAAGGGTGAATTCACCTCCAATGAAGAAGAAATTAAAACAATACTTAAGAATTATTTTGCCCAATTGTATGTCCGTAAATTTGACTTAGGGACATGGATGAATATCTACAAAAATATAAAGTGTTCAGGTTAACAGAAGAGGAAGTAAAATTCCTAAATTACCCCATCTCAGAAAAAGAAATTGAGCAAGCCATCAATGAACTCCCTAGGAAAAAATTTCCAGGGCCAGACGGTTTTACATGTGAATTTTATCAAACATTTAAAGAACAATTAATTCCTGTACTTCATAGACTATTTGGGAAAACAGATGAAGAAGGAGTCCTACCAAATTCTTTTTATGACACAAATATGGTACTAATACCCAAACCAGGAAGAGTCAAAACAGAGAAAGAAAATTATAGACCAATTTCCCTAATGAATATTGATGCAAAAATTTTAAATAAAATATTAGCAAAAAGATTGCAGCGACTCATCATGAAAATAATACACTATGACCAGGTAGAATTTGTTCCATGAATGCAAGGCTGATTCAATATTAGGAAAACTATCAGCATAATTGATCATATCAACAACAAAACTAGCAGAAACCATATGATCATCTCAATAGAAGCAGAAAAAGCCTTTGACAAAATACAACACCCGTTCCTATTAAAAACACTAGAAAGCATAGGAATAAATGGGGCCTTCCTTAAAATTATAAATAGCATCTACCTTAAACCATCAATAAGCATTATTTGTAATAGGGATAAGCTAGATGCATTCACAATAAGATCAGAGGTGAAACAAGGATGTCCATTATCACTGCTACTATTCAATTTGGTACTAGAAACGTTAGCTGTAGCAACAAGAGAAGAAAAAGAAATTGAAGGAATTAGAATAGTCAAAGAAGAAACTAAGTTATCACTTTTTGCAGGTGATATGATGATTTACTTAGAGAATCAAGTAAAAAACTACTTGAAATAATAAACAACTTTAGCAAAGTTGCAGGATATAAAATAAACCCACATAAATCCTCAGCATTCCTATACATTACTAACAAAGCCCAACAGCAAGAGATAGAAAGAGAAATTCCATTCAAAGTTACTGTAGACACCATAAAATATTTGGGAGTCTATCTGTCAAGACAAACCCACGGCCTATATGAACATAATTATGAAACACTTTTCACACAAATAAAGTCAGATCTAAATAAATGGAAAAATATCCTTTGCTCATGGTTAGGCCAAGCTAATATAATAAAAATGACAATTTTACCTAAATTATCTATTCAGTGCCATACCAATTGAACTACCAGAAAATTATTTTACAGAGCTGGATAAAATAATAACAAAATTCATCTGGAAGAACAAGAGGTCTAGAATATCTAGGGAATTAATGAAAACAAATGCTAGGGAATGTGGCCTAGCCGTGCCAGATATCAAACTGTACTATAAAGCAGTAGTAATGAAAACTACCTGGTGCTGGCTAAGAAACAGTCATGGATCAGTGGAATACAAGTACACAAGATGCAGTGGTCAACGACTATAGCAATGTACTCTTTAATAAACCCAAAGAATCCAACTTCTGGGCTAAGAACTCACTATTTCACAAAAACTGCTGTGAAGATTGGAAAATGGTAGGGCAGAAACTGGACATAGACCAATATCTTATACCATATACCAAAATAAAGTCAAAATGGGATCATGATTTAAGAATAAAGGCTGATACTATAAGCAATTTGGGACAGCAAGGAATAGTTTACCTATCAAATTTATGGAAAAGCAAAGAATTCATGACCCAACAAGGGATAGAGAGCATTACAAAATGC
This sequence comes from Phalanger gymnotis, assembly GCA_028646595.1. Lineage (NCBI taxonomy): Eukaryota > Metazoa > Chordata > Mammalia > Diprotodontia > Phalangeridae > Phalanger > Phalanger gymnotis. The sequence continues at coordinate 785,106,248 of CM053622.1, forward strand.
AAAATGGATAATTTCGATTATGTTAAACTGAAATGTTTTTATATTAAAAAAATCCAATGCAACAAAGATTAGGAGGGAAGCAGAAAATCAGGAGAAAATCTTTACAATTAGTGTCTGATAAAGGCCTCATCTCTGAAATATACAGGGAACTGAGCCCAATGTATAGGAATACAAGTCATTCCCCAATTGAGTAATGGTCAAAGGATATAAACAGGCAGTTTTCAGAGGAAGAAATTAAGGATATCTGTACACATATGAAAAAATGCTCAAAATCACTACTGATTAGAGAAATGCAAATCAAAACAACTCTTAGGTACCACATCTCTCCTGTCAGATTGGCTAAAGTGACAAAACAGGAAAATGATAAATGCTGGAGAGGATGTGGGAAAATTGGAACATTGTTACATTGCTGGTGGAGTTGTGAACTGATCCAGCCATTCTGGAGAGCAATTTGGAACTGTGCCCAAAGGGCTATAAAAATGTTCATGCCCTTTGACCCAGTAGCACCACTTCTAGGACTGTATCCCAAAGAGATCACACAAGTGGGAAAAGGACCCATATGTAAAAAAATATCTATAGCGGCTCTTTTTGTAGTAGCAAAGAATTGTAAACAAATGGGTTGCCCATCATTTGGGGAATGGCTGAACAAGCGGTGGTATATGAAGCTAATGGAAAACTATTGTTTTATAAGAAATGGGGAAGATACGGACTTCATAATAACCTGGAAAAACCTACACAAGATAATGCCGAGTGAATGGAGCAGAACCAGGAGAACATTACACACAACCACATATATATGGATTCTGTGATGACTAACCCTGATAGACTTTGCTCTTCTCAGCAATACAAGGCACAAAGACAACTCCAAAGGACTCATGATGGAGAGAGAGCTATCTACATCCAGAGAAAGAACTATGGAGGCTGAATGAAGATTGCAGCACACTATATGCTTTCCTTTTTTTTCCCTTTTTTTTCTCTTTTGTTTTTGTCTTTTTTTGATTTTGTTTCTTCTTTCTCATGATTCATTCCATCAGTCATAATTCTTCTTTACAACTTGACTATTGTGTAAATAAGCTCAATGTGAAGTTATATGTAGAAGATATATTGGATTCTATGCCATCTTGGAGAGTGAGGGGGGAGGGAGGTAAGAAAATCAACACAATATTGTGTGGAACTGAGTGTTGTAAAGTAAAAATAAAAAAAAATCTTAATTATAATACAACAGAAATATTTGAAACATAAAGACACATAAAAGGTCAAGAGAAGGGACTAGAGCAGCATCTATTGGGCTTCAGCTGAAGTATAAAAGGCAGAGGTAGCAATCATGACCTTAGACAAAGCAAAAGCAAAAATTTACTCAATTAAAAGAGGTAATCAGGGAAACTACATTTGCTAAAAGGTACCATGTACAATTAGCAGATGTATATGTACCAAGTAGCATAACATCCAAATTCTTGAAGGAAAAGTTAAATGAGTTACAGGAGGAAATGGACAGTAAAATTCTAATAGTGGGGGGAAATGGATGAACCAATTATGGTATTTGAATGTGATGGAATACTATTGTGCTGTAAGAATTAATGAAGGAGATAGTTTTGGAAAAACCTGGAAAGGCATATGAACTGATAAAAATGAAGTTAGCAGAAGCAAGAGAATGATTTGCACAGTAACAGCAATTTTGTAAAGACAATCAACTGTGGAAGACATTAACTCGGATCAACTCTTAGAAACAATGATCTAACACAGCTGCAAAGGACTCATGATGAAAAATGTTATCCCTCTCCCAATAAAGAACTGATGGAGGGTAAGAATTTGAAAACAAAATAAAAATGAATTCAAAAATAAATACAAATATATATTTAAACGCTCATCTATTTCTTTCTGATTTCCAGGTCATCTGGAATATATTCCCTAAACACTGAGGCTTCTGTTTATCCCATTATTCATCCTTCTGCAAACACTTTCCAGGATGTTTCCTCCCTCTAGTTTCTGAATCTCCCCACATGTTAATGTTATTATCATTATCTAACATCTTCATTTGGAATAAGATATAACCTTCCATTGAAAGATATGGATCCTATTACACAAGGTCCCAATGTTAGTTCGGAAAGTCTGTTTACCTTCTTGAATTCACCTTATCTAATTGCTTATTTGTGCATTTCCATATAAATATCTGTTACCCAGCAAAGGCAAATGCGGCTTGCCTGGGGCATCGCCTTCTTTTGGGGTATCTAGTCCTCCTTCCACCCCTCTCTCTTTAGTAGGTGGAGGAAAATCTCACAGGTCCTGAGGTGAAGAAACTTGTCTGCTTAAAGACAATGAAATTAGTTTGAAGGGCTTTCAGTCTAGTCTCAGTTCTATTGGCTTCCATTTTCTGAAAAGTTAAGACTTGAAAATATAAATAATCTATAGATTTCATAAAACTCTCTGAGCTCCCATGCCAGATGTTTGTTGCAAAATCCAGAAAATGATCCTCCTGACAATTGAATTCAGTACCATCCATTATGCACACTTCCCTTCCCTCACTCACACTCTCCTTGCAAAAACATAATCTATCCAGAAAACTATTGTTTAAATAATCAGTAAGCAAAATATTTACATGCCATGGAAACAATGAGAACATTGCATAATTAACATCACCACCAGCAGCATGGGGGAATAAAATAAAAGGGAGAAACAGAGTGGAGTAGATGCATTTTTCTTCTAGCATTTTCTCTGAAAAGCCAGAATTCATTTCTTCTCTGTTGGATTCCCTAAATAAACTGAGATGCCAGGAAAACAAAAAGACTCCAGCTACTATAAGATTCAAAGTCAATCTCCTGGGAAGAGTTATACACCTTCTACTGGCCCTACTACTCCTTACCACTGCCACCACCTCCCACCTCAGCTGCCTGTCACTAATCACTCTCTTCAGTTTCTTTCCCATTCTTCTCTCTTAGGCTTCATCAGAAAAGTTTTTTTTTTTAATTACTGCTGTCCTGGAAAATTCCACCCTTCTGTCCCGTTCATGCAATAAGAATTCTCTCTTCTTATTTGTGGCAGTCTTTAGGGTCTTTAGGGACATGGGCCCCTTGCACAGCCAGTCAGTCTAAGTCTTGCAAGACAGAACATGACATGTATAAAGTCTATATCTGTCTCTATGGCTACCTCTTTTCTGGGAAACTGGCCTCTGGGTACTGCAGAGACTTTCCCTGCTGCCCTTCTCTACCACATTGTATCTGCTGCCCTTATGGTGCCCAACATGTCATAATAGAGGGGTGGGTTTTTCTCTGTACCTTTCCATTTTCATTCTAAAGATCTCTTGCAAGGATTCAAGAGGCTCTAGGAAAATCTCCCAGGATTATGGAATTCCATTGCATGAAGTGAGTTCAGTGGCCATTGGCACATCTAATGCCAACCAGGCCCCACCAAAAGGAATACTCACTACTGCTTGCGTAGGCTAACCTTGAAGACCTCCAAGGAGGAGAAAACTAATTCTTCCTGAGGCATCCCTCTCCTTGGGATAGCTCTAATTGTTAGGAAGTTTTTCATGATGCTAAACCAATGTCTATCATTTTGTGATTTCTGATTATGACTCCCATTTCAGACCTCTGGTACCAAACAGCCTTTTAACCCCTCTTTCATATGACAGCCCTTCAAAAACATAAAGATAATGATCATGTCTTTTCTGAGCATTTTATTCTGCAGGCTACACATTCACAATTCTTTCTAGTGATTCACCAAATCCCTCAGGCCCTTCACAGCACTGGCTACTCTCCTCTGAAAATTCTAAGTTAATCAATGTCATTCTTGACCTTTGACATTTTCAGTGGGATGATCCAGGCAGAATAAAGAGGCACAATCCCTAACATCTCTCTTAATGCTGCTGAGCAATACACGAAGGCTTTTGTTGGGGTCCGGGGGGTTCCTACCATAAAACACTGTTGATTCGTACTGAACTTACAGTTCACTAAAGTCCTTGGAATTTTTCTCAATTAAAATTCTGTTGATCCATTCCTCCTCCATCCTGTACTTATGAAGATGATTTCCTAGACTTAAGCATAATTAATCAATAAACATGATTGGAGAAGGCTTCTTGTAGCCAGGGAGGTCAGTAATCAGAATGGAAGAGGGAGAACATGCCAGGCATAGGGCACAGCCAGAGAAAATGCCCAGAGCCAAGAGATTGAGTGGCTTGTTCATGGAACAGCAAAGGAAGCCAGTGTCTCTGGATCAAAGAGTATGTAGTGTAAGAAGACTGGAAAGAAAGGAGAGGCCTATATTATGAAGGGCATTGAATGCCATACAGAACTTTTTGTATTTGATCTTGCAGGCAACAGGACTTCATGTGCATGCCTACTGAATTTCATCTCATTTGATTCAATCCAATATTCTCTCTAGATCTTTTTGGATTCTATTAGCTAACCCTCTGAACTTAAAATTTTGATTACTGTGCCATAAGTCATTGCTAAAAATATGAAATTGCACAAGACCAAGCACAGATCATTGGGGCTCTTCACTGAAGACCATCTTTCCAAGTTAACATGGACCCATTGATAACAACTCTTTGAAACAAGTCAATCAACTAGTTCTGAACGAATGTAATTATATTCACCTCTAGACCCTAACTCCATTTATTCCACAAGAATTGTATTAGCAGTTCTTTTACTTTTAGCAAATGCTTTACTTTTATTTTTAACTAGCTGTTATGAAATGCACTGAGCTCATCATTGCTATATTTTAAGCTATGATTCTAAAATCCAAAACATCTGAGACCAAGTTAGACCAAAGACCTATTGAATGGAAGGTATAAAGATGTTATAAAGACAGAAAGGAGATCAGGCAAAGCCGAAGTCATGGAAATGGAAAGATGAAAGACTGTTTTGAGGGGACAAGAAGGAGACTAAGCTAGACCAAAGGTACATGGGGTAGAAGGTTTAAAGTATTGAAAAAAAATTATGTGATGGGACCAAGCTAAACCAAAGGCACAATGATAACAAGGTGTGAAGTGCATGTTATTAGGAGAATGGACACTTAGAGACAGAGACAGTAAACTCTAAGAGGCAGCATGGCTTTATCAGAATGAGATCAAGACAGACGTTTTTGTCTGAACAACTGGATTGGCAGATGATACAGATAATACAGGTTGATGATGATGATGATGATGACTATTATACTTAATGACAATAGCTACCACTTCTAATGTGCTTTAAGGCGTAGAGAGTGCCTTGCATACATTCTCATTTAATCCATACAACAACCCTGAGCAGCAAGTGTCCTTAAATATCTCAGTGATATGAAGCATTTTTATGCATTATTTCATTTGATCATAATAAGATTTTAGGTAGGTGCTATTATGAGACATATTTTACAGATGAAGAATTTGAGAGTTAGCTAAGTTAAATGACTTCTAGTGTCATATAGCTAGTAAGTGTCAGATGTAGGATTAAAATTAAAATTAAAATTAAAAAGGTCTTTCCGATTTCCTGGATTTTAAGTCCAAGCATCTATCAGAGTATAAAATGTACACTGGGTCCACCCTCTCGGAATGCCAGATACATCTCCCTTTCAGGATTATGGGGGCACCATTGAGTGACTGACATGTCTTTTCTCTAATACAACTGGCTCAAGCCCCCATTCTGTGCTCCTCCCACTGTTAGAGTCCTGTGACTAACAGTTCACATCCACATAGCCACTAACATCAATTAATTTTTGCAATGAGATGTGTGCTTTAAAGCTATAACAGGAACAAGAGTACAAATACTCAATGCACACTCTTGCCTATACCACATTGGTCTCTGGGGATAGTAGGTTTGGGTTTAGCCTAGTTTCTACATAACATTCATCCCTCCAAGTTCCCATCTGAATGCAAGATCATTCTTGCTTGAGTTTTCATCTCAGCTAAGACTAGGCTGGGTCCTGAAGGTAGCTCCTCCATCCATTGATATTTGGCTGGAATTAGGTATTGAAGGTAGCTCCTCCATACACTGATATTTGGCTGGAATTAGGTATTGAAGGTAGCTCCTCCATCCTTGGTATTTTGGGGTGGGTTAGCATGGACTCTAGACTCTTGGATTCCTAGGGTCACAGACTCACATATTTCCAGATGACTCTTTTAACCTTTCAAAATCCCACAAGGCTGTAACTCCCAACCTCAACAAAAATGAATGAAAAACACCAAGGAAAGACCTGAAGCACATCTTCATATTGACACATGTCAACCACAGAGGGGAGAATGCCACAAGCCTCTTGCCTTATAGCATTTTCTCTCACTTGATGCCATTAATGAAGTAGTCAAATCAAGAAGAGAGATTCAGCCAAGAGAATATTGGTCCAACCAACAGAAAGGAAGAAGAAGAGGTTAAAGCCTACAGAAGGAGCCACTAGTTCTGGTTATGAAACTGCAACCAATCAGAGGCTACAACCCACCATGTGTTTAACAGATTAAAACTAGTTATAAAGTGTGTACACATGCCCCTAAGTCTCTCCAAAGCACTGGCATGACACAACTAGCCTAGAAGCAGACTCCCCCAACCTTTGCCACATGGAGAAATGCATCAGCCAAGTATATTGATGTAGTCTGAGCAGACCCATGAGGACTGGGTTTATTGGTCACTCCCCCATTACAAATGCAGTGTTTGAATATTGTGTATCCAGATGTCAGCAAGGCCTTGGACAAAACCTCTGATGCCATCTTTGTGGGCAAGGGAGAAAGATAATGAGACACTGATTTTGTCTGTGTGAGAAAAAAAATCCTAACATTTTGAGTTATTTCAAGTGGAATTGGCTACCTGAAGAGATAATGTGTTCCCTGTAAATGAAAGTCTTCCAGAAGAGAGTGTTTCATCACTCATTGGGGATGTTGCAGAGAAGGTTCCATCTCTAAATATGACCTATACTAGGTTCCTCCTGATCCAATCTGTGGGAGCCCAAAGCTGTGGTCCAGACCTCCAGCTTACAGTAATATCATGAGTTGTGGGAACTTTGAGGTCATTTTGTGTAACCCTCTCATTTTATAAATGAGGAAACCAAAGGCCGAAGAGTATGTTAACACAAAGAAGGTTCTTTTGAAAAATTAGTCAAATAGAGTTAGATAGACTTTAAATAGCCGACTCATACTTTCACAGGCTGGAAGTAACAGGAGTAGCATTTGAAGCTGTGTCTTCCATGGGTTGGGCATGATAATCTCTAAGGCTCCTGGGTTCAGATCCTAATCATGCCATTGAATGTGATCTCAACTTTTCTGAGCCTGTTTTCTCATTTATCAAAATGTGAGAGTTGGACTCAATGAACCCTAATGGCCCTTTCAACTCTGGGCATTTTCAGATGCATGTACAATCATTAGAAGAGTTAGAGGAACCCCATCTCTGACCATTGGAAAAGATAGAGCTTGGAGAAGGAAAAGGACACAGATAGTTGGAGGCCTAGCTCGAGGAACCTGGGAGATCAGAGCCATAATGGAAGAAGTTCAGAGGAAACTGAAGAAAGCAAGAATTCTGGGAAGTAAGGCAGAAAGAAATCTGATAGCTTCTCAATTCCATTCAGTTCAACCAACATTTATTAAACATGTACTAGGTGCAGGGCACTTTGGTAAGTATTGGGGATACAAAAAGAGGTAAAAGACAGTCCCTTCCATTAAGGAGCTTACAATCTAATGAGGGAGACAACATGCAAATACATATATACAAAGCAAGATTTATACAGGATAAACAGGAAATAATTAAAAGAGGAGGCACTAGACTGAAGACAGGTTGGAGAAGACTTCCTGTAGGGGTGGAATTATAGTTGGCACTTAAAGTAAGCCAGGGAAGTCAGCAGCAAGAGTGGAGGAGGGAGAGTATTCCAGGTCAGAGAGGATGTTCAGAGCCCAGTTAGAGAGCAAGGCGGTATATCCCATTTAAAAATGCAAGTGAGAAAGGAGATGGGACACTTAGGTAGCATCAGCAAAGATGGATGTGTAAAGCTGTGAGTGGATGACATTGATTTAACCTGTTTGGTCTGAGGGGACAGAATTGAGGACAAGAGAGTCCAATTTTTATTCCATGAAAGAAAAAAAGCTCCTAGCAATTGGTGCTGTCCAAAAGGGGAGCAGGCTGCCTTCCACCATTAGTACACCCACATGTCTAATAGACTTAATTACTAGAACAGAAGGTGACTTGATGGATGGGGTGGGGCAGCATGATATAGGAGAGAAAGCATTGGTTTAGGAATCAGAGTACAAACCCCACCTCTGACATTGACTACCTGAATGACCTCAGACAAATCACCTCACATCCCCTGCCTTCATTTTCCTGCTCTATAAAATGTTTCCTCTGTCTCAGCTCTTCTTTTCCCTTCATCCCGCCAGAGACTCTAAAGTTTTTACTCTTTCTTCCTTCACTCTCAACCCCCCTTTCACCTTCTCGTTGGTATGTTGTTGTTTTTGGGTCTCCTTCCCCCATTAGATTGTGAGCTCCTTTAAAGCAGGGGTTGTCTTTTACCATTCTTTGTATCCCTAATGCTTAGTTCATAGCCTAACACAAAGAACTTAAATGTTAATTGACTGACTGGCTGGCTGGTATTCAAGATTGTCATGCCTATGACTGCTTCCTTCCCAATCCTGCCCTCCCTCTTCATCCCCTAACATCTACCCTTGCTTTGTCTCTAACCTGCCCTACTTCCCTTCCAAATTTAATGTATTTCCAAATGGAAATCTGGTGGGAGGGGAGGGGTGCAATTGTTTTCTATTTTCCTTTATCCAATTCAGATGAAAGTGAGAAAACACAAGAAATTTAAATCCCTGAAGTCATAGAAGTAAGAATGTACCAGCTAAACCACTTAGAAGGAATCATTTGGATGGATGGGAGGGCACCTCCACCTCCTTGACCACCTCTTTGGATGGAGGACAACCTTATGAACTTAGAAGTGTCTGTAGGATTGAGGATTTCTTCTCTTCCCATTAGCATTTTGTTGTTTGGTCATTTTTTGGTTACATCTAATGCTTCTTGACTCCATTTAGGGTTTTCTTGGAAAAGATTCTGGAGTAGTTTGTTATTTCCTTCTCTAGCTCATTTTACAGATCAGGAAACTGAGGCAAGCAAGGTTAAGTGACTTGCCCAGGATCACACAGCTAGGAAGTAAATATCTGAGGCTAGATTTGACTTCCTGACTCCATGTTCAGCACTCCTTGCATTCTGACACCACCTAGCATCTTCTCAGTGTCCATAGGACATCTGATTCAGTATTTGCCTTAGATGAAGATTCAAGGCTCTACCAAGAACCCTGTGAAAAAGCTACACCACACCTAAGAGGAATATTTTGAACTCCAGAAAAGGGACCCCAAGGACTTCGAATTATCTTTTTTTTTTGCTATGTGTGCTCTCTGAGCCTGAGCCAATTTTCTTTGGGTACCATGCCCAAAAGAAAGCCAATCACAGACATTTTGAGAACGAATGAGTTTGATGCCAATGTCAGTCATGGTGGGATGCATACTAGTGCGGAGTCATAAGTACTAGAACAAAACCCAGTTCCTAGGTGCTGCTGACCTGGGGAAATTGCTGTACAGGTTCTGAGTCCTTAAGTTAATGAAAGTGGGAGGCAAAATGGTAACTCCAAAATATATGCCCCAGAAGCACCCTCTAACCTCTGACACTCTGTGGCCTGTGATTCCCTGGTCCAAATATCCAGGGCTTTGTCCCCTTGACAAGTACCCAAGAGAAAGAGGGAATGACTTGCTGAAAAAAAGATCTTTGTCTCCCTGATTCTCTAATGCCCTCTCTCTCCACTCCTGGGGTATGCAGAAGGAAAAGTGTTTCTGTTGTCAGGCTGAGCAGAGAAGAAAAGGGCTTGAGGCCTGGGCCTCTGGACAGAGCAGACGAGCACCTTCTATACACTGAATGAGAAGGCATTCTCTTTACTTCTTCTCCCTCCCTGTGAGACCCAGATGCTTCCTCATGGGACCTATCTTTGAGGGCTTAGTTTAGACACTGTGGCTTTCTGGGTTCTGGCTCTCTGGGTTCTGACTCTCTGAGTTTTGGCTCTCTGGGTCTTCTGAGGTTCTGGTTTTCTCGAAGTTGATGGATGCTTACTACTCTTCTCGGGGAGGGGAGCTTGCATACCTTGGTGGGGGCTGGCAGTCTAGAAACCACTTGCTGATCCTGCAGGGGTGAAGAACAAAGAATCAAACATAGGCCCAGGAGGGATCTTGGGGATCTTAGACTGACCATCAGAACCCAGCATTGGAAAGTAAATTGTCTTGGTTTGTAAATGGGGAGTCTTTCACTTAGAGCTGTTTGATGCATTTTGCTTATGCATGTGACCCACCTGTCATGGGAGGAGGGGAGAAGTCAAGTCAGTGGGTTGGGGAGAGTTGTTAAGAAAATCAGTGAGGTGATGGAAAAGGCTATCCATATCCAGAGAAAGAATTACAGAGTCTGAATGCAGATTGAAGCAAATCATTTGCTCTCTCTTTTTTTATTTCATTTGATTTGATTTTTGGTTTTGTTTCATCTTTCTCATGGTTCATTTCATTGGTTATAATTCTTCTTTACAACTTGATTATTGTCAAAATAAGTTTAATGTGAAGGCATATGTAGAACCTATATCAGATCACATGCCATCTTGAGGTGGAGGGGGAAGGAAGGGGAGAAGAAAATTTAGAACTCAAAAATTTGTGGAATTGAGTGCTGTAAACTAAAAAAAAAATTAACTTTTAAAAATTATTGGAGATGCTTTCAAATTCTTAAAAATTACTAAAGACCCACAAAGAACCTTTGTTTGTATAGATTAGAGCTATCATTCTTTACTGTATTAAAAATTAAAACTGATAAATTTTTTTTAAAAAGAAATATAGTGAGGGGAAAATCTTGGGCTAGAAGTCAGAAGGTAAGGTTTCAGATCAGCCTTTTCCTCTGGGTGAACATAGGAGAGGATCATCCCCTCTAGAGGACTTAGTTCACCCTTCTGTAATAATAGCTAATTTTTGTAATATTTTAAAGTCTGCTAAGTGATTTGCATACCTCATCTCATTGTATTCTTAAAATAATCTAGTCAATAAGGTGTTAGAGGTATTACTACCTCCATTTTACATATGAGTACACTGAGTCTCAGAGGCGTTAAATGATTTACCCAGAGGAAATCCCATGAGGTATCAGAATTTGGCTCTGAACTCCTTTCATAGCTGCACATCCAGTCCACCCTGCCAAGCTTCAATTGGGCAAGGGCATTTTGATGCTATTGTGTGACCCTTACCCTTTCTGGAACTCAGTTTTACCCAAAGAAAAATTAAGAGAGTTGAACTAGGTAATCACTAAGATTGTTGTATCAATTTCTTCCTTCCTATGGGCTCAGTAAAATGAATGGAGTTGCACCAGATGGGTCCTAAGGCTATGCCAGTCAACAGCTGTGTGGCTTTGGGAAGAGTCACTTTCCCTCTCTGAGCCCTAGCTTTCTCCTCTGTAAAATGAATTCTCTACCATTTCTTCCAACTCTAAAGCCTGAAAAAGGTGACTGTGGGACTTTGGGTGAGTCCCTTTCCTCTCTAGGCTTCCGGATTATTCCCTGTAAAACTTAGATGGGTCAATCCAGGTGATCTCCAAGCTCCTTTTCTGTCTTGAAGGGGAGATAGTGTGATGCCTTGGAAAGAATCCTGAATTGGAGTCAGAAGACCCATATTTGAAAACGTTCACTCCATCATGAAGTGGCCTCAGCTGAGGTACTTCCTCTCTCTGGCAATTTTTAATTTTCTTGCCTGTGAAGTGAGTAGCTGGGAGTAATTAATTTCTAAGGTTCCTTAAGTCTATGATCTTACAATGTCATTACATGAAGGCATCCTCTGGAGACAAGGGAGGAAAGAGGAAGGGAGGTATGTCTTGAGTCAGAGCCTTGCAATAGGAAGAATTATGGCAGAAAGGAAGTGACCGGGGCTGAACTCTTTCCAACTTTAGACAGGAAGACTCTCAGAGACATGAATGACCTTAGAGACCAGCTATTTCCAATTACTCATTAGACAAACAAGAAAACGGCAGCCCTGAAAAGGGAAGAGGCTTACCCCACTTCCTCTTTTCATCCTGTCTTCTTCCCATCAATTGAATTTCTGATCTTACCACTCAGCTTAAACTTCTTTCCTTAAAATCACCAACAGCCTTCTAGTTGGACAATTTCATGGGTGACACTTCTTAGCTGTGTAACCCTGGGCAAGTCACTTAACCCTGTTTGCCTCAGTTTCCTCATCTGTAAAATGAGCTGGAGAAGGAAATGGAAAACCAATGCAGTATCTCTGCCAAGAAAACCCCAAATGGGATCATGGAGAGTTGGACACTCCTGAAAAATGACAGAACAACAAGATTATTTAATATTTTAAATCACCAAATCCACCCCACCTTCTCACTTCCCTATTTCTGTTGAGTATGCCACCACTGGATCTATCAGTTAGTCATACCAACCACCCAGATGCATGATTCAGCATCACATTCAACTCCTCACTCCTACGCACATACACACACACACATCATTTCCTCCATGTTAGTGACCAAATTTTGTATATTCTGCCTCCACTGATTCCCTATATCCATGCCCTCTACTCCACTCATTTCACCACTATCCTAGCTTATGCATGTATCTTCCTTCTAGACTATTACAACAATCTCCTACGATGTCCTCCTGCTTCCATTCTCTTCCCTGTCTAATCTACCCTCCACAAAGTTGCCACATTGAGAGTCCTAAAATAGAGGTTTGACTAGGTCACTCTTTGGTTCAAGAAACTTTGGTAGCTCACACAGCCTCTAAGACAAAATACAAAGTCCTCTCTGTTTGGCACTTCAAGGTTTTCACAATCCAGTTCAAACCTATGACTCCAGGATGATTCTGCATTATTCAGGCAATTCACACTCCAGTCCAATTAGCCTAGCTGTCGTTCACTGAATGCACCGTTCTACCTCGAGCCTCCACACTTTTGTGGGCACAAACAGAAAGGACTCCCACCCCTGAATGGTCTCCCTCTCCCTCTAACTGGGCCTATTGGAACTTGTGGAGCTCCTCAAACTCAGCTCAAGGGCCTACAAAAGGCCATCACCAAAAAATCATGAGCGTTCTCACCCTGTCGTGTTCTTTGCATGTACATCCTATATACAATATATGAAATAAAACATTTCCTATTTATCTGATTTCTCATTGTTTCCCTGTAGTAGCCTGTCAGCTCTTTGAAGGACTATTTTATTTGTATTTGCTACCTCTGACACCAAGCACAATGCCAAGAACATTCTTTTCTTTTTGACCAGATCTGTTATTTTCTCAGTCTAGGGAGTTCTCAGTGAGGAATTTCTTCTCCCTATGAAGATCAGTACCTGTTCCTTTTTTTTTGCTTTTTTTTGGCAGGGCAACTGGGGTTAAGTGACTTGCCCAAGGTCACACAGCTAGTACCTGTATCAAGTGTTTGAGGCAGGATTTGAACTCAGGTCCTCCTGACTCCAGGGCCAGTGCTCTACTCACTGTGCCACCTAGCTGCCCCAGCACCTGTTCTGAAACAGATCTAGAGAGTTATCAGGGGCATTGAGGGGGAAAGTGTTCTGAGGTCATGTAGCCAGGAGGAGTCACAGATGGGAGATGAATCTGTTTCTTCATGAATCCAAGACCCCCACTCCATCCATTCAACCATCTTGCCTCTAATTCCTTGCACAAAGGTAGAGCTTATTACAATCATTGTTGAATTAAATTTAAGCTGGTACAATCCTATCATTTCATAGGTGAAGAAACTGAAGCAGAGAGAGGAAAGCATATGCCTAAAGCAACATGGATAACAAGTGCCATGGCAGAGTGAGAGCTTAGCAATTTTCCCACACGATGCCATGAAACCTTTTCCATGACAAGTGGAGAAGGTGGGAATTAGGCACCACTTGACATGCACTCTAATCTGAACTGCTTCAAGGAGGAAAGAATACACACACACATACCACATACACATACCACACACACATACATACACACACATACATACATACACACACATACATCACACACACATATGCAATTAGGTACAGAAATTAATCTTACCCACTAAGGAAGTAGGAGGGAAAGTGTCTAAAAGAAGGGAAAGGGAATAAGAGGGAAGGTAGATTAAAGGAGGTAGTGGGTAGTGGGTAGTGGTCAGAAGCAAAATAGACTCTTGAGGAAAGGACAGAGTAAAAAAAAGGATAAATGTAAGAGAATAGGATGGAGAGAAATACACATATAGCAATTATAACTAAATGGTAATAGGATAAATTCACCCATAAAATGAAAGAAGATATCACAATGGATTAGAAATCAGAATCCAACAATATGTTGTTTACAAGAAACATACACGAAACAGAAAAATACATATAGAGTTAAAATAAGAGGCTGGAGCAAAGTCTGTTATGCCTCAGCTGAAGTACAAAAAAAAAGGAGAGAGGTAGCAATCATGATCTCAGACAAAGCAAAAACAAAAATTGACCTAATTAAAAGAGCTAATCAAGGAAACTACATTTTTGCTGGAAAGGTACCATAGCCAATGAAGTAATATGAATTCTGAATGTATATACCAGTGGCACAGAATTTAAATTCTTAAAGGAAAATTTAATGTTACAGGAGAAAACATACAGTAAAACTGTAATGGGGGGACCTGAAATTGCCCATCTCAGACCTAGATGAATCTGACTAAAAAAATGAAGATGATTAGAATTTTAGAAAATTTTGATATGATAGACCTCTGGAGAATACTGAATGGGAATAGAAACATATCTAATTCTTAGCTGTGCATGGCACCTTCCCAAAAATCAACCATTAGGGCACAAAAAACTCATGAATAAATGCAGAAAAGCAGAAATATTAAATGGATCTTTTTCTGACCATAATGTAATAAGTATTACATTCAGTATAGGACTTTGAAACACAGATTAAAAATTAATTGGAAACACTCAATAACAAAATCTTAAAGAATGAATGGGTCAAAGAACAAATCAAGGAAATGATTTCATTAAAGATAATGACAACAATGAGACACAACATACCAAAATTTGTGGGATATAGCAAAAGCTATGTAGTTAGGGGAGAATTTTATGTCTCTCAATGCTTGTATCAATTTTTTTTAAAAAAAGAGATAAAGGGAAAATCAGTGACTTGGACGTACAAATTAATGGCAGGAGTCACTTTTGAATGTCTTAACTCCAGCTACTTTAACTTTTGGGGGCTGTAAATAGGGTTTCAGTAACATAGCTCACTTACCAAAGGAACTCTTTGAGGAATCTGATTAACACAATTCACCTTCTTCCTGTCCTGGATGTCTGGCTCCAGCTCAGTCACTGAAGGAACTCTTCCAGGAACTTGATTGATACAAATCACCTCCTTCCTGTTCTCTATTTGCTTCTTCTTCCTCCTCCTCCTCAGGAACTTCGCACAGAAGAAATGAGCCCAACATTGTTACAGGACCCTTGATCTCTTCCATTCTCCACTTCCACCCCTGCAGAGGTCTCTTTACCCATTCCTTGTCTTAGCTTTTGTGTTACCTCCTCACTCACCATGCCAGGATAAGAAAGAGGGTAAGAAAGGGCATGATCCCGGATCCCCAAAGTTCCCCTCTGGAGAATGTGAGGGTGTCTGGCCTTGTTCCAGCTGCAGAGAGAAAAGATTAGGTGAGGGAAGCCCTTCTGGGACCCAAGCATCCTGCTCCTGGTCCCACCACACTCTCTTATCTAAACTTCCACTGGGACTTGAAGTCTTATAAAAACACTCCTCGTGACTCCCTTGGGAGTTCCATAGTGAAAATGTTATTCTCTCTATTTTGCAGAAGAGGGTACTGTGGCTCAGAGAGGGGAAGGGATTTGCCGGGGGTCAGGCAATGAGATGAGCCAAGTTTTAGGTTTACCTTTCCTGACATCACATTCAGAGATTTTTTGGTAGTCTATGCTGCTTCTCATTGCTTTCTAATTTTTATTTCCATATCACTGAAACCTCAGACCTTCCTGGTAATTGAATTTGTTTGCCTACTTGGGTATAGAGAGCCATTGCCTCCAAATTCTAATTTCTTCCCTTCCCTCCCCACCATACTTCTTCATCTCTGTTCTTATATCTGATAATATCTTATATCTGATGCGCCTGATCTCACCTTTCCTTCCTGCATCCTGGTAATCTGGACCCATGTCCCATTACTCTCAAAGACCCAGGCCCCCTACCCCATAGTACCCCCCTCTACCAGATACCAGCAGGATTCTAAGGTTCAAGACTCCATGTTGATTCCTCCCCCTCACAGTAGAGGTTGGGGTCAAGGTTGTCAGGCTTCCCCTCAGATGCAAACTGTTGTTGGCCCAGGGCCCAGAGTTCTCCTGACTTTAAGATATACCACAGATATATTATTATTTTTTTACATAAAGAAACTGGAATTCAAGGAAATGGTGTGACAGATGACTTGGGTTCAAATGTTGACTATTGTTTATTCCCTATGTGACCTTGGTCAAGTTGCTTCACTTATCTGGGCTACAGCTTCCTTCTTTGTAAAATTAGGAGCAGGGGCTAGACTTGATGGATTCTGGGGACACTTCTAGATTTGAATGAGGATCCCCTGACAAACCCATGAGGCTATTGGATGGGCTGAGGAAGGGTCAGAGGTAGCATTCAAGTCCAGGGTGCATGACCCCAAATCCTGCACAGCTGCCTCCCCTTCCAAAGTTCCTGGTATTCTGTCTCCCAGCCTCATATTTCCCCTTCATCTACCCACTTATACGATCTCACTGCTATTGTAGACTCCAGGTGTCCTACCCTGCAACACTCACGGGTTATTATGAGCTGGGCAGTTTTCTCTGTGTTCCTTTTGGCCCCAGGGAATATCATCTGACAGGTGGGGTTGGTGCCATGGTTCTGGAACTTTGGCATGAGGGACAGCCCAGAGAAACAGAGGGAGTCTTGGCTGAATCCCTGGAAAGAGACAGCAGCCCCTGTCCAGGAGAAGGTGAGGGATGTCCCCTCCCTAGACATTCAGGGGGCTGCATAGATCAGGGTCACCAGCTGATCCTCCCCTAGGGTCTCTGGAACGTAGATGGCTGGCTTCTCTGTCAGGGCTGGGGATGAATAAAGAAAATGGACCAGGGGCTAGAGAAGAGACCCCAGCTTCCAGACCCTCCATCAGCTAATAACCTTAGGTCAATCGTTTGATGCTAGGGTGTCCTATCACTTGGGTGACCCCTCCAAGCCCCAGTTCTGTCTTTCCTCCACAGGGATCTCCTGGATCTTCAGAGTCTGAGCCACTCTGCTTGGCCCATAGTTTTGTTTTTTCCACAGTGCTTCTCCCCATTTGATGATGGCCTTAATTCTGTCCCCCATACTTCACCATCTCCTTACCTCAGGTGTCCTTCTTCCTGTGACATCCCTGGCTTTCAGGACATACAGGAGAGTCCCCAAGGCCTGAATCATTCAATCATGCTTAAGGTCCTGTTTATCTACAAAGATGAGACCAAAGGGTATACCCTCCTCCAGCTTTCACATTCTCCACACTTTCCTGTAGCTTTGCCACTTCCCTGATTCAAATCCCTGTGGATCCGTGGGCACTGTCACTGATCTTGGGACATGCACCCAATGTCCTGGTTGCTGGGACGGCCCTTGTGGGTGGAGAGAGATCTAGGCAACAATAGTAATGATAGCAACAGCAGGAAAAAATTTGGAAGGACCTGGGACAGCTAAGTCAAAGCTAGGAAGGACCAAATGTTGGAACATGCCTTAGAACATTGAAGACAGGAGAGCTAGCAAGAAATTTACTTGGAAAACAGAACTGCAGAGAAGGTAAAAACATTAGAGCTCACTTAATCTGACTTCCTCATTTACTCACAAGGAAAACAAGCACCAGAGAGATCTTGGCAATGTGGCCAGAAATCTCTATACCAGTTTCAGAAGCAGGAATCCGGCTGTGTTGTTAAGCAAAATTGTCTCATTAGCATGGCTTTTGTTTCTCTGAGTGCGAGCAGGAACGTGAGGCCAGTGAACATGATTTGGCTAAATACTATCTTGTTTTTCTGTGGCCTCCTAGTTGCCCTTGTGAAATGGGCTTTCTGGGCCTGGAGTCTTTTTGTCAAGATGTTGGAATGGGGA
>CM053622.1:785124795-785144100 GCA_028646595.1 Phalanger gymnotis
TGGAATGGGGAGGCTGGTTCAAGTTTTTGCTGCGGTGGGGCCTAAATAAATTTCTCATTTTCTCCTTAGAGAATCTCTCATACCTTGCGATTTCGGACCATTCAAACACATACATGATTATATTTGAGATCATAAATTCGGCCTTCCTACTACACCGGCCAATGAGAATAATATTTCCCCAGGCTTATGGGAATGTCCTTGCCCATTCCCACCCCTATTCTGTTCCTACTCTCCCCCTGCCAAGGACAGTAGAAACAGAAGCAGCAACATCTCTGAGCCAGAAGGCCAGGCCCTACCTGGGCACAGAGTCACTCCCCAGGCCTCTCTCCCAAGAAGGATTAAGAACAAAGGGGAAAGTGGAATGGAAAATTCATGTGGGCTCACTGCCTCCTTGAAGAACAGTGTCTGAAATAAAATGGGAGTTGCCTGACCCCCTTACCCCAGCTGACACTGTTCAGTATAAGGGCAGGAAGGAGTCTGATAAGGCTATAGTTCTGTGTGTGTGTGGGAAAGAGATGATAAAAATAGAAAAGGGGAAAGTCCCAACTTTCCCCAACCCAGAAGGAAAGAGAAAAAAAAAAAGAAGTGAAAGTCCCAGGCAGAAATGAATAATGTCTAGTTACAGAGTAGCCTTCAGCCAAGAGGCAGGCCTAGAGTCAAGAAGTCCTGAGTTTAAATCTAGACCCTCATGTGCTTCCTAGCTGTGTGACCCTGGGCAAGTCATTTAACCCTCATCTATAAAATGGGGATAATAATAGGACCTACTTCGCAGGGCTGTTGTAAGAATCAAGTAAAATAATAACTGTGAAGCACTTAGCCCAGTAACTAGCACATAGTAAGCACAAGATAAATGTTAGCTATTATTATTAATTACTAATTATTGCCTACCAATGACAGCAAACCATCTTCATCCTTCATCGGCCTACTCCACTGGTGGATAGTTCTTTTTTTTTACTTTTTCATTTAAGAAATTAAGGGCCCTCCCAGCCCCATGATTTGGCTCCCTTCCCTGTCATACCTCTCACATTCAGACTGAATTTACATTGTCGGTGATTGAATTTTATTTTCACTCGCTTCTCTATCCAAAAGAAGCATTGCTCACTGTCTCCTCTTTAACAAACACTGTGTCCTCTTTATCTCTCCATCCCACTGTGCCCCCAACTGAACAATTTTACTAATGAAAAAATTAAACCCTCATAGCAAATCTGCCAGGTCCAGAGAAACAAATTCCTCCAAAAGTGTTTGTCTCATTCAGCGTTTTAAGTCCATCACCTCCCTGACAGGAGGTGGGTGATCTGTCTCATTTTCAGGCCACTGAATAGGGTTTATCATTTTATTGGTCAGATTTCTCAAATTTTTTAAAGTTGTCTTTCTTTAGAACATTGTTGTCATTGTATAAATTATTTTCCCTCCAAAACAATTCATAGAAGTTTGCCCAGTTCCCTTGAAAAAAATTGTCCATTTTATCATCCCTTATGGCCCAATAACATTCCATTATATTCAGAGGTCATCATTTTTTTGTCATTTTTCCAATGGTGGACCTCCTCCTCATGCCCCCCATCAGTTTCCAGACTGGGGCTAATACCAAAGGAGTTGCTATACTTATTTTTTGTATAAGCACATCCTTTTCCTTTCTTTGATTTCTTTGAGCTCTCAGTCTAGTAGCAGCATAGCTGGGTGACTTTGGAGGGCATAGTTTCAAACTGCTATCCTGAATGCCCAGACCGATTCACAGCTCCACCAACAATGTATTAGTGTGACTATTTTTCTATGGACCCTCTCTTATTTATCAGACTCTTCTTTGACATTTTTCCTAATGTGATAGATTCAGGTAGCAGATCAGAGAGGCTTTCATTTGCATTTCTATAATTAATAGTAATTTAGAGCATTTTTTCTCATGTAGTTCTTGGAAGAAAGTGTATGTTTTGATCCTATGTTTTGATTCCCCTTTCAGTTTTACTTAAGACTTTCTAGACTTGGACACCATGCCACAGCTCCCATCTCCCTCTAGACCTGCCCTCACTGCCTCCTTACCCTGGACCATACCCCCTCCCCATCATGTCAGCCTTCTCCCATTTGTGAATTCCTTCTGGGGCCTCCATTTTGAGGAGCAATCAAGGCTGGCCAGACTTCATTCCCCTCGAAGCTCTGATTTTGCTGCCATGGTGCCCTGGGTACCATCTCGCCCTAGAACTTTCCTCAATGCCTGGGACATCATTACCCTAAAACATACCTCTCCCATACAAGCCCCATTCTCCTGGGGGTGGGTTCCTATCGAGGCCTCCATTTGGTGAAATGGCTTGGGGGAGTGGGGCAGACTGGCCAACCTTCATTCCTTACCTGGCTCTGCTTCAGACTTTCTAGACTTCAACACTATCCCCCTCTTCTATTCACAGGCTACCCTACGTCCCAAGGACTTCTTCTTCCCCTCCCTGCTTTTTAGCCCCCTTTTGTGTGTTCTCTTCCCTCATTAGAATATAAGCTCCTTGAGGGCAGGAGCTGTCCTTCATTGCTTGTACTTGTATCCCATGAGTTTAGCAGAGGGTCTAGCACACAGTAAGTGCTAAAAATGCCTTTTACTTCTTTGACCATTTGTCTCTTGAGGAATGGCTCTACATTTTATACATTTTAATCAGTTTCATAGATAAAAAGATGATAGACAGGACAGAGACAGAAAGACATATAGAGAAGAGAGACAGACAGGTAGGTAGAGAGAGACATGGAGACAAAAACAGAGAGTGGAGAGACAGAGATAGAGACAGAGAGTGAGAGGAGAGAGGGAGGGAGGGGGAGAGAGAGACAGAGAGAAGCAAAGAGGAAAATGGGGGGGAGTGGTATTTTGGGGCCTGTTGCAACTCGTCACTAGTTGCCCCACCCCAGGAGGAGGGTCTTTGCCTGGATCACCCATTTAACTAGCCCTCTTTGTACTCCTGATAGGCCTACTCTAACTCCTTATCAGTTGCTTCCCTGCCTTCCTCCCCAGCTCACATCCTTAATCTACAAGCCTTCTACTTCCATGGTTATGAACAGTGACAATCCTTTGTCTAATCAGAATTGTCATTCATCTTTCCCTCTACCTTACAAGCTGAGACGTGTACTTCATCCTCGGAGATCTACAATCATTTCAGGACTCAACTCTTTCCTGGGCCAACATTATTGTACCGGTTCCATTGACCTCTCCTCCCCATCTTGAACCCTTGTTGACCCAGTAAAACTTTCTACTCTCCTCTTTTCTTGATTCCTTTGTCCCTTATCAGAGACACCTAGAAGGCAGAATGGATAAAGTGCTGAACTTGGGTTCGGAAAAACCTGAGGAAAGACTTTAGATAATCCTGAGATGAATAAATTCATTAATTTCTCTTAGCCTCAGTTTTCCAACCTATGAAACTGGGGAAATACTAGGACCTACCTCACAGGGTTGTGGTGAAGATCCAATGAGATAACCTATGTAAAATACTTTGCAAACCTTAAAGTGCTATCTAAATTCTAGATAGCATCATTGCTATCATCCTACCATTGATCTTGCCCTGCCAAGCTCTAGCTTGGGATTACTCTGACTATCCACTGCCTTCAATGCTATTCCAGTGCTAACTGAACCAAGCTAGAGGAAATCAGGAAACCACTACACACACACACACATCTTAACCTCAACTGGGCATGGCAAACCTTTTATTCCTCCCTAAACTGTTCACTACCCCACTCACCACAGCAGCCCTTCTCAAATGTCCCATAGCTACCCCTCCTACTATCCTTTTAGCTGAGAACCTTGCTTCATAATTCACCCAAAAAGTTGAGACTACTCACTAAGGGCTCTGTCCTCCTCATCTCCCTTTACTCCAATGTCTTCCCCTAGTATCTCCTCCTTCATTCCTGTCTCACATGAAGAGGTTGGCATTCTCCTTGCCAAGACAATCCATCTGCATGGACAAGGAATTCTTCTCCATCCTATCTTCTCCAGATTGCTCCTTCCACAATTCCCACTCTCTCACTTCTCTTCATTCTCTGTCTACTGGATACTTCCCTGGTGCCACACCCATATCACCACCATACTCAAAATTCCCTCCCTTAGTCCCTAATATTCCTCCCAGCTGTCTTCCTATATCTATCCTCCATGTTTTGGCTAAACTCATTGAGAAAGCCACCTACTACTATTAGTGTGTCCACTTCCTTTTTTTTTTTAACTTTCTTAACTGTCTGTAGTCTGGCTTCCAAACTCAACATTCAACTGAAAATGTTTTTTCTTACTTACCAAATCTAATGGTATTTTCTCAGTCTTCACACTCTTGATCTCTCTGAGGCTACTGTTATCATTGATAGCCCTCTTCTCAGTTTCTTCACACACACACACACACACACATGCACACACACAGACACACACACACACACACACACACACACACCCCTTACATTTTCATGATGATTCTCTCTCCTAGTTATTCCCCCAGCTGTTTCCTTTATCTCACCTAGTAATAATGGACACCCCCAAAAGCTCTGACCTGAATTTTCTTGTCTTCTTCTAGACTACTTCTCTTGATGATCTTTTCAGCTCTAATATATTTAGTTATCATCTCCACAGTAGATTCACAGATGCATTTGTCCCTAACCCCAAACATTCTCCATACCCCTAGTTTTGTACCTGTAACAGCAAGGTTGCTAGCAGCTGTTGTGGAGGTAAAAGACCAACAACAAAAGCACACAGGAATGCTACTAGCATAGGTTCTTTGATCTGCTTTTCTAAGGAAAATAACTTTAACGGGTTAACAATCTTACATTAATTAAACATTATGTACATATACATATATATAATATATATGATTCATTTAGTTCAGGGGGAAAAGTCAGCACCCTGAACTTTAGAGCAAATACAAACAGAAACTACAAACAGATCGACAGGTTTTGTCTAATCAAGATATCACATATATAGTCACCAAAAAGAGAAGCACCAACATCTGGGTTTTCAAAGCCGGGGGACTCTTAACAACAACTACCCAGAGTCTCATCTGGTCAAATCACACAATACTCTTCCAATGAGTGACAGCCCCCAAAACAAAACACCAGCCTCAGATCTTATATATCCTTCTCCTTCTCAGGGTCAGAAGGCATCATGACCACGTGACTCAAAACCATGGGATGCTTCTTCAGGGTCAGAGGGCATCACAACCATGTGACTTAAACCTATGTGAACTAGGCTTTCTTCTTAAGCAGGTCAAAGACTCTTGATTCGATCAAAAAACAAAAGACAACAAAAAGTCCACTTTTCAAAGGCAAGACTCATCAAAGGTACTTGATTATCCTAGCATTCTAAAAAAGAAAACCAAAAAGTCCCACCTGAATGACCATAACAGCACCTCCAACTGCCTATTGGATATGGTAAACTAGATATTCCAGAGAATATCTAGTAACATTTAACATGTCCAAAATTAAACTCAGCTTCTTTGCAAGATGTCTCTTCTTTTTAACATCCCTACTGCTGACAAGGGCTCCACTGTCCTACCAGTCACCTAGACTCACAAATCCTTTATTTCTCACTTTACCTCATCCCTCACATCTAATCAGGTTCCATCTCCTGCCATTTCTTCCTTCTCACCATCTCTCATATGCACCCCCTCCCTTTTGTCTGACACTGTTATCACCCTGGTGCTATCTATTATTACATCATTTCTGGATTATCACATAAATCAAGGATCAACATTCCAATCTACACTGTAGCAACCTATTAAAGTGATTTTTCTTAATCTCAGGTCTGAGTATAACACTATTCTATTCGACAAACATCAGTGACTGCCCCCATCACCTCCAGGATCAAAAATAAAATCCTCTGTTTGGCTTCTAAAGCCTTTCTTAACTTGACCCATGTTTACTTTGCCAGGCTTTTTACACCTTACTCCCTTCCACATGTTCTACCATCCAGTGACACTGGCCTCCTTGTAGTCCCTCACTCAAGATATTCCATCTTGTGTTTTCACTGGTTTTCACTCAAAGTTGAAATATTCTCAGTCCTCACCTCTACCTCCTGACCTCCCTCATTTCTTTAGCACCCCAGCTGGCATCCTTTTTTCTGTAATCAGCCTTTCCCAATCCCCATTAATGCTAGTGCCTTCATTCTGAAATTATTTCCAATTGATCCTGAGTATATCTGTTCAGGCACAGTTCATTTCAAGTTGTGTCCCCCACTAGACTGTTAGCTCCTTGAGAACAAGGACTATTTTTGCCTTTCTTTGTATCTCCAGTACTTAGCATGATTTCTTTCATATCATAAGAGCTTAATAAATGCTTCTTGACATAACTTTATCAGAAAAACTTAGTGCAAAGATTTTTTTCCCTAAGTAATTCTCCCTTCCATTTTTAACTGTCTTAGATTTGTTTACACAAAAAAGGTTTTCATTATATACAATCTTAATTGTATATTTTATCTTCTGTGATTCTTTCCACCCATTGTTTAGTCATGAATTCTTCCTCTATCCATAGCTCTGAGCAGTCATTTCTTTTTTGAGCCTTTAATTTGCTTATGGCGTCACTTTTCATGTCCAAGTCTTGTATCCATTTGGAGTTTATCTTGTTGTATGGTGTGAGGTTTTGGTCTATGATCAATTTCTACCAAACTGCTTTTTAGTTTTCTTTGTATTTTTTGAACACAATGCTACTGTGTTCATTTGCTTTTGGATGTTGTATAACTGACCTGTTCCACTAAATGAACTTTCTATTTCTTAACCAATACTAAATTGCTTTAACAATTACTACTTAATAATATAGTTTGAGATCTGATGCTGATATACCCTTTCTTTCCATTTTTGTCTATTATTAACCTTTAAATTTTGATCTTTTGCTCCTCTAAATGAATTTCATTAGTTTATCTAACACTCATAATCTATAAAGGAGGTACCCTATTTCCAGTCTGCTTAAACTTTTCTCTTCCTCTTACCTCAATGCTTTATTTTAAGATGTTTGGCCAGGAGTAAGCTTGTGTTATGTTTAAAATTTAAAGTAAATTGAGAGACAATGGTCTGAGCAGATCAATTTGTTAGCTAGGCTAGCAGTAACCAATAAATTGGGTCAACGGCCTCTCACAATTACCAAAGACCACTTACTAGGGCTTACTAGCCTTCATATGCTTTGGGGAAATACAAGAGAACAAAGAACAGAGTTGGGTAGATGGGGAAAACAATGTAATTGGTTATAGAGTAGACAGAATCATGTGGATGGGGACAACATGATTGGTTACATCAAGAAGAGGAGGCTAACATCCATGTGGGGCTAGTGATCACCCCTCTCTGTCATATAGGAATGCTTGATTGATTTGTGGGACCCATCTGCATATTGCAGATCTCATTAGTGGACCTGAGCTAGAAGACTCCCTGGCACCTAGAAAGGTTTGTTAGGGAGATAAGGCTTTCTTCAAGGGTTCTACGACAGTTCAAGGACAATAGATCTCTTAGAGCTAGCTTCAAAACTCAAAGATAACACCAGATTCTCCCAGAAGCTGAAGGTATGAAAAATAAAGCTTTCTTTTAAGTAACTCAGAGGGAAAACTGAATTCCTAAGACTAAGAAATGTTCACTTGTTACCTACAAGGTTAGAGATAGTGGACCACACTCTGTGGTGTCTGCCTATATCCCTCAAGGATAACAGATTTCCTCAAGGCAAGAATAGAACAGGGGACCTGGATCTCTAAACTTAGCTAGTAGGCAAAGAGACAAAGAAATATGATTGAGCAATCATACAAAATGAAGCATTAATATAGAACAGAATCAACTACAGAATAGAATCAATTATAAAATGATAACAAAATCAATTTAATTTCTTCACCTGGGCAATGCAATATAGACAGAATAATAAAATAAAATAAAAAATAAAATAAAAACAAAATGAAATGAATGAAAAGTCCTCTGCATAGAATTGAAAACTTTCTCCAGTCTTATCTTTCTAGTCTAATAGTATGTTATGGTCCTAAATGCATTCTACAATCCAGTAAAACTGTCCTTCTTGCTGGTCTCCATATATAGCACTCAATTTCCTTTCTGTCATTGATATATGGAATGCTCTTCTTCCTCGTTTATGTTGTATACACTCTAGCCTTCTTCAAGACTCAAGTCAGGTGCTACCCTCAACAACAGACATTTCCAGGTCTCCACAATTTTTAATGACTTCCCTATCAAATCATCTTACATTTATTTTGTACATTCTTATATAGGCACATGTTCTCTCCCCAGATAGAATGTCTTTCTTTTTGTTTGCATTTTTATTCCTGGTGTTTAGCACAATGCATTGCATATAGTAAGTGTGTAAGAAATGCTAGTCAACTTTCTCCCACCTTAGATGCTTATATCAGCTCCCAGCCTTAGACTGTTGCAGAAATATTTGGATTAACTCCAAATGCAGGTGAGTGGCTAGGGACAGAGGTGTGCACTTGGGAGAAATCATCCCTTCAGCTTGCCAAATGCAACTGAGCTATTCAAGCCTCAGACCCTTTCTAGTTACAGAACATTTCTTACTATTTCTTCTGTATTACTGCGATGTTTAAAAAGGTTTAAGAGATAATTTCTGGTAACTTAATCATTTTATTAATAATGCTAGCATTTTAATAAAAGGGTAGTCATTTTGCTATCTCTCTCTGTCTTACACCAAAGACAGTGATGGCAGCAGTCTCACAGGCCATTTTGGAAGAGAGGCATTCCCAAGGCTGGCAATCATCTTTGATTTGTTAAATCAAATTGTTAAATTGTTAAATTAATGAAAGGATGAATATTACAATGGAGCTGGACCTGTGCTTTGATTATATCATTTACTTCTAAGGTAGCCTCAGCCTCAGGCAATCTATTCAAAGAATTTGTGCCCCATCTAATCCTGAGTAGAACAGTGTTCTGTCCCACCTGGGTGGAGGCTGGATGGAGGAGAAGGTTAACTAAACATTCAGAGATTGAGGTCTTGAAAAGTGGATGAACAAAAAAAGGGAGAAATTGGAATCTCCCCAAATCCCTGGTAATTAGCAATCATTTCTTTCAGTTACAAAGAGCCTCCACTTTACATGTTGATGGCTGTTTTGCCCCTTCTGACTCTCTCCTTTATTATGAGAAGATTTGGAACAGAAGCTATGTGAGGGAGCAGAGCAGTCAGACAAACTGAAATGGGGCCCAACATACCATATATAAGTGTCCCTGCAGCCCACATATGTATTTAGAAGACTACACATTGTTTGAGACAAATAAAATGTGAAGACTTCACAGAGAAGATATGTACATATATACATATATAATATATATATATATATATATATATATATATATATATATATATATATAAAGAAATGTTTAAAAATCAAGAAACAGAGAAACAGGGAAGTAAAAAAAAATTCTGAGATGGTGAGAGTCTGATGGCTCAGCCTCTGGGAAAGTTTACCCTGAAACTTTTTGTTCTTTCTTCTGGTTCTGGTTTAAAGATTTGTTCAGTAAGGATAGAGTCACTGTGACCTGCTTTCCTTTACTGTAAAAGTGCTGTAGAAAAATGGCGAGAGTCTCCCCCTCCCCTTATCCTATTCTCCTTCTTTAGATTTATAGATGTCACCTCAGTTGTAATCATTAACTAAGGGAATGGGAATTGGAGTTTCTGTGCCTCAATTTCCCGACTCTTTGTCTAGCTTTCATGCTCAGATTGTAAGCCCACCTCCCAGCCATTGGTGAGATGGGTCAGAGGTGGGTGGGAATTCTCTTGTGTTAGGTATAATTATTGGTGCTTTGCCCCTTGTAAAGAGCATCCTTTGCTAGATCTGTTCTAGCAGAGGATGCCTTATTCTCGAAAATTGAATAAAATTTCTTTCTGTTCCCACCCTGAGAAGGCTCCTTATTATAAATTTAATTGGTGAGGGTCTTTCATCACACACAACATGTTTATATATTTCACCAGACAGAATCTGATGGGGTTTGGAATGTAGGAGTCCCCTTGAACTCTCCTTGAATCTTCTCACTTGATGAGGCCATAAACCTTTCATTATCGCTAGGCCCAAATCTCTAGGTTACTCTTAGCCTAACCTAGCCCTCCAATGTCTATACCCAAATCTGTTACCCTTAAACTAGCCTAGCCCTACATTGTCTGTTATCTCCAAGTAGCCTCCAGTTACTTCCCACCCTTAATCCCATTCTCTTGGTTCCCAAGTCTGACCTCACCCCAGTTGCATCAAGATCCTCCTTAGATTCCTCATCAAGACTCTCCCTAAACCCCTCCTCCCATCACCCCAGGACCATCCTAGATCCCTCCCACATTCTTTCTGTATATAAGTCTTATCTTGCCTCCATGAAGGTGCTCAGATTCAATCTATCTCAGCAGATTGAATCTGGCCCCTTTGTGAAAATGAGTGTCACAAATGGTAAGATTTCCTAAGATTTATTATGGTGAATCTTTAAAAAATTTTATTTTTCTCTTTGGCTGTGAGAAGGCTTGAGTCGAATTAATTTGAGCAGGACCCGGCATGTTGGTATTTTGGGGTCTTGATCACCCCTAGACCCCTAAAAACCTATGTTCCCTAACCTCATCAGGAACTACATCTTAGGTTCAGTTCGGTTCAGCAGTATTGTGGCTCATACGCTGCCTGTGGGCCATGTCTTTGACACCTCTGTGTTAGAGAAGCAAATAAAAAGGAGAAAAAGTATGCCTTGTTATCAGGCCCCAATTGAGACCAAAGAACACTAATTTATGTGAATCAATCAGTCACCTAACAGTATTTATTAATTATTACATTATTATACATTATATATTACATTATTACATATACATTACATTATTATAAATTATTACATTATACATTATTACAACATGTCAATTCCAAGATCACATTTCTCCCTAGCTTCAAAACACTATCCCCAATAGTTTTCTCCTTTCTCCTTCTCTTCTTAGCCCAAGGACACTACGCCTAGCAATAACTCGTGAGTGGGCCCCAGTAAGACAAACTACCTTTCCTCCCAATTACTCATGAGTGGACCCCAGTGAAACAAACCATCTTTCCTCATCATGAGAACAAGCTGACCTCTGAAGAAATTCTTTTGTAAAACAGGACTATTTCATAACCACAGAATTATCATGTATTGATTCCCAAAGTTATCTTATTCAATCCAGAGGTCAAGCTATATCAACTCTCAAAGCAATCTTGCTACAGACATAAGTGACCAATAGTACACCCCTGAGAAACCCCTTCCCCTTGGTTCCCGGTAGTGAATAATTCCTGTGACTAAGGTTGTATGTTATCACCTAATTACGTATCTGCCAGAAATTCCACTACTTTTCCTATATAAGCTTTATCATCACTCCTGTTAAGTTGCAAGTTGCTTAGGGAATGCAAGGTCCCTAAAGATCTCTGCCTGCCATATTGGCGTTATGATAAACCTTTGCCACCTTGACTTAAAGAATGCTTGAGTCCATGAATTCATTCCAGATGACCCTGTCCAGTACTGCAGTCCTTGAGGGTCCTGAATCTGCCCCCCCCCCCAGCAAACCTCATCACTAAGAGCTGCAAATACAAAGAAAAACAAAGAGCTGTCCTTGCCCTCAAGAAGCCTACATACTACTGGGGATGATTATTTATAAATAAATAGGTACATCCAAGATCCATGCAGAGTACATGGAAAGGGCAATGCTCCAGTAACCTGAGGGACCATGAAAGGCTTCCTACGGAAGGTGGCCTTTAAGATGAATATTGAAGGAATCTAAGTATTCTAAAAGGTACAGGTAAGGGGAGAATTCCAGGCATAGGGGACATTCAGTGCAAAGGTACAGAAATGGAAGATAGAACTTCATGAGAAGAAACACCAGTGGATTAGTATAGCTAGACCAGGGCTGTCCAACCTTAGGTTTTTATTGAAACAATAGACAATATATTTTGATTTGCCATCTTAGTGAGAGCTCTGCGGTAGCTCAGCTTTGTTTGCTAAAGCATTTATGTAAATTTCTATGCTTGTAAGTGGGCCATATAAATCACACTGTGGGCCTGCATGTGGCCTGCAGGCTGAATTTTGGACAGCTCTGAGCTAGACCATAGAGTATGTGCAGGGTAGTGATATGTTAGAAGACTGGGAAGGTAGGAAGGGGCCAGATTGCGAGGACTTTTAAACACAAAACAAAGGAGGTTCTGTTTAAAGGAGCCACTGGAGGTCATTGAGATGGGGAAGATGGGCAAGGGTGTGCTGGTAAATATTTAACAACTGACTCTCTGATAAGTACAACTCAATTTTAAGTTTAATCTTCATTATGAACAAATTTCTTCATCACTTTCTTAAGTGTAGACAATCAACAAAACAATAAATCAAGCTGTATTTGCTGATTCCACAGGTATAAACGTTCACACTGAAAATTTAACATAAGTACTCTCAAAAGCTGTATGAGCTGGCTTTGCCACACACCTGGGGGAAGGGGGTGACACAGCAAAAACCTCTTTGGAAGCTGAGTGAAGTATGGAGTGAAAGAAAGGAGAGAGGAGGCAGAGAAACAATGAGAACATTACTGCAACAGGACAAGAGGAGAATGGGAGTGGATAAAAGATGTTACAAAGGTAGACAGAATAAAACTTAGCAGCTAATTAGATGTGGGAGATGAGAGGGAGTGAGGTGTCAAGGACAGCACCTAGGTTATGATCCTGGTTGACTGGGAGGATTATGGTGCCCAAGACAGCGTTAGGAAGGTTAAGAAGAGGCAGGAATTGTGGGGAACGTCGATTTAATTGAACATGTTGAGTTTAAGAGATTTGTGGACAATAGGCAGAGATTCGAGACTGGAAGTTGGGGAAGAGATTAGGGCTGAATATGTCAAATGATTAAATTAAACCCTATTTTGTTAACCTCTGTTTTATTCCAATCAGTATTATTCAGCTTAATGTAATTCCATAGGGGCAGTGATTGTGTTGTTAACATTTATCTATTAATATACATTTTGTCACAGCTAAGTTCACTTGTTTAATCACAAGGAGCTAACTAGAAGTCCTCTACCCTTTTTAATGTATGTTCCTAGTGACTGAACCCAGGCATGACTGAGATGACTGAGTGTAGCAGAGATAATCTAATGATATGGAAAGTCCTCTGGCTCATTTTTGCCCCCCAGCATCCCTCTACTGCCCAACATGACCACTTGACCAATGGGTAACACTTGCCTTGCCCATTCTATGACCATTACTACTGGCCACAAGCTCATAAACCCTAGGCTGAAATTTACGTTCTCCTGGAGGGTCAAGGTACAGGTCTGTCAATGAATGAGATTGTGCATTTCAGTGTGTATCATCTCTGTGTCATCTTACCAAGCACTGTCAATCAAGGTCCTGAAGAAAGAGAGCATCTTTGATCATGAGGAAGATCTGAGGTCCTATTCATTAAAGGGGATTGGCTCCCTTTAATAACAGGTTTGTGCCTCAGAGCTCTGCCTCAGTTGTTTTTATTATGGATTGAACATTTTTGGACCCATGTGAATAAATAAATTTGTGAATCATCAGCATAGAGATAATTTAATTTATGGGAGCTAATGAGCTCTCCACTAGAAACAGCATAAAAGGAGAAGAGAAGAGGATGCAGGAAAGATTCTTGTGGAGTGCTCACTGTTACTGGGTGCAGCCCACATGATGATCCAGAAAAGGAGACTGAAGAGTGGGCAGATAGGTAGGAGAATCACCAAGGAAGTCCCCTCACTCCCAAAAAAAAAAACTAGAAAGAAGAGGCTAAGAAGAAGAGTATTGTAATTAAGAAATTATTGGTAAAACTTGGAGAGGGCACTTTCAGTTGAATGATCAGGAGAAAAGCCAAATTGTTTATGAGTAAAAGGAGAACAAGAGGAAAGGAAAAGGAGGCACCAGTTGTAGCTGGCCTTCTCCAGGAGTTTAGCCATGGAATACAAGAGAGATACGGGATATCTAGCAAGGATGGATGCATTGGGGTATTTTGAAGCTGGAGGAGATATGGGCACATTGTAAGCAGTAGGGAAACAACCAGTTAACAAGGAGAGATTGAAAATTACTGAGAGTAGGGATGATAGAGAGGACAATCTACTAAAGAACATGGGATAGAATGGAATCATTTCTGCATGCA
The DNA here is from genome assembly GCA_028646595.1 of Phalanger gymnotis. Taxonomy (NCBI): domain Eukaryota; kingdom Metazoa; phylum Chordata; class Mammalia; order Diprotodontia; family Phalangeridae; genus Phalanger; species Phalanger gymnotis. The sequence goes on from CM053622.1 coordinate 785,138,850, forward strand.
AGGGGGAAAAGCCACCTTTTCAAGTGAAATAGGGTAAAAACAGGAGAAAGAAAAGTATTTGCATGTTGTGAGAAGAGGGGAAGGGAAAAGTAAGAGCTATGAGAATGGTTTCCATTTTTTCAGTGAAATATATGAAATAAGGTTGTCAAATAAGGTTGTCAATTGAGAGTATGGAGAGAGGGAACCATTTGAGAAAGGATAAAGAAAATTTGGAAACACTCTATGGTGACTGGGGTGGTGAATCCAGTGGGAAGGTGGAAAATGATTGACTTGTCACAATGAGGGCCCAGTGGAGATTCTGTAACATAAATTTGTAATAGACTTAGTTGATGCAGTTTAGGGGTGCTAGGACCCCCAAAATGTCAGTACAGGGTGGCATAACCTAGAATGAATTCACGCACTCAAACTATCTTTCAGTTAAGTGGCAAAGTTTATTGTAACACCAATAAAGCTATGAAGCTCCTAGGGAACCTGCAAATTAATGAGGATGATGCTGATGCTTATGTACAAAAGGGACAGTGACCATCTGGGCGAGATTAAGGAGCGGTGAGTAGCCTGGGGTACACCAGATGTGACAGTGAAAGGAATGCCAAGTAGGCTAATTAGGTGATTTGGGTAGGATTAAGTAGTCTGGGGTGGGCCAGGTGTCTTGGGTAGGAGGTACCAGTGGTCTATGCTACTGGAATACATGGGAAAATTCAGAGAGTCAACAGAGATAGCTTTGTTAAAGGGATAAAATAGTTCTGTTTATACAAAGATTTGCCAGAGGCATGGTCCTTGGACAAGTACCCTGTGCCTGCACTGATAGCTTTTACTGAGAAATTACAGCATCAGGCCTATGTGTGACTGGGTTGCTTCCAGAGGCATAGTCTTTTCCTTTAGAGATCCAGGTCCCATCAACCAATCAGAGTCAGTACTTTTTTTAATTTTTTTTTCCAACTCAATTCAATAGCACATGAGTAGGAGGGTAGGCAGCTGATGGAAGCAGTAATTCAACACTAGGAACTGCAAAAGCAATGTAGGCAATAGAATTGGGGAAAAGGGAACTCAAGAGAAGAGGACAGTGTGGAGTTATATTTGTTCACCAAAAAAATCAAGATGAGGAAAGAGTGAGAGGACATTCAGTGCAGGAGTGATGGCCCGTGAGGCATGAGATAGGAGGTTGTGGTGAGGACAAAATAGGGATTAGGAGAAGCCAGAAGCAAGGAGGAGGGAGAGGTAGAATGACAACGGATTGTGGTCTGATAAGGGAATTTAAAGGTTCAGAAACATTGGATCGAAGCAGTTGTGAGTGATCTAACCATCTCTGTGTGTAATTTCAAAAGAAATAAGATAATGAACTGAAAAGTTAGAGTGTCTGAGGGAGTATCAGTCTACATGCTGAAGATTCCTATCATAAGGGCAGGAGCTGGGAAGGAGAGAAAGTCTGGGAGCCAAGAATGGAACTCATTGGAGAGAGAAGAGTGTCGTGAAGATCAGGAGATAATAGCTGCCAGAATCTTTATTGAGTGGTAAATATGGGTTGTGAGCCTCAAAGAAAGAAAGGTTCCTGAGAGATGTGCCTGGAAGTGTTCAAGGAGTATTCCAAGTCCTCCACCATGACCAGTTCTGGAAAAGATAGCCAGGGAAGCTGTGTCCTAAGGACAGGGCTTGGTTTTAATGAGCATAAGAAGATGGAAAGAATGGGAAAGGAAGAGGTATAAATGAAAACAATTTTGTTACCTATGGACCAAGCATCCTATAGCAATAATGCTGCTAGCAGTTGCTATAGGAGTGTAAGACCAACAATGCCAGCATACAGGAGAACTGCTAGCACAAGTTCTTTGATTTGTTTTTCTAAGGAAAGCAACTTTAAGGGGTTTACAATCTCACTTTAATTAAACATTCATATATCATTCACTTAATTCAGGGGAAAAAGTTTAGCACCCTGAACTTCAGAGAAAACAAACAGAAATTACAAGCAAAAATTACATAAACAGTAAATAAACACAAATTAACAGACAGGCTTCTAGCCTGAGGTGGTGGGGAGCGGGCAGAGTCCTTAATAGCTACCCAAAGTCTCATCTGGCCAAGTCAAAGGAAAACTCTTCCCATGAGTAAGCCCCGCAAAGCAAAATGCTAACCTCAGAGCATATATACCTTGTTTAGGGCCCTGGGGCTCAGCACCTACTGAGCAAAAGGGTATAGTCCTGAGGCTTATCATCTACGTAGCAAAAGGGTATGGGAAAGATCTTTAATCAGGCTAGCACCACATCATATATATTGTTTCCAATCAATAACTCTTGATTGAAAAAATGCAAGACTCAAAGACCCTTGATTGCTTTAGTGCTAAGAAGCACTCTAAAACAAAAGACAACAAAAATTCTCACCCTGTTTGCTACTACACATCCCAAAGGGCAACATGGAAGGACTGGCTAACTAGAGTTGGATGTTTGGGGTGGGGCTGGATTAAGCCAGATGGGAATAAGGGAGCAGGACAGAGAAGCAGACTTAAATAATGACAGGTGGGGTTTCTGATGTGGAGGGTATGATACGCAGAAGTTTGCAAATCACTGAGGAAGGAGTTCAGGTAGGTTTTTAGCAACCCCAGGGGTTGTGCCACATGGTTGACATCAGTGTATACCTGGAAATGTCCAAAGTGGATGGTGGAGAGGTAAGCCCTGGAGCACAGGGCAAGCAAGTTGGCTAGTGGAAGGAATGCAGTGAAATGGCAATTTCTTCCTTCTCCCAGCAGGCCTAGGAAGATGGCTGGAGCTCAATGGAATGGGATTTCTCTTCTTCCTTCAGCAGTTCCAGAAAGGCAACTGCTTGAGGGAGGACCATAGAATGACACCCAGTCAAGCCCATTCTAGCAACAGTTGACCAGGAGCCAAGCAACCTGCTCCTTCTAGGCCAAAAGGAATCAATGCCAATGAGGATCCAGTTCAGCAGCTGAGAGACCTTCTTGAGCCAGCCTAGCGAAAGGATCCTTTCTGCTGAGATGCCACAGGCACCTGAAAGGAGGCACCCCAAATAAGCAGTAGAGAGACTGATGCCCCACCCCACAACGACTTTTAAGAGGGACCTCCATCAAAATAAACAACACGAGGTCCTTCCTTCCCTTGGCCCCATGCATTCTCTACACATGAGCTTCCCCACCACCATGTTGTATGTCTGCCACCATTCCTCTCTCATTGATTTGGACTATATTTGTGGGAAATTATGCCCAAGTATTTTTTATGTAAATGGTATTTTCTTTTTCCCACTTCCGTGTAAAGATCTTTTTCAACATTCATTTTTATAAGATTCTGAGTTTCAAATTTTTCTCCCTCCTTTGATCCCCTCCCCCTTCCAAAGGCTAGGCTAGTAGAGGGATTGCAATCTGCTATAGGTTATACGGGTTATGCCCAAGGTTTAGGGAGAAAATTGCAACTACTGTTATTCCTATGTCATTTGAACAAATACCTTTGCTAAAGAGCTGAGTCTACAGACCGATTGTAAAGAGCACCCCAGTGGGGGCTTCTGAGCTATAGCATCAAAAGGATGGCCAGTCACAGGGTTCCTCCTAGAACACTGAAAGTAGTAGCAACTGTCCATCCTGGGTATCCAACCTAATTAGTGTGACTGGAGATTTGGAGATTCAACACAAAGGGTGATGTTACACTTACATGTGTACATGTTGTCACACCTGATTTAATGGAAGATCCTTGAGAGAGGGGACTGTTTCATGTCTGTCTTTGTATCTCGGGCACCAATCACATTTCCTAGGATGTAGTATGTTCTTAATAAACAAATGTTTGTTGCTTGTTGACTGGTTAGGAAAAACAAATAGTCATCTAAAAGTGAAATTCACCACCTCGGAAAGGAGTTGTTTCCACTCTCACTGGATGTGTTCAACTGAAAACTACATTAATATTTGGGGGGCATATTTTGGAAGGGATTCCTATTTAGCTATGCAGTTTCTGTGGAATGGCCTCTGAAGTCCTTTCCAGCTTTTGTATAATTTTTTGAAATTGGTGGCATGTACTAAATGGTTTCTAAGGGCCTTCCCACCTCTCCAACTGTATCTTCAAAGGAAACTTCCCAATCTGACATAACTCTATTCTAAGGGGTGTCTCAACTTTCATATTCTATGTCCTGAGTTTCCTCCTCACTCTAACATTCTGGATTCTCAGGGGCCTCCCAGATGTGAATTCTATAATCTAAGGTCCCTCCCATCTTTCAGGCTCTATGTTCTAAATGTAAAGGTGGAGATCCACTGATTACCGAACCCACACTTAAAAGTAATGGTCATTGTGTTAGGAAAGAATTCTTTCTGACTGAATCAACCAGAGTTAAGTGTGATCAAAGACTGGACATCTCTTTGAACCATTCAAAGACAGTTCAACCAAGGGTGGCAGGAAGCAATGGAAACTGAGAGGATGCCTATCAATTGGGAGATAAGTGAATTGTGGGAAGTGAATTGTAGTATATGAATGTGATAAAAGACAGTTACTATGAAAATTAATGAAGAGGATGATTTTAGAGAAGCCTGGGAAGACATATATAAATTGTTGCAAAGTGAAGTAAGCAGAACCAGGAGAACTGTCTACACAGCATCGGCAATATTGTGATAATAATCAACTGTAAAAAGTCTTAGTAACTCAGATCAATGCAATAACCCAAAGGACTTATTGCCTTACCTGGTTTCAACTCCACAGAACAAGATGCCCTTCTCAGGATAAGCTCATTACTTCTAAACTCACCACCACGCTGCTGACTCAAGCCTCAATGGACACCACCTCCCTTACTCTCCTCTCTCCTCTGGTTGGAGGGCTGGAGGGCAGAATACCAAACTCCTCCGAATGCCTTCCTTTGTAGAGGGCAGAAATTGCATTTGGCTCACTCCACTTTGCATCTGCTGCCCTACCTGGTTTCAACTCCATGGAACAAGATACTTCCTGTTGTCCCATCCCCATCTCCCTTCCCCTCTTTCCTGCCTCCTTTTGTGCATTATCTCCCCCTTTAGTTTGTTAGATCTTTGAGCATAGGGACTGTCTTTCTTTTGGTTGATAGTATCCCCAGCACTTAGGGCTTCCCAGCACATAGTAGGCACTTAATAAATGTTTACTGGATTATAGGGAGAGATTTTGGACTGAAAAAGATAATAAAAAATCTCTACGCTTTGAGTAAATAAAGACAGAAGGAAGAAGAGAGAGAAAAGAAGAAGGAGAGAGAGAGAAGAGGAGAGGAGAGGAAAGGAGAGGAGAGGAGAGGAGAGGAGAGGAGAGAA
>CM053622.1:785144600-785167194 GCA_028646595.1 Phalanger gymnotis
AGGAGAGGAAGAAGGAAGGAAGGAAGGAAGGAAGGAAGGAAGGAAGGAAGGAAGGAAGGAAGGAAGGAAGGAAGGAAGGAAGGAAGGAAGGAAGGAAGGAAGGAAAAGAAAACAACTCTAATCCATCAGGAATATTAGAGGATGGAGTAGCCAAGCTCTGGGGACCCAACTCTGTGCAAGTGGGAATTGGGATGGTTGTGCCAGAGCATGTGTTATATAAGGGATAGCCCCCCAACATTGAAATTCTATGCTCTTTGATCCTCTGACTCAGATAACAAGAGTTTTGTCCTCTGGACAAATGCCCTATTGAGAACAGGGCATGACTTCTTAGAAAATGCCTCCTCTGCAGCCTCCTCCTTTGCCTCATGGGTCCAGGCAAAAGGAAAAGGGACTTTGTTGTCATAGGGCAGATCAGGGAAGGATCTTAAGAGTGGGTCTCCAGACAGAGTGAGCTCCTTCCAGGAACAGAATTAAATTTTATCTTCTTTATTTGATTTCCCCATTAGCCCCAGATGCCACCTCATTGAAACTATCTCTGAGTACTGGTCTTGGGCATCTTGGTTCTCTGGGTTCTGGTTCTCCAAGTTGTTTCAAGGACTTTTTTTTCTGAAGTTAAGGGATGCATAGTGAATCTCTTCTGAGGGTGCTTGGATGGCCGGGCTAGACGGGGGCAACCTGGGACCACTGTGTTGATCCTACAGGAGTGAAAAGAAAAGAATCCAGCATGAGCCCAAGATACTGAGGATCTTGGCCTGACCCTGGTTTGAGAAGGAGGCTGTCTTGGCTTTTGATCAGGAGCCTTTCTCTTAGGTAAGTCTCTTCTCCTTTCTCTAAGGTAAGTCTGTTTTCCTTTCTGGGAAACCTCTATGCTCCTTCGATAAATTCCTTCCTTCTGCTGGGGCTCAGTTTTCACCTACATAAAATGAGAGAGGTTGGAGTAGGTCAGCTCTAAGGCTTTGCCAGTGATTTGCTGCATGACCTTTGGAGAGTCCTTTTCCCTCTCTGAGTCTCAGCTTTTCCCTCCATAAAATGAGTTCTCTAAGATTCCTTCCAATTCTTAAGTCTATGAAAAGTATGTGACCTTGGGGGAGTCATTTTCCCTCTCTGGGCCTGAGCTTCACTCCTATAAAATTAAAGTGGATCACTCCAGGTGATGTCTTAGGTCCTTTTCCTCCCTGATTGGGAGACCCCTGCCTTGCAGAGTCCTAGATGTGGAAGGAAAGGACATGTATTTGAATTACACTGCCTCAGTCACATGTACTCAGTGAAGAACTTCCTTTTTCTGGGACTTTAGTTATCTGTGAAACTAGCAGCTTAGATGAATTTATTTCTGGGGTTCCTTCTACCCTTAAAGCCCCACTCTTATGAACCCTGTTACATAAATGAATTGCCTGAAGCCAAGAAGGCACCAAATGAGAAGAATCTTGATTCAGAGCCTTGCAGATGGGGAGAATTGTGACTGGAAGGGTATGACCAGGACCAAGGAACAAAGACTCATAAGGATATGAGGGATCAGCTACTCCCAGCTCCCCATAGTGCAGTTGAGAAAATTGAAACTAAGAAAGGAAAAGGAACTTGCCTCCACTTCCTCTTCTCCCCCTCTCTTGTTGACTCTCACCAATCTGCCTTCTGACCTTATTGCTCAACTGAAATTTCTCTCTCCAAAGTCACCTACTTATTACACAATAGAATGGCCCTTCTCTATCCTCTCCTTCCTTGATGTCTCTGCAGCTTTCAATGTTCTTAACCACCCTGTTCTTATAGATACTTTCTCCTCTCCGAGTTTTCGGTCACTGCTCCCTCTGGGTTCTCCAATTTGTCTGATCATTCTTTCCCCCTCTCCTTGGCTGAATTGTTATCCATGTCATACCCCCTAACTGTAAGTGTCCCCCAAGATTCTCTCCTGGTCCCTCTTCTCCTTTTTCTCTGCAGTCTCTCATTTCTTAATTTCATCAGTTCCCATGGGTCAGATTACCATCCCTACTCAGATGACTCCCAGATCGATACAGGATGTACCAAAAGTATTAGTGCAGTTTAAAGTTTGTTTGGTTGGTTTTTTTGATACCTTTAAACTGCACTAAGACTCCTGGGACATCTGTATATTCAGCCCAACATTCCCTGCTAAGCTCGTCCTACATCATCAATTTACTATTAGACATTTCCAACTGGATGTCCTATATCCATCTCAAGCTCTGCTTATCCAAAACAAAACTCATTATCTACTGGACACCAAACCCCTTCTCCCTAGACTTTCTCCATCACACCACAATCCACTTGGAATCTCTGGTTTCTTCACAACCTAAATCAAGTGCCCTCTTCTCCACAAAACCTTTCCTGGTGCCTCAGGCACCAGTGCCCACCCTCCCATAATCTCTGTGTACTCATTATGTGTGTATTCAATAAGTACTTATATACATGCATTTTATCTCCCATAGAATGTAAATTCTCGGAGGGCAGAGGACAGGGCTCTTTTCCTTTTGTCATTCTGTCCCCACAGCTTAGCATGATGACTGAGACATCATAAGGGCTTACTGAATGCTTATTCACTGACCTCCTCAAAGCCCCTGCCTCTACATTCCCTTTCTCCCTATGATTGGAGGAGATGGAGGGTGACCTTGGAGAGCTTCTTGCAGGTCCTCCATTTAAGCAGAGCACCCAGGACAGTCATCTCATCATTTCTCACCTGAATGCTCTCCTAAACTTCCTCATAGTCTCCAGAAACTCAGCATCCAGCAAGATTACATCAGTTCTCAAACTCCTGCATCATCTGTTAGTTCCTTGGGGCCCAGCTCTTCCTCTGATGGGAGAGTGGAGGGTGGACATTGGAGAACTCCTATGAGATCCCCCACTTAAGGGGGAAGAGCAGCCATATTACTATTGTCCACTTGTCTACAGGACTTCCTCAAGTCTCACAATGGGCATCTCCCTCCACCACTTTTCAATTTCTTTTTACGCTTTGCCTCTCATATTTGACTGTAAGTCCTCAAGAGCAGGGATTGTTTTTGCCTTATTTTGTACTCCCAGAGTTTAGCACAGTGCTTGGCACATGGTATGTGTTTAATAAGTGATTCTTGACTGACTGACTGATTGATTGACTGACTGACTGACTGACTTACTGGCTGACAACATCTCAGATGTTGGTGAAAATTCTCTATTTCTCATTGAAAAGCCCTTCACAATCTAGCTACAGACTTTGTTTCAAGGCTAATTAAAACATTCTTCCCTAAGGCACTTGCTGTTCTAAGCAAAAGGACTTACATGTTATTCTCTGTTCACAGTATTTCATGTCCAACCTCTGTACCTTTGCAGAGGCAGTACAGATGCCTGAAATACATTCTCTCTGGTTACTCACCTCTGCCTCTTAGAATCCCCTAGTTCACTTTATGGGCAGCTAGGTGGCACAGTGGTAAGAGCACTGGGAATCAGTGGCTGGGAATCAGGAAGATAAGTCTGAATTCAAATCTGGCTTCAGACACTGAATAGCTGTATGACCCTGGCCAAGTCACTTCACCTTGTTTGCCTCAGTTTCCTCATCATTAAAATGAGCTGGAGAAGGAAATTGAGAGCCACTCCAGTTTCTTTAACAAGAAAACCTCAAATGGGGTCATGAAGAGTCAGACACTACTGAAAAATGACTGGATGACAACAAGAAACTCACTTTGTAACTCAAATCAAAGGCTACAGCCTGCAAGAATCATTCTTGATCCCTGCCCCAGTGGTTAGCTCTCTCTCTGCCAAATTATTATCATATGAACAGTATATGAGATAACATATTTCATATTTTTCAGTTTGTGTTCTTTTCTCCCCTCCCACCCCAGCCCAACAGAAGAATTTAAGTTCCATGAAAATAAGGACTATTTCATAATCATTTCATCTCAAGCACCAAACACAGTACTTGGCACTATGTTTCTTTCTGACCCAACCTGTTATTTCATTAAGGTAGACTACACCATTCATCAGCATAGGGCAGCTAGGTGGCTCAGTGGTTAGAGTGCTGGGCCTGGAGTCAGGAAGATCTGAATTCAAATTTGACCTCAGACACATGTGAGCTGTGTGACCCTGGACAAGTCACTTAACTTTGTTTGCCTCAGTTTCCTCATCTGTAAGATGAGCCAGAGAAGGAAATTGTGAATCACTCCTAGTTTCTTTGCCAAGAAAACTCCAAATGGGGTCATGAAGAGCTGGACACAACTGAAATGACTGAACAACAACAAAAGAACACACAGGGCACACAGCTGGTAGAACTCACAAGTATTACTTGAAACCAAGTATCCTTGATCTCACCACCAGCTTTCTAGAGTACACCATGCTGCCTCAGATCTTGCACTTAGAAGACTTTTTAAAAATCATACTTAAATTGAAGCTGGCCCAACTCCTTCATCTCAAAAACTAGGAAACTGAGACTGAGAGGGGAAAGACCATGTCTGAGATCCACTGGACATAACACTCCAAATGTGCCCTGACCAGGGCAAAGACCAGCCCCTCCTCATGGCTTATAAGTGCCAGAAACCATTTTTGAATCTCTTCTAACTCTGCTGATTTTTGGAAGGTGAGAATGCTGTTTCAGGACCATGGTCAAGTCACTCACCAAAGGGCCCCCTTTGGAGACCTGACTGATATTATCCACTTCCTTGCTGTCCCGAGGGGCCAAGTCCTCTACCTGCTTCTTCCTCAGGAGCTTCACACTGAAGAAATGAGCCCAACATTGTGACATGACCCCCAATCCCACCACTGAAATAGTCCTTTCCTCCCACTCCCAATCCCAGCTCCAATGCCAGCTGCCTTACTCACAGTGCCAGAATGAGACATAGGGCAAGAAGGGCCATGATCCCAGCTCCCAAAAGGATCCCTTTAGAGAATGTGAGGGTACCATTTCTGTCTGTAGAGAAAAAGGATTACATATGTAAGGCTCTCCAAGGGACATGTGATTTTGCAGCTAGGCGGCATAGTAGATAGAGTGCCAGCCCTGGAGTCAGGAGGACCTGAGTTCAAATCCAGTCTCAGACACTCTTGGCTATAGCTTTGCCCTCTGTAAAATGTCAGGTGCTGCTTTGCCCTATTAAGGATCTAAGTCTTCCAGAGGTGTTCTATCTGCCAGTCTGAGATTTCCCCTACTCCACCCACAAAGTATCCACGTTTTCAGATGCAAGTGTCCTGGCCCCCAATACTCACAGGTAAAACTGAGATGAACAGTTCTCTCTAGGCTTACTCTGGCCCCAGGGAGAGTCACTTGACAGGTAAGATTAGAGCCATGGTCCTGGGGCTTTGGGGTGAAGACCAGCTCAGAGAAATAGAAGGTTTCTCTGATGATTTCCTGGGAAGAGAGGAAAGCCCCTATCCAAGAGAAAATAGGGGGTGTCCCACACTCAGAGGCTAAGGGGGCAACACAAATCACTTTCACCAGGTGTCCAGGCTCCAAATTCCTCGGAATGTAGATGTCTGGCTTCTGTGTCAGAGCTGGAGGGAAAGAAAATGAAGGAAACCTCAGATAAGGGCCCTCCAATGATAACTAATAACCTCAAGACCATCCCTGATATATCTCCAGGTTCCCCTGCCGAAGGAATGTCCCTTCCAAGATGGCAACTCTGTGCTTTCTACATCGCCCTGGGTCCTGATGCCTCTGGGGCCCTGTTTCAGCAAATAGGAGCCCACAATATGGTTTCCATCATGATAGCTTTCATGCTGGCCTCTATAACCTAGATAGCCATCCCTCTTCCAATATCCCTGGCTCTGTCTCTGACTCATAGGATAGCCAATCATTGCCAATTCTTGACTTGCTTAGCCTTGATTCATGCCCTGTTTTTTCCAAAGAGAGGAACCTACAGTGAATCCCTCTCCCAGGTTTTATGCCTTCTGTACTCTCCCTCTCCCCAGTGCCACTGGCACTGACTGGAGGAATACTTGTTCCTGTAGCCTGCCCTCCCTTTGAGACATGGAGCATGAGGGACCCCACTTCCCAGGGATTCTTTGGAAGCTCCCTCTAACCCATGGCTTAGATCCCTTCCCTGTCATTAAAGTCCTTACCTTTCACACTCACATTAACCAAGTAACTTATGAAACTGAATTTCAAACTCTCTCCTCTCACTATCCGGAAGAAGTATTGCCCACTGTCTCTTTTCTGGACATCGATGATGCTCAGGGAGCAGTTGTTCTTTGTAAGGTCCCCAATAAGATGGAATCGCCCCCTGGCCTCCTCCTGTACCTCCTGGTTTGGGTCGTTTGTCACCACTGGTTTGTCTCTGTAAATATTGGCTCCCTTCTTGAACCAGTATCCAAAAGCTTTGAAGCTGTAAGTTATGGGATATGAAATGTGGGAGAAAGAACAAGGGATCTGGGTGCACAGTCCTTCTTCTACTGTCACTGATGCTGGGGCCTCCAGCTCATACCCTGGTTTCTGGGACAAGGACCCTGTGGACAGAAAGACACTCAGGCAACATTAATCATGAAACTTCCAATAATAGAGCCACAGTTCTTAAAGCAGGAAGAGATCTCAGAACAGAGGATATCAGAGCATAGAACATGGAAAGAAGCATGTGAGAGTCAGAAGCAACTACAGAATAGAGATTGCTCAAAAGGGAAGAGAACTCAAAACATCAACCTTCAAAGCAGGTAAGGACTTTAAAGATTGTCTACTTCAATTCCTTTATGTATTGATGAGGAAACTGAGTCCCAAAGAAATTTTGCTGACTTGGCCAAAGGGCTCATGATCAGAGGCAGAGGCAGGAGGACAGGTAAGGCCTTCTGGCTCCCAGGCCTGTGGTCTCCGCTGCCACATTCCACCCCCAGAGTCTTGGAGGGCTACCTTGACCACCCCAACACCAGCCCTTACTCCACTCACCTCCCAAGGTCTGAAATATCACGAGCAGCAGCAGCAGCATCTCTGATCCAGTAGAGAGATATGCTCTGGCTAGAAACGCTAAATGCTATGACACTCCCTACAGTCCATAGTTCCCCATATCCAATCAACAACCAAGATTAAGAGCAAAGGGGAAGCTAGGAGGAGGAAATTCAAATTTCCTCACAGCTCTGGAGAATGGTGAAAAAATGAGGTTTTGGCTTGGAACTCTCAACAGGAACATTCAAAGCCTTCTAGCATGTGGCCTCAGGCCATCTGTACCCCAGATCTCCTTAGAGTATGAATCCTCCAACTGAGACAGGCAGGGTTTACACTATCCAATATAAGGTCAAGGGCAAGTCTGATCAGACTGTAGGTCTGTATATGTAAGAAGGGTCTGTATGTGAGAAGGCACGAAGAGAGAAGACTCCCAAGTTGTCTCTGCCCAGAGACAGAAAGAGAGAGAAGTAAAAGACCCAAACAAAAAGAAATGAGTAACCACAGACCACAAACGCTGAAGGATAGCCCAGAAACACCTTACAGTCAAAGCTACCTCAGACCATGCTCAGGAAGTGGTCCCTCTGGCTAGAGCTTCTGTCTGTCGTTGTACTGCCCGCCATGGACCTCACCGGGACCCGGACTTTAGATGGTCGAATATGGGAGGGAACTTTAAAAAAATTCATAGTAAGGAGGGACCTCAGAACTTGGAGTATCAGAGCTGAGAGGAACCTTAAAACAGGAAATGTCTGGGTTAGGAAGGACATGTATGGTGATGATAATTGAACCCAAGAGAGCTGATGCAATGATCAAGTGATACAGAATAGAGAGCAATGAGAAGAGGGTCCGGGAAAGAACCTTGGTGGTACTCATGATTATGAAATAGGTGAAGATGCACAAAGCAGACTGAGAAAAATCAGTCATACAGGTAGAAAGAGAACAGAGAGTGAGAGAGCAGTGCCATGAAAACTTGGACAAAAGATAACATCTAGGAGAGAAGGCTGGTCCATAGCATTAGGTGTTACCAAGAGGTGCAGAAGTATAAGGACTGAGTAAGTTGAGCAATTAAAATATCAGTGCTAACTATGGACAGAACAATTTCAACTGAATGATGAGGAAGATAGATGGGGGGGAAGGAGGGGAGATGAGAGGAGAGGAGAGGACAGGACAGGACAGGACAGGACAGGACAGGACACAACAAGACAGGACAGGACAGGACAGGACAAGAGAGGAGAGGAGAGGACAGGACAGGACAAGACAGAACAAGATAGGACAGGAGAGGACAGGACAGAAGAGGAGAGGAGAGGACAGGAAAGGAGAGGACAGGACAGGACAGGAAAGGACAGGACAGGACAGGAAAGGATAGGACAGAACAGGACAGGACAGGAGAGGAGACAAGGAGGAGAGGAGATGAGATGAGACAAGAGGAGATGAGAAGACAGGACAGGACAGGACAAGACAGAAAAGGACAGGACAGCACAGGACAGGACAGGCCAGGAAAGGACAGGAGACAAGAAGAGGAGAGGAGAGTAGACGAGACAAGAGGAGACAAAAGTACAGGACAGGACAGGACAGGAGAGGAAAGGAGAGGAGAGGAGACGAGAAGAGACAAGAGGAGACGAGAGGAGACAAGAGGAGACAAGACAGAAGATGAGAGATCTAGAAAATTCCTGTGCCTTCTTGCTGGGAAGTGTCATGAAGACCTAATTTTATAATCAATCAGATGAAAGCTCTCCTTTGAGAGCCTGGGGTCTGGGACATTCAATCCTACAAGTTCATAGAGTTCTGAGGAAAGTGCCCTCAAACTTAGAGAGCACATGTAATGAAGGAGTAGCTCTTAGCTCTTTGTATCCGTGGAGCCCTCCTGAAGTTCCCCTTCAGTGTGTGAAACTTTCTGTTGGGCACTGAGGTCAGGGCCCTTGGACAGTCCTCAGGCTGCCTGTCTCTAAAGTAGCTGGTTTTCTCCCCATGAGTAGAGAAGATGGAGGCAATAGGGTCTGGAATGCCAAATCTCCAAACCATTTGAAGTCATTCAGGAAATCCAAGGGCAATCAAGAGAATAGCTTTTTTGGTGGGGTAGGGTGAAGAGAGGAGGACCCAGAAAGAGACAGGGAGTCTTCTTGGGGTGGGTGGGATGACAGTAACTGACAACAGTAGGAAGAAGGCAGAAATGATCCAGCCTCATTTGCCTTCTGGCTGTTCTGCCAAGAAGTGTGAGTGACCTCTGCACGAGAAATGATAGAATTAAGCTAGTTAACAGGGAGCTGGTAATTGAGGTGACGGTACAGCCACCCCCAGCTGCCCTGGATGAATGCAGGTCACCTGGCCCAGATGAATCACATCTTTGCATCCTGGAAGAACATGTAGATGTGATTGCTAAGACCTAGTCAGTGACCTCTGATCATGGAGAACAGGAAAATTCCTGCAGGACTGAAGAAGGATAAATATCCTCGTGTTCAAGGATAGAGAGCAGAACAGTGTCTGCAGACTCTAGACCAGACTTAAATTCCTAGGACGGCTCTGATCAGAATATTTTCAATGGTTAGCAAACCTGGAGTAAAAAACATAGTGACACCAAAGAATTGGGCTCTTCTCACTAAAGAATTTTGTCAGGGCGACCACCAGAGTAAATTAGAAGAATTCTAGAAAGATGCGTTTCCTCAATTTTGGCAAAGCTATTGTTAAAGAACTTCCAACTATAGTAGGAAAGAAGCATGTCAAATAGGCAATCCTATCATCATATGGACCCAGAGCCAGCTTGAAGGCACACTGATAAGTGGTTTAGTGTCAGCCTAGAAAGAAATATCAGGTGGAGGATGCCAGGGATCTGTGCTAGGGCCTGTGCTATTGACTTTTCTCTCAATGACTTGGATGAAGATGTGAAAGACCAGCTCATCATTGTAGGTGACACAAAGCCAAGTAGTTTACATGATGGGTGATAAGAGCCAGGATCCAAAATGCTCTCCATGGGCTTGAATGTTGGGTTGAATCTAGCGAGATAATATTTATCAGAAAGAAATATCAAGTCTTACCTTTGGTATAAAGAAGTAAACATTACAACCATCACATGGGGGAGGCATGACTAGACAGCCCTTCATCTGAAAAAGATCAAAGAGACTGAGCAGACTCCATATGCAGGGAGATATGGCAGCCAATAACATTGATGCCATCTTGGTTTCCTTCGAGCTTCCAGGACTGTGGAGGGCACATTCTCTTTGCATTATACCTTGTTCAGGATTGTGTCCAACTTTCAGGACCACATTTTTGAAAGACCACTGATAAACTGGGGGGTGGCCAGAGGACAACCAGAGTGGGAAATGGCTTGAATCCGTGCCATATGAGGAAATTTGAAGGAACAGGGGACATTCAGACTGAAGAAAAAATTACTTAGAGATGAAATGGTAGACATTCTCAAGTATTGAAACTGATATTATATGTAAGAAGTTCCAGACATGTTATTTCAGTCCCCAGATGGCAGACTAAGAAGCGATGGGGGCAAATTACAAAGAGGCAAATTTGGGCTAGACACTAGGTACCCTCCTTCAACTCCACTCGGGTTCTTTCTTTTTGTCCATCTGGCTCAGGGAATTATGAGAATTGAGTAATCCCCACTGACTCCATCTTGAGACTCAGTTTTGGAGTTACCTTGGGGCCCTTTCTGTTCAATTATGGGTCTAGTCCAATTTCTGTCCTGTGAGAAAACTTTATTCAATTATGGGAATTGTGAGAAAACTTAATCGCAATGTTTGATCCTAACCTTGTCTGGCTTGGAAACTGGACCACCCCTAACCACTACTTAAAGACCCTTAAGTAAGGACATAGGTTATACTGACCAGAAAACCGGTCAGATCTGAAGATTGATGCAAGGAGTTTTTTCACAATTATACATCTCCAACAACTGGTCCCCTACTGGTCAAACAGTTACTGTTTCCAGTGCAGGGAAGGTTGGATCTAGCAGGAGATTTTCACTCAACTATCCCCCTTCCAAAAGTAGCACATGATTTCTATACAGGCAAAACATAATGATCTTAAAGGATGTACAAAGACAACATAAGGATCGTAGGCCTCCTAGAAGGAAATGACAAATTAAAGGAAATCAGAATTCCACACATAATGCAAAGAATAATACAAGAAAAGCACCAAGAATCAAGAACTTCTGAATATAGAAAAGAAAGGTCTACCCAAAAGTATACAGAGATCACCTCCAGAAAAATAACACACCATCATCATAATCATTAATATTACTATAAATATATAGGAAAACTTATTTTACATTTAAATATATGAGGATTTTGTCAAACAATTACTATCATTGCTATACAAACTATTCCTAAAATGCAAGCAAAGCAATCTACCAAATTTCTTTGATGAGATATAATCTTAATATCTAAACCAAGGAAGGATAAAGCAAAGGAAGAGACATTTAGACCAATATCATTGACTAAGATAGTCCAAGAAATTACTCATCATGATCATGTTGGATTTATTATGCCATGGATGCAAAGATGGTTCAACAGTAAGGAGATAACAAACATAATGAATTATATTAAATACAAAAACATGTGATTATCATGATAGATGCAGAAGATGCATTTGACAAAGGAAAGCATTCATTTTTACTATTTAAAAAAGAAAACCTTTAAAGAATAAGCATAGAGGAATCTCTTTTAATATGAAAAATATCTACCTAAAACCCAAACCAACTATCACATGCTATGGACATACAGCAGAGGCTTTCTCAGAAAATACAGGGGTAAAGCAAGGATCCCAATTTCCCTATTATTTGATATAATTCTCAAAATGCTAGCCATAGGAACATGAAAGGAGAAACAAATGAACAGTGTTAATATAAGCCAAAAGGAGGCCAAACTATCTCTATTGGTGATTATATGATAGCTTACTTGGAAAATTCTAGGGAATCATTAATAAATTAATAATAAGCACTTAGTAAATGTCTGTGGAAAAGCCTTCATAGCTTCACTAATGTTGCAAGCTACTTAAAGGGCTACAAAATTGTGCAAGCTTTTGATCCAGTAATACCACTACTAGGTCTGTATCCCAAAGAGATCAAAGGAAAAGGAAAAAGACCAGTATGTACAAAAAAATACTTATAGCAGCTCCTTTTATGGTGATAAAGAATTGGAAATTGAGGGGATGCCCATCAATTGGGGAATGGCTGAACAAGTTTTGATGGAATAATATTGTGGGATAAGGAATGATCACCAGCATGCTTTCAGAAAAACCTGGAAAGACTTAAATGAACTGATACAAAGTGAAGTGATCAAAACCAGGAGAACAGTAATAGCAATACTGAATAATAATCAACTATGAATAACTTAGCTATTCTCAGAAATACAAATATCCAAGATGACTTTAAAGGACCTATGATGAAAAATGCTATCCACCTTCAGAGAAAGAGCTGATGGAATCTGGATGGAGATTGAAGCATGCTTTCTTATTTTTTCTTGTTCTTTTGTCTGTGTTTTCTTTCACAACATGACTAATATGAAAATATGTTTTGAATGTCTGCACACATATAACCTTTATCAAATTACTTGCCTTCTCAATGGGGGAGAGAAGAAAAGGTGGAAGAAAATGCGGAACTCAAAATTGTAAAAAATTAGGGTTAAAAATTGTTTTTACATGTAATTGGAAAAAATAAAATATTAGTAATTTGGGGTGAGTGTCACAAGCTACTAAATAACACTGGTATTTTTATACAATAATAATAAAATCAAAGAGGTAATAATGGAAATGGAAATCCTATATGAAATAACTGAAAAATGGATAAAACATTGGGCAATCTACCAAAGCACATGCAATAATCAAAGATTCTATTTCAAAGTATTCCTTAAACCAATAAAGAATAATATACATGGCTGGATGAATATACAGTGCTAATGGATGGGCTATGTCAGTATACTCAAAATTATAAAACTACAAAATTAAGTTACAGTTTTAACGCTATACCAATTAAACTTGCAAAGGAATACTTTTCAGACCTGGCCAAAATAATAACAACATGACCTAAATATTAAAGGTCATATTATTTTTCAAATGAAAAAAGAAATAGATGATATACCTTTGCTGGTCTCAATAGATCAATTCTTGGCACTGTGTTTTTCCTAATTACAAATGTTTCTTTTTGCTTCCTTCATCCTTACTCTCTCTCCAATAGAACAATCAAAGAAAAAATACTGGTAACAAATATGCATAATCAAATAAAGCAAATTCCTGTACTGGTCATCAGCCCTTCAGCAGAAGACAGAGAGTATGCTTCATCTTTGGTCCTCTAGAGGGCCTGGCTTGCCATTCCATCACACTCTCCAAGCAGAAACCATCTTCTGTCAAAGAAGTGCCTACTCTACACTACCTTCAAGCCACCTATAGTAGCCTGACACCCTGAGACAGCTCTACCCAAGGAAAAACTTCTGTGAACCATGATAATCTGTTAATGAGTTTAGATTCATTCTTCAATGACTGACAACATAGTTTCATCGTTTTCTCCACTTTCAGATAACATCAAGTGAACAGGAACAAAGGAAGTTAATGATGGGAGTACTTCGAGTCTGGGTTTCAGAAAGGGGAGTTATTGAAAGGCTAAAACAGTAAATGAATACAGAGAAGAGACAGGGTAGAGTTGAACTGGTTCACTAAGGGGTCAAGATGTGGAAGGGAAAAGAATATATCCAGGATTTCTCAAGTGAAGACCTCACTAGTTCCCAATACTTTTCTACTACAAAAAAAAAATCTGCTATAAATATTTTTATTCATTTGAGTTCTTTTCTTCTTTCTTTCACCTCTTTGGTATATCAACCTTGTTGAAGTATCCCTGGGACAAATAGCATGCAATGTTTAGTGACTTTTGGGAAATAACTCCAAATTGTTTTCCAGAATGGCTGGACCAATTCACACTTTCACCGACAGGGCATTACTCTGTCTCATTTTCCCCAAACTCTCCAACATTTGCTTTATATTTTTCTATCATTGTAAATCTAATTGTTATAACTTGGAATCTCAGAGTTGCTTTAATTTGCATTTTTCTAATTATTCTTAATTACTCCTTTTTCATATGGCTATGCATATCTGTCGTGTCTTCCTTTGGGAAATTCTTCCTCATGTCCTTTAATCATTTACCAATTGGGAAATGGTTGTTAGTCTTATAAATTTGCATCAACTCCTTATATATCTCAGAAATAAGATCTTTGTAAGAGAAACTTACAACAATTATTTTTCTCAATCAATTATTTTCCTTCTGAGCTTAGCTACATTGGTTTTGTTAGTTCAAACACATCAATTTTATAAAAACAAAATGGTTGATTCTATCTCTATCCCTAGTTTATCTACTTTCTCCATTCCTGAG
The DNA here is from genome assembly GCA_028646595.1 of Phalanger gymnotis. Classification (NCBI taxonomy): domain Eukaryota; kingdom Metazoa; phylum Chordata; class Mammalia; order Diprotodontia; family Phalangeridae; genus Phalanger; species Phalanger gymnotis. The sequence goes on from CM053622.1 coordinate 785,158,796, forward strand.
AGATGCTCAGGAACTTACCCCTATTTATAGATCTTAAAAGATTTTTCCCCTTCTTTCCCTAATTTCTTTATCTAAGTCATGTGTCTAACCTTAGTGATATGGACTGACGTGCTGGTCTAAATCTAACTTTTCCAAAATAGCTTTCCAATTTTCCCTGCTGATTTTCGTTGGATAGTAAGTATTTACCACAATATCTGGGTTCTTTGAGTTCATCAAACACTAGAGTATGGTGTTCATTTCTCTCAGTATGGTATGCATGTAATGTTTTCCAGTGGTCAATTGTTTTTTTAGCCATTTTCAAATTCTTTCGAAGGTTATGGCTTTGTAGTTTCATTTAAGATGTAGTACTTCAAGGCCTCTTCTAACTTTTTTTTCATTGTTCCTCTGGATATTTTTGATCATTTGTTCCTCCATTTCAATTGGGTTATTAATTTTCTAGCTTTATGAAATAATCCTATGGAAGTTTGGTACAGTACTGGAAAAGTAAATAACTTTAAATCATGGTGTTACTTTTATTACATTAACTCAGTCAACCCTTGAACAACTAATAATTCTCCAGTTGTTTTGACCTGTCTATTTCTAAAGAACATTTTATAGTCAAATGTATATAATACCTAGGTGTTGCTAAATAGACACACACATATACTTTATAATTCTGTAAATATTTTGAATGGAACTATTCTTTCTAGCTTTTCATACTGGGTTTTGTGGCAATATATGAGGTGGATGATTATCTATAGGGATTTATTTAGCATCATGCGAATTATTAATTTATTGTTTCAATTAATTTTAATTGATTCTTTAGAGTTTTCCAAGGAAAGCACATTATCAGGAAAAGTGGTCATCTTGCTTCTTCTTTCCCTTTATTTCTCTTTCTTATTTCATTATTATATTTAACATTTCTAGAACTATATTATATTGTGGTGGAAATAATGAGCATACTTGCTTTGCCCATGACCTTGTTGGAAAAGCTTTTTCTGCATTACATGTTTACTATTGATTTATGGTGCATATTATTTACTATATTAACAAAAAGCACTTTTACTTTTATGCTTTCAAGTGATTTCTATATTAACATGTATTAAGTCCTTTTCAGTTGTGTCCAACTCTTTATGACCCATTTGTGGTTTTCTTGGCAAAGATACTTCAGCGGTTTGCCATTTCCTTCTCCAGCTCATTTAACAGATGAGGAGACTGAGGCAAACAGGGTTAAGTGACTTGCCCAGGATCACATAGCTAGTTACTGTCTGAAGCTAGATATGAACTCAAGAAGATGAGTCTTCCTGACTCCAGGCCCAACACTATCCACTGAGCCACCTAGCTGCCCCAAACTTTTTTTGGATTTTATCAAAAGCCTTTTCAGCATTTATTGATTTAAACATGTGGCTTTTATTATTATATTATTAATAGGATTTATTATTTCATTATATTCCATAGCCTGAACCAACCTTTTATTCTGGTGTAAATGCAACCTGGCTGTAGTATAAAATCTTTCTAATATATTGTTAATCTATATGCTAATATTTTGTTTAAATTTTTGTATCAATATTCATTAGGGATAATACTCCATAGTTTCTTTCTCTGCTTTATATTTCCCTGGTTCAATTACAAGTATCATATTTGTATCATATGAAGAAATTTAAAGAGCTCCTACTTTTCCTGTTTTTACAACCAGGTGATATAATATTAGAATTAATTTTTTCTTTGAATATTTGATAAATTTAACTTGTAAAGGTATCCATTCCTGGAGAGGTTTTCTTGGAGCTCATTTGTGGCTTCATATTTTTTTTCCTTAGTTGGGGTTATTTAAGTAGTCCATTTCTTCCTTTATTAATCTGAATGATTAATGTTTTGTGAACATTCATTTCTTCTAGTTGTCATTTTGGGCATATAAATGGACCAAATAATTTCAGATAATATATTGTATTTCTTCTCCAATTGTTTTTAATCATACTTTTTGCTTTTTTAAAACAAACCATTTGATTTTCCTCTCTGTTTATTTAATCAAATTATATGTCTATATATTTTCTTAGTTTTCATTTTCAAAACAACAGCTCCTACTTTTGTCATTCAATGTGGAAATTTTTTTTTTGCTTTTAACTTTATTAATCTATTCTTTATTTTCATAATTTCTACTTTGTGGTTTAGTTGGTGGTTGCTTTGTCTCCTTTTGTGTTTTAATACTTCTTTTTACCAAATTCATCGACTTGTTGTTTATCACTTTTGTTAATTAAAGCATTGAGAGATAGAAATACTCTCGCAGAACAACTTAGGCAGATTGCCATAAGTTTTGGTATATTGTCTCATTTTTGTCATTTTCTTTGATGAAATTGTCTATTGTTTCTACAATTTATTCTTTGACTCAAATGTTCTCTTGGATTACATTATTTAGTCTCAAAATAATCATTAATTCAAGTTTCAATGGCCCTTTATTTTAAATAATCTTTATGTAAAGGTGCCATACACAGTTCAGAGATCTGTGAACTCTTTTGTGTTCCCAGTCAGTAATTGTTAGAAATCTCTGACCTTTAACTTTTTTAAAGTTCCATTCATGTCTAAACCTTGTTTTTTTTTCTTTATTTTGAAAAGGGAAGTAGATTTATCTATATCTGAAAAAGGTAGATTGAAGTCCCCTACTATTATCATTTTACTGCTTTTCTCTGGAATTTAACTAATGTTTCTTTTAAGTCACCTTAAGCATGATGTAGTTTCCCTACTTATTTCTTTTTATCCTGTCTCTATTTGCTGAAGCCTTATCTGAAATTATGAACCTTGAGTGTTTTTTTTTTTTTTGGTTGTTGTTAAGTTGATACAGATTGGATTTTGTTTCAGGCTTGATTTTAACTCTGAATCTCTATGTTTCAAGTATGTTTCTTCTAAATAGCATGTAATTGGATTTTGCTTTGTAATCTTTTGTTATCCATTTACATTTCAGGGGTGAGGTGATTGCATTTGTGTACACATTATGAGTATAAATCCTATATTTTCCTCCACATTGTCCTCTTTGCCCAACAATTGTGATCAATAAATGAAGCTATCACTTTCTGGCCCTGTAAAAGAAGATGAGCATACGAGAGAGACAATGTAAAAAGAAAAAATAGTCAGGCTTTATATATGAAATTGAAATCTTTCGCACAAATAAACTAATGAATCTAGGATAAAAAAGGAAGGAGTTAAATGGGAAAAAAATTCTTGCATAAATTTCTCTGATAAGGGTTTACTATTCAAGATATGTAGACAAATAAAAAAGTGTATAAGATCTAAGGCCATTCCCAAATAAATCAAAGGATGTAAAAAATCATTCTCCAAATAAGAATTGCAAACTATTAATGAGCATATGAAAATTTGTTACAAAATAAATGCTGCAAAATGGCAAAAATGACAAAAGATGGGAATGGCTGATAGTGAAATATCTCTGGAAAGATAATTTTGTGGAAAATATATGCATTGTTGGTGGGGTTGTAAATTAATGCATCTATTTTGGAAACTACTTAGAAATATGCAAATAAGTGGCATGTTCATACCCTTTAGCCCAGAGATTTCACTACTAGGCATATACCCCAAAAATGTCATTGATTTTTTAAAAAAAGTTTCCATACAAACCAAAATATTTATAGCAGCACTTTTGTGATATCAAAGAAGTAAAAACAAGGGAGATGGTGATTAAATGAGAAAGGGAAGAACAAATTATGTCACACGACTTAGAATATTACCGTCATTTAAAAATGACAAATATGATTATTTCAAAGCATCATGGAGAGATGTGCATGAGCTGAAGTGGAGACAGTCAAAACAATAACCTACACAATAACTACAATAGTTAACATTGGTGTAGCACTTCAAAGCTTGCAAAAGCACTTTCCATGTAATCTATCATCTGTCCTTGCAACAACCCTGTGAAGTTAATGCTATTATTTTCTCCATCTGAGAGACAAAGAAACTGAGGCAAAGAGAGGTCAAATGAGTCACCCAAGGTCACCCGAATACAGGTATGCCTCACTTTATTGTACTTTGAAGATATTGTATTTTTCACAAATTGAAGGTTTGTGGCAATCCTGTATTGAGCAAGTCTATTGGCACTATTTTTCCAATGGCATGTGCTCCCGTCCTGTCTCTGCATCATGTTTTGGTTATTCTTGCAATATTTCAAGCTTTTTCATTATTATTATACATGTTATGGTGATCTGTGGTCAGTGATTTTGGATCTACTATTGTAATGGTCTTGGGGTACCATAAACCACACCCATGTAAGATGGTGAACTTAACTGATAAATGTTGTGTGTGTGTTGACTGCTCCACCAACCAGCCCATCCTCCATCTCTCTCTCTCTCCTCTTTGGGTCTGCCTCCTCTCTGAGACACAGCAATATCAAAGAATATTATATAAACTTAGTTGAGAAAGCAGCGTCAGGGTTTGAAAGGATTGACTCCAATTTTGAAAGAGGTTCTACTGCAAGGAAAATGCTGTCAAATAAGCATGTCACAGAGAAATTTTTCACAAAAGGAAAAATCACCACAGCCAACCTTCAGCAACAACCAACCTGATCGGTCAGCGGCCATCAACATTGAGGCAAGATGTTCCACCAGCAAAAATATCATGACTTGTTGAAGGCTCAGGTGATGGTTAGCATTTTTTAGCAGTAAAGTATTTTAATTAAGATACGCACATGGGTTTTTTTTAGACATTTGGACTTCTTTTAGACACTTAATACACTACAGGATTGTGTAAACATAACTTTTATATGCACTGAGAAACCAGAAAATTCATGTGACTTGCTTTATTGTGGTGGTCTGGAATCAAAACCCCAAAATTTCCAAGGTTTGCCTGTAGAAAGTGTCTGAGACACTCTATCCATGGTGCCATCTAGCCACCTCGACAACATAAATAGAAAGATAGATAACCACAACGCAATGAAAAATGGTGATCAGACATTTCAAAGAACAAACGTAGCTGTGAAGGAAGAGACATAAGACGCTTTTCTCACTCCTTTGCAAAGACAGGGAATCTCCAGATGGAGTACACTGCAGCTATTGTCAGATTTTTTTCTGTCATTCAGCATTTTTGTAGATTGTTTTCCCATGTTACTCTTTTTTCTTTAAAAAAGATTATCATTAGGGTTGGCCCTCTGTGAGGGAGTAGGGGAAGGAATATAGAGTAAAATTACATAATAAAAAAGATATCAGTATGGCATTTATTTTCTTAATGCTTAAATAAAGAAATTGGAAAGAATAGAAAAAGTTAACATGGAGATACAGAAAGCAGGACAGCTTTGAAATATGTGATTCATTATTTTTAATGCAAGCTGTTTCATATAAAATCTTGTTCTATTCTGTTGCATATATGCAAATGCTCATATTTATAAATACCAAAATCACAATAAAAAATTTAAAATTATACGAAGAAAATTCCTGGACATTTCAATTTAATGGAATTCAAATAAACATTGGCTTATGATCTACGGGATCCTATATTCTCACAGGACATAAAAAGATAAGAATGGGTCCAGTCCCTGACCTCAAGGAGCAGACATTCTACTGGGGGTGGGGAAGATGGGGCATACAGAACCTCTGCATATAAATGTAGCATAAGGTGGCAAGACACAGCAAAAGAATCATCTTGCAAAGTGCTCTGGAAAAAGTTTGGGAGAGAGAGGTCATTTAGGACCTGGTTTCAGGAGTGGCTTGCTTGTGGCAGGAGGCAGGGACCTGAGGGGAATGGGGAACAACTGTACCAATAGATGGATATGAGAGGTCAAAATCAGGATCTATCCATCTAGTGTGACAGCACATTATCTTTGGCCCAATGACTGTCCAGTTACTCTCAGTCATGGATGTCCACCGAGGGCAGGGTGAAGCCAAAGGCTATTCTTCCTTCTTGCTGAAGCCTTCTCCAGGCTCAACTTTGCCCATATAGGCAAAGTGACCATAGGCAAATCACTGTCCAGCTCCAGGCCTCAGTTTCTTCAAATATAATGTGAGGGGCTGAAGTAAATGACTTGCAAAGTCTCACCTGGATCTAAATCTATGAACCCACCAGTAGAAGAGGAGCTTCTCCCTGTGATTGGCTTCTGACGCAGCCAAGGTGCCAAGCTCCCAGACGAGGCATCCCAGGAACCCTGGTGGCTGCTGGGGCTGTTGTCCCTGTTCCCTTCCTCCACCTCCTTCTCTCTATTGCAGCTGTAGCTGCTGCCTGTCATACTTCTCTTCTTTCCCCTCCTAAATATTCATTGTCTTTTCTGATGAGGAAACTAAAGGCCGGAGAAGGAAGGTGGTCCAGTCAGCCAAAGTAGGATGTCAGGGCATGGGCTAGAACTCAGGTCTTATGACACCCAGGCCCCCATGTCTGGCATTTTCCATTCTCAGTCCTGATTCTATCCTTGGCACAGGGTTGAAGACCAGGTGTAGGGAGGGATTGAGGGTCCACAGTCAGCACAGGTGTCTTGGCTGTTCTCACTTTGTCCTTAGTGATTTCTGCTCCTGTAAAGGGAACCCAGTTCCACTCTCAGAGGAGAAGGAGCCCTAGCAGGCAAGCAGACACTAGAGAACCATGGTGGGTGGTTTCCATTTCATCCTTGAAAGGGGGAAGCTGAGGCTGAGGGTACTGGAGACCTAGAATCCAGGGTCAAAAAGGGAGGAGGAGGCAGACATACCTGCTATAATAAAGGTAGGTGAGGCCATAGGTGAGGAGGAAGCCAATTCCCATAAGGGCCCCTCGGAGCAGGGTCAGTACCAGAGGCCAAGAGCTATTCTGTTCCCCTGAAAGGAGGTAAAGGAGAAATAAATAAGGGTAGGGATTCAAGGTACCAATCCCTGATTCTAGGGTCTGCTCTCAGGCCTCCATCTCTGCAACCATATATCTTCCGCCATCAGATTTCCTGAGCCCTATTCTTCTCACACATAGATCGGACCTCGGTATTGTCTCAGAGGGAAATATCTTGCCTCCCAGCACTCACCGGCCATCATGACCTGGACCATTCTCTCTAGGCTTGTTCTGGCCCCTGGGAGTGTCACTTGACAGGTAAGATTAGAGCCATGGTCCTGGGTTCTTGGGGTGAAGGCCAGCTCAGAGAAATAGAGGGTTTCTCTGATGATTTCCTGGGAAGAGAGGAAAGCCCCTGTCCAAGAGAAAATAGGGGGTGTCCCACACTCAAAGGCTAAGGGGGCAACACAAATCACTTTCACTAGGTGTCCAGGCTCCAGGGTCCTCGGAATGTAGATGTCTGGCTTCTGCATCAGAGCTGGAGGGAAAGAAAGTGAAGCAGACCTGAGATAAGTGACCTCCAACCTTAACTAATAACCTCAAGACCATTCTTCATATAACACTATAATCCTCTATCAATGAGATGTCACCTCTAGGCCACAGCCCCTGCTCTCCTCCCTCCTTCCAGGTCCTGAGCCACCCGCTACTACCTAAAGCCTTGTTTCAGCAGAGAATGGTGCCCACAGTGTAGTCCCCACCTAATGATGGCTGGCAGACTATTCTCTACTTCCCAGATTCCTCTTCCAATATCCTTGGTTTTCTCTCTGACTCACAGGATAGCCAGTCATTGCCAATTCCTAACTCACTTAGTCCTGACTCATGTCCTATTTCTCCAAAGAGAGGAGACCACAACTGACCCTCTCCTGTGTCTCATACCTTCTAAACTCTCCCCTGGCCTTGCCATGGGCCTTGACTGGGATCACACCTGTTCCTGTAGCCTGCCCTCCCTTTGAGACATAGAGCATGAGGGACCCCGCTTCCCAGAGATTCTTTGGAAGCTCCCTCTAGCCCATGGCCTAGATCCCTTCTCTGTCATTAAAGTCCTTACCTTTTACACTCACATTAACCAAATAACCTATGAAACTGAATTTCAAACTCTCTCCTCTCACTATCCGGAAGAAGTATTGCCCACTGTCTCTTTTCTGGACATCAATGATGCTCAGGGAGCAGTTGCTCTTTGTAAGGTCCCCAATAAGATGGAATCGCCCCCTGGCCTCCTCCTGCACTTCCTGGTTTGGGTCATTTGTCACCACTGGTTTGTCTCTGTAAATATTGGCTCCCTTCTTGAACCAGTATCCAAAAGCTTTGAAGCTATGGGTTATGGGATATGAATTGTGGGAGAAAGAACAAGGGATCTGGATGCACAGTCCTTCTTCTACTGTCGCTGATGCTGGGGCCTCCAGCTCATACCCTGGTTTCTGGGACAAGGACCCTGTGGCAGAAAGATACTCAGGCAACATTAATCATGAAACTTCAAATAATAGAGCCACAGTTCTTTTTTTTTTCTTTTTTTTTAATTTATTTTTGACATGTTTGGTTTTCAGCATTAATTTTCACAGGCGTTTGAATTACAAATTTTCTCCCCATTTCCTCCCCCCCCACTCCAAGATGGCGTGCATTCTGGTTGCCCTGTTCCCCAG
>CM053622.1:785167694-785233258 GCA_028646595.1 Phalanger gymnotis
GAGGTCCGTGTGGGACAGACCTTACCCAGAGACCATCCAGGCTGTCCTGGGTTGGGGCCCTGCTTCCCTCTGCCACTTTGTGGGTTCTGCAGCTCTAGAATTGGTTCAGAGCCATTGTTTTATAGGTTTTTGGAGGAACTTGGTGGGGAGCTCACGCCAGTCACTGCTTCCCAGCCGCCATCTTGGCTCCGCCCCCCCTAGAGCCACAGTTCTTAAAGCAGGAAGAGATCTCAGAACAGAGGATATCAGAGCATAGAATATGGAAAGAAGCATGTGAGAGTCAGAAGCAACTACAGAATAGAGGGGAGAGAACTCAAAACATCAACCTTCAAAGCAGGTAAGGACTTTAAAGATTGTCTACTTCAATTCCTTTATGTATTGATGAGGAAACTGAGTCCCAAAGAAATTTTGCTGACTTGGCCAAAGGGCTCATGATCAGAGGCAGAGGCAGGAGGACAGGTAAGGCCTTCTGGCTCCCAGGCCTGTGGTCTCCGCTGCCACATTCCACCCCCAGAGTCTTGGAGGGCTACCTTGACCACCCCAACACCAGCCCTTACTCCACTCACCTCCCAAGGTCTGAAATATCACGAGCAGCAGCAGCAGCATCTCTGATCCAGTAGAGAGATATGCTCTGGCTAGAAACGCTATATCCCCCTTTATCCAATCAACAACCAAGATTAAGAGCAAAGGGGAAGCTAAGAGGAGGAAATGCAAGTTTCCTCATACCTCTTGAGAATGGTGGGAGAAAAAAATGAGTTTTGGGCTGTACCCCAGAACTCCTTACAGTCTGAATCCTCCATCTGAGATAGGCAGGGTTTATACTATCCAATATAAGGTCAAGGGCAAGTCTGATCAGACTGTAGGTCTGTATATATAAGAAGAGTTTGTATGTGAGAAGGCAGGAAGAGAGGAGACTCCCAAGTTGTCTCTACCTAGAGACAGAAAGCAAGAGAGAAGTGAAACATGCAAACAAAAAGAAATGAGCAACCACAGACCACAAACATTGAATATAGCCCATAGCTTACAGTCAAGGCTACCTCAGCCCATGCTCAGGAGGTGGTCCCTCTGCCTGGAGCTACTTTCTGCCATTGTGCTGCTTGCCGTGGACCTCACCAAGACCCAGACTTAGGATGGTGGAATATGAGAGAGAACTTTTAAAAATTTCATAGTGAGGAGAGACCTCATAACTTGGAGTGTCAGCACTGAGAGGAACCTTAAAATAGGAAATGTCTGGGTTACAAAAGACATGTATGGTGATGATAATTGAACCCATGAGAACTGATGAGGTGATCAAGTGACATAGAATTGAGTCCAGAAAAGAACTTTGGGGACACTCATAATTAGTCGTTAGGAAATAGATGAAGATCCAGCAAGCAGACTGAGAAAGATCAGTTATACAGGTAGAAAGAGAACTGAGAGAGAGAAAGAGAGAGAGAGAGAGCAGTGCCATGAAAATTCAGATGGAAGAGAGCATATAGGAGAGAAGGCTGATCCATAGCGTCAAATGTTGCCCAGAGGTCTGTGTTGGTAAGCAAAATGGGCTCCTTAGCAGTTAGCTCAACAGGTGCCCTTGAGGAGTTTGGCTTTTGTTTGCTTTGAGTGATTCAGCTATTTCATTGAATCTTGCTAAGTGCTAAGCCCCAGGCCCAAAGCCCTATTAGGTGTAAAACCTATGTGGGTGTGGATTGATGACTGAGGTGGGGACCAAGGAGGGGCTGGCTAAAGGGAGGTGTTAACTCCAGAGCCATGCCTTGTTGGGTGTTGACCTAGTCTATGAGGATGTGATGATTATCCCAGAGTCCTAGGGGGAGGGGCTAACTCGGGAACCGATGGACTCTGGTCATTCAGGCGGCGCTTGATGATACCAGGGGCTTGGCTGGGAGGAGGGAGTCTCAGTACTGTCACCACTGTGGCAGCCACGAAGCAGAGCACAGTTTTGAAACAAAGTGAGAGTGCAAACTTCCCCCACTGGTGCCTCGGCCTCTAGCAGCCTCTCATAGACCTGGGATTGAAGGAGGAGGCGAGGAGGCACCCCAAAGGCGAGCTCCCGGCGCTCGATCGCTGGGTCGGGGTTGGAGGCTGCAAGGAGAGGCGAGCCAAGAGGCAGCTACAGCAGAAGCTGAAGATAAAGCCGAAGCCGAAGCAGGAGCTGCGGAAGCAGAGCTGACCCGGAAGCAGGGCCAACCCGTTTGTGGACTGAGGAGTGCCGAGCAAGGACTTGAGGCCCGTGGGTAATCTTCTTACTGGAGAGGGGAAGCATGAATATGATTTGGTTTAATACCATCATGTTTTTCTGTGGCCTCCTGGTTACTCTTGTGAGGCGGACTTATTGGGCCTGGAAGCTTTTGATCAAAATATCAAAATGGGGAGTCTGGTTCGTGGGTCTGTTACTTTGGAGCCTGAATAAATGATTTAATTCTTCTGCCTTCCACTTAGAGAATTCCTTATATCCTGTGGTTCTGAACCATTCAGACATATATGATTCTCTTTGAAATCATAAATTCTGCCTTCTTAATACGTGGTCCGGAAGTATGAGGACTGAGAAAATTAAATCAGACAATTAAAACACGATTGGTAACTGTGGAGAGAACAATTTCAGCTGAATATAGATAGATGGTAGGTAGCTACATGGATGGACAGATAGACTGAGATAGACAGACAGACGGACAGACAGACAGACAGACAGACAGGATAGATAGATAGATAGATAGATAGATAGATAGATAGATAGATAGATTGTTAGATAGTTAGATAGATAGTTGTAACATCATGGCAGAGCTGGAAAAGGGCATGAAGGTCTAATTGCAGGTACAGTCAGATGAAAGCTTATCTATCAGTGCCTGGGGTCTGGAACACTCATATAGTACTCATACATACATATACTCATACAGAGTTCTGAGGAAAGTGCACTCAAGCTTAGAGAGCTTATGTGACTAAGATATATCTCTCAGCTCCTTCCATTCCTTTGTGGAATCCTGCTGAAGTTCCCCTTCAGTGTAGAAGCTTTCTGTTAGGTACTGAGAGTCAATGCCATTGCACAGTCCTGAAGCTTCCTGTCTTTAGAATATCTGGTTTATTCCCCATATGTAGAGAAGATGGAAGCAATAGGGTCTAGAATACCATACCCCCAAACGATCTGAAGTCATTCAGAAAATCCAAGAACCAAGAGAATAGTTGTTGTTTATCCTTCATTCTCAAAAAGGACCAATGATGTCATGAGGGTGATGTCTTGACTTGCATGTGAATTGGGTTTAAGTGAGGCAGAGCTGCTCAAAGTCAACAGCCTCACTCTCTCCTCCAGAGTCATTGAAGTCCAGTGATAACACAGAAGTCAAAAGGATTGGTATTGGTCCAGAATTCAATGGATGACCTTGACCTTTCTAAATTAAGGTCTTTCCCAGGCCTGTTTGTCCGAGGCAACACCCATTCAGTTGCTAAAGAATAGGTAAGAATTGAGACAAAGTACAGCCCAGTTTACCATTACAAAGATCTGGGAGGGGAAGACTCTCAAAGTTTCTGATCAGAACAGAAAATAATTATTATTTACACTTATTCTAGGTAATCAAAACCTAAACAATGAGCCACAGAGGCAATTGGGGCCATTGTTGACCATTCAATGAAAGAGTGATTTGTGTTTAAAAGCATAATCACATAGCTCCATTTAAAAATAATGGGCTTTTTTAAAAGCCTGTTTTTTCTGAGTTACATTTCAAAAAATCATAAATGAAAACTGCATAGGACAAAAAGTAAATTGCCTTAGCTTTTTAAAAAAGAAATAATAAAAATAAATTAAATTTTAAAAAATCTAGTCCCCAGGTCCTAAAATATCTTACAAATATGAGCAACCAAAAATTATTTTCCTATGGACAGAGCACTCACATGTAAGGGTAGGGTGGCCCAAGTAGAGAGGGGAGCCCCATGTGATGAGGGGCGAAGAAGAAAATGATGATGATGATGATGATGACAAGTTGAAAATCTGATTTCTTAAACCCAAGTCAAATCGTTAGAGTAAATTCTAAAAGATTTCCTTTTCTTATGCTTCTTTCAATGTGCTAGCCAGGTGCAATCTTTTTGGATCCTGAATCATCCAATATGTTTGCCATCTCTCTTGGATCTAAGTTGTCTCTATATTTAATGAGCGTGTCATCTATTCCTTCTCACAGTTCATTTGTAAGAATGTTAACCAACACAAAGCTGAGGACAGATTTCTCAGACACGATGAACTTTTAACAACTACTCTATGGATTCAAATATTCAGCTACTTCCAAATCCACCTAACTGTAACAGATAATATTTCTGCATTTTCTCTACAAAAAATTGTGTGAAAAATGAAGTTAATGCTTTGCTTAAGTGGAAGAAAACAGTGTCTGTACCTTTCTCTGGTCTATCAGTATAGTGATCCTGGAAGGAAATGAGTTTTCTATGTCATAACCTCATCCCAAGGAACATCATCACTTAGTGATCATAACTTCCTTTTGTTAATGTTCTCAGAAAATCTCTTTAATAATTCATAGTAGAATTTTGCAAGGAATCAAAGTCAAACTTCCAGAGTTTGCAAAGTTAACCCTCTTTTCTCTCTTGGAAATCCAGGATTTGCTCTTCATCAGTCTCCTGGCACTTCAAACAGTACTCATGTTTGTTTCGGTTTTTTTCAACAAAAATTAAGCGTTTAATTCTTGAACTTCTGTTCAAATCATCAGCAAACAAGCATTATTTAAAATTTTTTATCATTTTCTGGAAACCACAAAGTTCAGAGTATAGCATATATTTTTCCTTTTAAATAGCAACCACTGAAAGTGCAGAAAACCAATTACAAAGAAAATCCAAAAGCCTCATTTGCCTAAAAAAATGTATATACATTTACAATTCTTGCACTCTTGTAGCAAAGAGAAGCACTTACATGCAGTTGTTTCTGGTTTAAGGCAGAAACCTTAGTCACTAAAAACATTACTAAACATTTACTATATCACATTTAAAAACAAGACACCATCCAAAATGTTAAAAGGTTCGCTTTAACCAGATTGTCAGAAAGCAAGCTATTACCCCCTTATTCAGCTAGTGTTTCAACACAAACCTTAAGAGATGGTTTTGTTTTCTAAACAGGAGCCCCGACTGTTCCACCTTTCACAGTATAATGGTTCAAACAGAGCACAAAACAGCCAAATCAGAGATGCGAATCCAAACCTGATGCCTCAGCACCAAAGCCCACAGGCTTTGCTAGGAGCGGAGAAGTCCCCATACTTGTCTAAAGCTTTATAGGAGAATGAGGGATTCTGTCTCGCAGCTCAGGACAGCTAAAACTGGATATGAGCTTCCAGAGGGGATCTTGTGATTCACATAAGGGCTGGGCTGCCTGATCTCCCATCAATCCCTCTTCTCTGGCCAGTTGTTGGGTCCTCCTGCTTCCCCACCCAGAGAATTATACCCCTCAAGAAAGGCACTGAAATAAAGTCCTAAGAATCCAGATTCATTCCCTGAACTCAACTGCTTCTCTCAAGTCTCCATCATCCTCAGGTCAGCCCCATTCTAATTAATCAGTAATTCTAGCAGAAGGCTAAGGCAGAGGCTACATCTAAGAATAGCAAAGGACACTAAGAGGTGACAAGCTGAGTCATTATAGGATTGGGACATCAGGGAAGAAAATCCAAACTGCCTATCATGGGTTCCTACTGAGCCTGTGCCCCAGAGGTCTAATTTGGTGGTATAAAGTACCAGCATACACAGGTATAGCAAGGTCAGTCTATGTGGAAGCTGGGGCTAACAGTTGCCCAGTCGGAATGTTAGGAAAATAACACATCCTAAGTTGCCCTTTCTACATCTCTTTGGGCTCAAAGTTTAATCTTCCACTCAGCTACTGAGCCTCTTCCTTGTTTAAAAAAATTAGTACATTTCATGTGGTAAGGAATCAAGACATTTCCCCTCACCCCTGTTCCCTTGCCCCTCGTCCTCCACTCCTTCAAGAGATAAGTCACATCTCACAATCTGACCCTTGAGTTTCCACTCTTGTCCCACCCTTTGGCTGAAATTTACTCATAACTCATCTGTCTGTCCCCAAAACTTGCCCCACCTCCCCTCCTAGAACAGAGTGCTTCAAGAGAGCCAAGCTGGGGAGGAGAGAGGAAGCAGGGGTACCAGGAGGCCTCCTAGGAACTGATGACATGTCCCAAACAAGTCTCATATTTGGTTCCCAGTTCCAGATTAGTGATAACAACTTCCACAATCTGGTGCTTCCCATTCTTTGGTGGAATTGAACACATCTTGTAGGTGTACTCTCCTTCCATAGGCATATATTCTTCTTCAACAACAGAGACATAAAGGAAGATGCCTAGGCTACCATCAGCTGGTATAATGAAGCCCTGCCCCTTGGAGAGGCAAAAGCATTTACAGACCCCGTTGTAGATGGGTCCCTCGGATGCTTGCACAGTCACTGAAAAGGTCTTGGTTCTCTGGATTGGCAAGGGGCTGGGAATGAGGTACTCTCTCATGGGAGATGGTGAATGGTGCCTTTCCCAAGGACCATCAGGTAGATGGAGAGAGGCTGGATGGCTAGGGGGTGTCAGTGGTTGTGGAGGCTCCACTGACACAATTTACTAAGGCTCTAGCTCTAGCAAACAGCTCAACATAGAAACAGTCAGTGGTCCAGTACTTATGATTGTTCAAAGGTTTCTGCCAATTCTTTCAATACCCCAAGATGTAATTTGTTTAGGTCTGGTTACATGATGCCATTGAAAGCATATAGATTCTGTTTCATTGCCTATCTCCTCATTTACCTTTGTTTTTCACTCCCTATTAGCCACTGTTTATTCTATCTTTCTCAGTCCAAAGACTATTCCCCTTGGGGGACTGGACCTGTGAATCCATCCTTCTTGGATCCCCTTAACCAGAAGAATTTCAGTCCATGGAATTCCATTTGGCTTTCATTCGAAGCCTTTAAAAACCAATCTCATAAGATCTAGGGTTCTTGTCAAACTGTACTAGACTTTCCTGTCATAAATTCTAAGATGGTAAGATCTTTTTCTCCAAAGTTTCATTCATTTCTATTTTAGCCACCACTTCCCCTTTATCAGTGACAGTCAAGGTGAGAATAGGATTTCACATTGTGACTTCCTATGGAAAGGCAGAGTTATCCTTAAGACTAACCAAGAATTTTTACACTGGCCTGATTTAGGCAAAGAGCAGATATGTAGCTGATTGAAGTGCCATATCATTAAATACCATGACTCATATTACATTGGTAATCGTATTTTTTCCATTCTTCTATCTAGGTGGTCTGCAGTATAGTCCCACAACCATGTCATTCTCACATGTCCCTTTCTTGATCATTTCCTAGATTCTTTCCATGATACTTCCTCTGATTTCTGAATCTCCTCATCTGCAGAAATCTTATGTTATTGACTTTTCAGTGTTTTTTTTTCAATGAGATATATCCTCCCAGTGCCAGTTATAAGTCCCAATCCACCAAGTAACAGTACTAACTCGGAGGGAGCATTTGCCTCCTTGTGTTAGGATCTTGATTTCATTTTGCTAATTGCCCATGCTTTTTGCATTTATTTATAAATATCTGTTGCCCAGCAGAAATCACTATGGCTGGCACAGAGCTTACCTTCTCTTGAACTCTCTAATCTCCATCACTTTCTCTTTTCAGTGGGTAAAAGAAAACTCCAAAACCATAATGGAAAGACACCTGTCTGTTTTAAGACAATGAGATTGGTTCCTGGAGGTTAGTCTAGGGTAGTGTTGCAACAATTCAGCTAGCAGATGTTGTAGGAGTGAAAGACCAACACAAGCCCGACAACAAGAATGCTGCCAGCACATGTTCTTTTGATCTGCTTTACTAAGGAAAGTAATGTTTAAGGGGTTAACAATCTTATTTTAATCCAACATACACATATAAACTCACTAAGTCCCAGAGGAAAAGCTAGCAACCTGAACTTCAGAGCAAATACAAACAAATTACAAATATCAACAGACAGACCTTGTCTGATTCAAATCTCGATGCATAGTTACCAGGGTTTAACAAAGTCCCAACATCTGGGTTTACAAGCTGAGGGGCAGTTAACAGCAGCCCAGAGTCTCTCCTAGTCACACGCCATTCTTCCAGTGAGTGAGATCCCCAAGGGAGAATGCTAACCTCTGGGTTTATATATCTTGTTCAGGGTCAAAGGTGAGTCACATATGCAAGATTCCTAGTGAGTCTGTGAATTTGATAGGGACAAGACTGATGTTTTTATAGGGAAAAAGGTTGTAGGAAGATTTGGATGGAATTAAGGAGTGGTATATAGTCTGGGGTGGTCCAGAGGTAACAGAGAAAGGAGGTCTAGATGGGATTGAGGAATGCCAGGTAAGCTAATTAAGTAATCAAGGTGGGCTGGAGTGGCCCAAATGCCTTGGGTGGAGGCCCCAGTGTAATATCAATTAAGTTGGGTGTCTTTGACTGAGTCTTACTAGGTGCTAAACCCCAGGCACAAATCCCTATCTACTAAGTGCTAAGCCTGTGTGGGTGTGAAACCCTCAGGGCCCTAAGGGGAGTTGCTAGGACCAGAGCCAATAATAGGAGCCTGAGTTCTGGTTGCTCAGATGACATTTGATGATGGCTAAAGAGTGTATAAAAAGAGAGAACAGAGCTATTTGCTTAGGGCTCTCACTCTTGGTGAAGTGCTGATGTGGAGACTCTGGGCAGCTGTAGTTAAGTGCCCTCCAGTTTGTAAACCCAGATGTTCGAACTTTGTTAAACTCTGGTAACTATGCATTGTTATTTGAATTAGACAAGGTCTGTCTGTTGATGTTTGTAACTTGTTTGTGTTTTCTCTGAAGCTCAGGGTGCTGGCTTTTCCCCCTGACCTGAGTGAATGATATTTGTATGTTGGATTAAATTGACATTGTTAACTCCTTAATGTTGCTTTCCTTAGTAAAGCAGATCAAAAGAACCTGTGTTGGCAGCTTTCTGTGTGCTGGTTGTTGGTGGGTCTTATACCCCTTTAGCAGCCCCTAGCAGATTGTTGCACCAACCAGTTACTGAAATATATGGGAAAATTGAGAGACTGGGTCAGAAGTAACAGAGAATGAAGGGTTGAGCTGGATCAGGGGCCACAGTGAAAGGACAGTTGAAAGGATTATTCTGAGATGAGCCCAATGCCTTAGGCTTACACCTGGGATCTGGCATAAGGGGCTGGGTTCCTGAAATTCATGGGAAAATCCAAGGGGAGGGAAGAGTCCAGATCCGATACCCATCAGAATGAATTAATATATATAAAGTGCTTTGCAAACCTTAAAACACTAAATAAATGCTAGCTATTAATTTAATTTAATATAACCAATTATCCACAAGTTTCTCTTCTTTCCCTCTCATTGTCTAATAAAATTTCAAAAAAACCTTCAAGATGTAATTAAAATTCTCTTATCTTCATCTAAACATTCTGAATAGTATAAATAATGAATGAGCAAAACTTTTAAATAGGATATGAAACCTTAGTAATTAACTAGTAATATAGGGCAGGAGGGACAAAAGGGTGGAGTCAATGAAGCATTGTTCCCTCAGCTACTCTGAGAAACCAGAATCAGTCCCTCTTTGCTGGATTCTGGATTAATATGCTGAGCTATCAGCCAGGGAAAAGAAAAGGCTCCAGCTGTTAGAACATTTAGAGTAAGTCTTCTGTCAAAGTTCCTCCATCTGTGGCCACCACTGCTGCTACCTATGGCTGAATCATTAATGCTAATACTGCTGCATCATGCATGACAGCTGCCTGTCACCATGCCCTCTCCAGCTCCTTTCTCTGTACCATATGGAACTTTTACAAAAATCGATCATGTACTAGGGCACAGAGAAAATGCAAATAAAGGTAGAAAGGCAGAAATAATCAATACATCCTTCACAGATAATAATTCAATAAAAATAGCACAAGAAATGAATATTTCTTTCTTCTATTTAATAAATAATAATTGCGTTAGGACTAAAGCTTTTCCCCTTTTCTACTTCTTCATCCAGAAACCAGCCAGTGTGGGAGAAATCTCTCTTAGAGATTTATCCAGGTCAAGATCTAATCACACATTAAAAGAAATTCTAAGTTTAGGCTAATGGGTATGTTCCTGCTCTTTCTGTTTGCTGGACTGGTCCTAGGGAAATGTTGATTCTCTCTATTATGAAGACAGGTGATATGGAAATTCATGTCTCTTTGACCAAAATTTGAGTGGCCTAAGTCAGGTCCTTAAGATAGCCTACCTCCCATTCGATTAACCAATTAGAGGTTATTAGCAACCCTCAGGAACACCAACCCTGCCATTAAGGATCTTTGGTCTAAGAGAAATGGCCAAATGACCATCTTTTTATTGATAACTGCAGGCCGTTGTAATAAGATGCTTAAATTGTCCAGAAACTATGTCTCTTGAACTTTTTAATTGTCACAATAGAAGTTAGTTCAGGGACCACAAACAAAAGATAGGGACCTAAATGGAGACATAACAGTGAGATATTTAATGAGTAGGCCAAAGAACAAATCACAGAAACAACTCCCTACTATGGAAAAGAAAATGAAAATGATGAAACAACATACCAAATTTCTAGGATGCAACTAAAGCAGTCCTCAGAGAGGAAATCATATCCTTATAATCATATGTTAACAAAATAGAAAAAGAGAAGATTAATGAACTGAATATGCATTTTTTAAATTAGAGAATTAATAAATAAACCCAAAATAAGCACAAAAGAGAATTAAAAATTAGAAAAAGAAATAGATAAATTAGGGGAAAAAACCATTAAAATAATAAATAAAACTAAATGCCAGGTTTGGTTGGTTTTTTTTTTAAGGACTAAATAAATCCATCAATCCTTAAGGATCTAAGATTTAAAAAAAAAAAGCAGAAAATCAAATCAATAAAATAACAAATGAGCAAAGTGAAATCACAACAAAACCAGAAAAAGACTAATCAGAATATATTATGCACTATTGCATGCTAACAACACTAAGAACACACTATTATATGCTAACAACACTAAGAACACAAATGTGAGAAACATACTCACTCTAGAAAGAACAATACTCGTTGTGAAGCCAGGAAAGTTCTCATTTTATTTTACATTCCTAGTGAATGGGTAACTCCCTAATAGAGTACACTTGCTCAGATAAATGCAAGGCTTTTTAATGCCCTGCTCTGAATTTTAATTTCCCCCTCCCTTGCTCTCCATTGGCTAGAAACAACTTCCTGTAACCACCCACTTCATGTTTTCCTCCTTGATATGTTCCCCCTCAAACAGCTTGTTAAGCATGAGTACAAGCTTCTGACCTTTTACTTGATCAATAGCCTGGTTCTGCTAGGTCACAGTTCTGATCAGAACCAGTAACCTCTGACTTACATCCTATTATCACCAATCCTATATAAACAGGATTCCTTCTTTTGTTTCTCACAATTCTTCCTCTTTTCTTTTTTCAAATGCTGTTTCCACATCTTTCTTACACCTAGGTAATACTTCCTCACTCTCTTTCCCATATGAATGCTTCCCCTCATCCATCTCCCCTTTAAGTAGGCATAATAAATATGGGAAGGAAAGGGGGAAAGGTTGATCAATGCATTGACAAATCAAAGGCGGCAGTCCCCTTTGTAAAAACAGATAGAGATCCAAAAGAAAATTATAATGAATAATCGATTGTCCTTTTAAGATTCAGGAGTCTTATCTCATATAGATGTCTGGCCGAGAACATCATCTGATGAAGTTTTCTGGTCCAGCATGGCATCACAGAATCTTCTTGTCATCTTCTTGTAGAAATCTGCTTTCTTGTGTCCATTCTCCCACAAAATTGATCTTGACACAATTTTAAATTGCCATTCAACCCTTGTGTCTCTATTCTTACAAAATCAAAATTGGAACCTTGGCCAATTGTCATGTTCAAGAAACTCACATTAAAACCCAGTTTATACTTTACATTAGTCCATTATTCATTCCCCATCAGGAGGATGAGATTTTCCTAAGGAATTAATAACAGGCTCCAGTACATATCTAAATACATTGAGTAATCAATTTTAACACAGCACATATCAAATCATAAAACAATTCCAACTTCTGGTCATGTCATGCTTCTTTTAAGACATTTACAAGGTAGACCACAAACCATTCTTCTTTTAACATTAACTAATTGTACAAGTATGATATTAACTAAGTAACATAATAATATCCTGATTTCACAAGCCTTTGACCTAATTGTCTCCATACCATTACAAAGAATCAAAGGACCCTAACTTATGCAGGGATATATACTAGTGACAAATATCAAGGCTAAATAGTTAGTTGTTGTTTGGGCTAAAATCCTAAGGCGAATAACTCAGTCTTATTCTTACATCTTACCGTAGTAACTTCAGATGTTCCAGTACCAATCTATTGTTTAATAGATTTGTTATTATGCCTACAAAACTTTTGATTATAGAAATTTGCCATAAAAAGAATAGGGACATAACTAAGACAAGGAAACAACATTTCCCTAACATCATGTTAATTCTAGGCAGAAGTTGTGTAGACTGCCCACTGCATTGAGCCAGGCTTAAAGTCTGCCAGGTGTCATAGCGAGGAAATTGAGTCAGGGAAACTCTACCTCGGCTCATGTAGAATAGTCATTCTCCCAACCTTCCCATGTGATCATCCTCCAAAATTCATACCCCTCAGGGTTGCTGGCATCATGGAGCAGTGGCTCAATAGTGTTTCTTGATAATTATACCTGGAGTCAAACTCAGAATAACAGTTACCAGTCCCATAAAGTCTTGAATAACAAGTTCCAATAATCAGTTTCAGATATGACTATAATCTGACGTTATCTTTAAAGTGAGCCTTAAGTAGCTTGCATGCATTTCTATACTTGTTCTGGTTCCTGATTAAATAACAGCAAAAAATCAAATCTCGCATTTCTCCCAACAAAACCTTCTAGGTCTTCAGGTACTACAACTTCACAATAGTAACAAACTTTGAATAAAGTTAACTTTTCCATCAATGCAAAAATGTTCTACAAGTTGCCTCCCTCTAAGAAAATTACACTGAAATTCTTTTCCTCAAACTGAAGATGTCTCTGATTTAGTTTCAGTAATTAATTCAGTCAATTGTATTAATACCCAATTATTCTTACACCATTTTGAAATATGTAAGGACCTTAGTCCATACAGATATACCTTTACTACAGTAACTTTAAATGTATCCCAGCCTTAGTCTATGGAATAATGATTCAACACTGTGTTTGTACCTTTATTTCACAAACTTCTTTTCCCGTTATCTAATTACTCCCATAACCTTCAGAAAGATTGTTCTATTCCAGGGATTTTAATCTTCCACATGACTATGCAAGAGTATATGGGATGACTACCCATTCAGAATGAAAACAGCAAGATTTCACATACTCGCATTTTTCACTAACTACTTCCTTTGGTTACAGAAACCTGACATAAAAAGGAAAAGCAAGGATCTGATTAGACAAAGCATCACAGCCTTCCACATGCAGTATCACATCCACCTTATAGCCAGACTCAGGAGTAGTCAGATGGGAAACATTCCTTTTCAAAGGTACACAATGGGGAAACTGAGCCAGAAAGATCCCATCCCATGTCCTTTCAACTTTTTCTAAGATGCAAACCTCCACCTGTAGCAATGACATTCTCTCAAGTAGCTAAAGGCCTCTCCCCCAGATGGTGAGTTATTGAGCTCAGAAAACAGTTTGTTATAGTCCCATAACTTTTTATATCAGAGGGCAAGTTTCATTAATCAAAGCTTTATCAGGACTCACATTTAAATTTTAGATTTGTCCTAAAAGCCAATCACTAGAGATCGTTTCTACATACTTGCAAATTCTCAGCTAACCAAGTTCCTTGTTTAGGGACTGCATATATGAAAGTTTACCAATTTGATACACTTGACTTAAATTTTGATGGATGCCCTTTACATAGAGACTACAACTTTAAGAAAGCAAGTTTACCCAAGTTTCGAGGCTGGCTGTTTCTAACTTTATGCTGCTTAGGTAATGCTTCCAGACTTTCCAGTCCCAGGGGCCCAGGGTCATTACCTGTGGGGCCCTTACTGTAGTGGTTGCCCCTTCCCTTCATTTCCTTCCTTTTACCATAACCTTCCTATGGGGGAAGGTTAAGCTCTCTCTTCTTATCTTGACTAAGGAGGAGGAAACTGGGGGAGGGAATGAGGAGACTGTAAGGATGCTGTTTCAAAACTCTTTACTCAATCTCAGAATTTCCAGAGAATGCTAAGAAGCCTTTAGCTGTCCCAACTTTTTCACCTCTACTCAAAAATTTAGAATGTGGCATTGAATAAGACTACTGTCCTTTCTTAGGGTGCTTAAAAGATGAACCAATGGCTCTGTTTCTTTGAAAGTGCCCATTTAAGGCCGATCCAAGGACAATATTTCCCTTTCTTAAAAACAGCTTACAATTTATCCTGATATTATTAATTCCTAAATACCCCCCAATTCCTAAATTCTCTGGTCACAAAACCTCTTGCACCTAACTGACAAAAATTACAAGAGGAGATCTTAAACAAGGCCTTTTCATAATGATAAAGTTTCCTTTCACAAACATACTTTTGTAAATACTTGATTTAATTTAACAACATTTAGACTAAAAGAGAAATTGCTTTTCTAACACAGATGATATAATTGTTTACCAAGTTACACAATTTAGAAATATAATAATGCCCTAAACATTATTATCTATTTAAAACTTAAAAGAACTCATTATCAATTTAGGTGAATACATTTCTAAATTACTTTGCATAAAGAATCATTCATCTCATCATTAATATGTGGAAACTATAACTTTAAACCACTGTGTGTGTATGTATGTGTGTGTGTGTGTGTGTGTGTGTATAATAGCCAAGATTTCAAATGGAAAATCTTCTATCATAGTAAATATTAGTAGTAGTATTATTATTACCTATTTATAACTAAGCAGTTTCAAATTATCAAATTTTTACTACTTCCTTTTAAAAAAATCAATTCATATGCAACAAAATCTAGATTAAAAATTGCTTTAACACCATTTCTACCTCACAATGGTCTCTCAAATTTTACAATCTAAAAGAACTTTAAAAATACAGTACAATTTAGAAATACAGTACTCATAAACAATAAACTTCAGATGATATAAATTGCATTTCCAAATGATCACATATAGAAATTATTGATTTTATTACTTTTTTTATTTAAAAACCACTTCAAAGTTGTCAGGTATGAAACAATTACATTGAATTAGAGAGATAATAATAATGTTGTGTCCAACATATGCCAGTCGTGTTAAGCACTTTACAATCATAATGAAATAACAACATTTAACGTTTTAATTACATACATATAGATTTTGAGTCCAATACTCCTGGCCTTTTAAAAGGAAATATTATCCACAAATTCATATATTGCCTTAAAAAGACATGTGGCTATAAATTCCCAGTTCTGAATAATGTTTCTTCTATTTCCTTAAAAAGCTGAAGTCCTGCCTCCCTTTTAGACTTCAGATAAAGAGCTGTTTTAGGCATTTCAACCCCTTACACATTCTTTTGGGAAAGTTTTTAAAAAGGTTTGAATCAGATTAGCTAACGTGTTTAGCCCAGACAAAATACCTAAGGAATTTGAATCAATGCTGATAGGATAGGCCATCTTCCTTTCCAAGCAGACACCATTGGAGCTTGATAATTAATAATAGTAATAACTACAAATCACAGTTCCATAGTCAATACCCTCCCCCAGATCCATCTTGAAAGGTGAATAGACATAATTCCTCCTAATTTTCCATAACTTTGTCTGTTGCTCATCAAATCAGGCTACAAATTTTTATTTTCAGCCCCTGACCTTGCAATCTTTCAACATCCCCAAATCATCTAAAGATGGATGGGGGAGGGAGTGGCTGAGAGTGAGTAGGCTCCCTGCTCAATGTTGCCCCACCCCCACCTAAACCATTCCTTTTCCTTTTCTAACATCCATATTTCAGGCACTAAAACCCCCAGGTCTCATCTAGTATAAAGTCCTTACCTCTCTTCACCCACAGGAGCATTCATCAGTGGGATCCCCTCCTTTATTTCCTCTCTTTTTGATCTTTCCTCCCTCTTCTTTGACCAGTCGCCCAGTAGGTTCTTCAATTCCTGAGACCACAGAGGTCACCTTACCTTCATTTCTAGTCCTTGATTTGATCTCAGCACACTACTCACTCCACTCTATCTCCCTGCTTCCTCCCGTGTTGCAATGCAATATCACAGAAGAAGCATTCCCCTGCAGGCAGGGTATCACCAGGTTCTGTCTATAATGCCCTCTGTCCACATCTTCACTGTTACCACTCCCAGAGTTCCACCTCCAACCCTGTCTCTTTGTTGACATTTAGAAAGAAGTTTCTCATTGGTGTCTGTTGTCACTCTGTTTCTAATGCTGGCTGCATTTATTCACTCCACCTGTATTTCTATCGTTTGGGGTGTTTGAGATACAAATAATTTCTTCAGTTGTATTTTTCTTTCTTAAAAAAAATGTCTTAAACTCTTCTTTATTACTGAATAGCCTTCTTTTGTCCCAAATGGTTAGGTTCAGACTTGCAGCATAGGTCAACCTAGGCTGCATCCTGAGTTCCAGGGTTCTTCAGAACATATTATTCCATTCTGTTCCCTCTTCTTCTTTCTAGTGAATTCAAAATAGTCTTGCATTATTCAAATGCCCTTTCTTTTGCATTTGAAGGTCTTTCTCCTGATGTCTTACTGAACTTATTGTTTCTGAATTGAGTTGTTAAATTTAATCACTATGAGTCTTGGAGTTTTCAGTCTTGATTTTTTTTCTGGAGACAAATTTTGAATTCTTTCCATTGGAATTTCATTTTCTATGTTCTAAAGTTCTGGACAATTTTCTTTTATTTTTCCTTTATTGTGATATTAAGATCTTTTTCCTATCATGTTCTTCTGGGAGACCTATGATCCTTAGGTTGTCTCTATGCGTCCTGTCTTCAAGATCCATGTGTTTTGCTTGTGAGTATATTTACTTTTAATGTTCTCATTTTTGCTTCTCTTCTAGTTGTCTTGTACTTGTATGCATTTGCATTCTCAATCTATTGCTCTCTCTTTTATTTCTTTGGTGAGACTTACCATTACAGATTCAAGTTTTTCTATTTTGCTCACTATTTTTGCATAGGCTATAAACTCTGCTCTCGTAATTCTCATTTCTCTTTTAAGTCACTCAAGAACAGTGTGTTATGGTTTAATGTTCTCAAATTCCATAGGATCCTCCATCTTATCAAGTGTTGGATCATTTTCCTTCGGATTTTTTTTCCCCACGGTCTTTATTGAACTTATTTATTAGATCTGGAGGCCTTCCTTCTGTTATTGTTTTTCCTGCTGATTTATCTGCTTATGTTCAAGGTCTTTCAGGCAGTGTCACTATTGCTACCACCACATTTTTTCTGACAGCACCTCCTCCAAACATTTTTATTTTTTTTTCTTTTGCTCATTTGTCCTTTCCACTGCCTTCCATCCACTGAGCGATTTTTTTAATTGAAAAAAAAATAAAGCCCTCAGTCATACATGCATAGTACAGCAACACATTGGCCATATATGAAAATATATATCTCTTTCTGCATTTTGACTTCATCACCTTTCTGACAGGAGGCGAGTGGCATGTTTCATCTCCATTCTTTTGGACTCATAGCCTATCACTGGATTGCTCAGTTCTAAAGTCTGTTAAAGTTGTTTTTCCCTATGATGTTGTTATCATCATATATGTTGTTTTAGTTCTACTCATTTTGCTCTGCATCAGTTCAGAGAGCTCTTCCCAGTTTGCTTTGAAACTGTCCATTTTATGATGAGCAGGTGGATTTCAGAAAAAGCTGAAAAGGCTTATATGGACTAATACAAACTGATGTGACTAGAACCTGGAGAATATTATACACAGTATCAGAACATCATGCAATGATCAACTATGATTGACCTAGCTCTTCCCAACAATACAATGATGCAAGACAATTCTAAAAGACTCATGATGGAAAATGCTATCCACATCCAGAGAAAGAACTATGGAGTCTGAATGCAGATCGAAGCAGACTATTTTCACTTTCTTTTGTGTAGTTCTTTTCTTTTGGTCTGTTTCTTCTTTCACAACATGACTAATATGTTTTACATGATTGCATATACATAGCCTATATCAAATTGCCTACCATCTTAGGGAGGCGATGGTGAGGGAGGGAACTCAAAATTTGTTAAATGAATGTTTAAAATTGTCTTTACATGTAATCGGAAAAAATAAAATGCTACTAAAAAGTAATTGTCCACTTTATTGTCTCTTATGGTTGCAATGTAGGGGTCCTGGGGGGGTCTGCCTCAAAAGAATTCAACCATTCAAGCCTTCTTTCAGTCCAAGTAGTGAGTTTATTAAGACACTGATTGGGTGGGCGAGATTCCTAGTGAGTCTATGGTATTTGTGACACCAATACCAGTGAGCCAGATTTTAAGAATCTGTGCATTTTAATGAGGATAAGGTTGATATTTTACACAGAAAGGCTGTGGGAAGATCTGGATAAGATTAAGGAGTAGCAAGTAGCCTGGGGTGGGCCAGTGGTCCAAGTGTAGACAGTGAGGACCAGAACAAAAGGATGGTTAAAAGGATTATGCTGGCATGGGTCAAATGCCTCAGAGAAATGCCAGGGACTTGGTTGCTGAAATTTGTGGGAAAGTTCAAAGGCTTTTCCTTTTTGGGAGTCCCATTAGTGCCCTATCATTATATCACAATAATATTCTGTTATATTCCTGTGCCACAATTTGTTTAGCCATTCCCCAGTAGGAGGACACTCTCTAGTTTCCAAGTTTTGTCTACCACATACAGAACTGCTATAAACACTCTTGTGCATATAGTTCCTTTTCTTCTCTCTTTGGTTGCTCTGGAACATAGGCCTAGTGGTGGTAAGGTGGGTCAAAGGGCACAGCTTAGTAACTTTTGGTGTGTAGTTCTAAATTGCTTTCCAGAATAACTGAACCAAGTTCTAACTCCACCACAGAGCACTAAGGCTCCCATTTTCCCACACTCTTCCATCATTTTTCATTTTCGTTTTTTGTCATCTTTGCCAGTCTGATGTGTGAAGCAGAACAACAAAGTTGCTTTAATTTGCATCTCTCCAATTATTCAATATTAGAAGGGTTTTTCACATGGTTGTTGATAACTTGAATTTCTTGCTTTGAAAACTACCTATTGGAATTCTTTGACCATTTATCTATTAGGGAATGGTTCTTAGTCTTATAAATGTGAATCAATTCCTCAGATAGCTTGGATATGGGACCTTTATTGCAGAAACTTGCTGTAAAGATGTTTCCAGTTACTTATTTCCCTTCTAATTTTAAAATGATATTAGATTTATGTGAAAAAATGTTCCATTTTATGTAATCAAAACTGTCCATTTTATCTTATGTGAGCCTCCATATAACTTGTTTAGTCATGACCAGGCTAGCCACAAGGTACAAAGACAGAAAGGTATAAGGTACATGTTACCAGGACAGGTAGGTGGTGCCATAGTGCATAGAGTACCAGGCCTGGAGTCAGAAAAAAATTATCTTCCTGAGTTCAAATCCAGCCTCAGGCACTTAGTAAGTGTGTGACCTTAGGGAAGTCACTTAATACTGTTTGACTCTGTTTTCTCTCCTGTAAAATGAACTGGAGGAGGAAATGGCAAACCACTTTGTATCTTTACCAAGAAAACCCCAAATGGGGTCATGAAGAGGCAGACACAGCTAAAAACAACTGAACGGCAAAAATGACATATTATCAGGGGAGTGATGTGGGGTCACTTAGAGACAGAGATTCTGAGCACTAAAAGTCAATATGACTTCATCAGGATAAGGTCAGGGCAGACTCAGCTCATTGTCTTTTTTGTCTGGGTGACTAGCAGACATGTGATGATGATGATGATGATGATGATGACTGTGCCAACAATAACAATCATGGTAGCCAGCGTTTCTGGAGTGCCTTAAGATGCTCAAGGAGCTTTACGTATATTATTTTATTTAACCCACACAATAACCTTGTCCAGTAGATGCTATTACAATTCTCTAAGAGTTATGGAACACTTTACATGCATTATTTCATTTCAATATAAGATTAAACTTGTGAGAGCGGTGTTATTATGATTCCCACTTCACAGATGATGAAAGCAAGGCTCCGAGAAATTAAAATATTTGTCCTACATTGCATAACTATCATTTTTATGACACTAAATCCATTTTCAACTTGCGTTGTGTTTAAACTGGCATCGATGAAAGAGATTTTTGCTTCTTCATTAGTGTGTACATGTTCCATCCTTCATGCTTACTTTAGCACCTATCTCACATGACAGCAGTGGTGTGAATATGTGATGAAATAATTGACACAAAAAGACAAAGACGCGGGGCTAGGCAAGTCATATAGTCAGGCTATAGACTGATTTTAATGGAGTTACTGACAGTATTTTATACAGGTTAATTGCTGAGTCATCCTGATTTCAAAGAAGAGTACAATAAAGCATTGGTTAAGTTTTTTATCTCCTTGTTCCTTGGAGTGAGACATTATTTTTCCTCAAGGCTAACCAAATTGAAACATTTATGTTCTCTCCTATATAGATAACCAGACTGAAACATTTCTGTCATCTCCCATATAGATAATCAGCTACAAAGGCGGGTTTTCTTTGCCGAGTCTTCTTATCCTAAAACTGGCCCTGCCATGCATAGACTCATCCTCAATTGACCCTGCCTTGCAAAGATCTAAGAGGCCTAAACAGGATATAGCTGTCCTCTCTGCTTAAGATTTTAAATATGTTTTAAATATTTTAAATAACTATATTTTTAAATACTATATTTTTAATATTTTAAATACTATATTAGGATGACGACTCTACCAAATCTTAAGTTTTGTTTTGTCTCTAGATGTAATTAGTTTAATTGAGGTAATATTATCTTGTCCTCCAAACTGGCTTTTTAAAGGTTTATAATTTCTATTGCATTCACTGCAGAGCATTTTAGCATTAACATTCCTCATGTTTTCACTCAACTGTTATACCGAGTTTTATAGACAGCATCTGTATAAATGGCTTATATGTGTTTAAACTCTGTCTATGCCCATGCAGAACTTAAGTAATAAGTTGTATGCTGTTTGTACCACCACACACACAAAAAAAGCAACATATCTATGATCAACAGTTAGAGTCAAGAACATAAGCCACTCTAACGGACAAGGGAGACAGCATGCCTCAGATGGAAATGCATTGACACTGAAGTCAGAAGACCTGAGGTGAAATCCCGCCTCTGAAAATCAGTACCTTTGTAACCTGGAAAAAGTCATTTCAAATCCCCAGGTGTTGGTTTCCTTCAATGGGGGTGGAGAGAATTAGCTCGAATGGGGGGTGGGGACGGTTAAGCTAGATGAATCCAGATTGATCCAGATAGATACATCCAGACATCAGATTCTACAACAAAGGAACCATGTCACCAAAAAACTCCTGATCTTCTCCCACCACCACTCCGAAGCCCACCAGCCAATTAAGCATCGATTTATCTATTGCTGGGACTGTCATCCTTCTAACCATCCAATTTCTCAATTTGGAAGTCATCCTCAACTATTTCCCATCACACACACACACACACACACACACACACACACACACACACACACACACACTCATATCCAATCAGTTGCCAAATCTTTTCAGTTCTATGTCCAAAACATCTCTGGCCCCTCTCCCTTCCTCTCTTTTCACAAAGCAGCTCCCCTCCTCTGGGTCTATATCACCTATCCCCTGGACTGTTACAACTGACTCATAACTGGTTTTCCAGGGTCCAGGCTCCCCCTTTTCCAGTCCATCCTCCACACAGCTCCCTAAATAATCTCCCTGAAGCATGAAAACAATAGTTATCATTTAGGTAGATGCAGGCAAAGCACTTGACATATACTATGTCATTTGATCCTTACAAAAACCTGTTAGATAGGGGTTATTACTATAAAGGAAAGAACACTGAGGTGGAGGGGCATTAGGTGACTTGCCCATAATCCCACATCTGGTAAATGAGGCAGGATCCTGAAGCAAGATTTAAGTGCAGTACTCAGTCCACTATTCCATAAATCTGACCAGATCACTCCCCTTGTCCAGAAACCTCAGAAGCTCCCTATTATCTCTAGGATAAAATTCAAATCCTTGAGATTAGCACTTATAACCCTGTGCACTATGGCTCCAGGCCATCTCTCAAGAGTCACTGAAAGGCTGTTGTTGTTTCAGTCTTGTCAGACTCTTTGTGACCCCATTCGGAGTTTTCTTGGCAAAGATACTGGAGTGGTTTGCCATTTCCTTCTCCAATTCATTTTGTAGACAAGTAAACTGAGGCAAACAGATGAAGTGACTTGCCCAGGGTCACACAGTTAGTAAGTGTCCGAGATCAGATTTGAACTCTGGTCTTCCCAACTCCACACCTAAAACTCTATTCACTGCTCCACCTAATCCAAATTTCAACAAAGCTTCTTTTTAAAATATTTCACACTATTTACATGGAGAAGATCAAGAGAGATGGCATAGACCACAATACAATAAAATAGATGAGACATTGGGTGAATAGCCAGACCTGAAGAGGAGTGGGTTAGGTTTTTTTTAATGGTTTTGTGTAAATGTAGCCGCAGGTCTCTAGTGGAGTGCCCCAGGCATCTGTGCTTGACATGCAACCATTTAACATTTTTACCAATGACTTCAATAAAAGCATAGAGCATAATCTCATAAAATTTGGAGGTCACACAGACCTGGAGGGACAGCTAGCAGTGGACAACAAAAACAAAATCCAGAAGGATCTTGGAAGGCTAGAACAAGGGTGAGGAACCTGTGGCCTTGAGGCCACATGCAGCCCCGTAGGTCCTCAAGTGCAGCCCTTTGACTGAATCCAAACTTCACAGAACAAATCCCCTTAATAAAAGGATTTTTTTCTGTAAAACTTGGACTCAATCAAAAGGCTGCACCTGAGTACCTAGAAGGCCACATGTGGCATTGAGGCCTCAAGTTCTTCATCCTTGGGCTAGAATATTGAGCAAAATCTAATTAGATGAAATTCAACAAGCAGAAATATAAATTCTTATGCAAGTGTACCCAAGAAAAGCTTCTCAAGTATGAGATATGGGGGGAGGCATGGATAAGCACTATTCATTCACAAAAGAATCCAGATTTCAGTGAACTACAATATGTGTCATCAGCATGAATTGTCAGCCACAAAAGGTAAATATAATCTTGGCTACACTGTAAGGGGCAAAGTTTCTAGGGACAAGGAATTATGTACTTCCTAGGCTTACTCACTGTACTCTGCCCTCATCAGACCTGATCTTTTGAACAATGGTGTTCAGTCCCTTAAGATGAAGATTGATAAGCTAGTGTCCAGAGAAAGGCAATCAGAATGGTGAAGTGTCTTCACTCTATGACATGGGAGCATCAGGTGAAGGCACTGAGCATGTTTAGCTTGGAAAATAAGAAGACACAGGGGTGAAATGAGAATTGTCTTCCAATGATCCCAAGACTTTCCTTAAGAAGATGGGATTGGATTGGTTTGGTTTTGTCCTCAGAGGGAAGAACAAGGAGTAATGTTTGGAATCTGTCAAAAAGAAAGCTTAGGGCTGATGTCAGGAAAGCTTCCTAAGCATTTAAGCTGTCCAAAAGTGCACTGGGGCCCCTCAAGAGGAAGCAGAATGCCCCTCCTTGAGGGTCTTCATGTCAACCACTCGTCATGTATATCATAGTGGGTATTCCATTTGTGCTAAGGTTAGACTAGGCTAGTTTGGAGCTCCCTTCCAACTCTCCAATTCTGGGATTCTGTCAAGGTCTTGCTGTGTGTAGTTTTTATGCTTCACTCTGGGAGAGATGCAAAGTTGAGCTAAGACATTGTTCCTGTGATCACAGAGGTTCCAGTCCATAAAGGGAAAAGACCTAATTTCGGGTAATTATTTATAGCAAGGATTACTAGTCTTTCTCTTTTGCCATGAGGAGGGTGGTGACTAGAAGGGGGTGACAAATGGTTTTTCTTCCTCTTCTAGATATTTTGGGAAGTAGCTCTGGGTTTTCTAAATAACTCTGTGAAGCCACCAAAGGGAAGGACAGGGAACTTGGAGTCAGTTGGGAAAAGAGTGGACTGTCCCCCTGGGCTTGAGACTGAGGAGGAGCTGTTCATGTGAGCAGGAAACATACACACACACACACACACACACACACACACACACACACACACACATTTTAAGCATTGGGGAAGAGAGAACACAATCTATAATAAGCCACAATGAGCCTGAATTTATTTTTCTTCTGCTTGACATCATCCCAAAAGCTACATTTGTCACTGTAAAAAAGACAGAGGCCCTAAAAAAAAAGAGGGAGCCCTAAATTCAAAATATCAGCATCACAGGTTCAATATGAGAAAGGCTTGTCTGAATAACAATTAATCGGGAAAAGCTCTGGGGTTTTATTTACCCCGTTTGTATTTCGTTTATACAGTTGTTTGCACGTGGTCTCTCCACTTAGACTGTGAAGTCATTGAGAGCCGGGACTGTTTTTTGCTTTTCTTTGTACCCTCAGAGCTTAGTAAGTGTTTAACACATAGTAGATGCTCAAAAAATGCTTGTCCACTTGACGAATTCAATGTGAGTCACTAGTGGGATCTGGCAGCCAGAGAAACTAGACTACAATTCTATAAGAGAGACTGAAGGTCCTTTCTGTAGGTCGATGTTCAGTAAAAAAAGGAGTTTCAGCTCCTAATAGAACCAAAGTCGGCTTTAGAGGTTGGTTTTTCTTTTTTTTTCCCACAAAACTCCCAAAGCGCAAAAGCCTGGAAAAAGGCGGTCACTTAGAGCAGCTAGGTGGCACAGTGAGTAGAGCACTGGCCATGGAGAGGAGCTGAGTTCAAATCCAGTCTCAGACACTTGACACACGACACACTTACTAGCTGTGTGACCTTGGGCAAGTCACTTAACCCCAATTGCCCTGCCTTCCCCCCTCCAAAAAAAAAGAGAGAAAAGAAAAGCTTGTTACTTTATCTTGTGCTAAAGAATCCTTCCCTGCCATAACTGTCCATATCACTTTCACTTTCATTCGACTTAAAAAGGAAGATTCTCTCTTTTAACCCAAAGAAAAAAATCTTGAGATAAGGAAGGAGGGTAGAGGGAAGAAACAAGATCGTTGCTAGGGTTAGAGACCAAAGAAACACCTTGTTCAGTGGGCAAAGTTTGATTTGCCTGAGCACTGTGGGCTAGTCTGAATGATTGGTAGAATCTGGTGCCTGTGAAGACATCATCAGTTTGCTGAATATGTATTCCACCTTCATAGATGGAACTGTCAGCTTCTTGAAAAGGGCCTGAGTCAGCACAAGCAATGGCTTTGCTGCATCCCCATCTGGGCTAGCAAAGTGCTTCTTTCCCTCAGGACTTCCTATGTAAGAATGATGCTCTTAGAGAAAAGAACCTTAGGGCCCCCTAAAGTCACATAGCCCCCTTAAAAAGGGTCCTTAGTCCTTGATCTTTTCATTTGTTCCTTTCCATTCATGGTGCAGGAAATGGAGTCCCCATTCTAAGCAAAGAACCCAAGCCATGGGGATCCAAGAGTCCAGGGATCCAAGTGAGCCCAGCATCAATGCCATGGAAAACAAGGACCCAGGACTCCAGCCCAAAAGAAGCCGACAGCCATGCTGGCATCGGACTTGAATTTGGTGGAACCAATGCTATATAGGAACTGAGCTAAATTGTGAAGCCAGCCCCCCACTCCCATCCAGAGACTGATGTGGTTTAAGGGAAATTATGCCCCTGAGGTGCTGGGGGACTTTGTACTTTATTCTGGGTATATCTTTGAAGTAAATCATTCTTTGTAAAAGATATTAGACATTACCTAATGCCTAATGGAATGTTAAATGGAAATGGAGCTGCTAATCACAGGCTGCTAAAATAGAGGAGATATAGTCAATGAAGGTGCAAGCTAATGGCAAAGAGATTCCCCAACCCTCAGTGTGGGGAAGAAGGAGCCCCTAAGGCCCTCCTGCTTTATAGCATGGTTCTTTCAAAGGAAACCATTAGTGGGTCCCTCTGCTCCCAGAGACCCAAATGCAACTGGTATTGACCCAAACCCTTTCAAAGGCACTGACAGTTCTGGATATACATTCAATGTAAAAGGGCTCCTACCAGCTGTGGGAGGCCAACCCAGAATGTTTGTGCATGCTCCAGTTCTCACAATTCTCTCATAACTAGCTCCCTAGCCTGTTCCATATGGAAAATTACACAACCATTCTAACTGTGTGCACTATAAATTTATGTTGCATCACCTCAACTGGGCCCTCACTGCTTCTAGGAAATCCTACTAGCCCTCCCTTATCAATCCCACTCTCCTCCATGGCTCTTTGAGTATTTCCATCCTTCCTTGAGCCTCCCATGGCTCTCCCTCCCCCCACTCTCTCAGCTAAGAGCCTTGTTTCATAATTTACAGAAATAATTGAGCATTGACCATGAGCTCTGTTTTCTCCTGTCTTCCTCATCTTCTATCAATTAGATGCTTTCTGTCCCTTTCTTCTCTTTCACCCTTCATCTCACATGATGAGGTGGCCTTACTCCTTACCAAGGTTAACCCCTCGGCTTGTTCAAGTGGTCCTGCTCCATCCCCTCTCCTCCAATACACTGCCCCCTCTGTCATCCCCAATCTCTCATTTATTTTCAATCTCTCCCTTTCTACTGACCCCTCCCCTACTGCCTACAAACATGTCCATGTCTCCTCCATCCTGGAAAAACCATCACTTGATCCGTCTATCCTGGCTAACCAGCATCCTATATTGCTTCTGCCATTTGTAGCTAAGCTCTCCAAAAAGGTCACCTCCAGTAGGTGCCTCCACTTTCTCTCCTTCTTAACCACTTGCTATCTGATTTTCTGACCTTATTCTAATGAAACTGCCCTCTCCAAAGTTAATAATGATGACTTAGTTGCCAAATCCATTGGCCTTTTCTCAATCCTCATTTTCCTTGGCCTCTCTGCAGCCTTTGACACTGTTTATCACTCTCTCTTCCTTGATACTCTCCAAGTCGTCCTGGTTCTCCTCCTATCTCCCTGACTGCTCATTCTGTGTCTCCTTTGCTAGATCCTCAGCCAGATCATGCCCTCTAACCACTAGAGTCCCTCAAGGTTCAGTTTTATACCCTCTTCTCTTCTCTCTCTACACTACTTCATTTAGTGATCTCATCAGCTCCCATAAATTTAATTATCACCTCTACGCTGATGATTCTCAAATCTACCTTTCCTGCCCCAACCTCTCTGCTGCCCTCCAATCTCACCCATCCAACTGCTTTTCAGACATCTCAAACTGGATTCCAGTACACATCTTAAATTCAATATGTCCCAAACAGAACTCCTGATATTTCCCCCTAACCTTTCTCTCCTCCTACCTTCTTCTTACTATAGAGGGCAGCATTACTCTCTTGGTCCCCCAGGTTCCCAACCCAGGAGTCACCCTGGACTTCTCACTCTCTCTCACCCCCCCCATATCCAATATGGTGCCAGGGCCTGTTGGTATCACCTTTGCACCATCTCTCAAATATACTTTCTTCTCTCCTCTAATACTGCCCCCACCTTGGTACAGGCCCTCATTCCTGGACTATTGCAGTAGCTGCTGGTGGGTCTGCCTGTCTCAAATCTATCCCCACTCCAGTCCATCCTCCATTCAGCCACTAAAGTGTAGGTCCCATCATGTCACACCAACACACCTGTACTCAATAAGCTTCAATGGCTCCCTATTACTTCCAAGAGTAAATACAAAATACTCTGTTTGGCATTCCAAACCCTTCATAACCTAGCACTCTCCTGCCTTCCTAGTCTTCTCACACCTTACTCATCAATACATCCTCTCTGATCCACTGGCACTGGCCTCCTGGCAATTCCACAAACAAGACCCTCCATCTCTGGGCCTGAATATTTTCTCCACACCTGGAATGTTCTCCCTCCCCTGCTCTGACTACTGATCTCCCTGACTTCCTTTAAGTCACAACTACAATCCCACCTTCTACAGGAAGCCATTCCCAATCCCTCTTAATCCCAGTGACTTCCCTCTGTTATTTCTTATTTATCTTGTGAGGTATATGAGTGTTCTAAGAGGACTAGTACCTCTGGTGTGAGGGCTGCTGAGACCTTTTCAGGGCTGCTCATCCACCTTTGGTATACAATTTTCCACTCAACTCTCACCTGTGTCTCCAAGACGCTGTAGTATGCACAATGGTCACAATCTGGTAAATTGTCTTGGCAGATGGGCTAAACAAGGCTGAAGATAACCACTGGGCCTCAAACCTACCAATGAGTTAGGGGGAGCATCTACCCCAAGCATGTGAAGATTTTCCCCCAGTTGGAATGGGACAATGAGGACAATTTGTTCCAGCAGCTATAAAGGCGTCTGAAGCAGCTATGGAGCACTTGGAGCTTGGTCAGATATCAAAGATGTCAAGGTTACCCGCTGCATCCCCAGCCATCCTGACTTTTGTCTTGCCAGTGGACTTTGATGACTCTGGAAAAGAGAGGCCAATGACTTTGTGCAAGTCATGTAAATCCAATTCACCCATGAATTAAGATATCACCCTGTGATGTCATTGGTCCTCTTTCAAAATGAAGGACAAACATCTATCCTGTATATAGCTTACACTGTATATATTTCTTTGCATGTTGTATCCTCCATTAAACTGTAAGCTAGGACTGTCTTTTGCCTCTTTTTGCATCTTCAGAGCTTAGAAGTGTCTGACACATAGTAGGCATTTAATAAATGTTAATTGATTAATTGATGACATCATCTTAGCCAAATGATAGTGTCAGCACATGCACCAGACCCCCATTGCACATATGTCATTATTCATTTATCCATTCCCCAGCAAGATAGGAAGACATCCCCTTAGTTTCTAGGTTGGGTCTACTATGAAAAGAGCTGCTATAAATACTTGTCTGTCTTTGGGCTCTTTGGGATGTAGGCCTAGTAGTGGTATGGATTTCTGCTGTATTAGAAGAAGACAACTGATTAGGGAAGGGGTGGCTAGGGAAGTTAACTTTGCTTCAATAGTGAATGGTACCATTTATTTTTACTGGGTTTGTTACTGGTAAGAAACTTACTTCTCAAATTCAGATCATGCAAATTCAAACCAGCTTCTGGCTTTAGAGAACTGCCTGGAGCATGGAGAAGTGTCACACAGTCAGTAAGCATTAGAGATGGGATTTGAACCCAGATCTTCCTGACTCTACCTTGCCATGCTGCCTCTCATAGAATAGATGATGCACCAGATAGCTCATTGACATGCCCTTTTTAGAAGCAGCAGTTGATTTGATTTCTTGATTATTTGATTGAAGAGACTGGGGAGTAAAAGAAGGAACCCAGAAGCATCAGGTAGATGACAAGAGTGGCCATGCTGGGGACATGTGGCTTGGGGTCTGGGATATAGAGGTCCACATAAATTTGTACCCATTCAGTTACAAATCAAGACATCTGACTGAGCCCTAGAGCAAGAGTCCCAAGTGGAGTAACTTCCCCAGGCACTAGGGCCCTGTATTCTGGAGGTCCAGCACAGACACATTAGGTGGACAGTACCAATCCAGGGGTGGAGAAGCCTGAGTAGATTAATGCAGAAAAATACCTTCATTTCCATTGTTGAAAGATTAACTAGACTGGTAGATCAGGGCAATGCTCTGGACATAGTACGCTTCTCTAGCACCTGCCCCTCACCTCCTCCAGAGGGCTCCCAGAAGCTGCATCAAGTGTGGGCACTTCACTGGGCACCACTGACTCAATACCAGAGCTCACATGTCCCATTGTGTTAACATTTACCAGGTCAATCAGAGAGCAAATTAGTTCAAAGAAAATCATCATCACAAGAGTGCAGCAAAATAATTAACAAGAAAGATTCCCCCTTTACACCCTTCTACTGAGGGTTCCACCAGTCCATCAGCAAGCATTTATTAAGCACTTACTATGTGCCAGCCACTGTGCTAAGATCTGAAGAAACAAAGAAAGGCAAAAATAGTGCCTGCCCTTAAGGAGCTCATGGTCTAATGGGGGTGAAAACCATAATGGGATTTTAGCGGAGACTTAAAAGAAGCTAGGATAGCCAGGAGGTAGGGATGAGCAGGGAGAGCATCCCAAGTAGAAGGGACAGTCAGTGAAAATGCTGGGAGTTGGAAGATGGAGTGCCAGGAACAACAAGGAGGTCACTCAACAATAGAGTATGGGAAAGGCAATAAAGAAAAATGGGGAGGAAGGTAGAAGAAAGGCAGGAAGGAGCCAGGTTGTGAGGGGCTTTAAATGTCAAGCAGAGGATTTTATATTTGATCTTGGAGATAGTAGGGAGCCATTGAAGTTTATTGAATAGGGGTTGTCATGATCAGAACTGTGCTTTAGGAAAATCACTGTAATGGATAGATTGGAGCGGGGAGAGACTTGAGGCGGGATATAGCAATAGTACAAGAATGAGATGATGGTGGCCTGGACCAAGGTGGGCAGGGTCAGAGGAGAGGAGGGGTTGTATGTAAGAAATACTAGCAATGGGGAAGAGAACATGGAGCTACTTAAGATTCCAATGCCCCAGAGTCCCTGATGTCCTCTAGTGAGGCTCTCTATTGGGTCTCTGCCACCTGCTGGTCATCAGCTACTGTGTGGCTTCTTGTGGAAGGAAACAGAGGAACATAGGTTTAGAATTGTAGGCCAAAGTCTCTATTTTGCAGATAAGAAACTGAGGCTCAAAAGTGACTTACCTAGGGTCACACAGCCATAAATGTCTGAGGTTGGGTTTGTACCCATGAAGATGAGTCTTCCTGATTCCAAGTCCAGTGCTCTATGCACTACAGCGCCACCTAGCTGCCCTTAAGCATTTAAGTTTGTCTTTTGAACACTCGGGCTATCTCCTGCAAACTTTTATCATCTGAAATTCCTTTTAACCCATACCCTGGGGTCTCTAGCCTGGCTCTAGTAGATCCTTGGGATCTCACTTAGCAAAGGAGCTGGGTGGAGCTGGAAGGTGAAGAGTCTTTTTAGTTCCCATAATGCCTCTGGTTGCCATGCAAATCACCTCAGGTAAAGGGCCAGATTGGAACAGGTTAAAAAAAAGAAAAAAGAAAAAACTTTTCTCTGCTCTACTTTCTCTCCAAAAGCCAAAAACAAAATCACCATACTTCCTGCCCTTAGGTTTCAGCAAGACATTGCATTAGGCCACAGTTCTGTTGCTATCTCTCCCTGTAGAAAAGCTAGGAAGATATAAACTGAATAATACTTAAATATGGGCTTTTGGCTCTGGGTAAGGAAAAACTCCCAAAGTGACACTGGCTGGTAGTGAGTTCACTGTCACTGGAGGTCTTCAGGTAGAGCCTGGATGATCACTTGCTGAGGACAGTGTAGATTCCTGCACGGCTGGAGTTAAATTAGATGAGCTCTCAGCTCTCCCTATAAATTCTATATCAAAGAGACCAATCTAGCTTGAATAGAGGGTTTGTGTAGGAGCTAGAACCTTGAGTGCCAAGCAAGGAATTTGGACTTTACCCTGAGGCAGTGAGTTGTCAAATCTGATTATGGCATAGATTGGCTCTACTAGCTTCTGGAAAATGGGTATGATAATATTCCATCTCATGGGTTTGTTATGAGGAAAGTGATGTGTAAGCCTTAAAATGATAGGGAAATGTGTTATAGTTATTTTAATAATTATTATAATTATTAATTATTATCCTTTTTGTTATTCACAGGAAAGACATCAGAGGCAGCGAGGAAAGTTTTAGCAGAGGCTTCGACATATGATCTGATTTTTGACCTTTGGTTCAGGCGTGTCTGATGAGAGACTGGGCCACAGCTAAAGGATGGAGACAGAGCAGTCTTGTGGTACATGCAATGGGGAGAATTCTGAACAGAGCTCACATTCAGACTTTGTCCCTAACTCCCTATGAAATTTTGGCTAAATCCTGCCACCAGTCTACATCTCTGTTTCTTCATCTGTAAAGTTAAGCACTAATTTAGGACTGTGCCCGAAGGGCTGTAAAACCATACATACCTTTTGACCGAGCAATGCCACTACTAGGTCCGTAACCCAAAAAAGATTTTAAAAAAGGAAAAGGAAATATATGAATGGAAATATTTATAGCAGCTCTTTTAGTGGTGGCAAAGAATTGGAAATTGAGGGGATGCCCATCAATTGGTGAATGGCTGAACAAGTTGTGGCATATGATTGTGATAGAATACTATTGTCCTGTAAGAAATGATGAACGTGGGGCAGCTAGGTGGTGCAGTGAGTAGCTCACCAGCCCTGGAGTCAGGAGGACCTGAGTTCAAATATGGCTTCAGACACTTGACATACTTACTAGCATTGTGACCTTGGGCAAGTCACTTAACCCCAATTGCCCTGCCTTCCTCACTCCAAAAAGAAATGGATGATCTCAGAGGAATCTGGAAGAACTTACATGAATTGACGCAAAGTGAAGTGAGCAGAACCAGGAAAACATTGTGCACAGTAACTGCAAAATTGTATGTTGATCTAGTATGAATAGCTTAGCTATTCTCAGAAATAAAATGATCCAAGACCATTCTGTAGGACTTAGGATGAAAGGTGCTGTTCATCTCCAGAAAAAGAATTGTTAGGGCCTAAATGCAGATGAAAGATACTTTTTCTTTACTTTCTT
The DNA here is from genome assembly GCA_028646595.1 of Phalanger gymnotis. Taxonomy (NCBI): domain Eukaryota; kingdom Metazoa; phylum Chordata; class Mammalia; order Diprotodontia; family Phalangeridae; genus Phalanger; species Phalanger gymnotis. The sequence goes on from CM053622.1 coordinate 785,200,329, forward strand.
TATTTTCTTGTTTTTTTTTTCTTTTGCAGAATGACTTACATGGAAATGTGTTTCGCATGACTGCAGATGTAAAACCCATATCAAATTGCTTGCCTTCTCAATGGCAGGGGGAAGAGAAAGGGAGAGAGAATTTAGAACTCAAAATTTGAAGAAAAAAAAGAATGTTAAAATTGTTTTTATGTGTAATTAGGAAAAATAAAATATTAAAATTTAAAAACAAAATTAGGCATCATGAAATAATAGGCTGTGTAGGTGAAGAGAACCTTAGTGACCTAGTCCCACCACCTCATTTTACAGGTGGGAATGTTAAGGTTCAGAAGCTTGAAGTGACTTGCCCAAAGTCCCAAGGTAATAAGTAGGATTTAAACCCAAGGTTTCTGTGTGTTTGAGTACCTAATGGCAACAGCTGATGTTCACATAGCACTTTAAAGTTAGCAAAACATTTGATATCCTTTTTCTCATTTGCCCTTCACAATATGCATATGTATTGTGAGCCTACTGTAAGTACTAAGTACTAGTGGTATTATTATTTGCATTTTACAAATAAAGAAAATGAGGCTCAGAATTGTTAGTTCCTTGCTTATAGTCACAGAGCCAGCAAGTGCCAGTGTCAAGTTCTTTTCTGACTCTGAGTCCCAAATCCTTCTGATGCCTAGTCTGAGTCCTGCCTGGGTCACTGGGTAAGGCCTATCACCTCTTCCAACTTCATTTTCCTCATCTGCAAAGTAGTAGGTTGGATTAGAAGATCATTAAGGTCCTTCCCAGCTCTGAACATCTGTGAGAAAGAAGGAATAGCATGCCTGATTGGCCAAGGATGAGAGGGAGAAAGCAAAAATGACCCAGCTTCCACCCAAAAGTGATTTTGTTGGGGGACAGCCCAAGGACCTGAGTGCTGCCTGGGAGACATGACCCTGATTGGGAGAGAAAACACCAAGCCACAACATTTCAAAAGGGAAGAAAGGGAACACTTCAGTTTGTTAAGGATGCATTTTAAGAGAGGACCTCAAAGCTGGAGAAGAAGGTATGAGCTTTGGAATGGCCAACCAGAAATCCCGGACTTATGGGAAAGATGGCCCTTTGGGCATGTCCCTCAACTTCTCTTGTAACCCTAGAGACTGTTCAGAAAGGATTACTGGTGAGAACATACCTTCTCTCATTGCTTGAACTGACATGTTTTATCTTGAAGCACTGAAAATTTATCTTGTTATTGTGTATTCTTTCATATAATCCAGTCTGTATAATTTCCCCAATTTCTATTTGCTATTGTCTTTGATGAAGAGGTTTATTGCTCTTCATGATGATTTTTTTGTGTAGTCAGCATGCATTTAGGGAATTTGGGGTTCTAACCAAATGATGGGAAGGGGCTAAGCCGTAGGGTGTAAGCTAAGGGCTACCCTCCCCCTTAAGCAGAGAAATGGCTTTCATTCTAAACTGTAAGAGCAAGCAAAGTGGGACTTTTTACTGTTTTTTCTTGTGCAGTACTTCTCAGCACTAAGGCAATCAAGTGCCTTTGATTGAATCTTGCCTTTGTTTGTAAGAAGGCTCATACCCTTTTGCTAATTAGGTCAGGAGAGATATGAAGCCCTCAGCCTGGAAAAAGGGTATATATACTCTGAGGGTAGCCCGTAAGCTAGAACTCCCAGAACTATGGGAGGAGAGGTTTTGCTTTGGGGGCTCACTCATTAGAAGAATATTGGTGTGGAGACTCTTGGCAGCCTTTAAGGAGCCCTACCCCCCACTTTGAAAACCCAATATTGGTGATTCTCTCCCTGGTAACTATGTATGTAATGTCTTGGTCAGATGGCTAGAAGCCTGTCTGTTGATTTGTGTTATTTTGCTCTATTTATATAATTTCTGCTTGTAATTTCTGTTTGTGTTTGCTCTGAAGTTCAGGGTGCTGACTTTTTCCCCTGAATTAGGTGAATGTTATATGTATGTTTGATTAAAGTGAGATTGTAAACCCCTTAAAGTTGCTTTCCTTAGAAAAGCAGATCGGAGAATCTGTGCTAACAGCCCTTCTGTGTGCTGGTGTTGTTGGCTTTACACAGCCACAGTAGCTGCAAGCAACATTGTTCTTACATAAACCCCCAAGACTAGAAATATATTTGAAGGAAGGCAGGTAGATAAAATTCTGGCCCAATATCCCTCTTGGAGAATGGAGGAGAGATCACCCAGCCTTGGCAGTTCTGGACCTTGTTTGCCCCCTCTCCCTGACTAGGTAACTGGTGATGCCAGTATACACCTCCACAAAAGTGAGCCAGATCTCAGCTATTTCTCCATGTCACCTCCAAGTTGTATATGTATATAATTAGACAGACACTCCCACACATCTGTCTTACACAAAGAACACTGGAGGTTTAGAGCCAAGGGATCTGGAAGGCAATGAGGTACAATAGGAAGAGCATTTGGGCTTAGAACCCATGGACCTCAGTTCAAATCCTGACTCCACATGTGTGACCTTGCATAAGTCAATTCAATTTCTGGTCTTCCATCTTTTCATCTATAAAATTAGACTAGATGGCCACTAGGGTCTGTCAAAGCTCTAAATTTTTGATCCTATGAGGCTAGTAATTGTACTGACAAAATTAGGTAAGTTCAGAGGCTAGAAGGAAGTTTGGAGATGAGAGAAATGACTATCTTTCTCTTGTATTAATAACTAATTATTGAATCAGAACAAGGGTTTTTCCCCTTTTCTACTTCCTTATCTAGAAATCAACCAGTGTGGGAAATCTCTCAAAGACTTACCCGGCCCGAATGACTGAGATTTAATACTAAGTTTAGACTAACAGGACTAATGGCTAATTAGACTAATAGACTAATTCCTGCTCATTGTGTTTGCTCAGACAGATCTGGGAAAATGTGGATCATCCCTTTTGTCAGACAGGTGATATGGAAGTTGATGTCTCTTTGACCAAGACTCGGGTGATCTAAGTCACGTACCCCCAAGACCTTCATTGGAACATAGCCCAGTGCCTCATTATAATATTCATTTTCTCATTAATTGTTAACCAATCAGAGTTGATTGCCAGGCTCAGGAATATTCCTTCTTCCAAGAGCATATGAACTGTGAGCCCATCACCATGAGGGGTCTTTGGTCTAAAAGGAAGGCCAAATGACCATCTTTTTATTAATAAGCATTCTGGCATTATTAATAAATAATTGATTAATAATTAAATTACCCCGCAACTATGTCTCTTGAACTTTTTAAATGTCACAAGGGGGAGGGACAAAGAGGAAGAGGATAGGGTTAATTTCAGCGATGGTGGCACATTTAACAGATAATGACCAGCAGGCCACAGAGGGCTAGAGAAACATTAGGCCTAAAAGTGGATGACCTTTGAGAATCATCTCTTTGGATGACTATTTAGGGGAGGTGGGAGTACGTGAGATTAGACTCTTTAGCTCAAGGGGTATTGAATGAATTGGTGCCTCTCCTGTATACCAGGCACTATACTGATTGAGATTAGTTAATATAAATCTGCAATCGACCCATTCAGCACAGTTTCATGATTAAATGATTTTTCTCCAGCTCTTTTCAATCACTTGTGAATAGAAGCAGAGACAACAAAAGGTGAGAGAGAGCCAAGGCTCAAGACAGGCGAGGCACGATCAGTGACAGGACAAGAGAGGAAACAAATCTGACAGCGGAGGATGATGGGGAGTTAAAATGGTTTGCCAAAGAGAAAAAGAAGAGAGTAGCCAGAGCAGGGGTGATGGCCTGGGAAAGAAATGAAGAATGACGGCATCGGAGGTTACTGTGAGGATAAAGAACAGGGTTAAGGGTTGGAAGGCAGAGGGAAATAGGGAATTATAAAAGATTGTGCTCAGATAAAGGAATCTCCGAGTTCATGAACATGGAAGTAGAGTACTTGTAGGGAAGGAAAGGGTAGGCATTTTTATAGCACCTGCCATCTGTTGTGCATTGTGCTAAATGCTTTTACAAATATTATCTCACTCAATCCTCAGAACAACCCTGTGAGATAAGTTCCATTATTTTCACAATTGTTACTTTTATATTATTCATATGTTCATATTTCCAATTGCTATCATTTTACAATTGAGGGTGCTGAGGTAAACAAAGGTTAAGTGACTTTTCCAGGGTCACTAAGCTAGTGAGTGTCTAAGGCTAGATTTGAACTGCAGGTGTTGGCAAGTTTGTAGGTGATGGCAAGATCGAGGGTGTGACCATATCTGTGTGTAGCTGAGGTGAAATGAACATAAGCATTACTGTGTATGTCTTGAGCCACCCAGTATGAAGGTTGGAGAAGAAAATGGCAAACCACTCCAATATCTTTGCCAAGGAAAGGCCAACTGGGGTCACAAAGTGTCAGACCCGACTGAACAATGACAAAGTATGAAGGTAGGAGATGGGCAGGAGAGAAAAACAGGTAGTAGAGCACTGAATCCTTTGACAAAGGGAGGGAAAATGTTGATACCAACGAGCATAAACTGGATTAAGTGATCAATGGGGATTGTGACCCTCATTGCTGAATAATGGTGTCAAAGAAGAGTCTCTAGGTCATCATGGGGAGCAGAGAGTATTCCAACTCTCCCACCATGACCCAGGAGTTGGGAGATATTCTGGAAAGTGCAGCCCGGATTAGAAAGGGATATCAAGGGAAATAATATCATAGGTCTCAATAGGTGAGAAAAAATGAAAGGAATAAGAAAGGAAGATGTTGTGATGAAAAGAAATGTCTTAATTCCAGGGGATGCAGGAATTAGGCAGATCTAGACTGGGACACTGTGGGAGTAGACTAGAGCTGAATGGAGTAAAAGAATGGACAGCTGGGGAGGAGGCAAGGGGCTCAGCATTGCTGTAATGGGGAGAGTATAAGGGAGTGGGGGTGGGGGTGTTAATTATTAAAGATGAAAGCCAGGCAAGAGCATCTTCTACTCTCCCAGTTGGGAACTCTGACTCATACTGTACCCAAAAAATTGAGATCATCTGCCAAATGCCCCCACTTCACTTCTCCCCATCTCATGTATGTCTCTGAAATTATCCTTGCTGCTTCACTCTAGTGATTGAAGAGAGGTCTGCTGGGGTCTGTCAGGGCATTGAAGAGCCATGAGAGGGATAAAATATAATAAAATATAGCAGATGATTAGACAGTTTAAGATTGCTCCACCTTATGGAAGGCGATGTTGTGGTGATCTGCAAAGGAAATATATTAGGGGGTGGGGGAAGGATGCCTGGATGCCCAGTCTGGAGACAAGAAGTGGATCTTGCTGCTGAAAATAGAGTTGTGTTGGGGGGCTGCCAGACACCCAGTGGCAGACCTGGCTTACCCTTGCCAGCCTTAAGAGCAAGTCTAGTACTGGAGATGGCATCTGTCTGAGGACCTAGGAAGGGGAAATATGATTAGAGGGACAGGGTTGACCCATGCTTAAACCACCTAAGATGTCATCACCCATGTGGAAGATACTAAAGGGCCTGCTTCAACATTAGCCTACCATGGGGTTCGGAGCAGTCTTTTTCCATTGGCTGTGTAACTAGAGCCATCTGTCTGATTGGACATTGTTGAGGTTTTTTGTTTCCCCTGCATTCCTGTCTGAGGGTGAAGGACACCTTCATTCAGATCATACAGTAAGGGAGGAGGGTCCTGAGAGTGCTGCCTCCTTCCCTAGCCCCTGTTTAGGCCAAGTGTCCCTGAAAAACAGGCCTGGTGTACTGGTCTTTACCTTTATCCTCTTCTAGATGCAGGGCATGGAGTCTCCAACCCAGAGGCTCAAGCCACAGAGATCAAGCAGTCCCGAAATCCAGGCCAAAGTGTTAGAGCTAACCTCTCAGTGAAACCTTGAGAAGCAGGGGTCCAAAGATGCTATCTCAGCATGGTTTGGGACTTGAACTTGGTCCAACAGGTGCTCTATAGGAACTCAGCTAAACCATGAGCTTAATCCTTCTCTCCTCCCCAAAGAATGAAGGGGAAGGGAGAGGGGGAGGACTTATGCCCCTTAAGTGTCTACCCATTGGTGAGGTCAAGTAGTTTAATGGAACGAGGGTGCTCATCATGGGGCCTCTATGATGGAGAAAACATAATTGGTGGGGGGATGAGCCAAAGGCAGAGGAGACACTCCCCAAGCACTTCAGAGTATCAGAGCTTTGAGTTGAGAGGTGGCGTTTAAAACGTGAGGCGCCTGTCTCTCAGAGAATGGAGCAAGAGAATCCCACTCTGTAAAAGATCAAAGAGAATGGAAAACAAGACGAGAACATTGGACTGAGTCCATTCCAGCTCTAGGACTAGGATACTATGATTGGGGGATTAGAGAGGGACTGGACCTAGGATTTCACCAATTTAGGAAACTCCCTCTACCAGTCTCTGCAACCGGCATCAAGAAGACCTGAGTTCGAATCCAGCCTCAAACATTTACTTAGGCAGTGTCAGAAACAAGACCCAAATCCAAGTCTTCCTGGATAGGAGGCTAGCTCTCTTTCTTCTATACCAGACAGCCTCTCATGCTGCGAATGCTAATTCAGTGCCTGCTATATGCAGAGTATTGTGTTAGGTTGTATGCAGTTAGCTGTGAGCCTGCGTTCATGGAGTGTCCAGTCCAGTAGGAATCAAAAACAAAAACCCAGATAACTGTCATTCACAATGTTGCATGTCAAGTGCAACCAGGAAGACATAAATAGGGTATGCTACATTGGCTAACAATTGGGAAATGACTAAACAAATGATAGTATATGAATGTAAATGGAATATCATTGCATCAAAAAATAATGGAATGGGTGGTTTCATAGGAAACTAGGAAGACTGTATATGCTGAGTCAAAGAGATCTTTTAAGAGACTCTTGTGCTAGTCCAAGCAGGTAAGAATAGGGATCTGTGCCAGGATGCTTAGAGGAGAAATAAAAAGGAGGGGGCACCCAGAAAGGATGTTTCAGAGATGGAATATACAAGAGTTAGTAACTGATTGGCTTAGAGAAATAAGAGAGTAAAGGAAGGAGAGAAAGAGGAAGGGGGTGGAGAGAGAGAAAGAGAGTAAGAGACAAAGAGATAGAGACAGAGACAGAGAAAGGGAGCGAAGGAGAGAGGGAGGGAGGTAAGGAGAAAGATAGTGAGAGAGAGAGAGAGAGAGAGAGAGAGAGAGAGAGAGAGAGAGAAGAGGGAGGGAGAGAGGGGGAGTGAGAGAAAGAGGGAGGGAGGGAGATGGAGGGAGGAAAGGAGAGAGAAAGACAGAAAGACAGAGACAGAGAAGGGGAGAGAGAGCATAAGGTTTCTGCCACCACCACACTTCACCTTCCCATCCCACCATCTTGCTTGTAGCCACTGCCCTTCTCCCCACCAGGTCCAGAGCTTTCAACATAGGTCACAGACTTTTGCACCCTAGAGTCACAGACTTGGAGACTCCTAGGCCTTAGGAAATTAAATCCAATCATCCATGCAGTCTCATCCTAGAATCCAGCCCAGTTGATTGGAGGCTGGGTGCAAAGTAACTCTCAAAGCCTATCTTATCTACCGGACCTGTTCACTGTGTCGCCTAGCTGCCAAAGGAAAGACAGAAGAGAAGATGAATGAGAGAATGCCCTTGACAAATCCACAAGCGGAGTTCAAAATAGCGCTTAGCATAGGGCCTGGCACACAGTAGGTGCTTAATAAATGTTGATTGAAAAAGAAGTTGGAGCTAACAAAAGCAACAGAGAAAGATATTTGAGGGAGGAGAGGAGAGGGAGGAGAACATGGGGTTTCTGAAAGTACGGGAAGAGAGCAGGTGCGATAGGAGGATATGGTGGGCAGTGTCAAAAACTACAGAAGGGTCAAGGGGGGATAAAGACTGAGAAAACAGCCATTGGTTTGAGGAGTATAAGGTCAACTAGTAGTTTCAGTAGAATGGAGAGAGAAGTCCAAATATAAGACTTCAAGACAACCATGAATTTCTTTGTGAAGATAGCGAGAAAGTAAACATAAGGCACACAGAAAATATTCTCAAAGAATTTAGCAGTGAGGGGAAGCAGAGAGTTGGGATAATACCTGATTGAGCAAGGATGGGGGAGGTACAGTGGAAAGAACTCTGAGTCCTGTGTTCAGATGCTGCGTCTTCAGAGCCTGTGAGCCCTGGGGCAAGCCTCCTAATCTCCCTGGGCTCCAGTTTCTCTCTATGTAAAGTGAAAGGGTTGGCCTGGTTGATGATATCTGAGGTCCCTAGTCTTAGCGTTCGAGCCGTGGTGGTTCAAGAAACTAAGCTCTCCAAGAGAAGATTGCCATGGTGGTCACTAGAGGGGGCCATTGGATCAGTGGAACATAGAGGCTAGCTTGAGGAGCCCTGAGTACATTTGGTGACAGAGGGAAGGAGGGTCCAAAGAATGGACTGAGAGTGAAAGGGAAGGGAAATGAAGGCATAAAGGAATATCAGAGTGGGAAAGAGCCTTAGCACCTAAAAGTGTGGACTAATAGATCTGGAAAGCCCTTTAGAACGCAGAAAGTCAGAGCTGGGAGGGCCCTTTAAACACAATGGCAGGGCAGGGAGGGACCTTATGTAACCTTTGGCTGCCGCAGCTTGGGTTTTCCCCCTGCCATTTCCTGGATCAAAAGATCCAGGAAAGAATGCAGCGCTGGCAAGGCTCTTTAACACAAATGGAGTTTTCTGAGACCGGAGTGGGGCATTTTAAAAACAGAATCCATGTGGGCTTGGGGAAAGAAGCTAGAGATGGCATGAGTCAGCAGAGGTCAGCAACAGGAGAGATGGCCCATGGTTATGACCCGAGCTAGGGACTGCTGGTGATTCCCTCTCCCATCGCACCTCAATCCCTCCCCTAAAGGCATCTGATCACACGTGCCGCTAATCATGAGATCTGCCGCCTAGCTCACCCCCGGGAGGAGGTGGGAATGCGGCCCCAGTTACACAAAAGGACAGGGGTACCAAGCGCTCAGGGAGATGGCTTTTCCCTTCCCTCCCTGCTAGTGACTCTGCGGCCAAGCAGAGCATGGCAGAACGCCTTTGGGCGTGCTGGTCTTTGTGATGACTGCAAAAGGCAGACATGCGAAAGAGAAGGGTGGGGGAGCTGAGAATCCAGACCCCACCCTCAAGCATCTCCAGCTCTCCAGAATCTTAAGCCTGCACTTTGGTACTACTGCTTGGGTTTCAATAAATGTACTCTGATATGTCTGTGAGAGAGGGATCCTGTCAGGGTCACACTGAGGAGAAGGAAGGGGAGAGGGACAGACAAAGACAGAGAGACAGGGACAGAGCGGGGAGGGGAGGGGAGAGACAGAGACACAGAGAAAGACAGAGATAGAGAGAGACAGAAATAGAGAGACAAGGACAGAGAGGGGAGGGGAGGGGAGGGGAGAGACAGAGACACAGAAAAAGACAGAGAGACAGAGACAGACAGACAGAGGCAGGAACAGAGGGGAGGGGAGCTGAAGGGAGGGGAGAAACAGAGACAGAGAGACAGACAGAGATCGAGAGAGACAGAGGCAGATAGGAGAGGAGGGGAGGGGAGGAGAGGACAGGAGAGAGAAGAGGAGGGCAGTGGAGGGGAAGAGAGGAGAGGAGAGGAGAGGAGAGGAGAGGAGAGGAGAGGAGAGGAGAGGAGAGGAGAGGAGAGGAGAGGGAAAGGAGAGAGAAAGAATTAGAAGAGAAAGGAAAGACGAAAAATTAAAGAACTAAGATGGGACAAGAGAAGTGGGTCAGGGAAGAGGGAAGGATCTTGTAGTTCAGAGGAGGGGTGGTAATCACAAGTCAAGCAAGCTATGAATTATGGTGGGAATTAAACATATCCTTAGATAAAAACCCAGAGGACACAAAAAGGAAAAGACTGGAGGAGATGTGGACACCAGGTAAGAACTATTCATGCATGTGCAAAAGCACTAGAAAGGACTTAGGACTCCTTGTGGACAGTCAGTTCCTGTCCACACATGAGCAGTTGCCTGAGGCTGTAGCTCAGAGCTTGGAATCCTGCCTGCTGGCTTCTCCAGATATACCTCCAGTCACTTATTCAAATCATTTCCCCTTAGTCTCAATGGTGAGGGAGGGGGGCTGGAGGACACAGCCTCACATTTAGAACATAAAATTCAGAAATGGACAGGAACTGGAGACCTAGAGCATAAGATCTAGAAGGCAATTTCAAAGAATTATGTGATATTCCTAGCAGGGCCTCTAGGTGGCACAGTGGATAGAGTGCCTGTCTTGCGGGTCAGCAAAACTCATCTTATGAGTTCAAATCTAGCCTGAGACACATCCAAGCTGTGTGATTCTGGGCAAGTCACTTAACCTTGCGTGCCTCAGTTTCTTCATCTGTATAACGAGCTGGAGAAGGAAATAGCAAGCCATTCCAGCATCTCTGCCAAGAAAACCCCAGTGAGAGTTTTCCAAATGGGAGGGTCCATCTAGAATTGCTCACAACTGAACCACAAATTTATAGCTGCGAAATCTCTTAGAGAATAGAGCATCAGAGCAGGAAGGAGACTTGAAACAGAGTTCCAAAGCCAAGAGGAACCTTATGACCTAGAACATAAAGAGTGAAGAATGGAGGGTAGGGAAGGAATTCCTCTTATCTAACCCCCTCCTTTTACAGATGGAGAAGTTAAGACCCAAGGAGAGTCTGAGAATTGTTCAGCTATTTAGTAAAGTTGGCTGAGCCAGGACTGTAACTAAAATCTGTCCACTTTCTTGTAAATGACCAAAAAGCAAGTGGAGGCAAGAGGCGACTGAGTTTTTCTGCAAGGAAACCACACGAGCCCAAGACAGGTGAGCTAGGACTAGACGAATGTTTTGGGGCCAGATCATTTCCAAGATGGCACTGTTCTGCAGCTCCTACTCAATTCTGGGGTCACTGCCCTTGAGCACCGTCAGCTCTCCGTCTCTCGGGAATCCCACTCATGTCCCCAAGATGACTTTAATGCTTCATAGCTTCCTTCCTCCTCCCCATCAGGAAACTGTGTCCACAAGATCCAACCACAAGACTATGTAATTCCTTCTCTTCCTTACATGGTGTAGCTAGTCCTAACCATACTCAGCTCAGATCTACAATTCCCACTGTATCCCTGAGTTGCCTTCCTAGGTCCTGAAAGTCTCAACCTAGAATAATCTCAAAATTTAATTTACTCTCTCCCAGGGTGAATCATGGTGCCCAAGCTTCTACAATGACTTAAATCCCCTTTGTCTTCCAGCTCTCTAGGGATTTGGGGGCATAAGGTCATAGAACTAGAGCCAGAAGGAACTCTAGAATACCTAGACCAACTTCCTTGTTTTGCAGGTTAGAAAAATGAGACCCAGGGAGCCTGAATGACTTGACAGAGAACTGAGATTTGAACCCAGGTCCTCAGATTCCAGGGCCCCTGCTGCTCCTAGTGTTCCATGACGCCTCCTATTGCCCACCATTGAGCAATACATGGTCCAAACAAGTACCCCAAGCCTCCGTCTACTTCCTCAAACTAGGAATCATGCCCTTTATTCAAAAAATCAACTGTCCAACTACGGAGTGAGAAAGACCAATCAGTCGCCAAAGTCTATGATGCTCCCTTCTAAACATCTCTGGCACATTCCCCCTTCTGTCCTCTGACACTGCCACCTCCTTGGTGCAGACCCTCATCACCTCACACCTGGACTATCGCAATGGTCCGTTGGTGGACCCATCAGTTTCAAGTTTCTCTCCATTATAGGCCCTCCTCCACTCAAATACCAAAGGGATATTCTCGAAAATTACAGAACTGACCACATTACCACCATCGCCATTCACTCAACTCCAGGGGCTCTAGATTACCTCCAGATTCCACTATAGAATCCACTGTTTGGCTTTTGAAGGCTTTCATAATCTGGCCTCTTCCTGCCTTTGCAGTCTCTTGCACATTACTCCTCTGTAAGGAATGTCTTTGCTGCTCCTCAGACACAATCGATATTGATTGATAATCACAATCAATAAAAATGTATTAAGTGTCTACTATACATCAGGCATTCTGCTAAGTGCTAGAGATACAAAAAGAGACAAAGACAGTCCCTGCCCTCAAGGAGCACACAATTTGATGAGGGAGACAACATGCAAACACATAGATATACATAGATATAAACGGATAAATAGGAAATAATTGAATGAAGAAGGCACCAGAATTAAGAGGGGTTGGGGAAGGCTCCCTATAGAAGGTGGGGTTTTAGTTGGGATTTAAAGGAAGTCAGGGAGGTCAGCAGTTGGAGCAGAGGAGGGAGAGCATTCCGGGCATGGGCGACAGACAGAGAAAATATCCAGATCAAGAGATGAAGTATCTTGTTCACAGAACAGCCAAAAGGCCAGTGTCTCTGGACATGGTAGAGAGTAAGGTATGAGAAAACTAGAAAGGTAGAAGAGGATAGGATATGAAGGACTTTGAATATCAAACCAGGCATTTTGTGTTCAGTCCTGGAGGCAATAGTAAGCCACTGGAGTTTATTGAGTAAGGGGTGAGGTGGCATGATCAAATCTGAGTTTTAGGAAAATCAATTTAATGGCTAAATGGAGGATAGATTGAAGTGGAGAAAATAGAGGCAGGCAGACCCACTGGCAGGCTATTGCAATAGTCCAGGCGTAAGGCAATGAGGATCTATACTAGAGTGGTAGCAGTGTCGGAGAAAAAGGAATATTCAAGAAATATTGAAAGTTGATGGAACTGCAGAAAGGATTGGATTTTGGATGAAATATGGGGGGGGGGGGGCAGAGATAGTTAAGATTCCAAGATGACCCAGATCATGAGCCTGAGGGACTGGGAGGACAGTGTTCCCTCTATAGTAATAGGGAAGGCAGGAGGCAGGGGGAAGGTTTAGGGGAAAAGAGAATGAGTTATGTTTTACACATACTGAGTTTAAGAAGTCTACTGGACATCCAGTCTGAGATGTCTAAAAGTCTAGTTGGAGACATGAGACTGGAAAGCAGCAGAGAGATCAGGGCAGGAAAGGTAGATTTAAGAATCATCAGCATAGAGAAGGTGATTAAATCTATGGGAACTGATAGAATCACCAAGTAAAGTAGTATAAATGGAGAAGAGATTCTAGGTATTTTCGCTAACTGTACTCTATGCCTAGAATTCTCCCCTTCTTCCTCTCTGCCTCCTAGCCCCCTTCAGTTTCAGCCAAAATCCTTCATTCTACAAGAGGACTTTTCCAGTCCCCTTTATTGCTGATGGCTTCTCTCTGTTGATTATCTCCAATTTATTCTGTTTTATTGCTGGTTTGGGCATAGTTGTGTATATATTGTCTCTCCCCCTTAGACTACATACTCCTTGAAAGTAGGGACTGGGTTTTGTTTTGGGAGGGGGAGGTGGCCTTTCTTTGTATCCCTAGTGCTTATCAAAGGACTTGGCATACTGTAGGCACTTAATAAACATTTGTTAACTTGACTTAACAACAGCTCATGTGAAAAGGACATGAAGGTCTTAATGGACTCTAAGTTCAGAGTTTGCCAGTGGCATTTGCCTTAAGTTGTATTATTAGTAACAGAATGTTCTCATGAGAGACATAGCCCCCACCCTGTGCAAACCATATTCAAAGAACTAGGCTAGTTCTGGAAACCATACTTAATAAGGACATTGACAAAGTAGAGCATACAGAGAGGAGAGCAACCACAAAGGTGATAACCCTGGAAATACTGCTAGGGGATGAAGGGCTGAACAAGTTGTCTATGGTTAGCCCATGTAAGAGAAGACTTGTTGGGGAGAAATGATGGCTGTCTTCAAATGATTGTGGGGCAGGGGGATTTTCACTGTTGGACTGGGCCTCAGAGGGCAGGGGAACATTATAGAATTATGTATATGTTTCAGAGGAAACATATACACAAACATGGAAAGAGGGAAATGCCTTAGAAATTAGAATTACCACAAAGTGCTATCACTGCTTCAGGAGATAGTGAGTTCTCCATCACCAGAAGTCTTCAAACAGGGATTCAGGGTCCATTCTTAGGGATATTGTAGGCAGAACTCATGGTTTTTATCAAGCTTGGATTAGAAGACTTCTGAGGTCTTTTCCAGCTCTAAAAATTCCCAAGGCAGGGCCATCCCTTCCCCCACAACCAGCACACATGAAATGTATTCCATCTTTCCAGAGAAGGAAGAGGCAGGCTTAGATCTAGAGTGCCCAGAGACAGGAGAAGGTGTGCAACGGCTTCTGCAGTAACTCAGCTGAGATGTGCCAAGGGCCGGTTGCATGGTTCAGGTCTTTCTCTAGCACAATTCTCACAGTTAGAAATCAGCATGCCCCTGTGTGAGCCCAGGAACAGTCTGAGATAACAGATTTCAAACAAACTCTCATCATTTAGTCAACCCAGTACCAATACAGGAAATCTCCCTACAACATTCCTGACAAATGGTCCATCTGCACTCTAATATTTCCTGTGACAGAGAGCTCACTACCTTTCTGTCCCTAGTGTGACAGAATCCTAGATCTCAGAATGGAAAAGGACTCAAAAAGGCAACAATCTGACCAGGATTCAAAGATGAAACTCCTACACAGCTTCCTGAGAAGGGATCGAGTTTTTATCCCTGACAAGTAGTCTTGTCCAGAAGGATCCTCAAGGCTTCCTAGAACTGAGTGGCAGACACACAATGTCAGCTTCCAAGGCCATGAGCAGGATACTGATTTATCCTTATAAAGACAGAACCAGAGAACGGACCCAGGAGAAACTTGGGGAACTGAGAGAATAAGATAAAAAATTAAACAGTCCCTGCCTATAGGGCATTCTATGAGGAGAGACAAAGTGTATACAAATACAAAAAAAAATACATACAAAACAGACAAAAAATAAACACAAGGACATTTGGGAGGGGAGGCTCTAGCATCTGTAGGCCTCATGTAGGAGATAGAGCTTGACCTGAGCTTTGAAGGAAATTAAGGGTTCTAAAAGTCAGAGGGAGGGCATTAAGGGCACAGGGGACTGCCTGGGCAAAGACAGAGTTGGGAAGTGAGAGGCTGTGTGGAGGAACAGTAATAAGAGCAATCTGGCTGACATACAGAGTGCTCAAAGGGGAATCATGTATAATAACGCTGGAAACAGAGGCTACAAAGAGCTCTAAAAGCTGGAGTACGTGTGGAGTGTGGCAACAGAAAGAGCCAAGGGACTTTATGGAGTAAGGGAATGACGCGGTCAGGCTTGAATTTTGAGATCACCGTTTTGCTAGTGATGTGGACGATAGATGGAGCAGGGGAAAGAGTCGAGAGTAGGAGGCTAGAACAATAGTCCAGCTGAGAGGTGAGTATGGCATGAACTAGGATGGTTGTTGCAAAGGAGATTGAAGGGTAAAGGTCAGGCAGGTGAGAGGAGAAGCAGGAGAGAACAGAGTCTTCACGGGAAGAAGAAAGCGCCTAGGAGGCTAGGGTAATCAGTGTCTTCAAAGCCAAAGAAGGGTCAACCAAAAAAAAAAAATCATGGGCATTAGCGTTTCAGAAATCACTGGTAACCTCAGAGGGAGCTGTTTCAGTCCCATGGTGGAGGTCAGAAGTCAAATAGCAAGGGAGTGAAAAATGAGTGTAGATCATTTTTCCTAGGAGTTTGGGTTTGCAAAGGGGAGGAGAGATATGGGATAATAGCTCAAGCAGAGAGCAGGGTCAAGGGAAGGTTTAGGTTTGGTTTTTTTTTTAAGGATAAGGAGAACTAGAACTGTTTGTAGGCAGAAAGAAAGAAGCCAGAATAGACCGATAAGGAGATATTGAAGATTAAAGAGAAGGAAGGACCACAGGGGCAAATTTCCAAAGACTAGATTCACAGACTGGACAAATCTTTGACTTATGCTAGAAAAGAGAGAATTCTTCCTCTTCCTCTCCCTCTTCCTCTTTCTCTTCCCCTTCCTCTTTCTCTTCCCCTTCCAAGAAGCATCTTGACATCTTTACAGACATGGTAGCAAGGGTGCTCAGTATCTAGGTAAATCTGAGGCTGAACCGGGATTCTCTGGCTGGCTTTTCTGCTTTGTAGGTTTTCCCCTGAATTAGGAGAGTGAACGGTGATCCTGAGATGGCCGTTTCTAACCTTGGCAGCCACTTCTTGAATTGGGGTGGGCAGGAGCTCCTGGGACTAGGAACTGGCTTCCTAACAGGAGACAGTCCCTGAAACATCTCAGAGGAGAAGACCCAGCCATGCCCAGGCTTTCCAGAAGATATGACTCCTGAACGAGTTGCTTAGACATCACAGAGCTGAGGTGAATGCCTGTTGAGCAATACCACCAAGCACTTCCTGCTTTCATATGAAAAGTAACAACCTCCCAAGAAAGCATGATAGGTGTATAGGGCATTCAGGAAGGACTAGCACCTCTGGGGTGAGGGTTTGCCAAGCGCTTTTCAGGGCTGCTCATCCACCTTTGGTGTCCACCTGTCACCCGGCTCTCACCTGTGTTTCCAAAAAGGTGTAGTATGCACAGTAGCCACACTCTGGTAAAACTATCTAGGCAGGTGGGCTAAATCAGGTTAAGGTTAACCGACAGGCCTCAAACCCCAAGCATGTGCAAACTTTCCCTAGTGGCCAAATGAGCAGAGAAGAACCGTTTATTCCAAAGACCATGAAGGCGGCTGAAGGTGGCTCCGTGGAACACTGAGAGCTTGGTGAAGCATTGAAGATGCCAATGTCATCCAGGCTATACCCAGTTATCCTGACTTTTATCCTGCCACTGGACATATCGATGACTGGAAGAGAGAGTGAGGCCAACAACTTTGTGCAGCTCTGCCTCACTTCATTCCAATTCACGAATAAGTCACGATATCACCCCATGATATCATTGGTCCTCTTCAAAAAAAAGAGACAAACAAGAGTCAGGAGTTCCTGTCTCATGTTATAATCATTTGGCAATGGCCATGTGAGTCTTTGGCTTTTAAGCATTTCTTTTGTGATAAAGGAAATAAATAGGCATCCTATCCCTCACCTACTTTGTACATTGGATATCTTTCTAGAAGAGATGCCATGAATTTTTTTTATAAATTTATTTATTTTTAATTTTCAACATTCACTTCTATAAGTTTTAAATTTTCTCCCCTTCCCTCCCCACTCCTTCCACATGATGGCTTGCAATCCAATATATTCACGTTAAATATATTTTTACCTTAGTCATGTTGTAAAGAAGACTTAGAACAAATGGGAGGAACCATGAGAAGGAAAAAACAAAACAAAAAAAAAGAGCGCGAATAGTCTGCTTCAGTCTGCATTCAGACTCCATAGTTATTTCTTAGGATGTGGATGGCATTTTCCATCATGAGTCGTTTGGAATTATTTTAGGTCCTTGTATTGCTGAGAAGGGCTAAGTCTACCAAAATCAGTCATTGCACACTGTGGCTATTACTGTGTACAATGTTCTCCTGGTTCTGCTCCCCATGAATCCTTTTCATCTGAAATATTTTCCCTGGCACTCCAAGGGGTATAATGAGCCAGAAATTGTAAGAATAGCCTGGCTCCCCCTCTTTGGAGCCAAGCTCCACCAAAACTAAACCTAATCCAAGCCAGCTGAGGACAGGAGTCTCTCAGTGGGAGAGGGTACTCTACCATCAAGGTCGTGAGTCTTTATAAAAATATAAGTTGAGGGCTTCCACTGAGGTGGGGGAGAGGCGAGGGAGCAAGTGGTTGGAGGAGAAAGGAAGAGGTTTGAGACAGCCGTTATGGGAGGGAGTGTATGATAGAGAGCAAGAATAAAAGGATTGCCTTATAGTAGTGAGGGACCAGATGAGGGTAGGTAACATAAATTTGTTGGTGGATGCAGTCAGCATAGCTGTATGGTATATAGCTACACAGAAGTAGGATCAGAGAAGACAGTTGGGGACTGTGGGGGACTGATGGATTACAATAAGCCATGAGTAGCATTAGAACTGGGGGTAAAGGAATTCAAAGGTAGAGGTCAGTGTAATAATGTTGGTTAAATACCAAATTAAAGCATAGTGATGGACTGGTTGACATGGTAGCCCTCTCCAGCTTCATATACACATCCCATGACTGACCCAGAAACTGGTGGATAACTACAACCAGGACCTCTGTATCTTTGAGAGACAAGACGAGGCACGTGCCAGATGGCTCAAACCACTGCCACCACTCCATGCCACTTCCCCTCTGATTCTAGCAGGGACAGCCCAGGGTCAGGAGTTGAAGACGCTCGGGAATACCATTGCCTCTCCTTACCGCAGACCACCAGCCCTAGTTCCAGCTCAGCCTCCACAACCATCGTAAAGAGGAGCAACATTGTGACAGTGTCTGCTACCCCCACCAACAACACTAATAACCGCTGAGGAGGTTAGCTCCAAAGCCTTTGGAATAGCAGTATCTCATAGACCACTATCCCTGCTTCCAGACAGGCCCTGGCAATGACCATCCAAGAAAGCAACGTTTTGTAGAGATGTGACCGTAGCAATAGCGCCTGCAGGTGCAGCAGCCCCGACCTCCTTAGCTCCCCAGCTACAGAAAACAAAGACAGAATGTTCTTACTGCCAGCAGCCTTGGAGCTCTCAAAGGGTTCGACATCAGAAATGGATTTGGTTTTGACCTTCATGGAGAGGCATTACCATCTGGTTTGCTATGGCACCTTAGAACCAGAAGGCCTTTCCATCTGATTTGGGACTGAATTTTCTTCTAATGTACTATATTCCTCAATTTATCCTTGGGAGCAAAGACTGTCTTGCTTTTCCCAGCATTTAGAAGAGTGCTTAACATACAGCAAGTGTGTAATAAATGCTTTTTTAATCATTCACCTTTGCAAATAGTAGGTGTTTAATGATTTTTTTTTCTCATTCATCCATCTTGAAAAGACAAACATCAAAGGAAGAGAGATTGCTGAGCAGGAGAGGCAGAGGGAGTGTCTGGACAGGGAGATGAGGAACAAAGACTGGGGCTGCTTTGAAGACATCAGAGATGCCATGTCCAGCATTAGACTGGATGGTCAGAGATGCAGTGTGTTCCTCAGGGAGCCTGGTTTCTATGAACACAAGATGCCAGCAGTGAGGAAGAGGGATCATCCAAGGGGAGGCTTGTATTCCAAGAGAAGGTGCTCCAAAAGGAAGAGAAGAATGGTCTTGGCCAGGGATCTGAAGAAGTTGTCCTGGGGTGGTTAGAAAAGAGGAATCCAGGCATGGTAGCAAAACAAAGAAGCTCTCACCTAGGCAGCCTCATAGTGTAAAATTATACACAATAACCTGGGAACTTGGGGCTTATGCCCCAAGGAAGCCACCAAGAAGAATAAAGTCTCCACGTACCTGAAAATATTGAGAGCAACACTTCTTGTGGTGCTAAGAATTAGAAACAAAGTTGATATCCATCAACTGGGAAATGGTGAAGTAAATTGTGAGACATGAATGTCGTGGAAGACTATTTTGCTCTAAGAAAAGATGTGTGTGATGACTACAGAGAGGCCTGGGAAGATGTGCATGAACTAATGCAGAGTGAAATCAGCAGAGCCAAGAAAAGGATATACAACACCCCTATAACAATATAAATGAGGGGAGGGGAACCACACACAAAGAACCTATGAAGGAAGATGCTGGCCACCTCCAGAGAAAGAACTGATAAATAGAAGTATGCATAGTATGGTTTTATATCTATTTATAAATCTCTGTCAAATGGTGGCCTTCTCTAGTGAGACATGGGGAGGGAGGGAGACAGTTCAGTACTTAAAAGTAAACAAGAAATAAATTAAATTTTGGTTAAAAAAAAAGATCAAACAGAATTCAAATGAAGACATATGAGGCGACACTCCCCACCCACCTCTTCATGAAGGTGGGAAGTCCACAGGTGTTGTGCATTGCACATGTTTCCAGACTTTTTCAACGTATTGATTAATTATACTGATTTTTTTTCTGTCTAAAACATACTATTTATCATATAGGAGGTATCTCTGGGAAGGGGAAAGATATTTGAGATAACTATGATAATATAATAACAAAAGATATCATTTTTAAATGTATTTTTAAAACGATCATACAAGATTTCCTTCATAGAGAAAAACAAAATTAATTTTAAAAGTTCTCATGATTATCAATAACAATCAAAACATAAAACAAGATGTCTATTCATGATCAGCTAGGTGGCCCAGTGGATAAAGCTGCAAGTCTGGAGTCAGGAAATCTCACCTTGATGAGTTCAAATCCAGCTTCAGATACTTGATAGCTGTGTGACCCTGGGCAAGTCACTTAACCTTGTTTGCCTCAGTTTCCTCATCTATAAAATGAGCTGGAGAAGAAAATGGCAAAACATTCCAGTATCTTTGTCAAGAAAACCCCAAATGGGGTCATGAAGAGTTGGACACAACTGAAACAAATGAGCAACAACTCTCATCAAAGTTGTTTGTTGCCCCCATGGGGCATTTCTGTTTGCAGGTAATATTGTATCAAGCCTTGGAACACCACAAAGGCTCCTAAATTAGATCCATAGGCACTCTAAAGAGTTCAGCCTAACTATATACACAGGAAAAAATTAAGAGAAGAAGAATGTCTACTTTACAGCCAGCCAGTAATTTAATAAGCACCAACAATGCACCAGACTCTGAGGATACAAAGAAAAGTTTTAAAAAATTGGTTCTTGCCCTCAAGGTATTTACATTCTAATGGGGTAGAAATATACATAAATAAATGTGTAAATATGTCAATAATAACAGTGTCCCAGGTAATCTTGGAGGAGAGTCAGGACAGCTGGAGGGGAGGGAATGAGGAAGACAAAGACCTCCTGAAGCCTTGAAGGAAGCCAGGGAACCCAAGGAACAGAGAGGTGGGAAGGGAGTGTATGCCAGGTATGGCAGACAGCCACGGAAAAGGTATGGAGCTGAGAAACCTAGTGTTATGTGCAAGGGACAGCAAGGAAGGCCAGCATAGATGGATCACAGAGTTCCTAGAAAGCAATAAAGTGTGAGAAGACTGGTGAGAAACGAAGGGCCAGGTAATGAAGAGACTTAAATGTCTGGTGGTAATAGGGAGCCAAAGGAGCTCGTTGAGCAGGGGCTGATATAGCCATACTTTAGAAAAATAGTCTTGGCAGATGAGTGGGTGATGAATTTGAATGCGGGGAGAATTCAGGCAAGAAAGGTAATTAGAAAGCTATTGCAATAGTACAAGCAAGAGATGATAAGGATGATGATGGCTGTGCAAGTAGAGCTAAGGAGATGCTATAAGAAAAGAAATAGTAATATTCAGCAATTTCTTGGTTGTGGAAGGTTAGTGACAGTGAAACACAGAGCTCATGGGGCTTTGCGACTGGGAGAATGGCAGTGCCCTTGAGAAGAGAAAGATAACATGTTCTGTTCTGAATACGTTGGGTTTGAGATGCTAAGGGGACATCCAGTTCAAGATGCCCAAAAGGCAATTGGTGATATGTGACTGTAGCTCAGGAAAGAGACTAGGGCTGGATATATAGACTGGGGATCTTCTGAGACAACCTAGCCTATAGAAGTGGATGATATCAGCAAGTGAGAAAGTACAGAGTAGAGGGCCCAGAACAAAGTCTTGGGAGACACTTATGTAGACTCTGATATATATTAATGAGAAACTGCCTCCCACCCCATCCCACCCCCACCCCCCCACTTAATGAAGGCTTTAGGGCACCGCTATACAACATTCCACTTCCAGAGAATTTCAGGCAGCCAAAATGTAGAGGATATAACTATGGTTCAGGTCATCCTCAGTTCCCCAAGGCTGTTCTCAGACAGAGCCAATAGGGCTCACTGACCCTTCAAGAAGAACTGATTAAGAGGAATGTGTTGGGGCAGAGTCAAGATGGCTGTTTGAAAACAGGGACTAACCTCCAACACCTGTAAAAACTGACTCTAAACAAATTCTAGAGCTATAGAATCCATGAAATAACAGAGGGAAACAAGTCTCTGGCCCAAGATGGCTTGGATGGTGACTGGGAAGTGTACTGGGAGTGGAGCATAGTCCAATACTAGCCACGCAAGGACACACCAGGCCAGATAGACTGGGCAGAGCAGGCCTCAGGGCCCTTAATCCCTGAGCTCAGACAGTTACCAGATTTCTCAACCCGCAAACACCAAAGACAACAGAGCATGTCAGTGGGAAAACTGCTGGATCTGGGTGAGAGAAGTGTGTGGTCTGGCCTCAGCCCCAGGGGGGCAGCAGGCAGCAGCAGCCAGAAGCTCCGGCGGCTGCTTCCAGAGCTTCAGCAGCAGCTGCTTCTGGAGCCCCAGGCCCACACAGTGGGAAGAATCAAGCAGCGGATCAGGGCAGGAGTGCAGAAATTGCTTTGCTTTGCCCTGCTTAGATCTGGGTTGTGGTCTTGGTTGGTGGTTCTTGGGGGAGGAGGAGCACTGGTGTGGCAGACCTTGTTGTGACTATGGAGAGGGAGTCTTCCTGGTAGTTACATGAGAGAAAGGAGTTTTTGTACTCACAGACCAGAGCACAGGCCAGGAGAGGAGCATCATACCACTTCAGAATAGAAGTAGCTCTGAAACTGCAGTGCAAAACCCCTGAAACTTGGGACAAAGCAATCTCCACTCTGAAAGCAGTCATACCCTGACAAAAAACCTCAAAAGTCAAGTAATTGGCTGAGAAAATGAGTGAGCAGTGGAAAAGGACTCAGACTCAGACTATAGAATCTTTTTTGGTGACAAAGAAGATCAAAACATACAGCCAAAAGAAATCAA
Source organism: Phalanger gymnotis (assembly GCA_028646595.1). Classification (NCBI taxonomy): domain Eukaryota; kingdom Metazoa; phylum Chordata; class Mammalia; order Diprotodontia; family Phalangeridae; genus Phalanger; species Phalanger gymnotis. Next base: position 785,222,843 of record CM053622.1, read on the forward strand.
CAAAGTCAAAAAGCCTATGTCAAAAGCCTCCAAGAAAAATATGAATTGGTCTCCAGCCATGGAAGAGCTCAAAAAGGATTGGGAAATTCAAGTAAGAGAAGTAGAGGAAAAATTGGGAAGAGAAATGAGAGTGATGAAAGAAAATTGTGAAAAACAATTCAATGACTTGCTAAGGGAGATCCAAAAAAATACTGAAGAAAATAACACCTTAAAAATAGACTAACCCAAATAGCAAAAGAGCCCCCAAAAAGCCAATGAGGAGAAGAATGCCTTAAAAGGCAGAATTAGCCAAATGGAAAAGGAGGTCCAAAAGGCCCCTGAAGAAAATGCCACCTTAAAAACTAGAATGGAGCAAGTGGAAGCTAGTGACTTTATGAGAAATCAAGAAATTATAAAACAGAACAAAAGGAATGAAAAAAATAGAAGACATATTTCTCATTGGAAAAATCACTGACATGGAGAATAGGTCCAGGAAAGATAATTTAAAAGTTATTGGATTACCTGAAAGCCATGACCAAAAAAATGCCTGGACATCATCTTTCAAGAAATTATCAAGGAAAAGTGCCCTGATATTCTATAACCAGAGGGTAAAATAGAAATTGAAAGAATCCACTGATCGCCTCTTGAAAAAGATCCCAAAAAGAAAACTTCTAGCAATATTGTAGTCAAATTCCAGAGTTCCCAAGTCAAGGAGAAAATATTGCAAGCAGCCAGAAAGAAACAATTCAAGTATTATAGAAACACAATCAAGATAACACAAGATCTAGCAGCTTCTACATTAAGGGATCAAAGGGCTTGGAATATGATATTCCAGAGATTAAAGGAGCTAGGATTAAGACCAAGAATCACCTACCCAGCAAAACTGAGTGTAATACTCCAGGGCAAAATATGAATTTTCAATAAAATAGAGGATATATATATATATGTATATATGTCTATGTATATATATATATATATATATATATGTACATATATATATACACATACATAGACAGAAGGCACAGGGTGAGTTGAATATGAAGGGATGATATCTAAAAAAAATAAAATTAAGAAACGAGAGAGGAATTAAGGAACGAGAGAGGAAAATTAAGAAACGAGAGAGGAACATGACTATTATGGAAGTGTTTTGCATAATGATACATGTGTAGCCTATGTTGAATTGCTTGCCTTCTCAAGGAGAGTAGGTGAGGAGGGAAGAAGGGAGAGAATTTGGAACTCAAAGTTCTAAAAACAAATGTTAAAAAAAAAGTTGTTTTTACATGCAACTGGGAAATAAGATACACAAGCAATGGGGTATAGAAATTTATCTTGCCCTACAAGAAAGTAAGGGGAAAGGGGATAAGGTGGGGGGGGGGGGAGGCAGTGGGGTGACAGAAGTGTGGGCAGACTGGGGAAAGGGGCAATCAGAATATATGCTATCTTGGGGTAGGGAGGACAGTAGAAATGGGGAAAAATTTGTAACTTGAAATATTGTGGAAATCAATGTTGAAAACAAAAAATATTAAATAATAAAAAAATAAAATAAAATAAAAACCAAAAAAGAAGTTATTAAGAAGCCTAATGCCCTTGGGCAATCCTGCACAACATATCACCCACAGCCGTATGTTATACAGGTCAGCTTTAGAGCTTTCACAGATTTGTTTAGCTAGAGTTGAACAAGGACATAAAATGTTTAAACAGATGATCTATCGATCTCTTCCCTGGTGGTAATTGAGGCAAGAACTACATTGGGCCATGGGGTAGAAGGGAGATGCATGGAGAACTCTCTCCCACCCAGCCACCATGTGATCATGAAAGCATGGAGTCTACATTTCATCTCTTTTATTTATTCTTTCCTGATCTTAGACAAAGAAATATTGAGAGAACAGAACAGGTCATGAACTTGCAAACTTCATCTGAAGTGCTGTCAAAGACCCAGCAAGTTAGTAGCAGAGTTCAGCAGGTAGCCATAGCAACCAGGTCTGGTGAGGAGTCCAGTAAGGACACCACAGAGCAGCCAAGCAACCTTCTTGGGCCAGCTCAGCTGACCAAGAGAAAAATTTGTTCATCAACCATACTATCCTCAGAGGCGAATTTGGTCAGAACTCCTCAAAGGGAGAAAAGAATTCCTGGGACCAACAACTGCGTGCCCCACATCCCCAAGGCTGGGAGGCAGAGGTGTTTGATAGAAGCGACTTTAAGTTTGAGTCCATTCTCCCTTGGAACTGAATGGGCACATAGAGGAGAGAACATGTACCCTGGTTTGAGGAGATGTTTTTGTCCTTCAGATCTTACTAAATCTTCCTAGTAAAGAATCCCTCTATATAAATGAATCCCTGTGTAAAAACTAATTGATATTAGTTGGTAATTGATATTGGGGAAATTTCAATGGATCCTTCCCACTGCATCATCTCCTGCTTGCTATGAGAACCTTGTCAATTACAAGTCCGTCAGGTAACATTTCAAGTATCTAATCCCTTTCTAGAGCCCCACATGTGTTTGTACTTTCCCTAACCCTGTTTTCTCTTCTGTTAACTTGACCTCACCTGGCACATTCTGGGGGAGTTGGGAATTCCATTTGGATTGTCCTCGCAGTGGCAGGAATCCATTAGGGTATTTAAGGGTGCTCTTTTGCAGGGATCCAGAGGAAATTTGCCTGAACCAAGGAGATCACCTATGGCACAGGACCCCTGGAGAAATTTTAATATGCTCTGTATAAGAAGGGAAACCTAAACATCTTGCCCAGACCTCCAGTTGGATTCCCTATGTAATTCAATGTGGGGTCCCTTATGTTGTTTCAGGGACCCAAAGGAATTTTATAGTATTATACCGGGTCTATGAGTGTGGGGTCTGGAGCAGGGGACAGGAGATGGTATTAGACAAAGAAGGTGAGTTTCCCACCCCACCCCCACCCCCCATTCTGACCCGTCATCCAGTCCCTCATTAATGTACTTAAGTGAACAGCCCAAGGGCTTGTGTCCCAGGAACTATTTGTTGTGCAAATAAGGAAGAGGGCCGATGACCAGAGTTCTGAATCCTCCCTGTTTCTCAGGAAGATCTGTTGGTTAACATTTTTTTCATCTACCTTGGAATGAATCCAGCCCACTCAGGACTCCTTTGCTTAAATCTAGGGTTTGTTCCTGGTGTTTCCTTGGAGGAAAGGAGCAGAGTGGATTGCATTGGATAAATTATGTAAGGATTTCATTGACCTCCCAAACTTCTCCTGAAACAGGAAACAATTTTTTTTTTTGTTAAATGATATTCTTCAGGTGCCTGGGGCACTGAAAGGTGACATGAATTAACCAGGGCTACATCGGCATGTCTACACTGACATATATGTGAGGGGTGGGCCTTGCAGCCAGGTCTTCCTCACTTCAGAGCCTAGCTATTATTCACTCCAACTCTGCAAGGCAGAGGCCCTGAGCCTGTATCCACATTTCAGCGTGGTCTGTGAATTTGGATGGGGGGAAATGACATTTTCACCAACTTTTTGAACTGAAATTGAGGTTTCCTTCAATCATGAAGGTGAGCTATAAACACAGTTCTCCAAAGGGCTCCATAGTCTTCACCAGCCTGGCTGAGCAAGGAGTTCAGAAGATATAAAAAGGGGAAAAAAACTTTAAGACTATAAGTCCAAAAAAGTTGCCAACTTGTACTAGCATGCCAGAAGTTCCCTATATTAGTGAAATCACAGAAACCACACGTGTGAACAATAACAATGATGGTACTTCAGATAATGCTAAATGGTTAAGAATTACGAAATGCCACAATAAGAAAGAAAGAGGGAAGGAAGGAAGGAAGGAAGGAAGGAAGGAAGGAAGGAAGGAAGGAAGGAAGGAAGGAAGGAAGGAAGGAAGAGAGAGAGAGAGAGAAAGGAAGGAAGAGAAAGAACTAGAGAGAAAAGCAGGAAGGAAGAAAAGAAGAAAGAAAAAAGAGAGAGGGGGAAAGAATGGAGGAAGGAAAGATAGAGAGAGAGAAAGGGAGGGAGGAAGAAAGAAAAAGAAAAGAAGGAAGAGAGAGAGAAAGGGAGGAAGAAAGGAAGAAAAGAAAGAAAGAGAGAAAGGAAGAAAGAAAGAAAGAAAGAAAGAAAGAAAGAAAGAAAGAAAGAAGAAAGGAAGGAAGGAAGGAAGGAAGGAAGGAAGGAAGAGAGGGAGGGAGGGAGGAAGGGAGGAAGGAAGGAAGGGAGGGAGGAAGGAAGGAAGAAAGAAAGAAAGAAGAAAGAAAGGAAGGAAGGAAGAGAGGGAAGGAGGGAGGGAGGAAGGGAGGAAGGAAGGAAGGAAGGGAGGGAGGAAGGAAGGGAGGGAGGAAGGAAGGAGGAAGGAAGGAAGGAAAGAAGGAAGGAAGGAAGGAAGGAAGGAAGGAAGGAAGGAAGGAAGGAAGGAAGGAAGGAAGGAAGGAAGGAAGGAAGGAAAGAAGGAAGGAAGGAAGGAAGGAAGGAAGGAAGGAAGGAAAATGTTTCCCATCCACATATCAAAGCTATTCAAGATCCCTTGAAAGATATGTCATAAATAACTCATTTGATGACTCTCTGTGCATGAATACAAGCAAAGCCTAGAACAGGAAGATATTTGCTCACTGATGATTTACTGCTGTGATGGAGGTGATGCAGCGCAGACATCAACCTGAGGGATTCACTGTGGATGATGAGGGTTTGGAGATGCTCCTGTTTGCAAATGACTTTGTGCTGATATCACCAAGCTCTGGAATACTACAAGACCTCTTGAAAGAAATCTGTAATCACACAAAGAGTTTGGTCTGACCATCCACACAAGAAAGACCAAGAGGATGAAGAATATTTATTGCCGAGATTATGACATGTATTTGGACAAATAATCTATAGTTTGTCCATCATCACTTGTGTGTGTACATACACATCTGTGTATAAATGTGTATATATTTCAAGATATAAACATGTGTATATTTGTGCATATATTTAATATATAAATGTGCATATATTTAAGTATATAAATATGCACATATTTTATACGTGTGTGTATATATATATATTTATATTTATATGACTGCTAAGTGTCTCAGTGGATAGAGCACTTGACCTGAGACCAGGAAGACCTAAGTTCCAACCCTGTCTCAGACACCTACTAGCTGTACGATCCTAGGCAAGTCATATAACTTCTCTTGACCTCATTTTCCTGATCTATAAAATGGGGGTCATAATAGCACTTACCTCACAAAGTTGCTGTGAGGATCAAACAATACAACACACATCAAACATATTGAAAACCTTAAATCTGTATATCTGGGACAGTACAAATGCACAAGATGGGCCCAAATTTGAACAAGAGAAAAAGAAGAACATGACAGCCTTTGGGAAACAGTCAATCTCCTTTAATGAACCATGGAATACCACAGACTTGAAACACCTGAGAGTGAAGATCACACAGAAGGTGATGAAGAGGTGTCTTGTGGATGTGGCCAACTGCAGCTTGGAACCAATGAGGAACTTAATTAGGATAGAAAATGAAAATGGGCTAGCCATGTGGCAAGAAGAGGGATTGTAGGTAGACCAATAGAGTGCTCCATTCATATCCTCTGGGTGTCAAGAGAAATCTAAGGAGGCCTCCAGCATGGCCAGTAGACCCCTGTGGCAAATTTATGGGAAGATATGGACCAGAGTCACATAAGATGGGTAGACATGGATAGGTGTGATCGAATCAGGAGAGGGAACTTGTAAATCAGTGAGATCATAAATCTGTGCTGTAGGTTGCTTATTGAATTAAAAAAAAAATCTCCTTAACAATGGAGAGATGTCCAGAAGTAGAATGGGCTGGGTCAAATAGTAGGTTATTGAGTGGTTCCCCTTTTCAGGAAGTCTTCAAGCAAAGGCTGAATACTCACCTCTCAGAGAGCCTAGAGGAGATTCTTGTTCAAGTATGAGTTGGACACTATATAACTACTGAGTCCTCTTCTAAAACTGAAATTCTTTAGTAGAGATGAAGAGAGGCCACCAGTTCTCAGATCTCCTCTCTGCCTACCCCAGAAAATCAAGAGTAACCAAGATTCAAAAACAAGGTGACTTTCCCAGCAAATTAGGGATAGAAGCATGATGGATCTCGGGTCCTCTTATTCCAAATCCAGTGCTCCACCATCACCTACCCTAGGCCATTCAGGATGCTAGTGTTAGAATCCCATATCCACCATAATGGATTGGTGTCTCCCTCCCATTTCTCCACTCCCTATGGTCTGGAAGTGGGCAGGTCAATATAAGTGCATTCAGGAGCTTTTGGCAGAGGGATCCAGGACCTGAGATGCTAAGAAGGTCTTTTGTAGACCCAGCCAAGCCCCAAGAGAAAAGAATATCTTTGTCCATTGTCTTATGGGGCTGCTACAAGCTGCAAATTCTCTTTCCATGGTGTTGGTGGGAGTTGAGTGTCCTGTCCCTTGGGGCTGCTGGGCACTATGGTCCCCCAGATGATGGGGCTTCTGGGAACTGTAGTTCTTTGTCTCATGGGGCTGCTGGGAACTGTAGTGTGCCGTCCCAGGGTCTTCTCCCTAACTCAGAAGCTTCTGGGAGCTGTAGTCTCTACACTTTTTGCTCGCTCTGTTCTTCCCTTGTCTAGTAGCCCATCCTCCACAGAAAATAAGCCCTGCCTAGGTACCAGGTGTGTGCCACCCACCACCCTGAATCTGGAATCCTGAAACCCCTCAGGGCTTCTGTTTATTTGTCTATAAAATGGGTGAGTTGGACTAGTGGTTACTGGAAATCCCTTCTACTTCCAAATGTTTGACCTGTGACCCATAATCATCCTAACTGCAAAGTATGGCCAAGGGACCAGCCAAGGAGGACTGTCTGCTCAGCTGGCTAATCTCGATCTTAACCAATCAAGAAACTTTATTTCTCCACAGGCAGCTCTGCCTAGACCCAGGAAGAGAAAAGCACTGCTCTGTCATAATTAATTACCTACAGATCCACCCCTTGGAGAGTGAAGGGTGGTAAAGGAGCTCTAACCTTATTGACCGAGCCAAGATGCTGAGGAGGGGGAGGGGAGGAGCAGATAATATATGGACTTGAATTTCCTGGAATACCCTAAGTGCCTCATGCTAGGTAGACTCTAAAGAAGAAAATGAAAAAAAGAAAGAGAGAAGGGGAAAGGAAAGAAAAGAAAAGAGATGGGAAAAAAGAAGGGATGGAGGATCTGGGATATGGGAAAGGAGGGAGAAGAAAAGGAGGAGAGGAGAGAAAAAAGAAGGGAAAGAAGAGAGGAAAGACAAGAGAAAAAAGAAAATAGGGAAGGGAAGGGAAGATAATAAAGAGCTTAGAAGAGAAAAGAGAATGAGAAAAAAAAACTCAAACAGAAACAGGGTTTTTAATGCACACATAAGAATCCCTGTGGGCCTCATACTTAGTTTTAAAATGTAATGCTACCTATTTTATTATATTTTTATTTATTTTTTTAAATATCTCCCAATTACATTTTTATCTGGTTCAGGAAGCACTCTGGAGGGCCCTATGTTGGACACCTCTGAGAATAAATGATAGGAGAGAAAAGACAGAGGAGACAGAAGAAGAGAGACAGAGCATAAAGGAGAGAAAATGGGAAAAGAGGAGGGGAGAGAGAAAAGTGAGAGAAAGGGAGAAAACAGGATTGAGGAGAGATGGGAAAAAAGAAAGGAGAGGAAAAAAGAGAAAAAGAATAGAGAATAGAGGTAGACCAAAGGAGGAAGGGAAAAAAGGAGAAAGGGTCAGAGGAAATAATGTAGCAAGATTTGATAGAGAGGGGCAAAATTAGTTTTGATTTTTTTAAAGATATAATCTTCAGACCAAAAACCCCTCATCTTGACTTCAATTCTTGACAAAATTCTGGAAGGTAAAAGTTGGCAAACACCTGGAAAGGGAAACACTGAGCAGCAGGAAACAGTTTCTTCTCAAGAATAAATAATGCCAGATAAACTTCACTGCCTTTTTTGACAAGGTTTCCAGGCTGGCAGAACCAGAGAATGTCAGAGATATGGGGTATGTGGATTCCAGTGACAAATTTTAAAGTCCCTCATATTACCCTGCTGGACAAGATGTCAAGATGAGAAGCAGGACAGCATGACAATTCCATGATTTGCAATTGGTTCAATGATCAGATGCAAAAAGTGGTGATTAATAGATTGGGCAAGAGGTTCCTAACATCACACAAGGATTTGGTCAATGTTGATAAATCAAGATTTATATGAAGACATAGGTGGCCTCTTCATCAGTTTTTTAGATAGCACCAAGTTAACCAGAGATAGCTGACACCTTGGATGTCAGAATCAGAATAAAAAAGATTTAAAAAAAAAGATTGGGCAGGTTAGAACATTAATAGGCTGAAACTAATAGGATAAAATTTAAGAGAAATGCGAGGTTTGCTGTGATTTTAAGAAGCAGCTGCACATGTATAGGATGAGACAGGAGATATCATAAAAATGACCTGGAGGTTTTCAGAGACAGCAATCACAACATAAGTTAGCCATGGGACCAGGCAGCCACAAGAGCTAATGCAAACTTAGGTTGTTGCGTGGAAAAACAACATCCCAGAAAATGGGGTCATCTGTGCCTGTGCCTTCTTGCTCATCCCACATGCCTAGAATGTATTCCCTCACCTCTGTCTCTTGGAATTCTAGCTTTCTTTCAAAGCTTCAGGGCAAGCACCACCTTCTCTGTGAACCCACTTCTGAAGGCTGCTAGCTCTCTTCCTCCCCAAAGCACCATTTTACATATATATTCTCTCTCTCTCTTCCCATATACATACATATATACATGTGAGTATGTGTGTCCTTGTGTCCCCTGATAGAAGCTCCCTAAGGGCAAAGTGTCTCATTTTTCTCTGTGTATCCCTAGCACAGTGCCTGGCACATAGTAGTTCTTAATAAATGCTTTTTTACTAATTGGTGCAAACATAGGAATGTCTATTATTAGTATTTTATTAATATATCTGATTAACATTACTGTTAATGAAATCGTAATGAGAGTACTGATGATGTTGCTGCAGTTGATAATGCTGATGATGAAGGCAGCCTGGTCTAGTGGATAAGAGAACTAGCTTTGGAATGAGGGTGACCTGGGTACCACTCTGACCTCCAACTGGCTGTGTGACCCTAGGCAAGTCACATAACTTCTCAGGGTCCCAGACAACTTTCTACCTTGCAAAGAAGGTGCTGCTCCACTTTGGTAAGGAAAGTTTCCTCACTAGTCACTGCCTACATTGATAAAAATCACTCTGAGACAATAAAAATAAGAACATCAACCTGTCTGAGCCTCAGTTTCTTCATCTGCACCTGTTGCCACGCCTACCTCCCAGGTTTGCTGGGAAGATCAAAGGCGATAAGGTCTGAAAGCACATTTCAAGCCTTAGGGCCACGGAAATGTCAGCTATTAGAGTACTTCCTGATGGCAGTCTTCTCTGAAGGGCTCTCCAGGGGAAGTGGAGTTAAACCTGTCCTACCTGGCCCCAGGGGAATGAACCAGGAGCGGAGGGGGAAAGGGGCAAGAGAGGCATCGGTATGAGTTTGATTACAAAGGAAAACTGAAAACTGCTCGGCCATGGGAACAGTCCAACAGGGGAATGTCTCGGTTGCCTGGAAGGAAGGGACCTTAGTAATGGAGTACTTCAAGGAGTGACTGGATGACCACCCGTCAGACGTTCCAGAGGGGATGGCCTGCTTAGGTCTGGGTTGGACTAGATGGCGTCTGACGTGCTGCTCAGCTCTGAGAGTCTATGGGAGGAGAGAGAAGAGAGAGAAAGGAGGGAGGGAGAAGAGAGAAAGGAAGGAAGAGAGACGGAGAGAAAGGAGAGAGGAGAGGAAGGGAGAGCGGAACGGAGAAGAGCCAGGGAAGGGGGTGGGGGAGAAGGAAACAGGAAAACGGGAGAGGGGAGAGGGATGTAGGGAGAGGAGAGGGGCCAGGAAAGGGTAAGGTAGGAAGAGGGAGACAGAGGAAAGGAAGAGAGGAGAGGCCGGCAGCCGGGGAAAAGGGAGAGGACAGAGGCAAAGGCAGACAGGAGCGGGAGAGCTAAGCAGGGGAGAAGGGAGAGAGGAGCGGAGACAGAGAAAAGAGATGAAAGAGAGGACTGGAAAGGAAGCTTCCCTGGTCTTGTTCTCCTGCTCCTCCTTTGTTCCTTCTCCTCCTCCTCTGCGTCACGCCCCCATGGCCCTCCCCCTCCCCCTCTCCCTTTCCCTCCCCCTTCCAGGTCTCCTCTCCCCCTCCCCCTCTCCCTCTCCTCTCCCTCCTCCCTCCCTCTCCCCGGCCTCCTCTCTCTCTCTCCCTGAGGCGGAATGGAATTTTTTTCCCTGGACCGTGGCCAGGAACTAGGGGGGAGGCCGGGCAGGGCCAGGCAGGGGCCTGGGCCTGCCGGGGCCCACCAGCGGGAGGGAGAGAGAGACACACAGAAAGAGAGAGAGAGAGAGAGAGAGAGAGAGAGAGAGAGAGAGAGAGAGAGAGAGAGAGAGAGG
>CM053622.1:785233758-785403454 GCA_028646595.1 Phalanger gymnotis
GAGGGAGGGAAAGAGAAGGAGGAGGAGGGAGGGAGGGGGGATGGAGAGAAAGGAGGGGAAGACATAGAGACGAACGGAGAGATTCTAGAGGCTGAGAAACCCGGAGAGAGGGAGATCCAAGACCTGGAGACTGAGAGACAGACTCGGAGGCAGCCAGAGGGAGGAAAGACCTAAGACAGAAGGAGACTCCGGGGCACTGGGAGACTACTGAGCCACAGATTCCAAAGCATGGATGGAGAAGAAGAGAAGGAACAAGCAGCCCGCTGGCCGGCCAGAGGGGCAGAAGGATCGCGACCAGCGAATCAGAGGGGGGCTAGCCAAGGGCAGAGGATGGAGCCCCAGCCAGGCGGACCCGGGGAGGGGCCGAAGGGCCGCAGGTGCTGGGGAAGGTGAGTCGGGAAGCTGCCCTGGGCCCAGGGTTGTGGGGAGAAGGCAGCCCAACGATGCCTGGCCCATCCCTGGAAAGATGGAGACTGGGGTGGGGGCGGCGGCAACAGGATGGAGGGTGGGGGCCGGGGCTGGATCCCGGCCGACCCCTGGGCAGGGCCCCTCCTCTGAGAAGGGGGGGAAAGGGGATGAGAACCTGGATTCTCGAGGGGGCGGAGGCCGAAATGGGGGGACAGGACTCTTAGGTCCCCATGCGGGTGGGAGGAATCGGGCCGCCTGAGTCACTGAGGGGGGCGGGGGCCTGGGCCCTGGGAGGAGGGAAAGAGAAGGCGGTTCGCTAAGGGAGCTCCCGGCACACGGAGAGTTAACGTCTGGCAGGGCGGCGGGAGGGGAGGAGGGGGAGGGGCGGGGTCGGGGGCTGCCCGCATTAAGGGGTCAAGGGTGAGCGAGGCGGCCCGGGGGGCTGTCTGGGCTGCCAGACAGTCCGGGGTCAGCGGCTAGGGCAGGGGCTGTCTGTCGGGGGAGGGCACTTGAGCATCCGGGCCCCCAGCCCCCGCCCCCTTAAGAACCCAGAAGTCCTGATCCCCCATCCCGCTATACCTCCGGGACCAAGAATCCCGATCCTCGAGTCCCAAGCCCCTCAGGGACCTAGGCCTTGGGGGGGGGGGCCAATTCCCCCATTCCCCAAGGACCCAGGAATCCTGAAACCTGTCCTTGGCCTCTCTGGGACCTAGGCGTCCTGCTCTCTCACCGCCCGCAGCCTCTCAAGAGACCCAGGCATCCAGATTCCCCCAGTCTCCTTTACTCGTTCAGGGAAACTGGAGTCCTGAACCCCAACCCCAGATCTCTCTGTCTCTCTCTCTGTCTCTGTCTCTCTGTCTCTCTGTCTGTCTCTCTCTCTCTCTCTCTCTCTCTCTCTCTCTTTCTCTCTTTCTTTCTCTCTCTCCCTCCCTCCCTCTCTCCTCCCCTCCCTTCCCCTCCTCTCTCCCCTCCCTCTCTCTCTCTGGAACCCAGGCTTCCGGATCACTCAGCTCCCCTATCCACCTACCTCCTCCCGCCCCCATCCCCTATCCGGGACCCGGTCCCTCCTCCGCCTCCCTGAGCCCAGCTGGAGTCCGGCTCTCGAGGGGTTAAGGGGGCGGTGCAGCCGCCAGCCCGGGTTGCCATGACGCCAGACTGTTTGGGCCTGCTCTCTGACCCCCAGGGGCTCCCTGGGGGCCGGGGGAGGGGAAGGGACCCAGGCTTGCTGCCCCCCAGCCTACAGTGGGAGCTATCCCTTTTGGTGCAGGTTCTGAGCCAGAGAGATGCCTGAGAGGGCCCTGGGCCAAAGGTCTGGACACCTGGGTTCTGTCCTGATATGTGACCTTGGTCCAGGGGCACCCCTTCTTTGAGCCTCAGTTTCCCCTAGTGTGAAAAGGGACTCAACTGGGGTTCTTCAATTCCTTTTCCCCTTCCCCCTCCCCTGGCCTGGGCCCAGAGCATGCTGGGATTCCAAGGCGGGCACAGGGCCAGGGGAAAGGGGGGGGTGGGTGGTCCCAAAGCAAGGGCAGCTGTACTGTTGCCTCGGACCCTAGTCTGATTCTGGAAAGGGAAACCTAGACAAGGGACCCTCAGCCCAAGCCCAGGCTTGGGAATGAAACAGAGAAATCGACAGAGAGATAGATACAAAAAGAAATCCAGAAGGAAACAGACTCGCAAATTGAGACCAGAGATGGATGGAAAGACAGAGAGACCAAGTGAGGAGGAGGGGAAAAGAGAAGGTGTGGGCTTGAGAGGGAAGGAAAGACAGAAAGGGGGAAGGAAGGAGGGAGTAATAGAGGAGACAGACATCGGACACAAAGAATCCCGCAAACGTACAAATAGAGAAAGCAGTGAGAAAAAGAGAGGTGGGGTCCGATGGCCTCTGGGTCAGCCTTCACTGCCTACCTCTTCTCTGCTCCCAGGAAATAAGCCAGTATTCCTAGGACACTGAAAAGATCAAGATCTTGGCCAAGTAGTCAAAGGCCCAGACAGGTAAGGACACCCCACCCTGCCCCCAGAAAGAAGACACAGGTCAGGAATCCCCATTCCCCTCACAACACAGAGAGGGTAAGAACTACCTCCCTCATGCCCCAAATAGGGGAAGGGCTAGAGTGTCAGGACACCTGGGTCCCTGAGGGGGGAGGAGGGATCAGGAAGCCTGGGTCCCTGAAAGGGGGGAGACAGGGGCTGGGGAATCAAGACACCTGGGTCCCTGAGGGGGACAGGGGGATCAGGAAGCCTGGTTTCCTGAGAGGGGTAGGGACAGGGGCTGGGAAATCAGGACGCCTGGGTCCCTGAGGGGACAGGGGCTGAGGAATCAGGACACCTGGGTCCCTGAGGGGGCAGGGACTGGAGCATCAGGACACCTGGGTCCCTGAGGGGGCAGGGGTTGTGGCCCAGGCACCCGGCTCCTGGGGGGGCCCATTCTGCAGCCTGGCACCCACCCGTAGATCCGACCTTGCGGGGCGCCGGCCACACACAAGCTCGAGTCTGTGGGTCTGTGTCGGGATTGGCATCGCCGCCGGGCCCCCTTGCCGGCCTGGTCCAGCCCCCGCCCAGCCCGGCCCTGTCCACCTCACGCGCTGCCCGGGCTGAGGTAGTAGGTTGTACAGTTGAGAGAGACACCTGTGGAGATAACTGTACGGCTCACTAGCTTTCCCCGGGCTGTGCCCTGCACCGAAAGAGGAGGGGGAGAGGGTGGGGAAGGGGCCCATGCAAGGGGCTGGGCTTGGCATGGCCTAGGAGCTGTTGGTTGGGGGCCTTCCCTGAGGCAGGGCCCTGCACACTGTGCCGAGGGCCAGTAGCAATGTGGCCCTGCCTCTCACCCTGACCTGGGCACTGGGGGAGACAGCGTCTGTGTCTCTGGGTCCCTCTGTCCCTATCCATGTTTTCCAGTGGCACTATATTTCCATCTCTGTGTCTCTCTGGGTCTGACTCTGTTTCCAAGAGTGAGTGAGTGAGTTTTGTGTGTGTGTGTGTGTGCGCGTGTGTCTGTTTCTTTCCTTGTCTTTGTCTCTCTGCCTCTGCTCCCCTGCCCCCGCTGTCCTCTCGGTCCCTGAGACCCTTTAACCTGTGAAGACGTCCAGGGTCACAGGTGAGGTTCTTGGGAGCCAGGAGGCCGGCCCATCAACTGACAAGAGCCAGGATCCTCTGTACCCATAACCCTCTGACCTTGGCCTTACTGATGACCCCAACCTCCAGCCCTAAACTTCAACTGCCTCAAACTCTGGAACCTGCTGGGGGATTATTAGGACACCTGAGTCCCCAAGAGGTGTTTGAGTTGAAGGATACCTTGTCCTTGGGGATGGGAGGGGTTGGGAAAGAGGGGGAGCCCAGGATGGCCAGGTCCTTAAGTGGCAGGGGGATGGACACTTGAGTCCCTCAATGATGGAGATCCTTGGGGCCAAGTCCCCTTCCCCACATTCCCTGATGACATCACAAAGGTCATCTTCTATGCTTTCCTTCCCTACCTACCCAGGCCATGGCCCTAGCTGTGTCCCCACAGGCCAGTCAAATGGCCCCCCTGGCCTTGGGCCTGGCCCTCAGGCTGGTGGTGATGAGTCTCCCAGTGTCCTGGGGCTGCCTTCTCTGCTTCACCTCGGAGCTTGACCGGCAGCGTCTCTGCCAGCTCTTCACAGGCCTGAAAAGACGTCAGGGTTCCCAGTGTGGGGCCCAGCTGATGGAAGCCTTCCAGGGCCTGACCCACACCCAGATAAGTGAGGAGCTCCCCAGCCCAGAGTAGCTCAGCAGCAGTGAGTGTCCCAAAGATCTTACCCACAGGACACAGTATCCCCATTGCCACCAAGAGACATGGCCCTGAGAGAAAGCTCAAAGCCCTCAGGGATCAAGACCACAAGATCCAGAGGCTGCAGCCACTAGAGCGAGCCTCTAGTCCCATCCTTCTATTCTCTGGAGAACAACAGACCCCAAAGTGGTCATCAATTTAGAGCTGGGAGGAACCCCAGAGGCCAGCTAGTCTAGTGCCCTCACTTTACAGATGAACAAAATGAGGCCCAAGGTCTAAGCAAAGGCAGCAGTCAAATTGAGACCCTCTGACTCCCCAGACAACCCACTCCCTCCCCTCGTCAGAGACACCTGGGAGAACCATGAGAAAAAACACCCAGCACTATAGCACCTGTAGTGGGCCCTGCCCCAGGCCTGGGTGGTACTTCCCTAGCCAAAGGTAGATTCTCCCAGGGCCCATGTACCCAGTAAACCTTCCCTCCCCCCACGCTGGGCCTCTCTGACCCTCACTCTCCAGGGGAAGTTTGGGACTCCCCCAAATGCACATCATAGCCCCCAGTAGCTGAAAGCATACTTCTCAGAGGTAAAGGCCCATTCAGAACTGAGTGCTCTCCCCTATGGTGTGGAGTCTGGGGTCCAGCCCTTGCCCCCTTGCCACACTTCCCTCCCCCCACCCCTCAGATTATGCTGAGAGAACCCAACTGCATGATGCCTTCACTCAGACCATCTTCACCCTGGAGGAGAAGGCTGCAGCAAAAGGTGAGTGTGGCCTCAGACCTCAGACCATGGGATCTTGGGATTGCTGTGGGGCTGTGATCAGGAAAGCAGGGATCGTGATCATATTGGCATAGAGGAGGGGGCCTATGATCATGAGGTGAGGGGGCAGGGAATCTGTGATCTGGCTGCTGCTGGAGGGAGGGGGCCTGTGGTAATGCTAGAGGGAGGGGTAGGGGGCCTGGGACAGTGATCAGCAATGATAACGTTGTGAGCAGGCCTATTTTAAAAATGGAGAAAGAGAGAAGGTATAACAATGTGGGAAGGAGGGAGCCCTAAGATAATAGAAGAATGAGTGAGGAGACCTGTTTTAAGGATCGTAAAGTGAGAGGCAGAATAAAGGGGATATGATAACTTGGCAGTCAGGGGACCTTCCATCCTGTCAGTGTTCAAAGGAGCATGTTAATGTGAGAGCAAGGGGGTTTGACCTATTGTGAGAGTGAGCAGAGTCTGTAACAAGGGGGTGTGAGAGTAAAGAGGGCAGAATCATAGATCTGGAGCTAAAAAGGAATCCTAAGGCCTGCCTGGTTACCATGTGGTGGTGATCTGAAATAATATTGCATTGAGGGGTGGAAGAAATGGTGGAAGAAAAGGAGGCACTAGCTCATGCCAGACTAACCCAATTTCCTTTTTTGACAGGATTACTAGATGAGTAGATCAGGAGACCTAGTTTTTACCTAGATCTTAGCAAAGCATTTGACTAAAGTCTCTCACAATATCCTTTTGGAAAAGATGAGGAGATACCAGACATTGTCCAGCTATATCAATTTAGAATTGATTGAATGACTGGACCCAATGACTGGAAGGAGGTCTCTACTGGAGTGCTACAGGCCTCTATGCCATTAAAGTTTCATCAATAACCACTAAAGGCATAGAAAGCGTGCATGCCCGATATTACAACTGACACAAACCTTCAAGGCACAGTTGGTCAATAAGCATATATTAACTGCATACTGTGTACCAGGCACCGTGCTAAGCATTGGAGATGTAAAGAAAAGCAAAAGCCATTCCTTCTCTCAAGGAGCTCACAGTCTTATTGGGGAGACAACACACACTCAACTACGTACAATCCATAGACAGAATAATTTGGAAATAATCAACAGAGGAGGCATGCTAGAATTAAGAAGGACTCAGAAAGGCTTCCTCTAGAAGGTAAGATGTTAGGTCTTTAAAAAAAATCGAGAAACCAAAAGGCAGAGATAAGGAGGGAGGCATGGAGGACAACTAGAGAAGACACAGGGAGTCACAAGACAGAATATCTTGTTCAAGGAATAGCAAGGCAGCCATTGTCACTGGATCAAAGAGTACTTGGCAGGGCGTGAGGGAAAGGAATACTTCCTAATAAGCATTTATGTAGCACCTGCTGTATGCCAGGCACATTGCTAATATCATCTCATTTGATCCTCACAATCCCGGGAGGTAGGTGCTGTTATTATCCTCATTTTACAGTTGAGAAAACTGAGGCAAACAGAGGTTAAATGACATGCCCAGGATCACAGAGCTAGTGAGTGTCTGAAGCTGGATTTGAACTCAAGTCTTCCTGGTTCCAGTCCCAGTACTCCATCCACTCTGACACCAGCTGCCTCTATTGTATAAGAGACTGGAAAGATAGAAGGGACAGGTTATGAAGGGCTTTGAAAACCAAACAGGACTTTATACTTCATCCCAGAGGTGATGGGGAGCCCTGGAGTCTATTGAATGAGAGAGTGGGGTGAGAGGAGGGTAGCATGGTCACCTCTGAGTTTTAGGACATTTGGAGGATGGACTAGAGTGGAGAGAGACTTGAAGCAGGCAGACCCAGCAGCAGGCTAACGCAGTACTCCATGTCAGGGTCTGCACCAGGGTGGTGGCAGTGTCAGAAGAGAAGAGGGGGTAAACTTGAGAGATGTTGTAAAGATGAAGTCAACAAACCTTGGCAGCAGATTAGATATGGCAGACGCATGTGAGAGACACCATGAGGAGTCTAGGATGACTTCTAGGTTTCAAGCCTGAGGGACCAGAAGGATGTTGGTGCCCTTGATAGTAATTGGGGAGTTTGGTTTGGGGAGAAAGATAGTGAGTTCAGTTTTAAACATGTCGAGTTTAAGATGGCTACAGGTCATCCAGTTCAAGATGTCCAATAGGCAGATGGAGAGGGCAGAGATTACGGCTGGATAAATAGATTTGAAATAGATATCTGCAGGGATGATCATGGGAGCTGTTGAGATTACCAAGTGAAATAGTTTGGAGGAAGAAGAGAAGAAGGCCCAGAGGGAATACTCACAGATAACATGATGGTGTGGTCTCAATGAAGATCCAGCCAAGGAGTGGTCAGATATGTGGGAAGAGAGCATAATGTCCTAGAAAAAAAAATAGAGAGCAATCGACAGTGTCAGAGGCTACAGAGAGGTCAAGAAGGGTGAGAATCTGCAAAGTTGGAGGGTGAAATTGAGTAAGAATAAATGTCAAATATAATAAGTTGGAAGAGGCACGGCTTGACTGAAAAATACTTGGGGTTATAGCAGTGTACAAGCTCAGTGTGAGTTAGCAGTATGATACATATAAGCTTAAAACCAGTGAGATCCTCAGGCTCTGTTAACAGAGGCATAGCATCCAGCAATGTAGCTTGCTTGAATGTGGTACCCCTGTCCTCTGCCTTGGTCCAGTCTCATCTTAAGTCTTGAGCTCAGCCATGGGCACCACAGTTCAGGAAGCATATCAATAAACCAGAGTGGGGAACAGAGGGGCTATGATGGTGATCCCTCCCCCAACCATGGAAAAGACACCCTGACTTCTACTATATAACCTCCTCACCCCAACCCAGTTGACTTACATTGACCAACATTACCCTGGAATGAGGTAGTCCACCAAGATGGCAAAGGATTTTGAGTCCATATCCCATGACAATCATTTAAGAGACATTGAATCTGGTTCAGAAGAGACAGCTCTGAGAAGACATCATGGCTGTCTCCAAGTATTTGAAGGATCATCATGGGGAAGAGGGCGGAAATTACAAGGTGGCCAATTTGATGTCAGAGAAAGCTTCCTAATGATTAAAGCTGGCCCAGCATGAAATGGGGCACTTCCAGAGGCAATGAGTTCCCCCTCCCTAGAGGTATTCAAGCAAAGGCTTTTCATGAATACTGTAAAAGAGGGATTCTGGTCAAGGTGTAAGGTCAACCAGATGACTGCCAAGACCCTTCCAATTCTTAGCTCCTATGATTCTGCAGAGGGCGATGGTGATGAAATAAGGAGAAATGATTCCAATGAGTGGTGGAGAAGCAGTAAAAAAGAAGGGCCTAGGAAAGTGATGTACTGAAGGAGCCTGCTTAAATGAGGAATTGAGAGGGAATTTGACCATGTAGGCAGAAGTTGGGGGGAGGGGCAAGGAGGCCTGGCTAATGTGGAAGTGATAATGGAAGTGAGGGAAATGTAACAATTCAGAGGTGATGAGGATATCTAGGCCAGCATTGGAATACTATGGAAATGAAGGGAGCTTTGATAATGCTGGAGTGAAGAGGGTATGTTAATATGGGAATGGGATGGATTTTGTTTTAATGGTCAAGTAAGAGTGGACATGATAATGTTGGTGATAAGAGTTCTTTAATAATGGTAGCATGGTGGGAGGGTGATAATGAAGAGGTTAATGTAATAATATTGGATTGGTGGGGCATGGCTCTTTTCAAATTGAATTTGTAAGGGATATAATAGTAACGAAATGAGGGAATCTGGAGAGAAAGAGCCTGTGGCAGCAATGAAGTAAGGAGACTACAAGGGACAATGAATGAGCAAGGGGATCTGTTTTAATGATGGATTTAGGGGACCTGCTTTAATTATGGATTTAGGGGGCCCTATTTTAATGATAGATTTAGGAGACCTGTTTCTTATGTATTTAAGGGACCTGTTTTAATTATTATTTGGGGGACTTAATTTATTGTTAAAGTGAGATAGGCCTTAGATAATGATTGAATGATGAGAGATATAATGATGAGGTAGGAGGGACATGTGATACATGGGGTTGAGATGGCTTCAACAATGGAGTCAGAAGAAACATGGTAATGATTAGGCAGGGATGTGATCATTCTGGGGTCAGCTGGGATCTATGATGGTTGTAGAGGTGAAAATGAAGTAAGGGGCTTATAAGAAGGTTGTGTAGGGACCTGGTTTAATGATGAAGCAAGATGGGATGTGATAACATTGGGCCGAAGAGGCCTGCTTTAATGTCAGACTAAGAGAGGGCCTATGGAACCTTGGGGCATGTGATAATGATGAATGGGGCAAGTTTGGATTATGACAGTCAACGAGCCTATGGTAATGTTGGCAGGAAAGGAGATTGTGCTTATGTTGAATAAACTGGTGATGGTGAGGGAGAGTGTGATAATACCAAGGAAAGGGCTAGGGAATCCCTGATTTAGAGCCAGCACCATCATAGAGATCATCTAGTACCAAGATGATGTGATCCTGGAGTGAGTGAGGAGCCTGAGGTACTAATGTCGCATTGGAATACATAAAGGGTAATAGATGTAAATAAAGATATAAATAGATATACATGTGGGGGAATTAGAGGTGGATAGGGAGGGGAACCTGCTATAACATGGAAGGGAGGGAGGCTCAAGAGAGAGTTAAGATCCCCATGATAATATTGGGGTGTAGGAATCTGAGGTCATGATAATAGAATGAGGGACCCAGTGCTAATAATGGAATGAGAGGGATCTATGATGATAATGAAGTAGAGGGATGTGGTGACTGTGGTGGAATGAGGGATCCTTGGGCTAATGATGGAGAGACGTCAGAGTTAATGATGGAATAAGGGGAGGAGGTTGGTTGTGATACTCTTGGAGGGAAGAAAGATAGTTAATGGTGGAGTCATAAGGACTATAATAAGGAAGACCTGTACTCATGTGGTAGTGAGATATAGGACATGAGAAGGAGAGAAGGAGATCATACATGAGAGCTGAATGCAAGTCATAGGCTAGTGGGCTTCAAGCTGGAAGGGATCTCAGGGGCCATATCTAGCCCAATCTTCTCATTTTCCAGTTGAAGAAACTGAGGCCAAAGAAGACTAAATTATTTGCCTGGGGTCATGCAGCTAGTAAATGGCTGGGACAGAATTTGATCCCAATCAGCACCCTGTCCACTATGACTTACTGTCTCTCCATATCCATATCCATCTCCATTCAAAGATATGATAATATTGGAGTCAGGGAGCGGAGAAAGTTCCTGAGCAATGTTAGCACAAAGGGACCTGTTTTAATGATAGAGTAAGGGAGATGTGAAAATGAGAGAAGAAACAGGGCAATGTAGAAGTGAAGAGTGCATGTAGTCGTTTTTAATCAAGAGCCTTGTTTTATTCGTGGAGAAGATGTGATAATGATGTAATGATGGGGACCTGTGATAATATTGGAGTGAGGGGGCCTGCTTTAATGATGGAATGAGAGGAGATGTGACATAATGATGGAACGAAGGGAGCTTGTGATAATGTTGGAGGGAGGGAGACCTGTTTTAATGATGAACTGAGAAGAGATGTCAAAATTATGTAGTGAAGAAGACAGCTTTAATGATGGAATGAGAGGGGATGTGGTAATGATGTAATGATGGGGCCTGTGATAATATTAGAGTGAGGGGGCCTGCTTTAATTATGGTATGAGACGGGATGTGATATAATGCTAGAGTACAGGGGGATTGTGATAACAGTTGAATGAGGGGACCTGTTTTATCAATGCAATGAGAGGAAATGCAATAATGATGAAGTAAAGGGACCTGTTTTAATGAAGGAGTGAGAAGAAATGTCATAATGTTGGAATGAGGAGGGTCCTGAGATCATGTGGAAAGGAGAGGATGATGGGATGAAGACAGTGATGGTTTTGCATTGAAGTACTGTTGACCAGACGCAGTCGGTGATAACATGAGATGTGTGATGGCTTTGAGAGAAAAAGAGATGTCTCCAAGACTGGCCTAGGTTGGTTGGTGTAAGGACAACAATGGAGTTGGGATCTGTGGGTGTGGCTTAAGAGGTGGGCACATGGGAACCCTGAAGCCCCAAATGGATATCCAATCCAATTCAATTCAACTCACCCAACATTAAGTGCCTAGTAGAGCTGAGAAATGGGCTTGGATATCAAGACAAAAAAAGGAAACAGGTCCTGCCTTCAGGAGCTTACACTCCATTGGGAGGGAAAGAAGATAAAACATGAGACAAATAGATGGCTCCACGTGGTGGGGGAGGGGAGCCAGCCTCAGCAAAGGCAAGGAGGCAGGAGATGGGGTGGCGTGTAGGAGGCAGAGCTGGCAGGCCAGGTTGACTCATGCGGAATGCAAGAATGGGTGTAGCAGGAAATAAGATCAGCAAAGAAGCAGGGAGCCTGGAAATGTCAGGGACAGGATTTGGGGTTTTGTCCCTGGGGCCATAGGGAGCCATCAAAATGTTGGAGTGGAGGAGTCATAGAGCCTAGAGGGTTGGAGAAATATGCAGAAGACCTCATGCTGGGTAGGCACGTGCACATGTCCAAGAGGGGTGGTGGAAGCCTACGTTATGATCCCAGGGTGACGGACGCCTGAGTCATGAGGCTCTGAGTGGGTAGGAAGGCTAAGGATGAGTGATGGGTGATAGATGAGTGGGAATGGGGAGCGATGGGAAGGCTTTTTGACCCTAGAAGCCTGCCCCCTGCCCGCCCCAACTATTAGCTGAACATTTTGCTCTGACCTTATGGAATACAAAGTTTAGCTAGGACCCTCACCGTCATATTGAAGAAACACAGATTTAAAGCTGGAAGGGACCTCAGAGACCAGCCCCCTCACTTGACAGATGAGGAAACTGAGGCAAAGAGAGGTTAAAGTGACTGCATATTGGTATGGAGTGTCCTAGGAATTTTGAAAGAATAATAACTTCCCTTCACATGATGCTTTGAAATCCCCAGAGATCTGTACACCTCCTTTGATGCTGACTCCATTGGTCTCCAAATGATAGCAGTAGACACTTACATTAATGCACATGAGGGTCCGGGGGAGGGCACATGACAAAGTGAGGCCCTCAAGTCCTTTCCATAGGAGGATCCCTTGAAAGAACTGGGAATATGGAGCCTGGAGAAGAGAAGGCTTAGGGGGAATATGAGAACCAGCTTCCAACTCTTTGAAGAGCTGCTTCACAGGAGAGAGCTTGTGGTCTCTGAGCCCCCAGGGCAGAACCAGGAACAATGCAGGGGAGGGTAGCAAAGAGACAGATTTGGGCTCAAAGTCAGGAAAAGCTTCCTGAGGAAGAGCTCTTGCCAGAGTGGAATGGGCAGCCTTGGAAGGGGGCAGCTGCCCCTTCATGGGAGGGCTTTGAGCAGACTGGCTGCCCCCTTGTCACTGGACTGGGCTGGGCTGGACTTGATAGCCACCCAGGCCCCTTCCACCTCTCAGGTTCTGTGATATGGCCCTTTAAGCTTGGCGAGGTGCCATATGTTTGTCATTGATTTTGAGCTGGCTAACAACTTGAGTGAGGGTGATCCTAGTTATTGTTAGCCCACCTTCCAGATGAAGAGACTGAGCTCAGGGAGAGCTGATGACTTGTCTAGGGTCACACAGCCAGCAAGAGTCAGAGTAGGACTTTGAACCAAGGTGTCCCTGACTGCAGGTCCAGCAGTCTCCCCACCCTACTACAGGGCTGCCTTGGGTGATACTGAAAAGATATGTTGGCATGTAATAGAACAGGGGCATTAAATGCCCTAGACTGATGCAGTCATACAATGCTACAGAGAAAGGAGTCTATCCCCAATAAGCCTTTGTTAAGCACCTACTGTGTACTGGGCGCTGGAGATCCAAGAAAGGGAGAAGCTAGTCCCTGCTTACAAGCAGTTCAGTGTAACAAGGCATACAGGGTAGTGTTAGCCACACCTGGAGTCCCACTGAGTGTTGGAGTCACCTCTGAGGGGCTAGCCCAGGAGGGAAGGGACAGAGGCTGCCCCCAAGCCCTGTGAACAGAGGCAGGTATTCTTCAAGACTCTTCTCTTTCTGTACTCTGTCTCTTGGCAACTTCATCCACTCCATCTGCTCCCTGCCCAGGACTCCCCAAGTGTGTCTCTCCAGCCCCAACTTCTCTTCCCAAGCTCCAGACTCAAATGGAAGGGAAGGCAGAAGCATTTACCAAATGCTTCCAC
The DNA here is from genome assembly GCA_028646595.1 of Phalanger gymnotis. Lineage (NCBI taxonomy): Eukaryota > Metazoa > Chordata > Mammalia > Diprotodontia > Phalangeridae > Phalanger > Phalanger gymnotis. The sequence continues at coordinate 785,246,802 of CM053622.1, forward strand.
CGCGCCCAGTGTTCTATGAAGTGCTGGGGACACAGATCCAGAAGCTAGCCCGTCCCTGCAGCCAAGGAGCTCAGGGTCTAACTGGGGGAGACCACGCATACTGAAGGGCACTATGGCCGGGAGGATGGCGAGGCCCAGCGGCCCTCAGGGTGCTGCGGCTGGGAGGACGGAAGGCCCAAGTGGAGGGCACAGCAGTACGACAAATGATCAGGCCCAGTGACAAGACAGGTGGTGAAGGCTCATAGTTCTCCATCTTAATCAATCGATAAACATTTATTAAGTACCTATCATGTGCCAAGCATTGTGCCAAGTGCTGAGGATACAAAAAAAGGCAAAAGACAGTCCCTGCCCTTTGGGGAGCTCACAGGAGGAGGAGAAACATGCAAACAAATATATACAGAGCAAGCTACATACAGGATATATAGGAAATAATTGAAAGAGGAAATGCACTGGAATGAAGAGTGGTTAGGGAAAGCATCTTGTAGAAGGTGGGATTTTAGTTAGGACCTAAAAGAAGCCAGGGAGGTCAGTACTTGGAGCAGAGGAGGGAGAGCATTCCAGGCATGGGGATAGCTAGAGAAAATGCCCAGAGGCAAGAGATGGGAGAGAGAGATGGAGACAGAAGGAAGAGAAAGAAGAGACACAGAGACAGGCAGAGACAGAGAGAGACACACTCAGAGAGACAGGAAGAGAGAGAAAAGGAAGAGACAGAAGAGGGAGTGAGGGACAGAGAGAGAGAAGGGGAGGAGAGAAAGACAGAGACACACACACAGAGACAAAAAGAGAGAAAGAAGGGGAGAGACAGAGAAAGAGACAGAGAGAAAAGGGGAGGGAGAGAGAGAAAGAAAGAGAGACAAAAAGAGAGAAAGAGGAGAGGAAGAGGGAGACACAGAGAGACAGGCAGACAGAGACAGAGAGAGACACACACACAGACAGGGAGAGAGAGACAGAGAGAAAAAGATACAGGGCCCTCATCACCTCACAGCTGGACCATTGCAGTGGCCGCAGGCAGGCTGCCAGCCTCAGGTCTCTCCCCGCTCCAGCCCCTCCTCCACTCATCTGTCAAAGGGCTCCTCCCAAAGTGGGGGGTCTGATCAGGTCCCCACCACCACAGCCACCCCCACTTCACGGCTTCCCTTTTACCTATAGGAGCCAATATTCGATCATCTGTTTGGCTTTCCAAGCCCTTCACACTCTGGCCCTTTCCACCTTCCCAGTCTTCTTACATCTTCTACTTCACTCCCCTCAATATAGTCTCCCATTCAGTGACCCTAGTCTCCTTGCTGCTGCTGAGTCAGTCAACTAACATTAAGTGCCCACGATGTGCCAGGCACTGCTAGAGGCAGCTGGGTAGGACAGTGGATAGAGATTTAGAACTGGAATCAGGAAGTCCTGAGTTCTAATCCAGCCTCAGACACCTACTAGCTGTGTGACCCTGAGCATGTTACTTACCCTCTGTCTGCCTCAGTTTCCTTAACTATAAAATTTGGACAATAATAGCACCTGCCTCCCAGGATTGTTGTGAGGCTCAAACTAGGTAATATTTATAAAATACCTAACACAATGCCTGGCACATAGGAGATGCTAAATAAATGCTTATTTCCTTCTCTTTCCCTCCCTCCTTCCCTAAGTACTGGGGATACAAAGAAGGGAAAAGACTGTCATCGCTTCCAAGTGGTTCATAGTCTTCACACAGAACACTCCATTGCTCAGCCTTTATTTTCACTGACAGGCCCGAGTCCATAATGTTCTCCCTTCTCACCCACAGCTCCTGGGCTTCCCAAGCTTTCTGCAAGCACCAGCCCAAACTTCACCTTCTAGAAGAAGCCTCGCTGGGTCCCCTTCATTGGAGGGCCTTACCTCTTGAGATTCCCGATAAATTACCCTAGACAGACAGATGGATGGATGGGGTAGATGGAAAGACAGACAGACAGATAGATAAGATAGACTGGATAAATAGATGGACAGAAGGATAGATGGATGGATGGATGGATGGATGGATGGATGGATGGATGGATGGATGGATAGAAGGATAGATAGATAGACTGATAGGATAGACACACAGACAGATCTTGTATGCACATAGATTTTACATATTGCCTCTCCTATTAGACTGGAAGGGAAGAGACTGTTCTTCCCTTTCTCTGTATCTTTGAGCTTTGTGCCTGGGACAGAAATGCTTGTTGAATACTTGTTGACAAACCATTCAGGTCATGCCCCTCCTTGAGGGCCTTCTTGCCCCTCTTCTGGCTCCCAAGTAAACATTAGACTTCCCTGAATAGCGCTCAGTATGCACTACAGCCTGGTGTACTCTCTCTTCTCTTCTAGTCTAATCTCATGTACTCAATGTTCTAGATAACCTGGATTCACATCCTGCACTCTCCCATCTCCACACCTTTGCTCACCCTGTTCTCTATCCCTGGAATGCCCTCTCCTCTCTTCCTTCACCTGATGAAATCCTGCCTATCACAAACTCCCACTCCAGGAAGCCATTCACATTCTCTTCCAGTCAGAGATGAACCTGCCTGCTTAAACTTCACATGTTGGACTTTTGCTTTTGAATTTATCAAATAATATAACATTTAATGCATTGTATAATCTTATAGTGCTATATAAATGTTGGTTATTGTTTTTATATTATTATTTGACAATAAAACATGCTACTAGGCAGCCAGATGGCTCAATGGATAGAACACTGAACCTTGGGGCAGGAAGATCTGAGTTCAAATTTGGCCTCAGACATTTGCTAGTTGTGTGACCTTGAGCAAGTCAGTTAACCTCTTGTCCTCTTCGGTTGCCTCAACTGTAAAACTCAGATAATACTACCCACCCCCCAGGGTTGTCGTGAAGATCAAGTGAGATAACATGTGTAAACACTTTGCAAACTCCACAATGCTGTATAAATGCTAGCAATTATTATTGGTTACTCCCTATTGTTAATTGTATATTGTCCCTGATCAGACTGTGAACCCCAAAGGTTCTTTCTTGCGTTTTATCCCCAGAACCCAGGCCAGCATTCTTCTCACAGTAGCCACTTACAAAATGTTTCATGGTAGTCAGAAAGGTGAGGGACTACTAGGACAGAACGGGGCATGCCTTTTTCTGAATCAGAAGCTTTTGGTTAATTGCTTTTCCTAATCACAAGAGATGATTCATCCTGGGGGAGTTAGGTTTGAAATAACTGTCAAGGAAAGACAAAAGGCACCAACAAGGCTTTTTAAAATGTTTCAGTTTGTTGTACAAAGAATATTGGATGTGTAGTTACAAGATACTATGTTCTAGTCTTAGCTCTGACACTTTATACATGTGAGGTTTTAGATGTTGCCAGTTTCCTCATCTGTCAAATAAGGTGAAATAGACAAATCTGAAGTCTCCTCCATCTTTCAGTCTGTGGTCCTTTGAACCTAATTAGACTTTGAAGTGATTTGTGAAGACGTGTGTCTCTTGCACATCTGGGGAGCTCAGAACTGGTCTTTCATCAGTGTAGAAAACTGCTTCCCAGTGTGAAAACTTCCTCCGTGCATGCATATTGGTTATCCATCTGCCAATTGTAGTTTTAGAAAGTTGCCTGGGATGCTAAGATATCCATGGGGAGGTGGTTAGTTAGTCCAATTCAGAGGCAGAATCTGAGGTCAGGTTTCTCTAACTCTTAAGTATTAGTCCACTGACTCTCATATTGAAGGGGATAAATAAAGTGCCAGCAATGCTTCTATTTAGGGATAGTGACAGAGGTGAGAAAAAAGAAAGGAGGAAGGAGGAAGAAAAGAAAGAAGGAAAGGGAGAGAGGGAAGAAGAGAAAGAAGGAAAGGGAGAGAGGGAAGAAAGGAAGGAAGGAAGGAAAGAAGGAAGGAAGGAAGGAAGGAAGGAAGGAAGGAAGGAAGGAAGGAAGGAAGGAAGGAAGGAAGGAAGGAAGGAAAGATGGAGGGATGGGGAAGGATGGAGGGAAGGGAAAGAGGGATGGATGAAGGAAAGAAATGTTTATTAAACACCTACTATGTCAGAGAGAGAGGAGAGAGAAAGAGGGAGAGGGGACAGAGAGAAAGACAGAGAGACAGAGACAGAGAAAAAAGATGAAGGATAGATAAAACATTTTTAAAACACAGAAGTTCGGAAGAGGACAAGATTGTTACTACCTTATTAAATGTCACAGAATGAGGGACCAGCCCTATGATTTCACTGGCAGAGGGAATTCCCAGATGAGAAAATGCCCTCTATCTAGCAAGTCAGCATTTTCTCTCGGCAACTTGGAGTCTTAGAAAATTTCTCAGGTCATGATCAGTGAAATGACCTGCCCACAGTCTTCCAGCCAGTATATCTTAGACTTAACCTTGTCTTAGGTTATATGTGTATCTGTGTGTGCATAATATATACTTTTCAAATTACTATGCACAGAAGTTCCCAGATTTTTGGTTCTTTGTACTTTAAAGTATTTGTGACACTCAAATGAAAAAGAAAATTAAAAGAAAAATAAATGCTCATAAAATCAAATAGCCCAGGAGCTCTGTAGAGTTGTGAGGACACTGTGTTAAGTACAGGTGTGATAGCCCTATGTGGTCTATGGCTCCAGCCTGATAACCTGGGTCTGGAAGAGAGGTGTGATCCTCCAGGAGCTGTGAGAGCAGGGTACTAGGTAGCTGTGTGAGAACTCATAGGTGTGCTAACACCTCAATGCTCCTTCTGTGGGAGGGGTAAAGGTAGAAGGCATTGACACTGGGCTCTTGACAGGGGCAGCCGTAACTTGGTGGGGGCACCTAGGCTCCAGGACCTGGTCAATCTCAGCATAAGGGAAATGAAACTTTTAATTTTCCAGTGATCAGGACTTCAGGGAATGGTTCACTTAGGAGTATGATGAGTCCAAACAGCCCATAGGACATCAGGGTTCAGGCATCCAGCTGGAGGTACAGGACTCTGATGCAGCCCATAGGAGATACAAGAACTGGAGATTTGGAAATCACTGTTCCCATGGTGTATTCACAGTGTTAGAATAAATCCTCCAGTGAAAGATTGTTGGTATTTGACCTTTTTTCTCAAAGACGACCCATTAATGACATCAGGAGGGTGGTATCCTGATTGCAAATGAATTGGATTTAAGCAAGGTAGGGCTATGCAAAGTCACCAGCCTCACTCTCTCCTGCAGGGTCATCTGAGTCCAATGGGAAGACATAGGTCAGAACAACTGGAGATGACCACCCCCTCAAGTGAAAGGAAAAAAAAGCACATATTATGTGCCAGACACTGTGCTAAGCACTTGACAAATATCATCTAATTTGATTCTCACAACAATCCTAGGAGATTATGATCCCCATTTTACAGATGAGGAAACTGAGGCAGACAGATGCTAAGTGACTTGCCCAGGGTCACACAGCTAGTAAGTGTCTTAGGCTAGATTTGAACTCAGGTCTTCTTGTGCACATTAGACCCCCTAACTGAAAGAGTGAGAAAGAGGGTTGAGGACACTCACCCTTCAGGGCTAGGAGGGAGATGATGAAACAGAGAGATTAAAGAGATGGAAAGAGAACCAAGAAAGAGTGTGATGCCTCTGAAGGAGTAGAAAAGGGTGCCCAGTGGTCAGCAGTGCCACATGCTGCAGAGAGGTCTGTGAAATTTTGTCATTAAGGAGATTGTTGGTGTCAACAAATTAACTCATTTTTTTTCATTTTTCTGGCTTAGCCAAGGCAATTGTACTATTACTTGTGCACACAATGGGTGAACCAGACTATGAACATGCAAACAGGTCCCATAGCCTTGCTCTCTAATCAAGTAGGGTATGGCTGACTAATTTATAGTCTCAGACCGAGGTTCCGAAGACAAAGAATGAATTGACTTTAGAGGATGCAATTCCAGGTGGGGTAGAGAGGAGCCAGATTATAAGGAGCTAAGACATCAACTGCCAGTGGCAGGATCCAGATAGATCTTGGCAGGCCATGTATATAACACTGGACCCAATCAAAGAAGCTTAAATTCAATAGGACTAAATATCAAATCTCACATTTGAGTTAAAAAAAATCAATCTCATATTTCCAAGATGGGGGAGGGCATAGCCAGACAGCAATCAGTCTGAAAAAAATCTACCAGCTCCACAGGAATCAGCGATGAAATAAATACAGCAGCTAAAAACAAAACCAGAGAAAACAAGGGGATGCTGAGCTGCACTGGGAGGCATCGCTTCCCAAAAGAAGGAAGTTTTATCTCCTCACATATTTGTCTTAGACAGCAGTGGATATATGTCACATGCCAATAAGCTGGAAAGATCCAGGGTGGGGCAACTAGAAATGGTGAAGGGTCTTGAGTCCATGCCATAGCAAGCAATCAAGCAAAGATTCACTAATGGTCTGCTTTGTGCCAGGCCCTGTACTAGATGCTGGAGATTTTTTTAAAATGGAACAGTACTTGCCTTCAGGGAGCTTCCAGTCCATGCAGCGATTATACAAAGTGAATCCAAGGTAGTTTGGTGGGAGGAGGCACCAGCTAGCTGGAGGGATCCAGAAAGGCCTCAAGAAGAAGGGGATGCCAGAGTTGAGCTTTGAAAGAAACTAGGGGCTGACAGAGCCCAAGGTGAGAAGGGAAGGTATTTCAGCAACAAATACAAAGACAGGAAATGAAAGGTTGTGTGTGAGAAACAGTAAAAAGATCAGTCCGTATCGGAGAGTGTGTAAAGAATAGTGATGCATAACTAGTGTGTTGCAAAAGTATGTTGGAACCAGGTGATAAAGGGCTTTAAAAGACAGACAAAGGAGTTGGTATTTGATCCTATAGGTCATGGGGAATTGCTGGTGTATATTAAGAAGGGGAGCGATATGGTCAGGCCTGTGCATTAGGAGAATCCCCTTGGGGAGCTGTGTGGACGATTGGGAGAATCTTGAATAGGGAACCTCCAGTTGGGAGGCCATTATGATAGTCCAGGGGAGAGGTGAGGAGACTGTGACCCAGGATGGTGGCAAGGTTGATGGCATACTTGGTGACTGATGCAAGAGCTTTTGTGGAGATCAGGATGAGAAGTCTTGGTAACTGGTTGGATCCATAGGTTTGTGTGAGGAAAGAGCTGAAGATAACCAGGAGTTCGAGAACCTAGGAGTTGGGACAAATGGGTACTCTGGACAGATAACAAGGAATATTGGGAAAGAGATAAATTTGGGAGGAAAAGATAAGGAGTTCTGTTTGGGACATAGCTTTGTATTCAGTAATTTCAGTCTGATTCTTCATGGCCCCATCTGGGGTTTTCTTGGCAAAGATACTGGAGTAGTTTACCATTCTATTCTCCAGCTCATTTGACAGATAAGGAAACTGAGGCAAACAGGGTTAAGTGACTTGCCCAGAGTCACACAAGTGGTAATTAGTGGAGTCAGGGCTCGAAATCTGGTTGGAATTTCCAATAGGCAGCTGCCTTAACTAATGATGCAGAACTGAAGAGCAGAGAGAGATGGGGCTGGATATTTAGATCTGGAAGTACGTAATCTGCATCAAAATGATCATTTAGCCCATGGAAACTGATGAAGAGAGATGGGGGGCGTAGAGAAGGGGAGAGACAAAGAGTCAGAGAGAGAGGGGTGGGGCAAAAGAGAGAGAAGAGAGAGAAAGTATAGAATAGACTAGATAGTATAGTATAGCGAGAGAACAGGAGAGGGTCCAGGGCAGAGCCTTGAGGAACCCCCATGGTTAAGGTTCATGATATAAATGAAAAGGCAGGAAAGGAACGTTCATACAGGGAAGAGGAGATCCAAGAGAAAGCAATGCCATGAAAACATAGAGAAGAGTGAATTCAAGAGAAGCTGGTCCACAGGCCCATTTGTTGCAGAGAAGTCAAGAATGATGATTGAGAAAAGGACATTGGATTTGGCAATTAAAAGGTCACTGGTGATTTGGAAAGAATAATTCTGATTGAAAGATATTCCAGCCATACCCCGCTGCCTCTTCACAACCCACACTTGAGATGGTCTTGTGGCATGGAGGGACTGTGCCAGCAACCACTGTAATTGTTATTACGCCTACTATGTATTTTGATGGTATTTTGTAGTAGTATGGTACTATAATAGCAGTTTATTTTGTAATAATTGTTATTATATCAGAGAGGCAGCCTGGCACAGCCAGCCTCGGAGTCAGGGTGACTTGAATTCAAGGCCCATCTCTGACACATACTGGCTATTTGAGATCCTAAGCACTGGAGTCCTCAACCTCTCAGGACCCTCTCTGAAGACTAGATATCATAGAGCACGTTTGTCTCAGTTTCCTCAACTGTAACATGGGGATAATAACAGCACCTACCTCCTAGGATCAGTGGGAAATCACAGGTTCAGTCCAAATACTAATACTGATAATAGTACTAGTACTATCCTGAGTAGTGGATAGAGTGGTTTAGGGTCAAACAACCTAGCATCTAGTCCCTCCTATGACACTTACTAGTCCATATGACGTGGGGCAAATCACTTGCAGGTGGATAATGTCATACAGAGACTGAATTCAAAGGGCATCTGGTCCAACCTTTACCTGCAAAGTACATCTATGACATTCCCACTCTCCCGAGCCAACAACACATGGAGCCTTCCATTGACTGGGAACTCAGCCCTCTCTGATCCCTGATAACAAAGAGTACCATCATCTCAGAGGGCACCTAATTCACTTGGATCTGATCAAGAAATCTTTCTCCAGCCTCTCCAACAGGTTGTCATACTGCCTCTGAACTCCAGGGCTGGAGGGAGCCTCCAAGATGCCAACATTGGCCCTCCTCTCTTTCCTTGTAAGCGTAACAGAGGGCTTCAAGAGAAAGTGGCACAATTGGATTCCACCCCGACTTTCTAGTGTTGTTTCCCATTACTCTCTTTCAGGCATTCTGGTTTTCCAGGCAAACTGGTCTACAAACTGTTCACTGCATGAGAAACTCCATCTCTTTGTCTTCCAGGCCTGGACTGCACTCCCTCCTCATCTCTGACTCTTAGAATCTTTAACTTTCTACTAAAAAAAACCAGAAGACTGATTAGTTTTTGTTCTTAATGCTCAAAGAGGACCAAAATTATATCACTATGTTGGGGTCAAGGTAGAATGTCTGACTACGGCTGATCAAACCAATGTGAGCCCAAAAGCGTTCTGACACAGGTCCGGCATAAATAGTACATATGAACATTTGGCATGAAGAGGTCCCTAAACTTGTTCACCTCACATTTCTTTTGAGCTACTGCAATTCTGCTTCTTTTATAGAGCATGTTGCCTTCTTTGATGCAGGCAGGCCATGCTGGGATGTTCTACGCCAGTGTCTCCCACATCTCCCAATTGATTCCAAAGTTCTTCAGAGATCTTGAGACGGTCCTTGTAACACTTCTTCTGACCACCATGTGAGCTCCTACCTTGTGAGAGTTCTCTGTAAAATAGAACAGAAGGAGGTTCAGAGGTAAACACAGACCAGCAGGACAGCTTAGGGACAAACAAAATGAATTCATTATGTGCTTTTGGAAAAAAAAACCAAAAAACTACAAAATGGAGATTCATGGTTTCACATAGAATCCTGTTTTTTCTGCTCTTCTTTGCATATGGACATGCCCAGATATGTTGGTGTTTGTCAGGTTCAGAATAACAAAAAAAATGAGGGAAGTTTTTAGAAAAGCATTCTTCCCAATGCTCAGATTAGGAGCTGCCTTCTCGTTGAAGCCTTTCCTGGTGGGCCCAGTTACTATCTCATTTACTTCTCTGTCTTTCTGCTCTATCTATCCAGAGAAGTAGAAGCTTCTTGGAGGCAACACCTATCCTCTTGTCTTTATTGTCCTTGGATAGAGCACATCCTAAGTGTTGAAATGGCAGCTGTTGCTTGCCTTCTCGTGGAAGGAGGAAGGAAGTGCGAGGGAGAAAATTTGAAACTCACATCTTTAAAAAACCAATGTCAATATTTTTTTTCATTTACATGTAATTGAGAATAAAATTTAAATGAGATGGCAGGTTGGGGTGGGGGTGGGGAGGTATGCTGTGTATAAGATCTCCAGACCTCAAGTTAGGAAGACCCGAGTTCAAATCTTGCTTCAGACATTTACTACCTGTTCAACCCTAGACAAGCAATTTAACTTTTCTCTGCCTCAGTTTCCTCATTTATAAAATGGAGATTGTAATAGCACCTACCTCTTAGGGTTGTTGTAAGGATCAAATAAGATAATATTTCTAAAACATGTTGCAAACTTTTAGAGTGCCATATAAATATTTGTTCACTATTATTATCAAGTTGAATTTTTCTTCCAAGATCATATGATCATAGATTTAGAATTAGAATAGACTTTAGAGCCATACAAGACCAGACAGCTCCCTCTTTTTATGGAAGAGGAAACTGAGTCTCAGAGACATTAACAGTTCTACCCAATACCACACAGTAAGACTCCAAGGCAGGATTAGAACCCAGGTTTTCCTAACTCCAGATACAGCACTTTATCCAATGCACCATGCAAAATTACGTGGGTGTAGAAAAATGTTCTTTGCATCCACGTAGCAATATTTCTGTGTGCAAAAGTCCTTCCTCCTAATGCCTCCCCCAGTCCTGAACAGGATCCCTGGCTCCTGAAGGCTCTGCCAGCAAGGCCTACCAAGCTGGAAAAGTTCCTAGTAGGGGCCCAACAAAGACCTTGTGTCTGCTGTCCAAGGAGCGGCCTGGCAAAGGGCAGGGAAGTTCATCACCAGAGGGTTGGCTGAATTCTTTCAGCTACAGTAACCCTTGATGAGCCTTCACAAGGCACAGAATGGCTTTGATACGTGTCCATAGAAGAAGAATCCACACCCATAGGAACCTATATAGCTAATATGATTATATAAGTACGTATCACTACCAGTACTACTACTATTATTGTATAGTCCACATTTACATGGTGCCTTAAGGTTTGCAAAGCACTTCATATATTATCTGAGAAGTAATTATATATATTACTCTGGGAGGTAGGGGCCGTGATCATCTTCATTTTGTTCAGTCATTTCTCAGTCCCCTCCAATTCTTTGTGAGTCCATTTGGGGTCTTCTTGACAAAGATACTGGATTTGCCATTTCCTTCTCCAGCTCATTTTACAGATGAGGAAACTGAGACAGACAGTGTTCGGTAACTTGCGCAGGGTCACCATTAAGCGTCTGAGGCCAGATGTGAACTAGGGAAGATGAATCTTTCTGACTCCCGGCCCAGCACTCTATGCACTACGGCGCCACCTAGCTGCCCCATCTTCATCTTACACAAGAGGAAATTAATGCCCAGGGGGGTTCAGTGATTTGCCCAGGGCTACACAGCTGGGAAGCATCTAGGGTAGGCTTCAACCTGAGGTGTTCCCGACTCCCTAGTCCAGCACTTATCCACCATGCCACCTCCTTCCCATAGACCAGGGTTCTTTTGATTCACTGGCGTAAGAAAATAGGACATGGGAAAACCAAGATCCACAGAGGTTAAGTGACTTGGCTAAGGCCACTTGTGGAACCATAAAAGCACAGAATGCTAGAACTGGAAGGTATTTCAGAGACTACTGAGTAACACACACACACACACACACACACACACACACACCCATTTCCCGGAGGAATCCCAAGGAGGTGAAGGACTTACCCAAAGTCACAAGCATAAGTTAGTGGCAGAATGAGATTTGAACCCAGGTCTTCTGCCTCCAATTCCAGTGTTCCCTCCACAGCAACACTCCTTCATTTGGTTGCAAAATTCTCCCAAAACCCTACTTTCTTAATTTTATTTTTTATTTTAAATTCATCCCCTCCCCCTTCAAAAAAAGATCATTTCCAGATTCACAGCAGACCACGAAAAGAGGATTTTTATGTGGAATATGAATCTCCTTTTCATACTGTTTAGGTTTTCTTTAAGTATATAATCAGTTCCACACATTACTTTAAAAATTTCCTACTTCTTTGTGTTTGCATCCATCTGTGCATTTTTCAAATTGTTTCAATTACCCTCTTTTTATGGCATTGGTATTGCCAACCTCCTCCTTTCTCTCCCCACCCTTCTATCCCTCCCTCCAACTAAAAGAGAGAGAGAAACCCTCATAACAAATAAGCTTAGTCAAGCAAAACAAATCCCCAGAGTGACTGTCCAAAATGTATGTTTCTTTCTGCACTCTGAGTCCCTCGCCAAAAATTCAAAAAATAACCTGCTCCATTATAGGGTCTATGGAGACATGGTTGGTTGGTCACTGCATTGAACAGAGTTCTGTAGTCTTCCAAAGTTGTGTTTCTTTATGGCATCATTGTCCTCATATAAATTACTCCCCTGATTCTTCTCACTTCAATTCTGCATCAGTTCATAATACCCAGGATTCTCTGGAATCATTTCTTTGGTCACTTCTTACAGTACAATAAGATTCCATTATATTCATCTATCATAATAGGTTCAGCCATTCCTCAGTCATCCAAGAAGCAATCAGAGGCAACCCCTTAGCTTCTAGTTCTTCTATTTTTCTTTTTTCCTCCTGGTCCTCTTTTCAGGATAAGGAAATTTGCTTTGTTTGTGACTCTACCTTCCCTGGCATTATGCTCCCTCCTAAAAGTCATGTCCAATTGCTTCCCCATTGAATCCGATGTACCTATATACCAAGCTGTTTGTGTGAGTGTGTGTGTGAATGTTCCACCTCCTTTTCTACGCCCTCCATACCAGTGTATTCCCTTTATTACTCTCTCTCTTCTTTTCCCACCCAAAACCCCTAAAACAGAACCAACACACCCTCAGGTTCTCTTTCTTCCTCACCGAACTTCCTCAATATCCCTTAAATACACCAAGGCTCTGAAAGAACATTTGTTTCTTTCCCTGTGACATCAGCGCTGCATCATCATGCAGTCCCTGACAAGTGCTCAGAAAAATTTACCTTTCTAGATTTCTCTTCACTCTTATATATGCATTTCAAAGTTCCTACCCAGCTGTGTTCTTTTATTCCTAATATTTGAAAGTCCTCTATCCCATTAAGGTCACTTTTTCCCCTTTATAGGATTATACTGTGATTTACAGGTTACATTATTGTTGATTGTAAGCCTCTGCCTTTTGTTTTTCAGAAAACTGGGTTCCAAAATCCCTTTTCCTTTGTAATAGAAGTTGCCAGAGCTTGTGAGTCCTTAGTACTTGAATTGTTTCCTTATGGATGTTCTCAGTATTTCTTCTTTTATTTAGGAACCTTAGATTTTAATTTTGGCATTCGGGACTTCTTTCAGAAGACAATCTTCACTTTGCCCTCTGGTTCTAATATATCTGAGCAGTTTTCATTTATGCCTTCTTGAAATAGAGAATCTAGGACAGGAGTGGGGAACCTGCAGCCTCAAGGCCCTTTGACTGAATCCAAACTTCACAGAACAAATCCTCCTCTTAATAAAAGGATTTGTTCTGTGAAGTTTGGATTCAGTCAAAGGGCCACACTTGAGGACTAGAGGGCCACATGTGGCCTTGAGGACCTAGAGGGCCAGGTGTGGTCTTTAGGCCATAGATTTCTCACCCCCAGGCTAGGCTTTTTAAAAATTTTGGTTCTTAGAGAGACCAGTGATTCTTAAATTAACTGTCCTGGACCTGTTTTCCAGGTTAGTTGTTTTTGATAATAGGTAACATTTTCTTTAATTTTTTAAATTTTATTTTGTTCTAATATTTCTTATTGAAATATTAATTCAATTGTCATTGATTTCTGTTTAGTCTATTTTAATTTTCAGGCCATCCATTACTTGGGTAAGGTTTGCCATTGTCCCTTCTAAGCTTTTTATTCTCTTCATTTCTTTCCTCTAGAGCTTTTATTTCATTTTTTGCTTCATTTCATTTCTTCTAGGTATTCATATAGTCATTGAGGAAAATCCTTTTGTTTTCTTTTAGTCTCTGTTACAATAGCTATGGAATTACTTTTTCCTTCTTTTAGAACATCTCAAGGTCTTAATAATTTTTATACCGGGTAGCATTTTCTTTGATTTGCTTATCTGTCCAGCTTTAGTTTTTGAATTTGGGTTTTGTGCCCAGTCCAGATGCCCTGCTATGCTTTTTTATCCTGCTTGGTCTGGCCCTGGGTTCCCCCAGGTTCCTATACTGATTTTCCCCTACAGGAGTTAGGCCCTACTTGGATCTCTGAGGTTCAGAGCAATGGATCTTCAAGGCAGAACAACAGGCCCCTCCAAGCCCTGGGCTCCTAGGCTGTCCTGGTCCAACACCACTGCACCTACACTGCCTTGTAGCCAAAAACCCCAGTGTCAATTTACACTGAAGCCTTAAGGCTCAGGGGCCTTCTAGCCCTCAGGTTGTTGCATCTGGACAGAGAGTCCTACAGGCTACATGTGCCTCCGGCCCTCCTCGGGTATCATTAGGAGGCTATCCGTTTGTTTGCTTGTCCTGATGCTGACATTGTTGGTGGTCTCATTTCCTATTGTCTGTGGGCTGTTGGCTGACTTTTTGTGCGGTTCTAAGATAAAAGAAGTCATTTACTGTTAGCTTCTCATTGGGTTTCTTGATCATTATTCAATCTGGTGCAAGTTTCTGCTTTTTGCTGGAGCAGGGCAGCTGGGCAGTCTGCCTACATTGTTAGCCATCTCGATAGCAACAATCCCCATTTTTCCCTGGAGTTGTTCCATAGCCCCAGACCCACACACTAGCCTTTATGGGTAACATTTTTCCACATCCAAAGTTTTAGTGACTAAGTTATGATAATTCAATAAAGAAGTGGGAATGAGGACTCTCTGAATTCCAGGAATTTGAAAATCAGGAGGAGGCTCGAACAAATTCTCCTAGCCATTCTTATTCCTTCGTCCGGGGGCAAATGCATCTCCAAATGAGTGATAATGTGCTAATTTATGCACTAGGAAGAGGAAATCCACACATGAACTGTGGTACGGTGAAAAGACTTCTGGATACGGGTTCAAGTCCCACCTATTACACTTATTTTTGAAGTGACTTGACTGTGGGCAAATCACATTCTCTCTGGACCTCCATCTATAAAAGGAAGAGATTAGATTAGATGGCCTTTATGGTTCTTTCCAGTTTTGAATCTATGATCCTCTGAAGTGTGTATCGATCAACATTTGTTTAACACCTTCTATGTGCCAGGCACTATGCCAAGTACTGGATCCAAAAGAGGTTTACTAAAGCACATTCTTTATGCCAGCCAGAGATGGGAATGGGAATGCTGTTGTTGTTCAGTTGTTTTCAGTCTTGTCTGACTCTCCATGACCCTGTTTGGGGTTTTCTTGGCAGAGATACTGGAACAGTTTGCCATTTCCTTCTCCAGCTCATTTGACAGATGAGGAAACTGAAGCAAACAGGGTTAGGTGACTTACCCAGGGTCACACAGCTAGGAAGTGTCTGAGGCCAGATTTGAACTCAGGAAGATGAGTCTTCCGGACTCCGGGACTGGTGCTCTATCCACTGTGCCACCTAGCTGCCCAGTGGGAAAGCCAAAGGCCTACAAAACTTGGCTATTGTGAGCAGCTTATACGGTGCCTCCAAAGATGGCATCCCAGGCTTCCAATCTATGTTTTGAGATCATTGAGCTCAGTGATTGGTCAAGCGGCAATTGGATGGACCTAGAATGTTTCTCAGTTTACCCAAGGTGGACTAAAAAGGGGTCTTATCTGTCATTCCAGATAATGAATGGCCATCTAGGTCCAAATGGGATACTTTATCTGTGAAGTATTTACTGGGAAAAGAGGAGAACCCTTTTGACTGGTTCTAGGAGTCAGAGCAAGAAACAGGAAACAATGTGGAAAGGGCATGAGCCAACTCATAGGAGCTTCCATCTTCCTCTCCCTTCTCAGTTCTACCTCATTGGGATTCCTTCCACGCTCTGTCCTAGTGCCCCTTCCTACAGGAGACCTTTATGCCCCAATTGTTGGTGTTTCCCTCTCCCCCCAATAAAATCACTTTATATTCATATCATTTAAGTTTTGCATTTACTTACTTGTGTACATGTTGTTTCTACATGAACTCATCGAAGACAGGGATCATTCCATTTTGGGGTTAGCGTCCCCATTGCCTAGCACTGTGCCAGGCCAATAGTAAGCATTTAAGAAAGTACTAATGGAATCAAATTAAATCTTCCCCCAGTTGCTAGGATTCTCTCCTCTTGCATTTACTTTAAATCTTTTCCTTTCCCTGAGACCTGGCTCCCTCCTGACGACACTGCAACCCCAGCCTCCCTCCCCACCCCACCCCACCAAATTACTGGTCACAGTAGGAGAAAGTTTGCTCTCTTTGTCACTTTCAGACTCTCTCTTGGCCAGGTCACTCAGTAGCTCTCCTTCTTTAAGGTCATTCAATCCATATTTATCACTCAATCTGTATTCTGGTGGTGTCCTCTCAGCCCCAGGCCATCTTCTTTCCTCAATTCCTGGCTCACAGTATAATCTCTCCCCTCCTACCCCCAGTCTCATATTAGGTGACTCCAACCAGCACGGCGATGCTCACTCAAATAGCTTGACTCTGTCTTCTTCAAAGTCCTCAGCTCCCATGACCCAGTCCTCTACCACCCACATAGATAGCCATGCCCTTGATCATTCTAACTTCCCTTCTTCCTTGTGACCCCACACCCTGTTCTTCACCCTCACCACGACTATCAATTGCTCCAGCCTTGGAGTTCTCTCCCAGCCATCACCCCTTCCCTATCTTGATCTCTTGTTGAATTCTACACTGTCCTCCATACGCAAGTCCCATGCCCTATCACCAAGCCCCAAGCTTGGATTACTCCCACCATCTGCTGCATTCTCTCCTATTCATGTGCTGCTTAACAGACCTGGAGAAACCCAGAAAACTGTGCCAAGTGGGTCCTCTTCCAAGGTATGTTATCTAATCTCAATGCGGCCCCCACTGTAGCAGAGCGGTGTCTTTACACCCCCCCCCTTATCAATTCACAGCAGTGGTTGTTCCAGACCTTCTCACCTCTACACAAACTTTCCGTGGCTCTCCCTCCCCCTCTTCTATCAGCTGAGGACATTGCTTCATACTCAACTGAAAAAAAAAATGAGGCCATTCACCAAGTATTCCTCTTTCTCCCCTCCTCCTCATCTCACATCACTCAGATGCCTTCCCCCTCCTTCACCCAGCTTACATATTATGATGACCCTTCTCCTCGACATGGCAGATTCCTTTACATGCACAAGCAATCCCATTCCATCCATGTTCTGCAGCAGATTTCTCCCCTCTATCATCCCCACTCTCTCTCCCATCTTCAGTCCTTGCCTTTCTACTGGCTCCTTCCCTTCTTGATGCAGGAGATCTCAGATCTGCAGATGTGGGAAAGCCAGCCCTCCACCAACGGTCCCTCATTTCCCAACACCTGTACCCCCAGGGACTGTTAAGAGCAGAGAGTTCATTCTCTCCTTAACAGAGCAGAGGTTTTCTCTTCCTTCTGAGTCTGGAGACAAATGCATCTCCAGATGAATCTGTATTCTATCTTCTCTCTAATCTGTAAAACTTTTCCAAATTCTGTTTCCTGTATGCTGGGATGAATGTGACTACTTGGTTTCAGAGACTGACTTTAGTGTAACCACTAAAGGAGAGAGGGAGAGGGATAGAGAGAGAAAAAAGTGAGAGAGGAGAGAGGGAGGTGGGGAGATAGAGAGAGAAGAGAAGACAAATGGTGGGGATCTAAAGGGGGGAGAGAGAGTGAGACAGAGAAGGGAAGGGGGAGGAGAGAGAGGAAGAGAGAAGAGAGGGGAGAGAGATACAGAGAGAGGAGAGAGAGAGGGGAGGGGGAGAGAGAAAGAGAGGAGAGAAGGAAGAGAGAGAGGGGAGGGGGAGACAGAGAGAGGAGGGAGACGAGAGAAGAGAAACAGGTTGGGGATTGAAAGGCGGAAGATAGGACACAGAGACGGGGGGAGGGGGGGGAGAGAGACAGAGAGAGAGAGAGAGAGAGAGAGAGAGAGAGAGTGTGTGTGTGTGTGTGTGTGTGTGTGTGTGTGTGTGTGTGTGTGCAGTCTCTTTAGAGGGACCAGAGAGAGTGGTTTTTATTTTGAAATTCCTAAGAGAGAACCTCGTGCCCCTAGTCTGCCAATATCTGAGGGGTGATGGATAAATAGAATTCTATCATACAGGGATAGGAGACAGAAAGAATAAGTGT
Source organism: Phalanger gymnotis (assembly GCA_028646595.1). Taxonomy (NCBI): domain Eukaryota; kingdom Metazoa; phylum Chordata; class Mammalia; order Diprotodontia; family Phalangeridae; genus Phalanger; species Phalanger gymnotis. The sequence continues at coordinate 785,264,825 of CM053622.1, forward strand.
CCAGCCACACGGCCCCTCTTTCGCTCTCCTCCGAGAAGGAAATCCCAGTCTCCCTTGGAGATGGGGTGAGCCACATTCCCAGAGCAGATCTAATGAATTCCCATTCCACTCACCACAGAGGCTCTTCCAAACCTTTTCATCTCCTACTCAAGTCTCCCTGGCACCCCCTCCCCCACTCTTTCAGCTGAGAACCTCGCCTCATGTTTCACTGAAAAAATTGAGGCCGTTCACTGAGGGCTCCCTCCTCCTCAACTCACTTCACTCAGATATCTTCCCACACCATCTCCTCCTTCACCTTTGTCTCACATAATGAGGTAACCCTCATCCCTGCCAAGGCCAACCCCTCTGCAGGCACCCTTGATCCCATTCCACCCTGTCATCTCCAACAGATTACCCCTCCATCATCCCCACTTCAATCTCTCCCTATCTACTCTCTGATTCTCTTCGGCCACCCATGATTCCCCTATCCTTAAAAAGAAGAAAAAAAAATCCCTCACTTGATTTAACCAGCCAAGCTAGCTGTTATCCCATCTCTCCTTCACTTTGTAGCTTAACTCCTTGAGAAAGCCATCTACACTGAGTGCTTTTACTTCCTGTACCAACTCTTTCCCTAATATTCTGTAGTCTGGCTTCCAACCTCATCATTCAACTAAAATTACTCTTTACAAAGTTAATTCCCCAATCGATGACCTTTTCTAAATCCCCATCCTTCCTAACCTTTCTGCAGCCTTTGCTACTTTGAATCACCCCTCTATCCTCAATTTCTTCTCTCTAGATTTTCAAGGTACTTTTCTCTCCCGGTGTTCTTCGTACCTCCCTGATCAGACTCCTTTTTCCTGCAGGCTGTGCTCACTAACTGTGGGTGCCCCCAGGGCTCTGACCTGGACCCTCTTCTCCCACTGTACTATCTCACCTGGAGATTTCATCAGCTCCTGGTATTCATTCTCCATGTAAATGATTCCAGATCTACACATCCAGCCCTAACCTCTCTCCTGACCTCTAGTCTCAGCACCAACTGGTGGGATGTCTCCAACTGGAAGTTACACAGCTAGAACTCAACATGTCCAAAACAGAACTCACTTTTGCCTTCCCTTCTTCCCAGCCTCCCCACCATCCTCCCCATCACCCAGGCTCACAACCTAGGGGCCATCTTTGACTCCTCACTCACACTCACCTCCCAGATGCAAGCTGTCGCCAATGATGGTCTTTTCTGTGTCCCTACCCTCGCTCATATATGTCTCCTCTGTACTCAGCCAGTTGCCTCTGAATCACCTCACATCTGGACTAATACAGTAGCTGCTGGCTGGTCTTTCTGCCTCAAATCTCTCCCCACTTCAATCTGTCCTCCACCTCCCTCTGCCCCTTACTCAGTAATCTCCGGTGGCTCCCTATTACCTCCAGGATCAACTATAAACTCTTCTGTTTGACATCCAAAGTCCTTTATGACCTAACCTGCCCACCCCACCCCTTTCACCTTACTACCCAATCTACAATCCAGCCACTTCGACCTTCATGTGGTTCTTCACACTCAGCATGTCATCTGCCAGGGGCCTTTTTACCAACCATCTCCCAAGCTGGATGCCCTCCTCTCACCCCGGGGCCTCTTTGCTTCCTTCAAGACTCTGCTCTTCTACTGGAGGAGGCCTTTCCAGTCTCCCCAAAAGCCTTCCCTCTCCCAATCCCACTCACACTGTTTCTGGGTCCTTTCTAGGGATTATGTCCCCTAGACAGAAGAGGACACTCCTAGAAGGTGAACTCCTTAAGAGCAGAGACTGCTTTTAATAACATGTTTAATAAATGTTTGTGGACTGGCTGACTTCACAATAAATCCTCAGATGTAATTCTCTGTGTATGTAGTATTTTCCAGTAATCTGTAAGCTCCCTGAGGGGAAGTACATGCATTTTTGTCTTTGAATCTTCAGTCTAGCACAATGCCTGGCACATAGTAGGCACTTATTAATGTTTTAAAAATTGGGTCAGGGCTCACAAAGTGAGCTCACAACAGGTGACAAGCCTGTGGAAGACATTTGTAGATAGAAGGGGAACGAGCAGATCATTAGGGAGACAGATATCTAAGATTTCAGAGTAAGAGTGGACCCCCCCTACCAAAGGTCATCTAGTCCAATCTCTTACGATGAGCCAGACAGACCAGTAGGAGTTGTCCAGATTCTGCCTGGGGGCCTCCACTGACTGGGAGCTCATATACCTGGGGTGGGGGGAGAGATAGGCAACCCACTCCACTTTGGGAAGCATTCCCTCACCTTGAGCTGGGCTCTTTTTTCTTGCACCTTCTTCCCTCCTGGTCCTACCTTCTGGGGGCCAAGCAAGACAAAAAACCCAATCCCTCTTCCTGGTATCAACAGGTCAGGTTTCTACATCACTTTAAGGTGCGCGATGCACCCTCTTCCCAACAACCCTAACTAGCCATTAAGTTTTATTATTCCCATTTTCCAGATCAGAAAACTAAGGGTCTGAAAGTCCATTTGACTGGCCCATGATCCCACAGCTAGCGAATGTCTGAGGCAGGGTTTTATAGGCATCCTGGCTCAAAACCAGTGCTTCATCACCGAACAGCTGTGTGATTGTACGTCAGTTCTCCCTCACCCTCAGCTTCCAGGAGCTAAATGAAGATTTTTTCAAAAACCCTACCTGCCCCCATAGGGATGAGAAAAGTACTAAATAAACCTCCAAGTGCTCTAAATGTGGGACTTTCTCCACTCGTCCATGAATTACTCTCAGAGTTGCCTGAGTCTCAGAGAGGTTAAGTAGAATTTGAACTCAGCTCTTCCTTACTTCAAGTCTATCATTTTATCAACTGTGTTAAGCAGCCTCTACAAAGTTTTTTTTTTACATTTTCATAGTTTAAAGATGCAAGGGAACTAGACAGGACCCCAGATAGCTCAGCCTCCTCATTTTACAGATGAGGAAACAGACCCAGAGGAGTTAAAGGCCTTGTCCAAGGTCACACGGGTAGTACTGGATCTGAGAATCGTATCTGATTTGAAGTCCAACACTCCGAGAGAAGCTAGTGCTGTCTTCACAGGGGAGGAAGGATGGTGTAGCCAGAGGGCTGGGGCCCAACTCATGCCCCTCTGTTACCCTGGCCTCTGGACTGAGACTCCAGCACTAAGGCTCTGTTCATCCACTCTGCCCCGGCTCCCCACCCCCACCTTCACCCCCAGAGTCCTACGAAGTGGCCTTCCCCGAGGCTGCCCAGAGCATGGAAGAGGTCATCAAGGAACTGAGCAAAGGTAAGGACTTCCCAGGTCTAGTCCCAGAGACCCCAAGCATCCTGAAGCCCCGCCCCTTCCCTGGTACTCTGAGTTGCCTGGCTCCGCCCACCATGAAATGCTACCCCGCCCCTTCCAAGGACCGGTGCATCATCACGCCCCGCCCCCTCCATGGAATGCTGGACTATCAGGCCACGACCCTGCCATCAACTGTTGCCTTCTCTGGCCCCGCCCCCTCCTTGGAATGCTGGACTAGCAGGCAGGCCCCGCCCCCTCCATGAAATTGTTAAATTACCCAGCCCCTTCCTCTCCCTGGATTACTGCACTATCATGCCGGCATCCTACACGGAAAGCTAAATTACCCCGGCCCGCCCCGCCCCCTTCGAGAAGCTCTGGAGGAGAGAGAGGCGGTGTTTCTATTCCCACCTCACCGCGCCCCATGCCCGCCCACCCCCTAAGGATGAGTGGGAGAGGAGGCTGATTTGGGCTCTCTGCACTGTCTCCTCAGCCCCAGCCTGCGTGCCACCCTGCGGTAAGCCTCAGAAGAACCCGCCCATCTGGATGGAACGGACCAATGGGAGGGGTTGAGGCGTTTTTTCTTTTTTTTAATAATTCATCCGAGAGAGGCAGAGCTCGGGTGCGGTTCTATGACGTGTCCTCAACTATGAAGGGCGGGGCTTGGCCCTAAGTGGCCAATAGGAAAGCGGACAGTTGGGACTGCGCCTGGATTGAGCCAATGAGGACGGTGGAAGGAGGGATGCGGGACCCTGGACCGTTAGGGCGGGCGCTCGGGGTCGAGCAGCTTCCTCTCTGCTACTCCCTCCCCCGAAGGGTTCCAGGAGCTGGCCCGACTCTTCTTCTGCAATTCGTGCGCTGCCCATGACTGTGACCTCCCGCTGGAATGCCCGAGTAGGGGGCGGGGCCGGGAGGAGACTCGGGGGCGGAACCATGGCTTCTACCTTGGAGGGGGCGGGACCTGGAGGGGGATAAGGGCGGGGCCAAGAGAACTGCCGTAGGGGTGGAGCCAGAGTGGGCAGGGCCTCGGAGTTTTGGGTTTTTTTACTGGGCGCAGAGCCAGGAGATTCTGTGGGGGCGGGGCCAGAAGAGCCGGGGTTCCAGAGCATCTTTACAGAGATGGGGGGCGGCATGGAGAATTCCAAGGGGGTGGGCTGGGTGTTTAGGCAGAACCCGACCCCCTCTCCAGTCCGGGACTTGCTGGTGCCAGTGGGAGGCCAGGCTGCCTTCTCGTGCTCGGTGTCTTTCACCACTCCCCCGGAGCTGACCTATACCTGGCTGTTTGCGGGAAATGTGAGTGTAGCCGAGCGTAACTGGGAGGGGGAGGGGGCGTCTCTGACCCTAACTCGAACCTCCGGCTTCATCCTTTCCCTTCTAATTCCTAGAAAAAGCTCTTCCTGCCTCCTTTTTCTGTCTTTTCATTCGCTTCTCAATACTTTGCAATCCTTCACCCCGCTGTCCCCTCTCTCTTTCTCCACTCCTTCATCCCCTTCTCCCACCTAACCTCCATTTATCTCCATACTTCCATTGCCAACCCAGTCGTCCTTCCTCTATCTTATTACGGTTCCCATCTGGTGCCTCTCCATCCCCATCCTTGTCTCCATCCCTTCATCCTCTGTCCCTCCATCTGTCCATCCCCTAACCTTTCTTCCATCCCCCATTCCCATCTTTGACGCCATCCCTTCATCTATCTCCCCAACTTTCTTTCCATCCCCCATCCCCATCCTTGTCTCCATCCCTTCACCGACCATCCCTCTCTCTCTCCATCCCCCAGCCTTCTTCCCATCCCTCCCATTCCCGTCCTTGCCTCCTTCCCCATCCCCTCCTGAAGCTGCCTTTTCTCCCCCCTCCCTCGATGCTTCTAATCGTGTTTCTGCCTCTCGTGTCACTGACTTTGCCTTTCAATGTTTCTGTCTCTACCTAAGCCCCTGCCTCTTGGCGTTTCTTGGTCTCATGGCTCCCTCTTCCCTTCCCACCCCCAGATCCGGACCAGCGACCTCTCCTACTTCCGTGTGATGCCTCGAGCACAGGGCATGTTTGCTCGGATCCGGCCTGTTCGGCCCCCGCACCGCGGGACTTTCTCCTGCTTGCTTAGCTCCGACCAACAACCCCTGGCCCGGTTGTTCTTCTTCCTAAATGGTGAGGCCCAGCCTGAGCAGGGGCCGCTGCTGGGCTGGAGCAGGTTGGGAGGGCAGGGTTCTCGAGGTGGAAGGTGAGGACGCAGCCGGAGGGAGAGAACTGGCTTGCGCCCCGCCCCCGCGCCTCTTGTGTCCCCAGTGACTGCAGGGAAAGTTCAGGATGAAGCAGAGCTGCAAACCTTGTTCGGGGCGGTCATGAAAGCCAAAGGCTCCAAGGCCGACTGTCCAGAACCCTGGCAGCCCAGCTTCTCCACGCTGCTGGCCCACTCTGGGGCCCTAACACCGAGAAACCTGTGCCTGCTTGGGCTGGCAGCTGGCCTGGGCACCACGAGCTTCATCCTGCTGGGGATGTGAGTAACCCCCTCCCCAAGGACCCTGGAGGCTGGATGCCCCAGACCCACCTCACCAGGGTGGTGAGCACCAGCATCCTGTCATTTCCACGGGGACCCAGGCATCCTGATCACACACGCGCGCGCGCGCGCACACACACACACACACCCCACCCTAAGGGACCCAGGCTTCTTGACTGCCTGACTTCCCACCCTCTGAGGCCCAAACTGGTTCTGGCAAACTCCTGCCCTCTGGCGGTGGGTTAAAACCATTCTCCTTGCCTCACTGCCCAGGTTGCTGTATCGCTGTTTGGAGGAAGAAAGCTAAAGGGCCCGCCCTCGTCATCCCCTATCCTCCACTCACCCCAGTAAAGACATTTTCGAACCCAAGGCAGTCTAGGTTCCTAGGTCCAGTGGACATGCCCAAGGATAAGGCACCAAAACATACTTGGGGGGGGGGGGATCTGGTATACACTATTAGAGTGTGATCTCCCCCAGAGCCGAGACTGTTTTTTGCCTTAGTATCCCTAGACCTCAGCCCTGTACCTGGACCGTAGTAGGAGGTTAATAAATACTACTTGGCTGACGACGGTGCCCAAACGCTTTCCTTCTGGACCCCACGGGTCAAAGCCCTACCCGCGTCACGGACCATCACGAAAAGAACGTCCTCAGAGATTGAAACACACAACTCTGTGAACATACAAATCTTAGGGCAGCCCTGGAAGGCCTTCCTAGGCTAGCCGATCCTACCCCAAGTGTAGCCACTCCAGGAAACCTCATAAAATCAGATTTAGAACCGGAAGGGATCTCACAGGTCATCTAATCTCATCCAGATGGGGAGACTGAGGCCCGGAGGTAGTAAGTTACAGAGAGGACATATGAGCCCGGCTCTAGACACTTGACACATACTGCTTTCAAGTTTAAAGTGTAGAGGAAAGATTTCGGAGACCTCCCGGAACACAGAGGCTTACTGTGTTCTAGATCTGACCCCTCCTCTTGACTTCCGGTGACTTGAGGTGAATCTTTTCCCCTCTATTGGCCTCTCTTTCCGCCATAAAAGTCGTATCTATAAAATGGGCGGGTTGGGCTACAAAGTGTCTTAGTGTCTTCCCGGTTCTGACTATCTAGGCTTCTCAGACCACAGACCTCTCCCCTCCTATTCCGCTGATGCCTGCAAAGGGTTAATTCGTTCTTGGAAGGGAGCAGAAGCTAGGAGACCTGATTGCGCAAGCGCAGCGGTGGAGTTGTACTAGCGGGAAGGGCAACGTACGGGGTGGAAACGAGTCTAAGGAAGGGGCTCAGCCTAGGGATGCAAGCAAAGCCCGGAACTTCACTTTCTGCGCACGCGCAGTTCGTGTTGAAGGTTAACCGTTTCTTTGCCTTCACCGAGGGACTGAGAGTGAGTATTGCGGCTCCTGTCTTCTGGATCCATCCACAAGGAGCATACTTAATCCTGAGACTGACACGGGGTTTTGGATGGAGATACATATAGGCCAAGTGAGAGACAGCTTCATGGAGAGGCGCACAACGAGGACCCCAAGGCTACCGGCCATTTTGGGGGGTGGGGGTGGAGATGCCATCGAAAGGATGCTGCATTTGGAGTCAGTGGACTTGGGTTCGAATCCCACTTCTCCCACTTGTTGTGATCTCAGGCAAAGCCTTCATCCTGTCTGGGCCTCAGATTTCTCCCCTGAAGAATGAGAAGGTTGTACTAGGTGACTTCCAAGGTCCCTGTCCTCCAGCTCTATAAATCTATTCTCAATCCAAAGCTAGCCTCTCTTCTCGTCTGGATGATTCCATGGGCTGAGGTACTCTTACTTTGCCTGCATTGTTGGAGGAACCTCCTCACCTGGAACTCCCTAGCCCAGTAAAATCCCAGGTCCAGAAGTGATTCTCCAAGTGGGGAAAATAGACTTGATGTCCGGCAAAATTCCGTAGTTACAGATGCCCCAAAAGGGATGGCCTACTTTCGGGGAAGGTAGTGGGCACCACCAATCTCCAGCGGGTTAGATAATCAATTCTTGGTTATTTGACAATAGGGATTGGGGCGGGGCGGGACTGAACTAGAGGGCCTTAGAGGCCCTTGCCTCCTCTGAAATTCTGTGATTCTGAGACTCCATATTCGGCATCTTTTCCAATGACCGCCAGGGCCTCTGGGGCTGAGGACCCGACACATTCTTCCATCTGGAAGAATTCAGGGGAGACAGCAGACAAGGACTGAGCAATTTGACCCTCAGGTTTACTGGAAGTTCCCCTTGATAGAACAAGGTATCTTCACCCCTCAGCCCGGTTCCCCCCACCTCCCGCCCTCCTCTGGTTTCCATACCTCTAGACTCTCCACCTCCTACTCCCTCAGAGACCCAGGAGTCCTAATGCCCCAGTCCCTGCCCTTCAGGGAACCACAATATCCACCAATCAACAACTGCAGACTAGATCAGAAAATAAATAAAACTCTTTATTGCTCTTTGGGTGAATGAGAATTAAATAAGATCAGAGTCAGAGGCCACCGCGTGGCCTCTTCACCCCCTAAGGACAGAAGACACCCCTCCCGCCCAATAAATACCCCTTTCCCTCAGGACATAGGCGTCCCCAACCCAGCCTAACCCAGAGCAGCGAATCAAATTACAATTTCCATCGGGCCCCCTCATTGATTTGGGGGCTGCAAGAGAAGGTCAGCTGCAAGGCTTGCTGGGAATTGGGAATTGTAGTGTTCGCTTCCAGACAGAGCGAGATCATTAAGAGCGCGGGGGGGGGGGGGGGGCGGGACCCTGGTAGCTGCCCTCTCTATCTCTGACACATCCCAAAGGGGCAGAGCTCTATGAAGAGAATTTAAATACATATCACAGCCAGAAAGAACCATCGGAGAGTGTCCAGGCTAATATCTCACCTTTACCATCCATTTTACATCTAACACCTAAAATCACAAAGGAAGGCCAAGGCCACTCCCCGAGCTGTACCCCCACCCAACGCCCACAGTTTGCCTAGAGGCTAAAACTGATGCCCCGGAGGACAAATGACACTTCCCAAAGTCGCACAGCTAGTCAGGCGGCAGGGCTGAGAGACTGACCCTGGGGTCTCAGCACCCAGCTGCCTAGTGGATGAAAGGAGATTCAAAAGGTCATAGTGCTGGAAGGGCCCTCGGAGATCTAGTCCGAGTCCTGCACCTTCCCATGTGAAGAGTCTAGTCCGAACTCCTTCAGATGAGGAATCAGAGGCTGGAAGACTGGAAATGATTTGTCCGAGGTCACCCAAGTAGTAGTAAGAAGCAGGTCAGCTCACAGGATCTTGGGCTGAAGGCTGGAAGGCACTTTCAAGGTCCCGTAGTCCAACATACTTGTTTTACAGATGAGAAAACTGAGGCCCATCGAGGTAAATTGACATGCCCAAAAACCTGGGGCCTAACATAAGTCTTCGGAGTTCCAATCTAGCGGACACCACGGGACTGCCTCCCTGAGGGACCCTCACACCGACACTTGGTAGCCTCCAGCCCTGGGCCGGCAGAGCCTGCGTACTCCTCCCCAGTAGAGAGCCAGCATGAGCGCCCAATAGACGACGTAGGCGGCTGCTCCAATCGCGAGGTAGCGTGCCTCGGTCCTGCGCGCCTCGCCGGTCCAGTCCGCTTGGGCCTCGTAGATTATGCTGCGCAGCAGGCCTCCGAGCAGCAGGGCGGCCCAGATCGCCAGTGGCAGTGCCGGCGCATAGTTGGCGGCCAGGCGGCGGCGGCCCGAAGTGCCCCAGCCGCTCTGGTTCATGGTGAGCAGCGCCAGGAACTTGGCCGGCAGGAGACCGCCCATGTAGAGAGGTGCATAGAGCGAGAGAAGCAGCATGCGTGGAGAGCCCCGCAACCAAGCAGCGAAGGCCGCTTTGGCTGCCGCCACGCCCTGCACACAAACGAGCACCCAGAGCAGCGCCCACGGCGAGCCCGCGTAGAAGAGGCGCAGTACCGTGGCCGCCACGAAGAAGGGAAAGAGCCCGGACACCACGGCCTCGTAGGTCATCCACGCGTGGTGCCGATGCCACCACAGGGCGTTGTACAGCCACTCACGGAAATACGACTTGGACCAGCGTGTCTGTTGGCTCAGCCAGCGCAGGAAAGACGCCGGCGTCTCGGAGTAGCAGCGGGACAGCGACGTGTACCTGGAGGGAAAGAGGAGGGGTCACGGTCAGGAGTGCTGGAAGGGGCCCGAGGGCACCTCATGCATGGCAAAGAAATGGGACCCCCTCTACCAGTGTAGACTGGCACCTTCTCTGCACTATGGGTGAGGGAAGCAAACAACTCGGTGAGGAAACTGCCTACCAATGCAGTCAGCACCTTATAGTCTTAGAGAGGTGCCTAGCGCATTGAGATATTAAGTGACTTGCCCAGGGTCACACAGCCAGGATGCGTCCCAAGCGGGTCTTCCCGGCTTGGAGGCCAGCACTTTATCCACCACGCCACTGCTGACTTTCAGTCCACCTCATCTAGTCCAAGCCATAATAGAAAGGAATCCCCTTTGTAACATGTGGGGAAACTGAGATACTGAGGTCACTACACAAGTAAATAGGTGGCAGAACCAGGACCTGAACCCAATAATAGCATTTATGTAGCACCAGCGGTATGCTGTGCAGTAAGGTTTACAAACATCTCATTTAGTCCACACAACAGCCATCCTCATTTTGTTTGCCCAGGTAACTAGACTGGTCAAAAGTAACATAATATAATAGATAGAAAGCTGATTTGGAGCCAGGAAGACCTGAATTCAAATCCACCTCTGACATAGTGTCTGTGTGACCCTGGTCGAGTCTCTTAACCTCTCAGCGCTCTAGGCAACTCAAAGATTATAAATTGCAGCAAGGATGCCAACCTGTAGTTTCCTCACCTGAAAGTCCCTGTACTCACAAAGTCACAAGCCCAGTCCTTATCTCTATCTCAATCTAGACTGGTAGAGCAGGAGTCACTTCCTTCTATAAACCTTAGACAAGTTATATCAAGGAGATGTAAGAAAGGGAAAGGACTAGCCACTGTCACACAGAACATCTCATCCAGGGCCCAGTGGAAGAAGGATTTCCCAAGGATGGCGAAGTCCTCTGTTTATGGAGGACGTGGGGCATCAAGGCCCAGAAGAGTAATGTGAAAGTCAGCTGTATGGAAAACCCAAGGAGCCGGTCCATCAGTCTATACTTGCTCCAGACATTACACAGGGACATGGAGCTGGGGCTAAAATTGACCAGTAGGAGGCTGGTGGGCCAGATTGCCTTTGAAATTAATACATTTTGATAATCTCTCAAACCTCTCCCTGAAATAAGGTCCCATCTAATGAACCTCAGATTTTTCAAGTGATGCCCTATGGCTTCAGAGAATTAAAGTTGCAGGTCCCACAAAAGGGAAGGCTTGGGGTAGAAGGAAACAGGTCACAGCACATTGTCCACCCAAGAATCGAGAAGTGTCACCAAAGATGAAAAGATCCCATTGGACAGAAGTACACGAGCCAATCAGGTAATGAGATCAAGGGAAAGCCCCCATAACCCAGCAGCATCCGTGTAAATAGAGCACTCTAGAGGGAGACCCTCAGTATGTTGGGTGGAACCCCTTGTGGACAATTACAGGGGAACATGAATAAGAGTCTCACAGAATGAGAAGGTGAGACTGGGTCAGGATCTGTGTCTCTAGGTACACTGAAGTATTGAAGTTACTAGATGGACAGTGGATAGACTTCCAGACTTGGAGTTACTAGCTATGGGACTCTGCACTTTGCCTCAGTTTCTTGATCTGTAAAATGGGAATGATAAGAGCACCCACATCCCAGGGTTGTTATGAGTGTCAAATGTTTGTACAAAGTGCTTTGCAAACCTAAAAGCATTATATAAATGTTATTAGTGTTACCATCTGAGCATCTAAACAAGACCAGGGAATGCTATGGATCTAGTTTACTTAGATTTTAGGAGAGCATTTGACAAAATCTTTTATATTATGGAAAAGATGGAGACACAGAGGCTAGTTTAAAGTATGATTAGTGGATTAAAAACTTGGTTGAATGGGGCAACCTAAGATTCAAAGTCAGCTTAAAAGAGGGTCTCTACTGGAGTTTTGGGTTTATGCTCATTTACATTTTTACCAATGCTTTGGATAAAGATGATAATAATACCTGTCATTTATGTAGCACTTAAGGACTTGCAAGCACTACACAAATATCTCATTTTATCCTGAGAACCGCCCTGGGATAGAGATGCTATCATTATCCTCACTTTAAAGAGGAGGAAACGCTGGCAAGACAAGGTTAAGTGATTTGCCAGAATCACCAAGCTAGTAAGTTTCTAAGTCTGGATGGAAGACATGTTTTTCAAGTTTTTAAATGACACAAAGCGGGGGGGAAGAGGGAGCTTTGTGGATGGCAGAGTCAGGGTTGAAGATCTGTACAGGCTAGAAGATGGAATTCAACAGTATTGGACCCTCCCAAGTGTGAGATGAGGACAATGTAGCCAGACCATATTTCTTCTGAAAAGATTTGAGTGTTTTAATAGGCTGTAAGCATAGTGTGAGTTACCTCTGTAATAGAGCCCCAAAGAAAGCTGATGGGATCTCAGACTGAAGTGAGAAAGGCAGAGTGTGAAGCAAGAGGGGAGTCTTGCCATACCCTGTCTCGGTCAGGCCATATCTGGAGTATTGTATCCTACTTGGGGCACCACTTTTAAGAACATTGATAATGTCTAGGAGAGAATGTCCTAGGGAAAAGGACCAGGATGGTGAAAAGTCTTGAGACCATGGCATAGAGAGGATCTAGGGGTGTTCAACCTGGAGAAAGATTGGGGCAAGGGGGGCTGGGGAGAAGACATGAAAGCTAGCTCTAAGTTCTTTCAAAGCCCACTATATAGAATAGAAATTAGACTGTTCTGGTTGGTCCCAAAGGACAGAGGAAAGATCAAGAGGTGGGCAAACAGAAAATAAAGAGAAACAAATACTACTTAATCTCTCAGTACATCAGCTGTAGAATGGGATTAATGTTATCTGCTCTCCCTACCTCACGAGAATGTTAAGGAAAGACTTTTATAACCCTTAAATCGCTTTAGATGTGAGATATTTTTCTGTTATTATTGTGTCTCTTGGCAGAGCCCACATGCCGTCTTGTGAACGTCGGTAAAAGCCATTACGCATTTGTCGTTTTCTACAGCCTAGCTAATTTAGCAATATACTTAATAGAATTCATTCATTCCCCTACCTAGTCACTTAATACAGCCCATGCCCCTCAGCAGCGATTAATATACCACACTGATTTACCCATCCCTCTTCTCTAAACCTGGTGTATTCCCTAGTTTTTCTCTTACTTGGTCGCATAGCCCATACTGAGCATTCGGTTGGTGAGATGGCGGTCGTCCCCAAAAGTGCAGTGGGTGCCCAGGAACTTTTGGTTGTACCAGGCTTCCAGGAACTGTTGCAACAAGTCATTCCTGTACAAACCTACCAGATGCAGAAAGACCTGGGTAAGCACCTGGGCACAGCCCATTTCCCAAGCCAATCCCCAGCTCATCCCCACCTCCATGCCTCCCCTCATCACCAATGTCTTCTCTATCTTCATCTCTACCCTATCCCAGATCCAATGCTATGACAATGCCGTGCCATCCACATGAACAAAACCCAGTCCCCAGCCCACCCCCCTCCTCAGCCTTATCTCGCGCATCCCCATTACCATCACTGATATCATCTCTATCCTCCACATCCTCATCTCTGCAATCTCCATTCTATCCCCATCACCATCATCTCTATTCCTGTCCTCATCTCCATCCCTATAGCCAGGATCATTTCTAGCCCTTTCAAAAGCAATATTGGCCTCACTAGCGCCATCTTCATCAATATCTCTATCATTATTCCCATTTTTATCCAGGCCTTTTAGCCATGATTACCCCCCTCCCATCCTTATTCTCATCTCTGTCTATATCCCTATCCCTATTTCCATCCCCATTTCCATCCTGCCTCTATGCTCATTACTCTTCCTAACCCTATCCTCACCTCACCCCAACCTTATTCCAAATCCCACCTTCAATTCCAACCCCAAACTATCCCTCTATCCATCCCCAGCCTCATTTCTCCCTCCACCCTTGCCTCTCATCCTCATCATGCCTACCCCATTCACCTCTCTATCTCCATCGCCAAGCTCGTCCATGCCTACCCTCAACCCTGACTCTATCCCATCTCCATCCCCATCCCAGTCTCTTCATCTCTTTCTCTCCAACCTCTAGTCCCCAGGGGCACCTGATAGAACTCACCAAGAGGGCCACTGACACAAGACACACATCGGAAGTAGCTCTGGCAGGCTCTCTCCACATTGAAGGCCACCCAGTACCTAAGGCTGCTCAGAAAGCTGACCCAGGAGTCCAGAGGATTGAGAATCCGCACGTCCCCGCCCACAGCCCCAATAGTCATGTCTTCATCCAGCACTCGGGACAACTCCAGCAGGGCCATGGGATCCAGTCTTGTGTCTGAGTCACACACCTGGGGCCAAGACACAGAGTCAGGCCCTAGCAGCCAGGAGTCTGGGGGTTTAGAGGGCCAGAGAAGGTGGCCTCCAGGCTCTGGGCAGCTTAGTAACCTCATTCCCTCCTTTCCTTGGGACTTTGAACACACTGAGAAGATTCCCCTCAATTAGTCATTGAAGCAGGCCGTCTGCACTTTGAACCCAACCCCTGTGGGACCTTCCCTATTTGAGGGACTGGCAGTCAGAAATTGGGGGTGAAGGTTACAGGGCTGAGAGGTCGGAATTTTAGAAAATCAGTGTTAAAGGGGTCTGGGACTCTTAGGGGTCAGAGGGGATCAGGGTTCTGTCTGAAGAGATTAGGGTCAGCAGGGTTTGGGGGCTGAGCTGGGGGGGGGCGGTCACTGCAGGGCTAGTCTCAGAGTCCCAGAGTTCTTGGTTTCCAGCGGCCCCTCACCTGCACATAGTCCACGGAGTCCCCGAGGGCCTTGAAGGCTGTGTACATGACCTCTCGCTTGCCACCCCAGCGTTGAGCCACGCACAAACATCGGTGGCTCCTCACCAGGGCCTCCACAGTCAGCCGTCCTGGGTCCTCAGCCTCTACCTCTGCATAGCCGCCAGCCTCTACCTCCCCAGCTTTGCTGCTGCCCCCTGACACTTGGGGGGCCCATGGCTGGTGATAATTTCCGTCCCACACATAGGTGGCAGGGTTCTCAGCCTCAAACACTTCCCGGAACATCTCTACCATGTACATGTCCTCCTCCCGGTTGCCATCCACAACCAGCAGCACTCGGAGGCGCTCCCTTGGGTACTGCAGGGCCCGGGCTGACAACAGGCACTGCCGTAGGTAGTCAGCATCCTCTTGGTAGGCAGAGATGGTCAGTGCTACCTTCCGGGAGCATTTTGGCTGTCCGCGGGCTGCCCGGCTGGCAACTCGCCGGTGTTCCAGGTAGGCAAAGAGGCTCTGGGCCACCAAGTGTGCAGAGAGAAAGGCTCCATAGAGGCCAAAGGCTAGGAGGCCATAATGGTCAGAGGCCAAGGGGAAGCCCACAGCATAGGCCCAAGTCATGCCACCTAGGATCAGCAGGGCAAAGGCAATTGTCAAGAGTCGGCGAATGGGCCCAGACCAGGCACGACGGGGGCCAGATTTGGGGGTGTCCTGTAACAAAGAGAGGAGAGGATCAAGAGTTATATTGTGTCTCCAGGATCGTCCAGTCCTCCCCACCTCCAATATCATTGAAGTAAACTGAGGCCCACACAGAAAAGGAAAGGACCAGAGAGGATGAGAGGTCAGCGCCACCCCCAGGCAGCCCGGTAGAGTTTCATTGGACTGTATGTGTCTCCTCCTGTTTACTCAGACAGGCTGTGGGCTTCCCAAGGGCAAGACCCTGGTCTCCTCTTTCCTGTCTGTCATCCATCACCCTAGCCCAGAGAAACTGGACGCAGAAGAGGGAGCCAGGGAAAAAAGGAGGTGGACTGATTTTGTGATGTCTTCTGATCTCTGTCTGCCTCCACTCAGGTTCAACCCAGCCTAACCTTCCCCTTACTTCCATCTCTTCAATCCACTGGCTCTCATACTAGGTGTTCAGTCTCCATGACGTCTCGTTTCCCCAGACAGAGAGGGAAACTGAGGCACTGCCCTCTCCCCTTCTCTTACCGTGCTGAGACACACACACTCACTCACACTCAGACAAGCACACAGACACACAACCACTCTTTTCACCATCAGAACCACACAGACCCTTAGGCACAGAGACACACACTCCGATAAATCTGCTTTCACACACATATGGTATATGGTAACACACACAGATACACACACACAAACACACCTGTCCCATGTTCCTTGGGCTCCTCTTCCCTGCCCTTCCAGATCCTGTCTCTCTCTCTCTCCTTTGCCTAATCTGTTGGGGGGGGGCATTTGTAGTTGGGGGCTGACGTCAGCACTGGGCTGGGCCCCCTAGGCCTGAGGTCATGGCAGAGGCTGCCTCACCCGATTCCCGTTATTAGGCCCCCACCCGAATCCCCTTCCCAGCCTCCACTTGTACGTCTCTCCGGACCCCATCCTCTGTTGCCGGGTCTGCTGCTTACCTTCCTGTCTCTCGGGAGAGGGGAGGGTGGGAAGGAATTCCCCAGCTACTTCCTAACCTTCTAGCTTCTCCTCACCAGTCATCCCTCCCCATCTTCCCCTATATCCCATATCTGCTTATGTCTGTCTTCCCCTATCTCCCCACTTCTCCCTCCCCCCATATTTGCCATCTCTCCCTCTGTCCCCACATCTTCCTTCATCTCCCCATCTCTCCCTCCCCCTCTTATTTGCCATCTCTCCCTATGTCCCCACGTCTTTCTCCATCTCCCCACCTCTCCCTCCCCCCATATTTGCCATCTCTCCCTATGTCCCCACATCTTCCTCTATCTCCCCACCTCTCCTCCTCCCCCATATTTGCCATCTCTCTTTGTCCTCTAACATCTTTCCCCACCTCCTCATCTTTCTGTATCCTCACATGTTTTGTATCCCTCCCTGTTTTCCTACATCTTCCTCTTATCTCCCTATTCCCACATTTTTCCCCTTTCTCGCCTAATCCCCACTTCTCCCTTGATTTCTCTCTAACTCTCTATCTCTTAATCAGCCTCTATTTCCCCCTAATTCTTTCCCTCTTTCTCCTCATCTCCCCCCCCACCTGTCCTCATCTCCATCTCTTTTCATTTCCCCTTCTACCAATGCTCCCCCCAACTCTCTTCCCATGCTTTCTCTGAGCCTCCCTCTCTCCTTTCCCTCTCACTCTTTTCCTTCCCTTACCCTTCTCCAGACAAACCCCTTCCCCTCTTAAGGATGACTAAAGTTCAGAATGATATGAGGTTGGCAATGAATTCCAAGGACAATTTAGAAAGCTTTTTGAGCTCTACTGGGGGCAAGAGTCAAGTCAATGAGCATTTGTTAAGCGTTTGCTGTGTGCCAAGCACAGTGCCAAGAGGAAGACCAAAAGGATATAAGAACACTGTTCAGGGTAGATGTGACTAAAGAAAGCAAATGAGCAATGGAGAGAAGGCAGAACTACTCAAACCTTTATGTTGCTTCTGTTTTCCTGACCAAGCAAAATGACCTTCAGATGGGCAAAAGCAGAATAAAAATGGCCACCAGGAAGTGGAAATGCAAGATGAGGAGGAGATGGTAAGTAAATAATTACCTCAGTGTTCTCAGTGATCTCAAGTCATCAACCCTAAACGAACTAGATCTCCAGGTACAAGAAGAGTCGTTGTCTTTGATTACCAAGCCATTTTTTGTAAAGGGTCATGAAGAATGGTGCAGGAAGTGGGGGAAGGAAGGAGGGGGCTGCTGCAGAACCAGATAAAAGCAAAGACTCTTGACTTTTAGGAGCCAAACTATTATCAAAGGAATGGCGAATGAATTCAAGTGAATTTATTAAGAATTTATAGAGTGCTCTCTTATCAGGCATGGTGCTAGACACTCAGAACCCAAGGTAGAAAATAAAATGTCCAGTACCCTGAAGGAGTTTATGCTGGATTGAACACTCGGAATGGGAAGCTGTGCTGAAGAGAAGTCAGCGTGTCCTCATCAAGAACAAATCACATCAGACTAGTCACATTTCCTTTTTTTTTTTTTTTTGATCTTGCTAATCAGAGGAATGTCAGAGTATTTCTTCTGGGCATTTGCAAAAGTCTCTCATAGTCTTCTGGCAGATCAGGTGACTAGATAATGGCTAGTACAGTTCAGTTAATTCAATACTAGTTAAATGAGCAGACCCCTAAAGTTAACATATCAAAGTCAGTGTAAAAGGCGGTCTCTAGTGAAGTGTCACAGGCATCTGTCTTTGGCCCTGTGCCATTCAAGATTTTGATTAATAATATGGATGAAGGCCTAGACAGCATGCTTATTGATTTACAGATAACCCAAGGCTGGGAAGGATACCTAAGCTGCAGGATAACATAGTAAGGATACCAAAAGTCATTGACAGACCTGAACAGTTGAAATTTAGTAAGAAGAATAAATGAGCTCGAAAAATTTCTTGTTCCAAATAGAAGATGGTAGAGGCATGGCTAAATAAATGTGCAGGGAAAGGATCTAGGGGTACAAGTGGGCTGCAAGCTTAATGGGAGCCAACAAGGTGACAGGGCAGACACAAGGGTCCATGTGACCCTTAGTACATATTAAGATGAAGACAGCCTCTAGGACTAAGAAGGTGGTGTTGGTCCCATTGCAGTCTGCTCAGTGCATGGTATTCTGGGCACCATACCTTCTGTCACGAAGAGAGTGACAACTAAGAGATCGTAAGAAGAGAAAAGGACCCACATGTACAAAAACATTTATAGCAGCAATTTTTGGGGTGTCCAAGAATTGGAAATTAAGGCGATGTCCATCAGTTGGAGAATGGTCAAACAAGTGGCATATATGAATGTAATAGGATACTATTATGCTATAAGAAATGATGAGCAGACAGATTTCAGAAAAAAACTAGAAAGACTTACATGAACTGATGCTGAGTGAAGTGAGCAGAACCAGGAGAACACTGTACACAGTAACAGCAACATTATGTGATGATCAATTTTGATAGACTTAGCTCTTCTCAGCAATGCAAGGATCTAAGACAACTCCAAAAGACTCATGATGGAAAATGCTGTCTATATCCAAAGAACTGTGGAGTCTTAATGCAGATCGAAACAGACTGTTCGCTCTTTTCTTTGTTTTTGTTTTTTTCTTTCTCATGGTTTTCCCCTTTTGTTCTGATTCTTTTTTTCACAACATGACTAATGTGGAAATATGTTTAATTGTACATGTATAACCTGTATCAGACTGCATGCCATCTTGAGGAGGGAGAAAGGGAAGAAATTTAGAATTCAAAATCTTATAAAAATAAAAGTTGAAAACTAAAAATTAATCATTTTTTTTTTAAAAAAAAGGCAAAGAGGGTGACCAAGATGGGGAGAGGTGTAGAGGAAAGGATTTAACACCATCCAGTAGGGCAAATAATAGGAATGTTTAACCTGGAGAAAAAGAAGACACACATTTGACTTTGCCTTTAAGTACTTGAAAGGTTGTTTTGGGCGGGGTAGGGGGGAGAGAGACACACACACACATAGACAGGGAGACAGAAGGACACATCAAGAGAGACAGAGAGACAAAAAGCCACACAGAGATAGACAGAAAGACAGAGAGACACAGAGATAGACAGAAAGACAGTGAGAGAAACAGACATAAAGAAAGCAACAGAGACAGAAAGACAGATAGACAGAAATACACAGAGACAAAGGGACAGAGAAAGACAGAGAAGGAGAGAGAGAGGGAGAGAGAGAGTGAGAGAGAGAGAGAAAGAGAGAGAGAGAGGGAGAAGGGACTGGGGGAGAGAAAAATTTTAAATGGAAGGAAATCCCAGGGACACTCTCTTTTTGCTCAGTGTAGTAGTAACAACAATGACAATGGCGACAACAATAACCAGCTTGGCACTATGCCAAGCATTTTACAGCTATGATCTCATTTGATCCTCACAACAACATCCCTGGGAAATGGTGCCATTATTAACCCCATTTACAATTGAGGACACTGAGGCAGACAGCAGCGATGTCTCTCTAGTCCCACCCTAGTCTTGAAACCTGTTTTCTGTTCTCTGCCTTTCATGAAGAGCAAAGGGAATCAGAGAATCCCAACTCCTCAGAGGCAGAAGGAGACTCATCTGCTGTCTCCACTACCTAGCCATGAGAAAAGAGGTACAGGACAAAGGAACCTTTGCCTGAAGCTCTGGGGGCAGGGGGCGGCACAGAACCTACCACAGTGGAGAGAAAGAGAGAGAGAGAGACAGAGACAGAGACTAGGAGGGAATCTGTGGGACTAGGGATTGGAATCTGTGTGTCAGACAGTTTAGTCCATGGTTTTGGAGGGGAAATTCTTCTAAGCTTTTCATAATATAATGGGAGGGCAACTATTAACTGTGCTGCCTCCTCTACCATCATCCCCAAAACCTTCTGTGTACTGTGATTGCTCTCCTTCATGGTCTATACCCCAGCCACATTACCAGTGGTCAAAAGGAAGTCTTTGTATTTCTTGCTGGGCCAGGAGAGGGGAAATCTAGGTTGTACCCCAGGACCCAGGAGGGAAAACTGGCAGCTATCATAAGCGACCAAGTCCAGGGCTACAGGTTTGTCAGGAATTGAAGAAAGATCCCAGAGAATGCTGCTAAGTAGGCTAACCTCTTCCGGCGTGGGGGCCACTTTACAGGGTCTCCCTCTGAGTGAAAGTCTGCAAGTCTCTGAGGTTCTGAACCTTTGGGTATCCATGGGTCCTTTTCATGTTTCTAAATGTCTGTGTGTCTCTGCATCTCTGTGACTCTGAGTCTGTGTGCCTGGATTTCTGAGCCTTTGTGTATTTGTGTGTCTCTCTGAGTCTCTCTGTCTCTCAGTCTCTGTGGGTCTCTGCATCTCTGTAAATCTCTGTGAGTCTGTGTGTCTGTGGGTCTCTATTTCTGAACTTTTATGTATTTCAGTCCATATCTGTGTCTGTCTGAGTATCCCTGTGGAACTCTGTGTCCCTGGATTTCTGAGCCTTTATGTGTCTCTGAGTCTTTGTTGTTATTTCTGTATCTCTGTGACTCTCCATGAATATCTTTTTCCAAGTCTCTCTTGTGTCTCTGATTCTCTGGGTGCCTCTGGGTCTCTGTGAGCCACCTTGTCTCTGTATTTCTGAGTTTTTGTGTGTCTCTGAGCTTGGATATGTCCAAACCTCTCTTCTGATTCTGAGTCCCTGGGTATCTATGAGTCTCTCTCTAGCAGGAGTGTTCAAGCTTTTTTGTGCCCTGGGTCCCTTTGGCAAGGTGATGAAGCCTAGCAGGCCCTTCTCAGGCTTTTAAATGCATAACTAAAATCCATAGTATACCAAAGGAAAGCCATGATCATTGGAATACAGTTATCAGAATTTTTTTAAAAACAAAAACTAACTTCCAAGTTGTTGTGTGTATGTGAAGCTTTCATATTTGAGTCACTCGTGTTTTTGCATCTTTGTGTGCACTAGATTAGGAGGGATGTGGGGAGGCAGGAGTGAAGGACTTTGGGGGAGGGGGCAAGTGCTCTTTACCAGTCTCAGACATGAGCTCAGGGGTAGTTCAGACTCCCCTGGGAGCTCCTGACAAGGCCCAACCCAGACTGGAAACTGAGTCACACTAACAAGGAAATGACTGACATCAGGGGCTACTGATGGCACTCAGGTGCCTGGTTCCCCCTGTCTCCCCAGTCCCTGACCCTGAGAACCCAGACTCCAAGTGAGTCATTCCCTCTCCCTCCCTCCTTCCCTCCCCCCCCCCACCCCGCTCCTTCTCTCTTGGAGTTGGTGGGGGCAAAAACTCCTCTGAGCCTCCAACAAGCTCTTTTGTTCTTTGGGTGGGGGGCAGATACTGCTTCCCAAGCTGGGGGTAGACGAGGCCACAAGGCAATCACTCTCTCTTCTCCTCCCCCTTTTCCTTCCCTCTTCCTCTTTTCGCCTTTCTGCCTCCTACACACTCCAGGGGTGGAGGCTAAATTGGGGCCAGGGCTGGGGCTGGAGCGTGTCAGGCTGTGTCAGTCAGGCGGAAGTTGACCCTGGAGCCAGGACCCAGGCGTCCAGTCACCCACTCAGCTTGCCCTGGGGTTGGCACGGGGAGGGGGGGAGGGGAGGAGGGGAAGAAGGGAAGAAGGGAGAGCCTGTGAATCAGGAAGGGGGAGGGGAGGCAGAGCAACTGTATAAAACCAGATGTTTCTAAAACTGGAGCTCAGGACCAGGCTCATCCAGAGACCCAGGAATGTGGGCCCCCAGCCTCTGCCTCCCTGGGGTCCCAGGCAGACTGATCCCCCAACCTTCACACCCTTTGGGGATCCAGGCTACTGGTTTCTTCCTTTATTCCTGAGATTTAAAAATCTTCTAAGATGGGGCTGGGGTGGGAGATTCTGGGGTCCCCTTGCCTTGGAATTAGGCTTTCTTGATGGCTCGCTCTCTCTCTCTCTCTCTCTCTCTCTCTCTCTCTCTCTCTCCTCCTCTCCTCTCCTCTCCTCTCCTCTCCTCTCCTCTCCTCTCCTCTCCTCTCCTTTTCTCTCTGTCGGTCTATCTCTCTGCCTGCCTCTCTATCTCTGTGGTGTGTATGTGTCTTTTTCTGTCTGTGTCTCCCTTTTCTCTCTTCTCTCTCACTGTCTCTCTGTCTGTGTGTGTATGTGTTGCTCTGTGTGTATCTCTATCTCTCTGTCTCTGTCTCCTGTCTCCTTTCCTCTCCTCTTTGTCTCTTTCTCCCTCACCTCTCCTCTCCTCTCCTCTTTTCTCTGTCTCCTCTTCTCTTCTCTCTCTCTTTCTCCCTCCCCCCTCTCCTCTTCCTCCTCCCTTCTTCTTCTTCTTCTTCTTCTTCTTCTTCTTCTTCTTCTTCTTCTTCTTCTTCTTCTTCTTCTTCTCTCTCTCCCCCCCCCTCTCCCTCTCCCTTTCCCTTCTTCTCTGTGTCCTCTATATCTCTTAGTATGTCTATCGTGACGTTTCTTCTCTCTGTCCTGTCTGTGTGTGTGTTTGTGTGTGTGTGTGCGTGTGTGTGTGTGTGTGTGTGTGTGTGTGTGTGTCCCTTGGTCTGTGTTTCTTTGTGTCTCTGTTCCTGTGGGTTTATCTCTTTCCTCCAGGAAAGACTGAATGGGTGGGGAAAGTCGATATGCATCAATGAGAAGGTGTGGGGTATAATGGGGTGAATGTCAGGAGGCCAGATAGACAAACTGAGAGATTGATTCACTGACCAACCATAGCCACAAGCCAGCCCTCTTCCTGCCCCTTCTTCCGTTCCCACATCCAGGATTATTTCCCCACAGTTTTTTCTATGTGCTAAGTGAAAAGCCCAGATTCTTTGCCCCCATCTAAAACACACATACCTTACAGCCACAGGGACCCAGGCATCCTGAACTACCAGCCTTGCCCCTCAGGGACTCAGATGTCCTGACACCCCATCCTCCCAGGTCCTGTTCCAGCAGCAGGATAAAAATAAAGCAGGGGAGTACAGGTCTGAACTGACAATGGGCTTAGGCTCAGACCTCGGGATATGCATACCCATGTCACCTCTCTGTATACAGTTCTGCTTTTCTCTTTTTCTTGTAAGTATCTCATCTTTCTTTATCTTGACTTCTCTGTCTTGGTATTTCCCTATCTCTCTTTCGCTCTCTTTGTATTTCCCTGTCTTTCAGTTTCTCTGTGTCTCTTTCTCAGTTTAATTCTCTCCTTCTCCTTGTCTGCCTCTCTCGTCCTCTGGTCGCTTCTCCCTGGTAAACATTCCAGTCACTTACCCATTGGGAACAAAAAACCTCAGTGTTCCAAAAAAAAACCAATGTTGGGTGGGGAAGTTGGAGGAGGAGGAAGGAAAAGAGATTAGAGAAGGGGCCTCAGCTCAGGGAACACCTAGGGTAGAGAGCCTAGGAACACAAGCTGGGGAAAGATCTCTTAGGGTCTTAGTCTCTCTTTCCTTCTCTGTCTGTGCCCTACATCCACCTACGTCTTCTGGATAGTCAAAGGAGACCTGGCTCCCTGAGAGGGACCAAGGGCCTTTGGCCTAGGGGCTAGATCTGAGAGTCTCCTGAGTGACGGAAGCATGGTATGTTGAGTTTTTTCTCCTCCATGACCAACAGAGCATGCTGATGGGGGCTCTGTGCCTGTTCTGACCACAAATTATGCAACTGTGGATCAGTCCTGGATACTTCCTCCTTGTCTTTTAACCAAAGGCTGAATCAACAACCAGAGGAGACCAGAGGCCAGTGAGCCATCAATATACACGGTGAGTCTGGGCTGCGGACCTGGAATGGGGGAGTGGTGGGGGGAGAGGCTGAAAGATAATCAGGGCACCAGTGCTTCAAGAGGAAAGGGGGTAGGAAGAGGAGAAGTAAGGAGAAAGTTGTTTTGGGGTCCCTTTCCCAGCTTCATGTCTCTAGACACTCTGAAGAGCCTTAGAACTCCTCCCCTCTCCTCCCTTAGCACCTACACACATACACACAAACACTTAACTGAGACTTAGTTGAAATGACTTACCCAAGGTCACACAGCTAGCAGGCTTCAAACCCAGGTCTTCCTAACTTTAAATCCTGTGTATTATCCATTACACTACCCTGCCTCTAGGGGAGACCTTAGAATATAAAGTTTAAGAGCTGAGAGGACCAAATATAACTTGAAAAGCCTTTGGACTTTCATTTCCAGATTTTAGAGGGGAAAAACCTTAAACCTATAATGTGAGAGCTGGGAGGGGCCTTAGAACATAGAATTAGGGTTAGAGTCTCTCTCTTGCTTCTCCTACTACTGTGACAGCTCCTTCTCTGTATCTTTTGCTAGAGCATCTTCCTACCCTATAGGTATGCCCCCAGGCTTTGTCCTGGATCATCATCATCATCATCATCATCATCATCATCATCATCATCATCTTCTTCTTCTTCTTCTTCTTCCTTTCTTCTTTTTCCTTTCTTCTTCCTCTCTTCTTTTTCTTTATCTTCTCTCTCCCTCTCCATCCTCTCTCCTATTACTCTTACCAACTCCCAAGGGTTCAATTATCTCTGTAGTTGATTCCCAGATATTAACATCCAGCCCTAATCTCTCTCCTGAGCTTCAACTCAATATTTCCAAATGGCCTGCTATATATCCCTGCCTGGGCATCTAATAGGTTTCTCAAACTCAACATGTCTGAAACAGTATGTTACATTTCCCCCTAAGCTCATCCCTTCTCCAGATTTGCTAGCTCTATGGCCAGAGTTTCAACCTGGGAGATCATCTTTGATTTTTCCCTGTCTCTCAACCACTATGTCTGACCATATTCTCAGTTCTATCAACTCTCCCTCCACAGCATCTCCAGCATTATTTCTACTTACACAGCCTCCCTTCCCTTGCCAGCCCCTGTTCAAACCTTTATCTTGTCTTCATCACCTCTGGCCTGAACTATTGCAATAGCCTCCTAATTAGACTCCCTGGTTCTACTTTTCTGTTTATCCAAATAGCTGCCAAATCCATAGTCCTAAAACAAGAACTTTTTGCACTTTCTTACTCTAAAATCTCCAATGGCTCACTATTACCTATAGAATTAAGTACAAAATCCTCAGCCTGCTATTTAGAGCCCAGGACCACCCAGCTTACACCTACCTTTCCAGCCTTATCCTTCTTCTCGAATTCACCATTACAAACTGGTCTGTAAGCAGTTCTCCGTCCCCAGCACCCTATCTCCAAGTCTTTGTTCAAGTGGTCCTCTTTGTCTGGAATGCTGTGTCTATTCACCTGTATTTCATAACATTCTCAGCTTTCTTCAAGGCCCAGCTCAGGTGCCAATTCCTACGTGAAGTGTTTCTTTATCTTTCTCATCGCCAATTATTAGGATTCTCTCTGTCTCTGTCTCTCTGTCTCTCTACCTGTTGCTCTCTCTCTCTCTCTCTCTCTGAAATAACTTCATATTACATTGTATTTCCTCACTCAGCATTTAGCACAGTAGCTAACACATAGTAGGTACTTAATAAATGCTTCCTGACTTTACATATTTGTATATGTATTGCCTTCTTCCCACAGCATGGAAGTGCCTTGAGGGCAAGCACCATTTCAGTGTGTCTTTGTCTCCTCAGCATCAAAAACAGGATGGAAGGGACTAGAATACAGGACATTAAATGTCAGAACCAGAGGAATCTTAGCATATAGAATAGATAGATAAATGGAGAGAGACAGAGAAACAGAGAGAAAGCAAGATGGAAGGAAAGATAGAGAGAGAGAGAGAGAGAGAGAGAGAGAGAGAGAGAGAGAGAGAAGAGGGGGGAGGGAGAGAGAGAGTTGGAAACAGAGAGACAAAGAAAGAAAAGGAGAAGAAGGAAGGGAGAGGAAAAGAGAAGGGGGAAGGGAAGGAAAGAAGGAAAAGAAAAAGAAAAAAGAAAGAGAAGAAAGTATCAGAGAGAGTGATTGGGAGACAGAGAACATTTTTAAGCAAACACCGTGCTAAGTCCTGGGAACAGAAATACAAGCAGCATGATTTCCCTTAACCCCCAAAACTTTCTATTCAAAATGGGAAGCCAACACACAATAGAAAGTGGAGAGTTGCAAAAAGGTAGGGTGTGGAGATGACCAAGAAGCATTGTGAAAGCTGGTTCCTGGCAAAATAAGGCCAAACTTCTCTTATACAGCCCAGTGTTCCAACAATAGAGTCCAAGGTTCTATTGGGAAGGAGCTGAAAACGAGGACCAGAGGGCAGGCAGCCTGGTGTGGAGAAGCAAATAGGATTTAATGTGAAGTCATTCCAAAAGCTAGGAAGATAGGTGGGAACCAGATTTTGGAGGGTTTTTAATAGAACAATGAGAATTTTGTATTTTATCCTGTAGGCAATAGGGAACCATTGAAATAATTTTAGTAGGACAATGATGTGTTCTAGGATTATTAATTTGGCAGCTTTGTGGAGGATGGCTTGGAGAAGGGGGATCCTGGAGACAGGGAGAACAACTCTAGGACTCTTCTAATAGTCTAGGCTAGAAGGGGTAAGGGCCAGAACTAGAATCATAAGGGGCTAGTTCTGTATTATAGAAGAAAATTGGGTTGATGCTGGAAATGTTGTGAAGGGGGCATTGACAAGCCAGAGAATCTGGTTGGATGTGGTCCTTGGTTGATGGTCAGGGAATAAGCAAGGCTGCTTCAGACAGCAGGGCTGCTAGTATAGAGGGGAATGTCAGCTATAAGCTCGACAAGATTCCTGTGGTCTGAGCCCAGCAGAGAGCTGCCTCTGTGGGGGAAATTCATGCATGCCACCAGAAGAACATCCAGTAACGAAGAGTGGTTCCTTCATTACAAATATTTTCTACACATATGGTTCACTAGCTTTGCACCTTAAGTCTATGGCCATCGTCCCTACATATCTTGTATTTATTTATGGGGAAATGTGTTCTCGCTATTTCTTCTTACTAGATACCTTTGCTAAGAAGTTAATTAAGCCCAGCTGATTATCAATTGAAAACACACTGAAGGGGGCTCGTGAGGCACAATACTAAAAATTCGGTTCATCCTAGCTACCACTAGAACCTAGAGAGTAGAAGTCAGCCACTCTCTGGGGATCTGACCAGCTAATGTTAGTGGGAATTAGGGAAATGAGACGAGGAGGGTCTGTGTCTGCTTCTATTTTGAAATATTGGGCAAGTCAGTTGACCACAGTTATTTCATCTGTGAAACAAGGAGGCAGAACTAAATGGTCTCTAAGTTTTCTTATCTCTCATGCCCCACCTAATCGTTGACAAGGCCTGTCAATTTGAATATGCCTCCTTCTCCCTGCTGACACTGCCCCTACCCTGGTGGGGACCCCTCATTGCTTCACATCTGGACAATTTTGGTAGCTCCTGGTGAGTCTACCTATCTCAAGGCTCTCCCCACTGCAATCCATCCTCTTCAGTCACTAAAGCGATCTTCCTAAAGCTCAGGTCCAATCATGTCACACACACACACACACACACACACACACACACATCTGTCCCCCACTCAGTAAACTCCAGTGCTGTTTGACTTCTGAAGCTCTTCATCACATACTCCCCTCCTACCTTTCCAACTCTCTTATATCTCTTTGATCCAGTGACATTGGCCTTCTGACTGTTACGTGAACAAACCCCTCTGTCTCTCATCTCCAGCCATTCCCTCTAGCTGTCTCCTATGATTGGAACACTCTCCCTCCTCTCCCCTGACTATTGACCTCTTCGGCTTCCTTCAAGTCCCAACTAAAATCTCATCTTATCCTGAAAGCCTTCCTCAACCGCTCTTAATTCCAATGCCTTCTGTCTGTTAATTATTTCCTATATGGGACCTTCTCCAAGTCCTCCTGATATACATCCTGCCAATGGACCCAGATGGCTCTGGAGGAGAGAGTGAGGCTGGTGACTTTGTGCAGCCCTGAATCCCTTCAATCCAATTCACTTGCAAGTCATGGCATCACCCTCCTGATATCACGGTCCTCTTTGAGAACAAAAGACAAACAACATTTCCAATATATCCTGTATATAACTTGCTTCTTATATGTTTGTTTGTATGTTGTCTCCCCCAGGAGATTGTAAGCCCCTTGAGGGCAGGTGCTATCTTTTGCTTCTTTTTGTATCCCCAGTGCTTAGCACAGTACCTGGCACACAGTAGGTGCTTAATCAATGTTTATTGATTGATTGACTATCTGTACTAAGTGATTTCAAAGGGGATTTCCAGGTCTGATACCCTAGGAGTTCTAAGGATTTCTTAATCTAGATCAGAGAATCCAAGGCCCTAGAGACCTTGAAGACCACTGAGTCCAGCACTCTTAGGACTCACCTGGGACCCATGGGGCTTAAGAAGGGGAATGGATTTCCTCCAGACCATGAGCCAGGATCCTTGAAAAGGGTCTGCTGCAAATTCTGAGATGAGACAACAGTGATCCTAGGCCCCCAGCTCCTAAGAGAGGAGGAGTCGGGCCAGGGTTAACAGGGGAGACTCTCATGGGGAAAGTGACCAGAGTCAGATGGCCAGATCAGGGAGAGCATGGGACTGAGTGGCTGGAAGCCTCAAAAGAAATCCTTGGTCAATTGCAATCAAGTCAACAGTCATTGATGAGAGACCTACTATGTGCCAGGCCCTGTGCTTAGCACTGGAAATAAAGGTAAAAACCAATCCCTGCCCTCAAGGGGCTTACAGTCTAATGGTTATTGGTGTGTTCCAGGTGTGAGCATGATGGAGAACTCCTCAGTGCTCCCTTCAAATGCTTCAGAGTCCCTGTGGCCTACAGATTCACCACCATCTGCCATCCATCAGGCCTTCTGGATCACCTCTCTCATCATCTTCTGCTTAGCCTTCATCCTGGGCATAACTGGCAATGGGCTGGTGATCTGGGTGGCAGGTTTCCAGATAGCTCGCACAGTCACTACTGTCTTGTTCCTCAACCTGGCTTCAGCAGACTTCGCCTTCACTGCCTTTCTGCCATTCATCATCGTTAACGCGGCCCTGCAGCCCCACTGGCCCTTTGGTTGGCTCCCCTGCAAGCTAATTAGCTCCATGGCTGTCTTTAATATGTTCGCCAGTGTCTTCCTGCTGACCCTCATCTCTCTTGACCGCTGTGTCTCTGTCCTCTGGCCAGTGTGGGCCAGGAATCACCGCACGCCTTGTCGAGCAGCCCTGGGTGCTGCGGGGGCCTGGACTTTTGCCCTGGCCTTCTCTGTCCCAACATTCATCTTCAGAAATACAGACACAGACAATGGGATCACCTTTTGCTACTTTGACTTTGACCCCTGGGATGAGGCGGGAGATGATGAGGAGTACTATGATGCCCTGTCTGAGAGCCGTCACTGGTCTCTGGTGTTCAGCCGCCTCATTCTTGGTTTTGTGATTCCATTCCTCATCATTAGTGTCTGCTATGGCCTCATCACAGTCAAGCTCTGGAGTAGAACAAAGACCATCAAATCCAGCCGGCCCTTCAAGATCCTCACAGCAGTCGTGGCTGCCTTCTTCCTCTGCTGGCTCCCTCACCATGTGGTGGGCATCATAGAGGTTTCTACCTACCGCCAGGCACACCTTGCAGAGGTTCTGCCTTACCTGAGCCCCCTTTCCTCCTCCCTTGCCTTTGTCAACAGTTGCCTCAACCCCTTGCTCTATGTCTTCATAGGCCGGGACTTCAGGGAGAGACTGTTCAGATCCCTGCCAGCTGCCGTGGAGCGGGCTCTGAGTGAAGAGTCTACCTCAACAGGAACCACAGGCAATAGCTCCACTCTTGTACCTCCTGCCACTGATGGTGAAACGCAGGGTCTGTGAGGAGATGCCTTATCTTCTGTGGCCTTTCTGTAGGTCCTGCCTTCATGTGGTCTGTGGTGCAAGTTCTAAAAGTCCTCCCAACTCTGACATTTTATGTTCTAAGGTCACTCCTAGCTCTAACATTCTAGGTTCTAAGGGCCCTCTTGCCTTGACATTCCAGGTTCTCAAAGTCCTCCCACTTCTGACATTCTGGGTTCTAAGGGTCCTTGCACCTGTGATATTCAAGGTTCTAAAAGCCATCCTCCCTTTGACATTTCCAGTTCTAAGGGTCCTCTCACCTCTGACATTCCAGGTTCTAAGGCCAATCCCACCCCTGACAATCTCTGTTCTGAACACAGAATACTGTATTCCATGTTTTTCAGGACTTCCAGCTCTGTCATTCCCTGCTCTGTGTTCTAAGGACTGACCAGTTCAGCAGAGTCATTGCTAGATAAACAGTGGGTCATACAGAATGGAGAATGGTTGAGGGCCCTGATGCTCAGCTCCCCCTCTCCAGCCCTCTGAGAGGAAAGCCAATGCCATCCCAAATCCCTGGATCCCAATGACATCCTTCCTGATCACTCTCAGGTTTCTAAGCCTGCCCTCAGAAGCCTGAGCTCCCTCTGGTCCATGGCCCCATCCTGCTGTGGCTTTGGGGCCCTAGAGATGGACAAGCTTCCATTAAATCACCAGACTTTGTTCCCACAATAAACACTGGACTCCTCCAGGCCTGGGTCCTGCTCCTCCAGCCTTCTGGCCCCAGCTTCTTCAGCCTTCCCAGTACAGCCCTGGGGGAAAGGGGGAATACCCCAGTGAAGAGAAGAGTGGGACTGGGAGGGGAGAGGGCCAGGGAAGCAGCCTGAGGCTGAGAATACCAAGGTCTGGGTTTGAGTCCTTACTTTGCCACTGGGACCTGGGCTTAGAAGTGACTAATGGAGGCTGAAGCGCCACTTGATCACCTTGGAGCTCCTTCAAGACACCATTTCTTTTTCTTTTTTTAATAGGTGATTTGTGTTGGTTTTTTCCCTATTTCCATGTTCCCAGATTTCTCCCAACTCCTTCCAGAAAACCACCCCATACAACAAAGAACCCCAAAAAGTGGGGGAGGGGGGCTAAAAGAGGAAGATGAGAGAAAAGTCAGCAAAACTGCTCTACTTTAAAAATGCTAGCGTTATTATGTGCCCTCCACCAGCATCTCAGCAGAGCCAGACCCTGCCTTAGCCTCCATTTTGTTGCCAGTGGCTCTCTGGCTCAGGGGTGGTTCAGTGAGCCTGGCAGTGGCCTCCTCCCCCAGCAACTGTTTCTAGAGATGTCACACACCATCGGTCACACTCAGGGAGAGTCACTTCCCTGTTAGGTCTGCCACTTGCCAAAGGCCTCAGTCATGGCCCTTTCTGGAGTTCTAAGTCAAGGCTTGCCTTGAGGTCTAAGTAGGAGACAGGGAAAGGAGAGGAGATGTCCAAGAGCCTTCACTTTCACACACATACAAAAACAGAGATCATAGAACTTAAGGCTTCAGAGGGACCTTAGACACCCACTTTACAGATGAAAATACTGAGGACTGTTTTGGTTTTGTCTTTGTTTAGTGCCTTGGTTTAGTGCCTTGAGAATAGTAAGTGCTTAATAAAAATCATGTTGAATTAACATGAGGCAGCTAGTAGCCTGCTGTGAGGGTCAGCTGAGCTAATATTTGTAAAAAGCACTTAGCCTAGAGCCTGGCAGGTAGTAGGCACTATATAAAAGCTTATTCCCTCTTCTCCCCCTTTTCCTAAGGATTATAGGGGAAAAGACGTTTGCCTGAGGGCCTAAACTGGAGAATCGGGACTGGAACCCAGATTCTATGATTCAGTATCCAGTGCCCTCCATTATTCAATAATATCTCCCCTCCACTGGCTGAGGAAACACAGGAGAGGGGAGAGGAGCCCTGCCTTCTAGGGACTCCTAGTGTGACTGAGAAAACACACACCCTCCACAGAAGGAACATTGGTTATTTCCCCAGAAGGCCACCAAGCCACATTCTCCCATCCTTTGCTTGTCTGCCTGGATTACAGAACTCGAAGAGGAAAGGTCAGAGGTGGGGGGGACCTCAGAACAGAGAATTTCAGAGCTAGATTGAAAAGCTTGGTGCTTTGTGGTATCCAAAAAAGTCCTACTAGGTGGTCCTTTAGTTCTCTCCCACCCTGGGTCCCCAGTGATGGAGTCAGGTGGGTTGGCACTGCATCCGTTTAAAAGGCTCTGCCTCGCTTTTCTTCCCACTCAGAATGCCCTCTTCTAGGAGCTCTTGTAAGAAATAATGGCTGTTTGCATATGGCCTGTACAGCAATTGCGCTTCCAGAGAAGGGTCGCATGACTCCTCCCCCAAAGAGCCAGAGTCCAGGGCACTTTTAGAGAGAGGAGACAAGTACCCCAGCCCCCCTCCCAGCAGTCTGTCAACAAGTGTTTGTGTTATATTTCTATAAGTGGATAAAGCAGGGATAGAAAACGCTGGTCTTGATGCAATTCTAACCCACAGGAGAGAACAGACGGCAAAATTTCTCTCCCTATTGTGTGGTCCGCAACGATTCTGTCTGATTTGAGTGCCACCAACAAAGAGCAATGGAAAAAAATGTTCTGAGCCAGAGAAACTCGCAAAACCCTCCCCACCCAGAGGCTTACAACAGTTCTGCCTCCCTCACCACCAGCAAGAGAGGATGATTTCATCTGGCAGAGCCTTTTGTATGCACGCTCAGGTCTGGCTCAGCAATTAATTAAAAGGCTTTTCTTCCATATGCATCAAGTGGACAGGAAACTGCTGGGAGACCTGGGCATGCTCTGAATCTGGGAAGCAAAGAGTACCATCATCACACATTTCTGGAAGGAGGTTGACCAAGCCTTAATGTTTATATTTAAGAGGAGTATATTGTGCATGCTTTATGGATTGGGCCCCCATTGGCTAATCCTTCCGTTTACACAGAAAAATCTGGCATTTATATACTTAAGTACTCAATAAGTTTGGAAATGTACTTCACATACAGCATTTCATTTGAGTAGTCTCCCAACAACCCTTTGAAGTAGGTCCTTTAACGTTATTATTCCCTTTCTTATGTATTTCCTGATATACTCAAATCTGTATAATTTTCCTGCTCACTGTTTGTATTGATGAAAGGGGTTACTTGCTGTTCACTCTTTGTGATACTTTTTTGTGTAACCGAAGGAGGGAAAGGAGCCAACTCGGTAGGTATAAGCTTGAAACAACCCTCCCTCCTTTAAGAGTTATCGACCAGGGAAGGGGGGATTTTTGTTTTGTACTCTAGACCAGCATCGTGGGGGATGGAGTGCAAGGAGAGATATAATTCTAACCTAGTACCCCTGTTGGAAGTAGCTAGGTGGCTCAGTCAATAGAATGCTGGGCTTGGAATTAGGAAGACCTGAGTTCAAATCCAGCCTCAGAAACTTACTAGTTGCACTGGAGATGGAAATGGCAAACTACTCCAGTATCTTTGCCAAGAAAACCCCATGGACAGTATTGGTGTGCTATGGTTCGTGGAGTCACAAAGTCAGACACAATTGAACAACAACACAACCTCTCTTAAAGAGAGGAGCAAAAAATATACTCAACCTCTCAGTGCCCTGGAGTGTGCCCACTCCTCTGCTAGCTAGCATGCTGTCTTTTTTCTCTCTTCAGAGGTGGTCCTGGTTTCAAATCGTGTGTATACATGCCACTTGAGGAAGATTTAGACGTGTAGAAATACAGTTCATACACACACACACACCACATAGCTGGCTCTAACTGCACCCTAAGTTCCAATAACATAGAAGGTGGCTGTTCTATGCATTTTGTCAAGATTTCTGAAAACACTCTTCTCCCCATCAGCTCATGTCAATGCTGCTTTTGTCCTTAACCTGAAAGGCCATCCTAGAGAAGAGAGATTCAGCTTGTTTGGTTTGGCCGCAGTGGGCAGAACTCAGAGCTAGGGCTTGGGGAGATGGGGGAGAGCTGCAGACAGGTGGGGTGCAGCTCATGCCAAGGAAAGCCTGGGATCTCTGCACCGTTCCCTGGTCTGTTTTGATGCTTCTCTGTGGAGTTGCTGGGGCTCAGGAAGTGCCCCCACACTCCCCAGACGACAGAGGAAAGGCAGTAGAAGCCAGGAGTCAGAGACCAGGAGACAGGTTACAGTGATCACTGGTCCTGACCCCCTTGTCTTCTGCTGACCTTTTCCCCTTCCTTCTCTCTCCTGCTTTTTTCATGAGCCTTTTCTTCTGACCTTGCTGCAGCGACTTCCTCTGACACAAACTGTCAGAGGCTGAGAAGGAGTCTTTGGCAGCAGGAGTAGCTGGGCTAACCTGGGCATCTAGTGGCCAGTGCGGGTACTACAGCCCTTATAAAACCTCTATGTACCCTCACACAGAGACCGTCGAGGACCAGGCTCATAGCTCTGCTGTGGCGACACCTGGTGGCCAATTCAGATATTGCATCCACTTGATTCAACTCTTGTGGGTCAATTAACACAGGAGTGGCATGCCATCGCTCTGTAAGCTGCCTGAGCATGATTTTTCTGGTGGTCCCCAGGGTCCTCTATGAAATGGAAAGGGGAAGGAGAGTGCCTTGATTGTAAAGTGGCCTTCTGTCCCAGGACACTAAGGAGGTGGCCTTCCATGGTATTCGAAAGGGATTCAAAAAGTCCTATGTATGATGGAGAAAAAAACATCACAGCGAAAAGCAGCTCACCAACAGCCGGATGAAACAAGTAAAGACAGGAGAGGCCCATCAATGTCATGCTCCTTCTAGGAAATTTGGATTTTGAAACCCACCTTTTTCATTTTGTTTTGTTTTGGAGGTGTCGGGAGGATTAGAAGTAGTAGGTAGAATCTGCAAGGAGGTGGATATCAGTTCAGTGTAAGGAGCTGTTGAGAAGCACCTTGGCTTCCAACTGGCTGGCCCCAGACACATGCTAACTCTGTAAATGTGGGCAAATCCAATGTTCTAGACCACTGTTCTCCAAATTACCTTGAGAGTGCGCTTCCATCAGGAAAAAAAAAATTATATGCTATATTTGCTATATGCTATTTATATTTATATACTAGAAAGCTAGGTAGTGCAGTGTTGTTTGTAATGCACTTTTTAAACAAATTGTTTATATAGAAGGCATCCCCCCAAAAATTTGTCCAGGGCCCCTATACCCCAGCGGCAGCCTTGGGGATAGTGACAGTGTTCCCAGCTACTCCTAATGAATTCAAAACACTGAACTCATACTCCAGAAATAAGGATTCCAAGAAAAATGAAAAATGTTGTTAGAGTGCTGGCCCTGGAGTCAGGAAGGCTCATCTATCTGAGTTCAAATCCAACCTCAGACACTTACTAGCTATGTGACCCTGATCTATTTAACCCTGTTTGCCTCAGTTTCCTCATTTGTGAAATGAGCTGGAGAAGGAAGTGGCAAACCACTCCAGAATGCAGTAAGAAAATCCCAAATGGGACCACAGAGAGTCAAACATGACTGAAAAACACGGCTGAACAACAACACTACTATATTAATGTTGCATTATGAAACATACCCAAAAAGACATTAAAAAGGCCATAAAGGCAAAATAAACATTTTAGAATATTTAAAATAGTTTTATTCTCAATGGTACAAAAACCTTTTTGCCCTCACTAAAATATTAATGTTTTATTCTTTAAACGTGGATATTAATAGCATATTGTCTCTGTCTTGAGCATTTAACAGTTTTTGATGTCCTCTATTTGCTTCTTAGAATTTCTAACGTGTCTAACGTAACCCCAGTCCCAAAGCTCATTGGTATGCCAAAGATGAATAACCTGCCCTGTGTGAGGATGGGGCCAAGTTGGTGAAGCTTTCTTGGAGTGCTCTTCAAGCTTCAAGTCCAGAAGATAGAAGAGGCCCTGCCTCTAGTTTTCTAGAGACTGTGGGGAATTTCCCCTTGGTTGAGATCTAGAACTCTCTTGATTGAGCTGAGTTGCCTCACTCCCAATGGGAGAGCTCCTTCATACTATATTGTCTGGCACACATTTTCCTATGTGTACCTTTTCTCGTTTTTGTTTTGCTGCTGATTTGGATAAATTGGTTTCTCTGTTATTTGCTATGTGTATTCATTGTATAACTGGTATTGGATGGAAAAAGGGTCAAGCCTTGGATGTAGATCTTAGGGGTCCCCCTGCCCCGATAATAATGAAACTGCAATCAGAAGTTAGCTTCAACCTGAAATTCATATCCCCTAGACTAACAGTATTTAAAGGAGCAGAGAGGTATAATTTCAGCCCAGTATTCCCTCTCTCTGAGGAGAACAGAGTGGCCAAGCTTTTGGCCTCAACCTTCTGCTTCCCCTCCTGGCAGGTATCAAAATCTCCCTTAGAGAACAGTGGGGGGGGGGGGAGGAGAAGAGGGGAGGGAGGAAAGACTAGAGATATCTATTCTGCCTCCCTTAGACCCACACAAAGACACCTCCATGCTACATGTGGAGGACGAGCCTCAATGCATGAACATTTGCAGCCTTGAAATTTCACATGTTTTACCCAAAT
Organism: Phalanger gymnotis; assembly: GCA_028646595.1. Classification (NCBI taxonomy): domain Eukaryota; kingdom Metazoa; phylum Chordata; class Mammalia; order Diprotodontia; family Phalangeridae; genus Phalanger; species Phalanger gymnotis. The sequence goes on from CM053622.1 coordinate 785,301,234, forward strand.
TCTTAATAATTCATAAAATAAACCACTGTTTCTTTCAATTTGTTTTTTTAAAATATATCATAATGACAAATGTCATGACTGTAACTGTAACAAACATAGTAAAATTCTCCTGTCTAAAGAAAAGTAGTTCACCAGTTGATATCAAAGTACATATGCACACCCATTCATCATACAGGGCAGGATAGATGGCATCTTCTGTTACATAAGTTACCATCTATTATGGTGGAATGTTACATTAGACTGAAATATTTTCATTTTGTATTTTCATGTTTGTGCTTAAATTGTCATATACAATTGTACAAAAAAAGATTTAATGCGATTTTTAATGTGAAAACATTGTTGTAAAATAAATTTAAAAGTTCCACTTGGTTTTATTTTCTTAAATTATAACTTTTATATAGTTTGTATATAATACAAAGTAATTATTATTTTAATTTTGAGTTATTTTATTTGAGGTTTCAAAAAACATGGTGCAATGAAATGTAAAGACAGTGTCAACATTCTATGCTCCAGTTTATTTGTATCATCAATTCAAAAAATAATATTTTAAACTAATAGTTTAATACACTAATAAAACTAATATTTTAAAATAATAGTTTAAATGAGCAATTTAAACTTTAGTGTAAGGCAACAAAATATCTTCAAAATTATTTATTTCATGAAAAGAAAGATCATTATCAAGACCTTTTATAAGGGGCCTTTTCCAACAGAGCTCTGATCTATGACAAATTTTTTGTTTTGTTGTTCTTGTTCAGTCATTTCAGTCATGCCCAACTCCTCATGACCTATTTGGGTTTTCATGGCAGAGATACTGGAGTGGCTTGCCATTGCCATTTCCTAGTCCAGCCCATTTTACAGATGAGGAAACTGAGGCAAATAGAGTTAAGTGACTCTCTTAGAGACACACATCTAGTGTCTGAGATCGGATTTGAACTCAGGAAAATGAGTCTTCCTGACTCCAGGCCCAGTGTTCTATTCACTTTGGCACCACTTAGCTGTCCAAAGTTTTTATTTACTATGTTTCATTCTTTGATACACACTTGCAAAAAGAGCAACATTTTCCATTTTTCTTGGAATACTTATTTCTGGAGTGTGACAGTTGGCTGTTGCATTATATTCTAACTCCCGGGTATTAGTTGTTGAATGATGTTAAAAATACTCCCTGAAAACGAAAGCATGGATATTTGTGGCCTGTTGAGGGACTGCATCAGCCCACATACAAACAAGGTGAACAGTAAAACCGATTTCCCTGGAACACCTGACTAATAGTGTTGTGATTAGCCAAGAGGATGGGTGGGAGGCTTCTCTCTTTAACCTTCAGAGTGGCCAGAACTGAAACCGGAGTAGTGGAAAGGTGTACAGCAGTAATCCAGATTTAGACAGTCATTTTAACTCTTTATAATTCAGAGTTCTAAATATTTCTTACGAAATGGTGAGTGTTATAAGTCAGTTATTATAAACATTCATTGATAGACCCATCATATGGACACACGAATTTTGTGATGCTCTTTTGAAACAAATTGTTTATATAGAAGGCCTCCCCGCCAAAAAAAAACTAGCCCAGAGCCCTTACACCCTAAGGGCAGCCTTGGGGATAGTAACAGAGTTCCCAGCTGCTCCTAATGAGTTCAAGTCATTGGGCCCAGATGAACTACCTCCTCGGAGACTGAAGGAATTAGCAAGTGTGATTGGCTGTTCAGCCATGGTCAGTGTTTTGCAATGAGTGTGGAGAATGGAGAAGATACTTCAGGACTTGGGATGGCCAAATATTATCCCAATTTTTTAAAAAATGAAAAGAATACAGTCTCTAAAACTATAAGCCAGGACCGTGAATTCAATTCTGGGCAAAGGAATTAGTGAATGTGTAGAAAGGGATATGGCGATCACAAAGAGCCAAGTTGGCTTCTTAGCAATGTGTCCAGTTAGGTAGAGCAGTGGATAGATCACTAGACCTGAAGTCAGAAAGGTCTGACAGCCTCAGACACTTACTAGCTGCATGACACTGGGTAAGTCCCTTAACCTCACTTGCTTCTTGGTGTTGTTAAAATAGAGATAATGAGAGTACCTATCTCTCAGGGTTATGGTGAGGATCAGATGAGATAATAATTGTAAAGTGTTTGGCGCACAGTAGGCGCTATATAAATGTTGTCTATTATTAATATTATTATTTTAGACTGAGAATAAAGCTCATTTTCCTCACAGGACTAGCCCAATGGGGCCAAAAGACAATCATTTTTAGGCACAGCCGATGTGTTGATTTGGTTTCCTTGACTATGCTTCTGTTATGGGGACAGGGGTGGAGATTCAAGAAATAGAAAGGAAAGATATCAATAATATATCATATATCAATATCGAAGATATCAGTAATATATTATAATAATATGGATATCAAAAAGATATCAATAATAAAACATTAAAATACACAGAAGAAAGTAAAAAAAGTTGAGAAGGGAAAAGATATAAATCTTATTTTTTAATATTAAAATATTTGCATGTGCTGGTGATTGTAATTTGTTGTGGTTGGTCAGTCACGTCCTCTCTGTGACCCCATTTGGGATTTTCTTGACAAAGATATTGGAGTGGTTTGCCATTTCCTTCTCCAGCTCATTTTACGGAGGAGGAAACTGAGGCAAACAGGGTAAAGTCACTTGCCCAGGGTCACACAGCTAAGAAGTCTGAGACCAAATTTGAACTCAGGGAGATGAGTCTTCCTGACTCCAGGTCCAACACTCTATCCACAGAGCCACCTAGTAGCCTGCCAACGAGTATAAAGTTCATGCTAAAAAAGAAAATGGAAAAAGAGAAGAGGAAAAAAAAACTATATGATGCCCAAGTAACCTTGTGTTCTTTGACAGGGTTGTTAGAAAAGAACGTCCAGAGGATGATGAAAATATAGGCTAGCTGGACTTCCACAGAATATTTGACAAAGTTTCTCAAGGTGTCAGTCAGTCAATAGTTATTTATTAAATGCCTGCTGCATGCGAGGCACTGTGCTAAGCGCTACAGGTACAAAGGAAAGCATTTGACCTCGGTCTAATGAAGAAAATGACATATAAACAACTTTGTAATTGAAACTGAGGGGATGCCTGTCAACTGGGAAATGGCTAAACAAGTTGTGGTTTAAGAATGCAATGGAATACTATTGTGCTGGAAGAAATGGTGAAGGGAATGGGAAGCCTTGGAATAGTTTAGATTTTCAACCTAAGTACTTAATAAATGGAATTCAGATACTTCAATAAGACACTCAGAGCACAGTGAGAAAGTTTGGGAACCTCTGGGCTAAAACATTGGGCTGCATCTTATAAGATGAAATTCAATAAAGATAAATGTAAAGACTTACATTAAGGTTCAAAAAATCAATTTTAGAAAGATAGTAGGGGAGGCGAAAGTATGATTAGGTGAATAGAAATTTATATGGAAAAGATTTGGAATCAGCAAGCTTCATAACAGCCAAATGTGCAGAGGGGAGAGCTTGCCCTGGGTTGGGGGTGGGGGGAAATGTTTGGTATCAGCCATTTAAAATTTGAGTCTCTTCTCCCAGGGAAAGCACGTGTGGGGAGAGGGTGCTAACATAATTAACATTATGGCGCGGCAGCTAAAAATGCTGGTTAAATTTTTAGATGCAATAAACCAGGCACAGTGTCCTGGAAAGGGGCAGGGGGGTGGGGGGTTGGGAGGGTTGGTAGTAATTGGTGGTGGCGATGTTCTTGTTCTTTTTGTTGCTGTTGCTGCTGTGGTTATCCAGCTGTGTCCAGCTCTTTGTGACCCCATGGACCATAGCATGCTAACACTGTCCATGGAGTGATCATACACCCAGTCAAATGAGATAACATTTGTCAAATCCCTTAGCACAGTGCCTGACACATGGGAGGTATATTCCCTTCCCTGCCTTCCCCCCGGTCAGAACTCTAACATTCAGTTCTGGGTGCCACGCTGTAGGAAGAATGGAGATGGATAAGATGGAGATGATCGAGGATGGAGAAGTGCCTCAAAATCATATCTTATCAAGATCGATCAGAGGAATTAGGGCGGGAGGGAATCATGCCAGGTGCCATCTCATCATGTTCAGACTACATAGAAAGTTTAAAGTTTATCAATAACAATTCATAAGTACGCACCTCCTCTGGGACCACTCTCTAATATCAATTAACCAACTGGTAGTGATTAGCTTTTACAAAAGGGCAGTTACTGAGAAAGTATGGCAAAAACAGAAGTGAAAAATCCTTCTTCCCAAATCAGGAGTCACCCTCTTCCCCTCCACACACATGCTTTCCCTGGGAGAAGAGACTCAGACTTTAAGTGGCTGGTACCAAACATTTCCCCCCACCCCCAACCCTGGGCAAACTCTCCCCTCTGTACCTTTGAAATGGCCCTTGGGTGGTGCATGTTTACCTCCTGACTGAGAGGAGATAGATTCAAGATACAGAACGAGACATTCATTTCTGTACACAACAAATAGAGACGTTTTTGTTTGGGTCGACTATGTATACAGGTAGGGTTGTGTGGGGGTGTTCAGCGCCTCTCGTGTGAGGACTTGGCAAACTCTTTTCAGGGCTACTCATCTACCTTTGGTGTCCGCCTGGCATTCAAGTCTCACCCATGACTCCAAAGAGCTGTAGAATGAGCAGTGGCCACACCCCTGTCTTGGCAGATGGTTCAAACCAGGTAAGGGTAACCAATAGGCCTCAAACCCATCAATGAGTTAGGGAGGTGTCTACCCCAAGTGTGTGAAAACTTCAATGAAATGGGTGGATGAGAACAATTTGTTCCAAGGCAACTAAAGCAGGCACTGGGGAGTTCTTAAGGCTTGGATAGACATTGAAGGTATCTTCCATGCCAAGGTCATCCACTGTAACCCAGGCCATCCTCAGTCATCTTGACTTTTATTCTGCCACTGAACTCCAATGACTCTGGAGGAGAGAGTGAGGCTGATGAGTTTGTAAAACTCGGCTTCACTTAAATCCAATTCATCCAAAAGTCAAGTCATCGCCCCATGGGATCATTAGTCCTCTTTGAAACAAGGACAAACAATATTTGGTAGAAGGCAGGGAAGGAGTGTCGTCTTTTCTTCCCTTCCTGGAATCCCCGCCAAGTTCACTTCTGTAGGTGGCATAGCCAGTGATCCAGTCATTCCTTTGCTTTCAGGACAAGGCATCTTAGCTGCTAAGTACATTCCCTGAAAAGACTGGGTCTAGGAGGTAGTTCCACAGGACTGGCTCTTCCTTGGACTCTGGTGCTTTGGCTACCACCAGATTCTACTACTGACTACTACTACTGGCCCTCTGATGGTTCCACCAACTTTTCTTTTTTTATAAACTTTTTCCTATAATTTATTAATTTACTTATTTTCAGTTTTCAACATTCACTTCCATAAGTTTTAAACTTCTCCCCCTCCCTCCCCTCTCCTTCCCCAAGATGGCATGCAATCTGATATGGGCTCTATGCATACATTCCTATTAAACACATTTCACATTAGTCATGTTGCATAGAAGAATTATAACGAATGGGAGAAACCATGAGAAAGAAAATAAAACAAAACAAAAGAGAAAATAGTCTGCTTGACTCTGCATTTCGAATCCATAGTTCTTTCTCTATATGTGGATAGCATTTCCCATCATGAGTCCTTTGGAAAAGTTTTAGGTCTTTGCATTGCTGAGAAGGGCTAAAAGTCTATCAAAAATTAGTCCTCAAACACTGTGGCTATTCCTGTGTACAATGTTCTCCTGGTTTTGCTCACTTCATTCAGCATCAGTTCATATAAGTTTTTCCAGGTTTTTCTGAAGTCCACCTGTTCATCATTTCTTATAGTACAATAGTATTCCATTATATTCATATACCATGACTTGTTCAGCCATTCCCCAGTTGGTGGCCAGTTCTTGGCCACCACAAAGAGAGCTGCTATAAATATTTTTGTAGATATGGGTCCTTCTCTCATTTTTATGATCTCTTCGGAATACAGCCCTAGAAGTGGTATTGCTGGGTCAAAGGGTATGTACATTTTTATAGCCTTTTGGGCCTAGTTCCAAATTGCTCTCCAAAATGGCTGGATCAGCTCACAGCTCCACCGACAATGCATTAGTGTTCCGACTTCCCCACATCTTCTCCAACATTTATCATTTTCCTGTTTTGTCATGTTAGCCAATCTGATAGGCGTGATGTTTTGATTTGCATCTCTCTAATCAACAGTGATTTAGAGCATTTTTACTTGACTATAGATAGCTGTAATTTCTTCCTCTGAAAATTGCCTGTTCATATCCTTTGACCATTTATCAATTTCCTCCAGCCTTTCAAAGCCCACAAGGCAGTAACCTGGGCCACCCCATCTCCAAATGCTCACTCACTTGGGTTCAAGAAAAAATAAACACAAGAGACCAAAGTCATTTCCAACCTGGTGGCCCACAGGAATTCTTCCTCACTCAAAAGCCTCCTGGGCCTGGAAGTGCTCCTCTGCCCACTATGTTCACTCCATGTGTACTTTAATAGCTTTCTGCTTCAAGCTGGGCCCACTCTCTCTTTTTTTCTTTGAATTTTAAATATTCCAGACCTAATAAAAATAAAATAAAATGACCATTTCTATATGCATGGTAGAACAGGGGGAAAAAATTTGCATGAAATTGTCGGTTTCTGTTATGTACAACTAACTGGCTTTTCTTTTCAACTATATGTAACACCCCTGTGCAAAGGTTACTTATGGCAGTATGGCTTGGGAGTTTGCAAACTTCTCAGAGAGAGGTGTGAATGTGGATGGGCTAAGAGACCTCTCACTATGAGAAAATCCAAGGAATTGTGGGGTGAGAGGTGAAGAGACATAGGTGAAAGGCAAGGTACAGTCTGCTGAATGGTAGAAAAGAGAGCTCCTTGGAGTTGTAGACATATGGCAAAGCCAGCCCTGGGCCCCACATACACATATACACACTCACATACCCTCACACACACACACACACACACACACTCAGTCACATGCTTACACACACACTCACACATACACTCACAAACATACACACACACACTCACAAACTCACACATACTCATACTCACATACTCACACACACTCACAAACATACATTCACACACACACACTCACACACTCACACTCACACACACATATTCCATAATTCCTAGCACTTGCATCCTCATCCCCCAGAGACTTAAAAAAATGAAATTTCTCTAGTAAGACATTTTCTACTCAGTTAAGCCATGATCTTTTTGTCTTCCTTCTGAGTTAAAAAACTTATTCACTCTTCTATTTTCTATCATCTACTATAATCTGTAGAACTTCCTCCATTCCTGTGTACTGTTTGCTGTGATGAGCAGGTTTGCTTGCTAAGGGAGATTGTATTTTTGTGTAACCATCCTTTGGCGAGAGGGTATTAAACTTGGTTAAAGTAAGTGATAGAATGACCAGGGAAAACTTCTCTTTTAGAGATGTCCTAAAAGAAGACTCTGAGAACCCTGACTATAGGCCACCAATATTTGAGGGATGGTAGATAGATATAATGTAATATCTAATATCATATAAATAGAATATATGACATGATAATGACATAATTCTATAGATATCGAATAATAGATATAATATGTTATCTAATATTCTATAAATAGAATATATGATATGATATAATTCAACCACAAGACCCTGTATGGAGAGAAGAGAGTGAAGAATTCCAGCTATGATCCTCCTCTTGCCCTCTACAAAGGTGGAAATCAGTCTCCCTTGGAGATGGAGTTGGCCAGATCCCAGCTATCTATCCATCTATCCATGCCTCACACTGCACATGGGCTAGCATTCTCTGTTAGATGGTGTGTGAGTGTGTGTATACATATAGTATAGATAATCAACCAAACCAGTGACTTTCAAAGCTGTCCTGCCTTTCTGTAATTTCTTCTGACCTTCCCTATATTGTCTCCAGTGGATTTAAAAATTGCTTTTCAAGGACCCTCTTTTTTCTCTTGGTAACTCTATGCCTGGGTTCCCTCTCCCTCCTACTCCTCCCCTCTTGCTTAAGGTTCTTAAAAAAAGTTGTTTACTAGATTCTTCCTCTTCCCCTCCTCCACCTTCCTTCTAAATCCTCTGCAATGTGGCCTTAGCCCTCGTCATTTAGCTGAAACTTCTCTCTCCAAAGTTATCTCGGATTTCTTAATTGCCAAATTGAATGGCCCTTTCTCAATCTTCATATTCCTTGGGCCAAAGCCTTTGACACTATTAATCACTCCTTCCATTCTCTGGCACCCACTGACACCTGGTCCCCTCCTGGTGGCCCTGCTTCTCTGCCCACACTTTCTAGTAATAGCGGCCCATATACAAGCAACCTCCAATGTCATGGTCATTGTGAGGGAGTGGGAATACTCCTTGCTCCCAGTGAATGCTCCCGGATGCTCTACCACCATCACTCAGCAACTTTCCTGCTATGAGGCTCATTCAATCCAAGTTTATCATCTAATCCAGGTCCTGGCGACTTGCACCAAAACATTCTCCACTACTCTATGAATTTACAGCCTTTCTTTCTTCCTCGACTTCCTCAACTCCTGTCCTTTTTACAGAGAACTTCAATATAAATACCTATGCTCCCTCAAACATTTAATGCCCAGTTACTTAAGCTATGCAGTTCCCAAGATCAGTAATCACCCCAATTCAGCTACACACAGAGATGGCTCTTCATTTGACATTGCCATCACCCACAACTCTTCCATTTCCGTATTTGTGAACTCTGAAATTCTTTTATCTGCCCCTGTATTTTATCATTCTATATTTCCCTCTGCCTTATGACCCGTAACCCTGTTCTTGATCTTTATATATGTGTATGTGAGTATGTATGTATGTATGTATGTATACACACATACATATTATATCTATATATATATGTCCAGGTTGAGGGTAACTGCCAGACCTCAAACTCATTGGTGAGTTAGAGGGACATCTTCCCCCCCTCAAGCATTTAAAGACTCTCCCTGGCAGAATGGGCAAATGAGAACAATTTGTAGAGTGGTTAGAGCTTGGTCAGACGTCGAAGGTGCCAAGATTATCCACGCTGCATCCCATTCATTTCCAGTCATCCTGACTTTTGTCTTGCCACTAGACTTTGGTGAGGCTGATGACTTTGTGCAGTTCTGCCTCACTTTAAATCCGATTCATGCATGACTCAAGACTTCACCCCTCGATGTCATTGGTCCCCTTCGAAAATGAAGGATGAACAACATCTCATATGGACTTATTTGTTTGCATGTTGTCTTTCCCTTTAGAATGTTGGCTCCCTGCACACAGGATGCTGTTTTTTCTCTTCTTTGTTTCTCCAGAGCTTTCCACAGTCCTTGGCACATAGTAAGTGCTTCATAAAGGACTGAAGTTTGTTGCTGTGAATCAGTTTCTCCTCTTCTGAACTTCTCTCTTCTTGACAAGGGTACCGTCATCATCCTATATAGCTAGCCCTGTGACCTTGGTGTCCTTCTTGACTTTGCATTCCCACTTACCTCAACCCATTGCCAAATCCAGTTTCTACCTTCATATACATCCCTTGTATATGTCTCTTTTTCATCACCCATAGAGCAACCTTCTTAGTTCAGTCCTGATTAACTTCTCATCTGGACTGTAGCTTCTAACTGGACCCCTGCCTCAAATCTCTTCTCACTCCAATCCATTGTCCAAATAGTACTAAAGTAATTTTCCTGAAGCATAGGTCTGACCATATTTCTCCTTCTCATTTCTTTCCACTCAGTAATCTCCAAGGAAGGAAAGAAAGGAAATGAGAAATAAGCATCTACTACGTACCAGGCACTATGCTAAGTGCTTTACAAACACTATCTCATTTGATCCTCGGAGGTGGTTGGTATTATCCCCACTCTATAATTCAAGAAACTGAGGCAGGCTGAGACTAAATGACTTTCCCAGGGTCACACAGGCAGTGTCAGAAGCCACATTTGAACTCAGTTCTTCCTGACTACAGGCCAGGGCTTTATCCACCAAGCTACATCCTAGATCAAACATACAGTCTTCTGTTGGGCTTTTAAAGATCTTCACAAAAAGGTGGATTATTTGTTGTTTGTTTCTTTTAATGATGGTTGAAAGAATGAATACTGCTTGTTTCGAAAGTACAGAAAGTTATGTCCAGAGGAAAGTGACATCCCCATGCTCCCACAGGGTCTCTGTCAGAGTGGTAAAGGTGGATCAGGAGGACATCTGAGTCACTGATAAGGTGGTTGCTGGGCACTAGGACTAGGGACCATGAAGGCTTGGGAATGGGGGACCAATCCCAGAGCACTCTAGAAAGTTTGGTGGCCTCCTGGGGTTTTCTTCTGCCTCCTGACTAGCAGGTGTTTGTTGACAAAAGGAATATGTCCTTTCTCTGTGATCATAAGTTGCCCAATTCTGGATAAGCTAAAGATGTCCCCTAACACTCTCCCTTAACCTTAAAATTGAATTATCCCCAAAGGAGACAAGAGACCAACGATGTATCAATACTCCTACTGAGTCTGGGCTGGGAACCTCAGATCTTGAGGGCCTCACAGCATCAAGAAATGTGCATTCCTAAGTTGTCAAGGGTTGGGAGACAAGGACATCCTGAGAGCCTGAAAAAAATCAAGACACACCTGGTGGGTGTGGGGGGAGTGTGGAACAGCAACACTGGCAGGGATTTTAGAGCATAGAATAAAGAGAATGTTGAAGCTGAAGGGTTCCTTAGAACATAGAACCCAGATTGTCAGAAGCAGGATGGCCTTTAGAACATAGAATGTCAAATAAGGGGAATCTAAGAAAAATGGATGTCAGAGCTAGGAAGGCTCTTAGAAGATGGAGCCTAGAATGTCAGCCCTAGCACTAAGGGTTCATAGAGTGTAAACTCAGAATGCCATTTCTGGTAGGGTCCTTAGAATATGTAATGTCAAACTTAGGAAGGTCCTTGGACCATGGAATGTCGGAACAAGGAATGTTAGAAGTGGGAGGGCCATCAGAACACATTTTATCCAAAATGAAAGAAAAATAATGAAGTTAAGAGCTGAGAAGCCTCTAAGAACATAAAACATATAGAATGGCAGACCTAGAAGGCTCCCTAGAACTTAGAGCATAGAAAGTCAAAGCTGGGAGGACCCTTAAAGCATGAAATATCCCAGCTAGGCATCCCTTGAACAGCATGTCAGAGATGAAAGGCCCCTTTGAACACAGAACAACCAATGTCAGATCTGGAAGGGCCTTTAGGACATGGAATGTTACATCTGGAAGGTCTTTGAAACATTATAGGTCAGATCTGGGAGAGCCCTTAGGAAATGGAATGATGGAGCTTGGAGGACCCATGGAACATGGAATGTCAGAGCTGAGAGGCCCATTAGAACATAGAATATCCAGTGTCAGAGCTAGGAACATGGTTGTTAGGTGACAAGATAACCAGGAGTAGGACTAGGGTACTATGTTGTTAAGCAAAATAGGCTCCTTAGCACTTAGTTCAACAAGTGCCCTTGAAGAGTTTGGCTTTTGTTTGCTTTGAGTGATTCGGCTATTTCATTGAATCTTGCTAAGTGTTAAGCCCCAGGCCCAAGATTTGGGTGTCCTTGGTGCCTCCTTGCCTCAGAGGAGGGCTTAGTTTAGACATGAGTTTGAGTGACACGTCCAGGACAGCGGGGGGCTCTTGGACCACGTGGGTTTGAGTCCGCCTCTTTGTGGCAATTTTGGGTCACGTGGGTGACTCACCCCTGATGCTGAAAAAGATAAAAATCAGGGGTTGGCCTCAGCTTCCTTGGAGCTCTTTGCTGAAGCAGTGGTGGCCCAACTCTGGGCCAGCCCTTGTTCTGAGTTCCTGCGCTGAACCTATATGTTGGTAACTATGAATTGTATTGGGTCTATCTGTTTGTAATTTGTTAAGGATTCTTGAGATGGTTTTGATGAAGAGACTCCGGGCAGCTGTAGCTAAGGAGCCCTCCAGCTTGTAAACCCGGATGCTGAGACTTTGTTGAACTCTGGTAACTATGTATTGGTATTTGAATCAGACAAGGTCTGTCTGTTGATGTTTGTAATTTGCTTGTATTTTGCTCTGAAGTTCAGGGTGCTGGCTTTTTCCCCTGAACTAAGTGAATGATATTTGTGTGCTGAATTAAAGTAAGCTTGCCAACCCCTTCACCTTGCTCTCTTTATTAAGGCAGACCAAAAGAACCTGTGCTGTCCAGCAGCTTTCTGGGTGCTGGCTGTGGGTGGATCTTCCCCCCACCACCACCAGAAGCTGCTAGCCGGATTGTTAAAACAGGTACCAAGAGGATTAGGGCTTGGGGACTCAAGCCCAGAGTCCCCAAGAAAGGTTAGTTGCTTCCTCAGGTTTTCTTCTGCCTCCCGACTAGAAGATGTTTGCTGACAAAAGGGATGTGTTCTCTATGACCACAAGTTACTCAATGCTAGATAAGCCACAGAGGTCCCTTACCCCTCTTCCTTCACTTTGAAGTTCAGTTAGCCCTAAAGGAGACCAGAGACTAGTACGGAATCAATATACATGGTAAGTCTGGACTGGGGACCTCTGTACCTGGGACCTTGAGGGGGCAGGCGAATCAGGAAACACACAGTCCTCAGAGGCTAAGGGATGGACCTTAGAACAAGGGCTCTCAGAGTTGGGAAGGCTCTTAGAACCTGACAGGATATGGCCTGGAAAGGTCTCTAGAACTTAGAGTATGGAAAGTCAAGGCTGAGAGGGCACTTAGTACATAGAAGGTCAGAGCTGAGAATAAATTTTGAACAGACAAAGGCCAAGCAGGGATGTCAGTGCTTTAAGAGGCCCCAGAAAATAGGATGACGGAGTTTGGAGGACACATGGAACATGGAACCTCGCAGCTGAGAGGTCAATTAGAACACAGAAAGTCCAATGTCAGCAGGAAGGGCCCTTGGAACATGGAATGTTACATCTAGAAGGTCCTTGAAACATTATATGTCAGATCTGGGAGAGCATTCAGGAAATAGAATGACAGAGCTTGGAGGACCCATGGAACATAGAACATGGAATGCCAGAGTTGGGAGGCCTATTAAAACATAGAATATCCAATGTCAGAGCTAGGAGGACTCTCAGGAAATGGCATACAAGAGAAAGAAGCAAAGCTATAACTTGGAATTTGAGGCCCAGATTGAGTATCCCAAACCACAGCCAGGATGGGAGAGATAAAATTCTAACTCATTAAGGGTGGGGATAAGACACTGACTCAACACCCCTGTGAGAGGAGGACAGGAGGCAGACAGACCACCACTGCCAAGAAGGAGTCATTCTCCCAGACCACGCCCTTGGAGCTTCCGATCTTTTTTTTGTTTTGTTTTGTTTTTTGCTTTATGGCAGGTCAGTTGGGGTTAAGCAACTTGCCCAAGGTCACACAGCTAGTATATGTGTCAAGTGTCTGAGGCTGGATTTGAACTCAGGTCCTCCTGACTCCAGGGCTGGTGCTTTACTCACTGTGCTACCTAGCTGCCCCCAGAGTTTCTAATCTTAACTGGACATTTTTCTTCATTCCTCCCTTGAAGCACCCACTCAATTCAAAGCTCTAGCCAGTGTTGGGTCACCCACCCTCATCAAGAGAGAAGGGTCTTTTAGGAGATCAATCAGAGAATATCAGGGCTGGGAAAGAGCTTGGAGAGAATTGGGACCAACCCCTAGATCTTAGCCATTAGGAAAATGAAATCCAGGTGGAAAACAGACTTGTCCAAGGTCTCACCACAAGGCTGGGCAAGAGGCCCGAAGATGCCATGATCGAGAGTCCTTGGACACAGTTTTTGATGTTAGGAAGTGGGAGGAAATGCAGCAGGAGGAGGAGCCTGGCAGTGTGGGAAACCAGGCCCTGACTAGAGGACAGAAAGCGTGCCAAGGAAACAGGAGAGACAAGACAACAGAGGGCTTAAAGCAGGGCCAAAGAGTGAGTGCCAGACTGGGAAATGGGGACAATGGAGCCTACCCAATGCTATTTAACCCGCCCCCCCCACACACACACACACTTCAAGCAGCTGACTCAAAAACTCTGGGCACACAACTTGAAACCTGACTCCATTAAGCTACTTAAGCTACTTAAGACCTATGGGATTAGGGAGAAGGATTTCAGTTATTTGGACCTCAGTTTCCTCATCTGTAGCCTGAGAGGTTTGGACTGAGTGGTGTCTAAGCCCTGTCTAGCTCGGGTATTCCAAGACGTCTTGGGATGTCTCAATCTAGATCACAGAGTGCACCACCTTTGTGACCATCCTTTTCAGCAAACTCATTACATGACTGGGAAGACAGAGACCCAGACTATAACCCAGGGCTCTCTGAGGTACATAGGAGGCTTCAGAAGGAAGAGGCTGGGAGGTGGTGATGCTAGGTCCCCAGCACCTAAGGGAGGAGGGGTCAGGCCAGGGCCATGGTTAACAGGGGAGACTCTCATGGGGAAAGTGACCAGAGTCAGATGGCCAGATCAGGGAGAGCATAGGGCTGAGTGGCTGGAAACCTTGAAGGAAATCCTTGGTCGATTGCAATCAAGTCAACAGGCATTGATGAAAGACCTACTGTGTGCCAGGCACTGTGCTTAGCACTGGAAATAAAGGTAAAAACCAATCCCTGCCCTCAAGGGGCTTACAGTCTAATAGTTATTGGTGCGTTCCAGGTGCAAGCATGATGGAGAACTCCTCAGTGTTCCCTTCAAATGCTTCAGAGTCCCTCTGGCCTACGGATTCACCACCATCTGCCATCCATCAGGCCTTCTGGATCACCTCTCTCATCATCTTCTGCTTAGCCTTCATCCTGGGCATAACTGGCAATGGGCTGGTGATCTGGGTGGCAGGTTTCCAGATGGCTCGCACAGTCACTACTGTCTTGTTCCTCAACCTGGCTTCAGCAGACTTCGCCTTCACTGCCTTTCTGCCATTCATCATCGTTAACGCAGCCCTACAGCCCCACTGGCCCTTTGGTTGGCTCCCCTGCAAGCTAATTAGCTCCATGGCTGTCTTTAATATGTTTGCCAGTGTCTTCCTGCTGACCCTCATCTCTCTTGACCGCTGTGTCTCTGTCCTCTGGCCAGTGTGGGCCAGGAATCACCGCACGCCTTGTCGAGCAGCCCTGGGTGCTGGAGGGGCCTGGACTTTTGCTCTGGCCTTCTCTGTCCCAACATTCATCTTCAGAAATACAGACACAGGCAATGGGATCACCTTTTGCTACTCTGACTTTGACCCCTGGGATGAAGCGGGAGATGATGAGGAGTACTATGATGCCTTGACTGAGAAGCGCCAGTGGTCTCTGGTGCTCAGCCACTTCATCCTTGGTTTTGTGATTCCATTCCTCATCATTAGTGTCTGCTATGGCCTAATCACAGTCAAGCTCTGGAGTAAAACAAAGACCATCAAATCCAGCCGGCCCTTCAAGATCCTCACAGCAGTCGTGGCTGCCTTCTTCCTCTGCTGGCTCCCTCACCATGTGGTGGGCATCATAGAGGCTTCTACCTACCGCTATGCACACCTTGCGGAGGTTCTGCCTTACCTGAGCCCTTTCTCTTCCTCTCTTGCCTTTGTCAACAGTTGCCTCAACCCCTTGCTCTATGTCTTCATAGGCCGGGACTTCAGGGAGAGACTGTTCAGATCCCTGCCAGCTGCCTTGGAGCGGGCTCTGAGTGAGGAGTCTGCCCCAACAGCCATCACAGCCAATAGCTCCACTTCTGTACCTTCTGCCTCTGATGCTGAAATGCAGGGTGTATGAGAAGGTGCCTTATCTTCTGGTGTCTTTCTGTGGGGCCTGCTATGTTAGTGCCTGATACTCTCTCTTCTCCTTCTGACAGTCTGTATTCCAATTTCTGGCTCTTCTGTTCCATGTTTTAAGCCTCTCCATCCCATCATTGGCAGTCAATGTTCCAGGTACCCTTCTGATGATAATATTCTATGCTCTGAGCCAGCTGGATCCCTCCGTTTAGGTTCTAGTCTTCTGTATTCTTTGTTCTAAGGTGTGAGGAGTCAGCTATATCCTGTTGAGTCCTCTTAGACCCCTGCAAGGCAGGGTCAATTGAAAATGGGCCTGTGCACGGCAAGGCCAGTTTTAGGATAAGAAGCCTTGGCAAAGAAAACCTGCCTTTGTAGCTGATTGCCCACATGGGCGATGACAGAAATGTTTCTGTCTGGTTATCTATATGCTAGAGAACATAAATGTTTCAATTTGGTTAGCCTTGAGTAAAAATAGTGTCTTACTCCTAGGAACAAGGGGATAAAAAACTTAATCAGTGCTTTATTATACTTTTCTTTGAAGTCGGGATGACTCAGTAATTAACCTGTATAAAATACTGTCAGTATCTCCATTAAAATCAGTCTATAGCTTGACTATATGACTCACCTAGCCCCATGTCTTTGTCTTTTTGTGTCAATTACTTCATCATATATTCACGCCATTGCAGGCACCCTAAGGACTCATCATCCCCTACTTGGTTAACAAATTATGCTATCAACTCTCTATAAAAGCCTTCCTGGACAAGGCCCAGGTCTAGATCCCCATTGGGTCTATCCATCCTCACCTCACAGATAAAAGAAGGGCCCTTCCCCTCCCCTCTGGCCCCCTGTGATGAGTGGAAATGCCATCCTCCATCCCTGGATTCCATCAGCCCCATTCACCCCCTCTTCAAACCCTCTCTGGTTTTGAAACCTGTTCTCATAATCTCCAACCTCCTCTTTCACAAAGTTCCTTCCACTGGTTCCTTTTGGTCAGCAGAAATTGCTCCATCCCCTCAATCAGCACAAGAAACTGTGTTGATGGCTTTGAGCAATGCTTGCCCTTCTCTATCAGGCCCCAGATTCTTTGGCCTTCCCACCATCCTTGGGACTGAGAAGGGAAGGGAAAGAAAGAAACTGTGGCCAAGAACAAAGAGATCTGGCTTTGAGTCTCTCCCTGTTCCATCCCCATGAGATCTTGGGTGAGGAATTTCTTCTCTCTGCACCTCGGTTTTCTCTTCTATAAACTGAGAGGAGGCTGGCACTAAATGATTCTTTGGGAAGTTTCTTTTTTTTATTTTTTTTTAGTTTTCAATCTTCACTTTTATAAGATTTCGAGCTCCAAATTTTTTTCTCCCTCCCTCTCATCCCACCTCCCCAAGACAGTAAGCAATCTGA
Organism: Phalanger gymnotis; assembly: GCA_028646595.1. NCBI lineage: Eukaryota > Metazoa > Chordata > Mammalia > Diprotodontia > Phalangeridae > Phalanger > Phalanger gymnotis. The sequence goes on from CM053622.1 coordinate 785,318,299, forward strand.
TATAATTTATACATGTGCAATCATGTTAGGCATATTTCTACATTAGTCATGTTGTGAAAGCAAAATCAGAACAAAAGGGAAAAAACCATGAGAAAGGGGAAATAGTGTGCTTCAATCTGCATTTAGACTCCATGGTTCTTTCTCTGGACTTGGATAGCATTTTCCCCCATGAGTCTTTTGGAGTTGTCTTAGATCTTTGTGTTGCTAAGAAGAGCTAAGTCTATCAAAGTTGGAGATCACACAATGTTGCTGTTACTGTGCACAATGTTCTCCTTGTTCTGCTCACTTCACTCAGCATCAGTTCATGTAAGTCTTTCCAGGTTTTTTCTGAAATCTGCCTGTTTGTTATTTCTTGTAGTACAACAGTATTCCATTACATTCATATACCACAATTTGTCTAGCCATTCCCCAATTGATGGGCATCCCCTCAATCCAATTCTGTGCAGCCATAAAAAAAAATAGCTGCTGTAAATATTTTTGTCCATGTGGGTCTTTTTCCCTTTTTTATAATCTCTTTGGGATACAGATCTAGAAGTGGTATCGCTGGATCAAAGGGTATGCACGGTTTTATAGCTGGGCACTCTTTCTAACCTTATTTTGTTCTTGATGACTCTCTGGCTATGGGATACCTGAATGAGTTGTGCAGGGACTCCCTCCTTCAGAAATCTGGTCTATAGAATGTAAAGTGGGGTCACAGCCAATAGTTCACGCCTAGGCCCAGCCACTTCCCTCCTCCATGGGTCCATCTACACAGATGATAATTGTATCCATGACAGCTGATGAGTTCTAAAAGAGAGTTTGAGGGCCTAGGACAGAGCCTTGAGGGACCCCCATAGCGACCTGGACCAAAGAACCAAAGATCAGATGGGTAGGAAGAGAACCAGGAGATCAACATCACAAAAGAAATAAAAAGGAAAGCATATTCAGGGGGAGAATCTGTTTCTCCTTCAAGTAAAAGGAAAATCCAGCAGCTGCTAAATCCTTGTCTAGTGCGATTAAGACCAGGAAAGGAGCAATCATGCTACCCGAGTGGTGCACACCTTGTAAACCTTCTGCCATAAAGGAAATATTCCTTGAATGTATCAATTCCTTTACATTCCCTACAAGTAACTAGGGTCTGCACCTAGAGCTACCACCTCTGATCTTGCCTGACTCCCACTTCATCCAAGTTACTGGTAGGAGTATCCCTTAAAGAGAATCACACCCTATTCCTTAAAACCTCACATGTAGAGAACATTTACAACATGCTACCTTCCTGCGCAGGATACACTCTGGGCTCAGTTCCCCAGTTCCTATTTGCATTATCAGGACAGGTCCCCAGAGCTGTTCCTATATCCCTAGGAGATAACCCTGAGGGATTGGTGGCATTTCTAGCATTCATGATCCCCCACTGGTGAGCCCCCCCCATTATCAATTAACCAGTTGAACTCCATTAGCTTTTTTAGAAAAGGTATTTACTAAGAAAGTATAGCATGGACAGTTGGTATTTTTAAAAGTCCTCCTACTCCATACCCTGAAAATTGACAAAGCCAACAAAAGATGGGAATGGTCAATGTTGGAGGGGTTATGGGAAGACAGGCATATGTTGTTGGTAAAGCTGTCAAACAGGACAACCATTTTGGAAAAGAATTTGGATTATGTAAAGTGAACATAAAATGTCCATATTCTTTAACCTTGAAATTCCACCATTAGGATAATACCTGAAAGAGGCCACTGATAAGGAGAAAGTCCTCATACATATGCCAAAATATGCAACACTTTTTATGATAGCAAAAAAACTGGAATGCCTTTCAATTGGGGAATGGCTAAATAAACTGTGGAACATGAATGTAATAGAATATTATTTTTCTATAAGAAATAAAAACATTACAAATATGGAGGAGCATGGGAAGATCCACATAAACATATACAGAGTAAAGTAAGCAGAGCCAAGAAAATCATATATAAAATGACTACAACGATGGAAATAGAAAGAAAATACACCCACACAATCAAAAGTAAATATTACACAATTACAAAGAACAAGAACAGCTCCAAAGAAGAGATATGGGAAGACACCCACACCCCATCCCTTTGTAGAGATCTAGTACATTGTATATGTTTTCAGACTTTTTTAATGTATTTATCAGCTATGCTGATTTTTTCTCTTCCTTTTCTTTCTTTCTTTTTTCCAGTCTTTAAAAATGTTCATTAAATGGATGACTTTTTGGGAGGGGCAAGGGAAGAGATACTAGGGGAAAATATTGTAAAACACTGATAAAAACAATTTTAATAAAATTTAATTTAGTTTTAAAATTAATTTTTAAAATCAAATTTTTTAATCCTCTGAAACTAGAGGTGCATTCCCCCCACTCCCACCCCCCCCCCACACACACCATGTCCTGGAAAGAATGAGTTAAAACTTAATGAATGTGTAGAGTCCAAAGGTAAACACAGCTTCTAGTGACTGGAAGACTTTTTCTCCCTTTGTAAAGAACTCATGTTTTCCTTCAGTGTAGTGTTCTGCTGGGCTCCAAGCTTCAGTGCCCTTTTGGAGCCCAGAGCCAAGACTTTCTGTTTGCCATAAGGGATTTCACTCCCTGAAGCTGCTTTTCAACAGCGTCTAGTTTGTCCTTAGTTTCTTTCTCAAATGCTATTGTTAGCCATTGCTGTTCTAAAGACACTGCTACAAACTCCACTATTCTTGGTACCAATGGGACAACCAGTCCAACCATCCTTTTGAAGTCCGCATCATAATCTGGTCAATTCCACCTCTGAATATTCACTTTGGTGTGCCCTTTCTTTGGGAGACATTTTGTCTTGAAGGCAGTGTCTCCTATTGGTCTAGTTTTTCTAGTAACACGGTCAATGTGGCCGGGCGGGGTGTAGGGGAGGGGATTCAAATGATAACAAAAGTAGAGGGAGGGAGCAGAGAAAGATAGAAACAAATTCTCCTCCCTGAAAAACTAATTCACTCTGCCTACCATAGTAGGAAAGATACATGACATTGAGAGTCATGGTAGCAACAAGCCCAAAAAATAGAAATATATTAATGTCTCCACCTCATCCCATAATAAATTCCAGCAAGATCACAGATGGAAACATAGAAACAACTAGATGAGGAAATAAAATGATATTCATCCCAAGCATGGAGAGCAAATGAATATTTGACAGATTTTGTAGCCTTTTCCCCTTCTTCCCTAACTGCCTTCTCTCACTGAAGAGACCTCCTTGCCCTGAAGCTGGACAGCTCCTCTCATTTGGTGAGTTACTATTTGAAGAAGCATCTGGCTCAGTCCTAGGCTAATCTCCCCCTGGCTTTCCATACTTGTCTGTCCATCTTGCTCCCACCCACTCCCCCACGCGCTCCTTTCCTGCCTCCTTTTATGTGCTGTTTTCACCTATTAGAATGTAAACTCCTAGATGAAAAGCAAGAAGCATTCTTTAATGTGTCAGGCACTATGCTAAACACTAGAGATGCTAATAAAAGCTAAAACAAAAATGGTCCCTGCCCTCAAGAAGCTTACATCTTAATGGGGAAGGCAACACACAAAAGGGAGTTGAAAAGGGGGAAGGGGGATAAAGTACCCACCTGGGAGAGGGAGACAGTTATCTCTTCCACATCTCGACTTTCTCCATCACAGATTTCAATATATATCAAAGACCAGCATCAGAAATTAAATGGGAATTTTGGGTGAGTTTTGTGGAAGCTGCAGACAACACACAAAAGCCAGCAGACAACACAGTGCCTATGCCCCAATTCTTAACCCAAATTTTACAATAAGGTACTGTAAACACCCCATAAAAGAAAAAGAAAAAAATTCAGATTTCTTCTCTAGTATAGAGAGCCAAAAAATTTTACATGAATTTTCTGGATAGTAGAGCACTGTGCCCCTAACCCCTGAGATGCAGAAGGGACAACTGCATTGTGTTGAAGTCAGGGGGGAAATGAAGGTTGGCCAGCCTAAGCCCCTCCCCAAAATAGAGGCACAGGGAGAAACACACCCATGGGAGAAGGAGGGTGGTATGAAGGGGAAATATTTAAGATGAAGAGACCCCAGGTGCTTGAGAAAGAGGTTCTATGCCAAGACTTCAGCTAAAGCATGATGTTGAAGTCCAGAAAGTTAAAAACAAACACAATTGGCAGGGAAAACTCACTGGGTTCACATCTTCAAGTCAACCAAGCATGAATTGTTTTTTGTTAAGCCTTTCAGGTACACAGGTACAGCATCCTTCTGCTGGTGGAACTCCTCTCCCAAGATGTGGTGTTGTTAGAAGAAGCACCTCCCCCTGAATCACCAGCAACAGCTCAGGAACCCAGGAATTCAGGAAGTCAGAACTGGATAGAAATTTTCAGCAGCAGTGGTTGCTGGTCACAGATGGGGAGTGGTGAAGGGAGGGAGGGATGGAGAAAGGGAGGGAGAAAGAGAGAGAGAGAGAGAGAGAGCAGCAAGGCTCACCTAGCAAGCACAGATTGATTACAATTGCTGCGTGCTTGAGCTATGTATGGGCTGCCACTGCTACTGGGGGTGGAAGGGAGAGAAATCCACCACCACCACCAAAGTCCAAAGCAGTTCTGGTACTGAATGTGTTCCAGGAGGCTGGCCCACCAGAGAGAAGAGGAGGGAGCCCTTTCTTTAGCTCCTCTTCTAATCTACAGAATGAAGTGGCTCCCCCTAACTCTCTGGCCCATCTTCCTTGGTACAACCCTAGACATGAGGACCAAGGGAACAATCGTGTCCTTTAGCAAGGAACCAGAGTGCATTCTTAGCTCCATGGAAAATGCTTCAGAATTTTGTTCTTGTTCTGAAGTCAGAGGAGTATGATCATGTGAAGGTTCTCCCATACATCATTATGTCAGTTCACAGAATCTTTTATCACTTAGAGATCACCTGGGCCAGTAGATGCTGAGCAAGTCACTTAACCATAATCTTTTTCAGTCTCAGTTTTCTCATTTGTAAAATGGGGATAAAAATGGCTCCTCCCTCACAGGGTCATTGGGAGGCTCAAAGGAGATAACATCCATAAAGCACTTTGCAAACCTTGAAGAGCTCTATGAATTGGCCCAGACCACCTTCATCTTCATCCCCAGTGACCCCAGGTTCACATCCATTTGACTTCATCAAGGGAGCTAATCACCCAGAGAATTTTTTTCTCTTTTTGAATCTTTCCCCCATCCTTGGAATCAGGAGTGTCCTAGGTCCTAGCTCTAACCAGCAATGAGAGCTGATTGTTAAATGTTCAGTGCAAGCGATCAGCAAAGGCTAGAAATCAGGGCTTGGCTTATTGTCTAGACTTAAGAAAATGTCAACAACGCAGATTGACCTTCAAAACATGCATATACATTTTCTCCCTTCTGGGATCATTGTTAAATAGTTACCAGCACACCCCAAGAGGCTATGTAAGCATTACTTGTGCAGCAGAAGGCTCAGAGAATGAAGTCATCACCAGATTGGAGGCCAAGGACAATACCAATGATAACTGACATTTATACAGCGAAGTGCTTCGCATCCATTACAGGCATATCTCGGCTTATTAGGCTCCACTTTATTGTGCTTTGCAGATATTGCATTTTTTACAAATTAAAGGTTTATGGCAACCATATGTCAAGCAATTCTATTGGTGCCATCTTTCCAACAGCGCGTGCTCACATCATGTCTCTGTGTCACATTTTGGTAATTCTTGCAACATTTCAAAGTTTTTATTATTATTACATCTGTTACCATGATCTGTGATCAGTGATCTTTGAAGTTACCATTGTGGTTGTTTTGGGGCACCATGAGCTGCACCCATGTAAGATGCTGAACTTAATAAATGTTGTGTGTGTTCTGACTGCTTCACCTACCAGCCCTTCTCCCTCATCGCACACCTCCCTATTTACTGAGACACAACACTATTGAAATCGGGCCAGTTAATAACCCTTCAATGACCTCTAAGCGTTCAAGTGAAAGGAAAAGTCAATCTATGTGGCAAACTTCATTGTTGTCTTATTTTAAGAAATTGCCACAGTCACCCCAACCTTCAGCAGCCACCAACCTGATTGGTAAGCAGCCATCGACATCGAGGCAAGACCCTCAGATGCCCAGATGCCAAATCCCACTGCTGCTGCCAGGGAGAAGATGACCCTATGACCTGGGCCACAGGACTTTGAAATAGGTATAATGGTAAAATGGTATGGGTGATGTGTTTTGACTCACGCATAAATTGGATTTAAGCGAAGCAGTGTCATGTGACTTACGCGTTGTATGTCAGTTTTAAGACAGCTGGATAATGGATGATGTTCTTCTTGTGCCTTCCCAGTTCACCAGTGGAGTAAAGCAAGGCTGTGTGTTTGTTCTCATGTTTTTAGCATGATGTTTTCAGCAATGTTGTCAGACTCCTTCAATGACGACTAAAAAAGTAAATTATTTAACTTGAAACAGCTACAAGCCAAGACTAAAATGAAGAGAGAGTTGGTGCACGACTTTTTGTTCACAAATGATTGCACACTCAATACAGCTTCTAAGACTGAAATGTAATAAACAATGAATCAATTCTCTGCTGTTCATGCTCATTTTGGCCTAACAATGAACACCAAGAAAACAGAAGTTCTCCACCAGCCAGCACTGCACCTTCCATATGTGGAACCATCAGTTACAGCAAATGGAGAAATTTTGATACTGTGGATAAGTTCAATCACCTTGGCAGTGTAATTCTCAGGGACGTACACATAATGAGGTTGACATGTGCATTGCCAAAGCTAGCTCAGTGTTTGGGAGGCTCCAAAGCAAAGTATGGGAGAGAAGAGGTATTAGGCTGCCTAACAAACTAAAGGTCTACAGAGCTGTTGTGCTGACCTCATTGTTATATGCTTGTGAAACTTGGACAGTATACCAGCACCATGCCAGGAAACTGAATCACTTCCATTTGAATTGTCTTGGAAAGATTCTGAAGATCACCTTGCAAGATAAAGTACCAGACACTGAGGTCCTTTCTCAGGCTGAACTGCCAAGCATTCAAACTCTACTGTAGAAAGCACAACTCTGATGGGATGGCCACGTTCAAATGCCAAACATGCATTTCCCTAAAAGACTATTTTATGGAGAACTCACGTGGAAGTCAGAAGAAGTGATACAAGGACACTCTCAAGGTCTCTCTGAAGAACTTCAGAATAGATCATGTGACATGGGCAACACTGGCAGAGAACCATCCAGCATGGCCTGCCTGCATCAAAGAAGGTGCTATGCTCTGTAAGCAAAAAAAAAAAATTTCAGTAGCTCAAACGAAACAAGAGATACACAAATTTGGAGACATCGCCACTCCAAGTGGTCACATGAACTATTTGTGGCCGACCTATGGTAGAGCACTCCAAATTCATATTGGTCTGATCAGCCACAGTCAGACATACTGTAACTTGACCCCAGCCTAAAGATGTCATTTTGGTCCTATGTGAGAATGAAGGACAACAACCAACCAAGGTCCTGGAGTGCAGAGACTGTCTCTTTTTAATATTTATATCCTTGTTGCTAAACACATGCCTGGTACATAGAAATCTCTCAATAAATACTTTTTCATTCATTTCATTCATTTGCCCAATTAGCTCATCAGCTCCACCATCATGTCCCCAAAGGAGTTGTCCACCGTCCTCTCACACAGTTCTAAAAAGCCTCCCAAAGACTTATGGCCTGTCCCACCCTGGAATTTTGATTCCTCCTGCAAGTCCAACATGTTTTGGAGCACATTGAACAAGCCAATCTCAGACAATCAGAGTACATCCTGAATCAAACAGCACAGAAAACAAAATAGTAAGGAAAGATTTCCCTTATAGAATCAGGATCTGTATCTGGCTCCCATCCTCACCCAACCAGCACGTGACTATAAGACTTAAAAAAATCCTAAGTACTCACATCTGTCGGGGGCGGGGGGAGGAAGGTGAGGCACCAGCATGCTGAATAAAAAAATAACACTAGCTTGATGAAGTTCTGTGTCATCATCTGAAAACTATGCCTCCGGTTCTGCCCATAAAAAATTGGAAAGAAGAGATTTTTTTTTTACCCCAAGGGTGAGACTTTACATTTAGCCTCGGTCTAGTGAATAGAGTTGCACTTGGAATCGGGGATCCCTGGGTTCAAATCCTGCCTGAAGTGCTTTGTACAACCCTAGACAAGTCACTCACCTTCTCCTGACTTCAGTTTCTTCCTCTGTAAAATGGGAGGGTCAGGCTTGATGACCTCTGAGATCCTTTCTAATTCTAAATCAAAGATCAAAGCTCTTCACAACCAAGCTTTTCAGTCATCTTACACTTTGCTCCCTCTATGGACCGTTGATCTGGCAGTTCTGGCATCCTGATGTTCAAACAGGAAACTTCCCAATTCTGTGCCTATTCACGGGTCACATGCAAAAATCATTTAGCACAGTGCCTGACACAGAGTAAGCTCTTAATAATGTTTGTTGACTAACTGCACAGTGTATAGAGGGCCAGGCCTGGAGGCAAGAAGACTCATCTTCCTGAGTTCAAATCTGGACTCAGACACCTACTAGATGTGTGACTCTGGGCAGGTCACTTAATCTTGTTTACCTCAGTTTCCTCATTTGTAAAATGAATTTAATAAGGGTCCCAGTGTCTTAGGGTTGTTGCAAAGATCATCTGAGATAAGATATAGATAGAGTTATAAATATAGAGCTTTGCAAACCTTAATTTGACATATAAATTGTGGTTTTTATTATTATTTGAAAAGGTGCTTTTTCACACAGTTGCCATTTCCCAATAATCTCCTATCTACCTACCTACACACACACACTTCTAGCTAATGAATTTGTACATACCGAACACATTTTTAAGCTTAACCTTCATTATCAATATTTTTCTCCATCACTTTCTTAAATCTAGACAATCCACAAACAATAAGTCAAGCCCTAACCTATCTATATCTGTTTGTTCTGAGCTGTAAATTCTCACACTGAAAATTTACCAATCAGCTCAATCTCAAGGGCCTATTCCACTTGCCTCCAGCACACTCCAGGTCCTGGCTCACCAGCCACAGGCTTCTAGTATCTATAGGGAATGAGCTGACTCGAGGTCACAGTGGTGTGTATCCCTGGCACTTAACACTTAGTAAATAAATGTTATCAATCCAACTGACTGGTTGCTGAAATACAAGTTCAAGGGCTGGTCAGTCCCCAGCTGCTTCATTCGGTATCCTTGGTGGTTTTTGTTCTTCTAAGGTCCACTGAGCTGGCCATCAACCCTCAAAAAGTCCCAAATGGAAAGAAAGAGAGAATCAGAAAGAAGACCAATACAAAGGACAGAGAGTATTCTTTTATTGTGTTGTATGACTCCTCCTACAGGGCAGCTAAGTGGTGGAGTGGATAGAAAGCTGGGCCTGGAATCAGGATAGACCTGAGTTCAAATCTGACCTCAGATACAACCTGCATGATCCTGGGCAAGTTACTTCACCTTATTTGCCTTAGTTTCCTCAACTGTAAAATGAGCTGGAGAAAGAAATGGCAAACTACTCCTGCATCTCTGCCAAGAAAACCCCAAATGGAGTCATGAAAAGTCAGACAAAACTGAAATGACTAAATAACAATGACTTCACCTGTTCCAGACACAAAAAGGGTCATGGAGATGGAGTAGGAAGAGAAGGGAAGGGAGGAGGGAGTGATCTTTTTACTTTCTCAGTATTTCAGAATTTATACAGACAGCCTCCTTCTGTCAATGAGTCCTTCAAGTCCAAACAATCTCCTTCAGATATCCACCTAGGCTTTACATAAGGTAGATTCACCTGGCAAGGCAACAAGCCTTTATTAAGAAGTGATTATATGTCAGGCACTGTGCTGGGAATATAAATACAAGCAAAAAGAAATACAGCCCCTTCCCTCTAGAGGTTACATTCTAAAGAGATAAGACAACAAACATATAGAAGAGAGAAGCCAGGGGTCGGTGAGGTGGATTGTGGAGAAGGTCCTAGGAGAATCAAAGCTTCTTAGTGACTGGGGCAATAATAGGTTCATTGATTTACCCAAGGTCAGACACAAGGCTTGAATTTTCCTGATTCTGACACCGGCCTTTTATGCATTGCCCCATACTTCCAGGTATTAGTGCCTTCCTCCCCAAATTATCTTATCGCTCTTTGGTATATGTTCCATATATACCTGTGTAACCTGGGGCTCGAGCCCATTTGTTTAAGGAGCTAGTAAAAATATAAGTCGTAGCTTGGTAGAGATCAACCATTTCACCAGCTATGCACAAGCATACCCAACCAGAAACCAGAAATCACCTACTGTGGTTAAAGTGTTGTGGGAAAAGTATTTTTCAGTGTATGAGTTCCCAGGAAAGAATTACTGGCTGAAGTGCAAACTTTCAGCTGCTCGAGGAAATGTTGGCCTTGGCGAGTATCAGAAAGCTGAGAACTGCTCTTTGTATTCTCAAGGAGAAGAGCCTGAAGAGTTTCATTCCATACCATTGAACATGTGCACTTTAAATCTGGAGCAGAAATCTCAGAGGAGTCAACAGGTATTTTTATTGTTGTTCAGCTGTTTTCGGGTTGTGTCCAACTCTTCATACTCGATTTGGGGTTTTCTTGGCAAAGATACTGGAGTGGTTTGCCATTTCCTTCTCCAGCTCATTTTACAATTGAGGAAACTGAGGCACAATGGGTAAAGTGACTTGCCCAGGGTCACACAGCTAGTAAGTGTCTGAGGCTAGATTTGAACTTGGGAAGATGAGTTTTTCTGACTTAAGGCTCAGCATACGATGCACTATGGCTACCCCTTTCTGTCCATTTCATTCTGCATCTATTCAATATGTCTTCCCAGGTTTCTCTGAAACTAATCTCCACCATTTCTTACAGCGCAATAATATTCCATCACATTTATATACCATAACTTGCTCAGCCATGGTCACACCATCAGATTCCAATTCTTTGCCATCTCAAAATTTAAAAAAAGCTACAAACATTTCTGTACACCCTTACAGTTTGCTTTGCTTCAGATTAATCCCTCTTTTAATTTACCCTCTGATTCCCCTTTCTCTCCTTTCCCTATTTCCCCGCTGAGTGAAATGTATTTCTGTTCCCGATTATGTTTCTCCATCTTTAGACCAGTTTAGATGAGTGAAGATTAATTCAGCTGCTCCCCCAGCCCTTCCTCGCTTGTATAGATATCTCTTTGTATACCCTAATTATGAGAATAATTTCCCCATTCTTCTCTTAAGCTTATTAAGACATAATAGAATCACTCCCAGGTCTTCTGTCTAATTAGATTCCCTCTATCACCCTTGATAATGATCAGGTCCAGAAGGGACGCATGTATTGTCTCCCCATATTTGAATGTAAGTTTATCTTTGTTTATCCCTTATGATTCTTTATGCACGTTTAACTTTTTTTTTTACACTTCTCAGCTTCTGTGTTTGAACTTCAAAGTTTCTATAAAGCTAGGGTCTTTTCATGAGAAATGCTTGGAACTCCTCTTTTTCATTAAAGGTCTATCCCCCACCTCTGTTTTGTGGGGAAATCACTCATGTCTATAAGCATATATCCTTTGCTTTAGAATATCATATTACAAGCTCCCTTCTATCAGTGTCTGTAACTCATGCGTGATTCTGACTGTGGTTCCCTGGTACTAGAATTATTTCTTTCTGGCTACTTGCCATATTTTTTTAAACCTGGAATTTCTAGGCTTTGGACAAAATGTTCTTGCAAGTTTTCATTTTGAGGTTTCTTTAAGGAGATGACCAGTGGATTCTTCCTATTTCCAAATGTGTTCTCTGGTTCTAAGAGATCTGGGCAGTTTTTCTTTTAAGATGTCTTGAAATAAGATATCAAGGCCCTTTTGGTTATGATGCCCAAGTAGTCCAATGAGTCTTAATTTTTTTCTTCTCAATCTGTCTGCTGTTTCTGCTCTAATATATCTTGCATTTTTTTTCAGTCTTTTGACTTTGTTTTAATGTTTCATGTTTTATCATGGAGTCGTTGGCTTCTATTCAGTCCATTCACATTTTTAGGGAGTTTGCTAGGGCAGATTTTGGGCCTCTTGTGCCAAACTGTTAATTCCCTTTTCAATCCTTTGTTCCATAGTTTTCATTTCTTCTCCAATTTTTTTCCTTTCATGTTCTCATTTTATTTATTTAAAAAAAAACACATTAAACTCCTCTTTAAAAACTCTTGCTTTGTCTCTTCCAGGAATTTGAGTCGAATTTGTGCCCAAGCTGTTTTTCTTCTAGATGTCTTGGAGTCATTCTCTTCTGTGTTTGTCTTGAGCATCCCTGTCCCCTTAATAATAGTACAAATTCACTTTTTGTTAGCTCATTCTTCCAGTCTCCTTTTTGACTTCAGATTTGATTTTGGGGCCAGACTCTGTGAACTTCTGGAGAGAAGGTGCTGTTGCTGCTTTCTAGAGGTACTGAGTGTTGTAATGTTCCAGGATCTCAAGGACAGCTTAAGCTGAGTGCCTGCAAATTTCCTGTGCTCCCAAAGTGGTCTGATCCAAAGCAAAGTCTGTTGTCGTATCCCGCCCCCCACCACCACCACCCATGTCTCCCATGCTTGGGGAAATAGGGGCTCTGAAAGTTCCTGAACTGGGTTTAGAACTAAGCAATAGTAGATGCTGCTGGAGGCAGCCTTTCCAGCTGGAAAAATGCTGGTTCAGAATGACCAAAAGGGGATTCCTGCCCTGGTTACTCTTTTGCAGGCTTCAGTTTGTGCCAGAAGCTGGAACAGAGACTTCACTCTCCTCCCAGGGTCTGCACCACACAGCAGCTCCTTGCTTCTGATTTTGCTCCTCTCTCAGTACTCAGTGTAGCACCTGTGGCTATTCCTGACCTAGAATGTTACTGCTGGGTGGAGGTGCCTTCTTCAGTCTACGCTCGATCTGTGACCCAGAAAGGGGTAGTGACAAAACTGTCAGATGACACACACTCCTAGCCCAGGGCCTCAGCAGGAATGTGGGACCTCCTCTTCCCTGATGCATAACCTCTCCCTACAATGGAATGCTCTGATTGGTATGCTCCCTGGCCAGACCCCTGAACCCAGTTTCCACAGACCCATTTCTCTCTCTATGCCAACCAGGGCTGAGAAAATGAATCACTGTGACTTCTTGTTTGATTTCCCCATCGAGGTGCATCTGGCGCATTGTCTAGACCTGTTTGAAGGAGTTTCGTGGAGGGAGCTCTCTGTCCTGCTTCCTGGCCCTCTACCATCTTGGCTTTGACCCAACTTTCCTGGTACTATACAAGGGTGCCACCATCCCCCAAGTCATGCAGGCTGCAAAGGGGGAAGTCATCTTCAACTCCTCGCTCTCACACCCCCCAGGTCCAGTCAGTTGTCAGTCCTCTTGTTTCTACCTTCTCCACATACGCCTCCTCTCTTTTGATGCTGCAGCACCCCGGTCCAGGGCCACATCGCCTCATCCCTAGACTTTTGCAAGCCTGCAGGCTGGTCTCTGTGCATCCAGTCTCTCCTTGTTCCAGTTCAACCCTTCTCACCTGCCAAATTGATCCTCCCAAAATTCATACCTCTGACTTTGTTCTTGTTGAGCGAGTCTTTTTTCAGTTGCATGCAACTCTTGGTGACCCATTTGGGCTTTTCTTGGCAGAGACACTGGAGTGGTTTGCCATTTCCTCCTCCAACTCATTTTACAGATGAGGAAACTGAGGCAGAGTGAAGTGACTTGCCCAGGCTCACACAGCTGGTAGGTGTCTGGGGCTGGATCTGAATTCACAAATAGTCTTCCTGGCTCCAGGTCCAGCACTATGCCACCTTGCTGCCAGGTCTGACTCAATCACCCCTCTACTCATTAACTCCAGGGGCTCCCTATCGCCCCCAGGACAAAATACAAACTCCTCTGGCTTTTAATGCCCTTCATCACCTTTCCAATCTCCTTACGCTTTACTCCCCACCCTTGCTCATGTACTCTGTGACACGACACTGATCTTGACCTCGTGGCTGTCCCTCAATGAGATTCTCCATCTCCTGACTCCAAGTATTTTCACTGGCTGTCCTCCATGCCTGGATTTTTCTCCTTTCCCTCCACCTCCTGGCTTGGAGCCTTCTTCTATCTCCACATTCTGGCTTCCCCGCTTCCTTCAAGTTTCATCTGAAGCCCCACCTTTTACAAGAGGCCTTTAATCTTAATGCCTTCCCTCCAAGATGCTCCAACTTATCCTGACGATATCTTGTTTGTACATAGTTGTTTGCATGTTGTCTCCCACATTAGACAGTGAGCTCCTTGGGATCAAGGACTATTTTTTGCTTTCTTTGTATCCCCAGTGCTTAGCAGTGCCTGGTACACAGTAAGCATTTAATACTTGGTGACTTGACATTTCTGTAGGTCTTGATAGTTCAAAGTATATTACGTTGTTGCTGCTGTTCAGTCATTTAGGTCGTGTCTGACTCTTCATAACCCCATCTGGGTTTTCTTGGCAAAGCTACTAGAGCAGTTTACCATTTCCTTCTCCAGTTCGTTTTATAGATGAGGAAACGGAGGCAAACAGGGTTGTGTGACTTGCTCAAGATCACACAACCACTAATTGTCTGAGGCTGGATTTGAACTCAGGTTTTCCTGATTGCCAGCCCAGTGATGTATCCACTGTTCCACCTAGCTAACCCTTTATTATGTATCTTATTTTATTTAATACTCATGACAGCCCTTAGAGGTAGTAGATAGGGTAGAGAATTTCTTCCCCCACTTTACTGATAAACTGCTCTAGAATGAGGAAGCAAGTTGTCCAAGAACACACAGCCAGTTAGGGGTGGAGATAAACTGAGTCTCCTCTCAGTTCAGGGCTTCTCCAGTAGACCAAGCTGCCACATGAAATCTGCTCTTTGCATCTGAGGAGAAAATAAGCATCTTCACAGGAAATAGCATGACCCAGTAGTAAGGGTAAGATGAGCTCCGAGTTCCCCTTTCTGCTCCTTTATCAGATCTAAGTCTGCCCTGCCTGTGTTCACAAATCTTTGAGTCAGCAGCAAGAAACTCTTCAGGAGACCTCAGCAATCTGGATAGTCACCATCTCAGGGTGAGAGCGTGGGCCCTGGGGAGAGGGAGGCAGGATGCTCTAGGCACCAACCATGGGGCACAGATGCAAAGGGAGAGGCTGAAAAATATGGAGATATGGGAGGAAGGAAGATCAAGGCAGCTGGGTTCTCAGAAAAGAGCAGGAATCAGAAGGGATCTGATTATGCCTCACAGGCTTTGGTCATAGAGCTAGAAGGTACATTTCAGGGATCACCAAGTCCAACAGACGGAGAAAGGCTCAAAGATGAGGAGTGTCTTGCCCAAGGTCACAGAGACAATCAGTAGAAGAATTAGGGCTCCAATTTTCATCACCTGACCCCAGTCGCAGGCTCTTTCCAGGGCTCTGTTCCACGCCTAGAAGGCTGTTGTCTCTATGGTCAGTAACTTACATGTGAACAGAGACACTCCCCCGGTAAGATCATATGATTCTGAAGCCAGAAACGAGAACCCTCATTTTAGTTTCTATTTTTCTCCATAAAAATACAATACAAATTTATGTAATAATCATTGACCACATACATGTACCAATTAATTTGTTTCAGGTAGACTCCCTTAAAATGAGAGCATAAAAGAAGATTCAAAGGCTTGTTTTCAGTCTGTGGGTTATAGACCTGATTTGGGGAGAAATATTTTAATTAGGGGGGGCTCAAGAGGTCTGTCTTCAAATATTTGAAGGATAGTCACAGAGGGATTGAATCTGTTCTTGGTTCCCAGGAGCATTTGGGGGTGGAAATCTCCAAAAGGCAAGACTTAAACAAAAACCAAAATTAGGGTTCTTGCTTTTTCTCGTCTTACTCCATATGACCTTGTCATGGACCTTGTTTCTAGAATTTAACACTCATTGGGTTTTTTGTTATAGAAATGTGCCTTACTGCTACTAGCGATAAATGCAGGTCAACTGATTGACAAGTGAACAAATAACATGGAGACGACGTCCCCTCCTCCAGCCAACTCATCAGGGGTTCCTTCATACTCTTTTGCAGAGGCTGTATTTGTCTTCCACATCCTGTCCTTGGTCATCCTTTAAGTGACCTCCATCCTGGGCATGGTCGGCAATGGGTTGATCATCTGGGTGACTTGCTTTCGCATGCCCCAAAACATCACCAAAATCTGGTTCCTCAACCTGGCTGTAGCTGACTTCACCTTCACTGTCTTTCTACCAATAAATATAGCTGCTTCAGCCTAGAGCCACTGGTCTTTAGACTTAATAGTCTGTAAGATCTACCATACCTTCAGTATGCTTAATGTTTGCCAGTGTCTTCCTGTTGACCCTGGTTTCCTTAGATCAATGTGTATGCATCCTTCAGCCTTTATGGGCCCAGAACCACGGCACACAATTCCGGGTAGTCCTGATGGCCACTGGGGCATGAGGCCTAGCACTGGGCTTCTCCAGTCCCTATGTAGTATACCAAGAGACACACAGCGACCCTTTGACTGGGCTCACATACTGTTACAACAACTACAATCCATGGAGGGTACAAATGGAGCTGGCAGTGAGGAGGTGCGAGATTCAGGTGGCTGTCAATTTCGTGGCTGGTTTTACAGGGCCTCTACTCATCTTCAGTGGCTGCTCTGGCCTCAGTGCTGCCATGCTCAAGGCTGGAAGGCAGTCGGTGAGGTGAAACCGGCCCTCACAGGTCCTGACAGTGGTGGTCATAGCCTTCTTCCAATGCTGGCTGCCTCTGCACCTAGCGACCATCCTGGAGCTGATCAGCAATCTGAAGAACAACCAGGGCCATGGCCTGCTTCATTACCTGGCGATGCTGGCCTTCACCCTGGCCAGCGCCAATAGCTGCCTCAACCCGATCTTCTACTCCTTCCATTGGGAAGAACTTTCGTCATCATCTCCTCAGCTCCATGACAGTCGCTCTGAAGCAGGCCCTGGAGGAGGACTCTAAACCCGGCAGGCCTGCTGAGATCAAGGCCTCTGAACGCCAGGAAAGCTGGCCCCCAAGGGCCGCGCCTTCGAGTACCCAGCATGAGAGCCTTGCTCCTCTTGGTCCATGAAGGTTAGAGGAGCCAGTCTGCTCACAGTATTGGCTAACCACCCTCCTTCTACAGGTCTTTGCTTCTGCTACTTTTACATGCTGAGGACCCAGGAAAAGTTACACCAGATTCGAAAACTTATCTAACATAAGAGGTGGAAGACTTACCAGGGCGGGACTTCAGAAATATTCTAAGGTCACTGTACTGGTGTTTTAGTTTTTCTTTGTTACAAGAGGGTTCAATTTTGGTTTGTGGGGTGAGGCGTCAAAGATATTGTTGGAAATGGCAATAGGGTAAAAATGTTTCAATGAAATTAAAAACGTGCACTTCTATAATGATCTGCTGCATCTGGCTGATTATTACTGGTGAGGCTGAGGTGAGGGGGAGAACACATGGCAAGTGGAAGCAGGCAGGAGATGGAAGGTTGCGTACAGGCCAATTTGGCTGGAAGGTCCTGTCAACAAGCATTCGTTGAGCACCTACTATGTGCTAGGCACTGTGCTAAGCACTGGGGATACAAGAAGAAAGGTAAAAAGCAGGCCCTACTCTCAGGAGACGGGGCAAACAATTAGGTTAGACGAGAGACACTCCCAGAGGGAAGGCACAAAGGTGAAGAGGGGCTGGGACAGGCCTGAAGGAAGCCAGGGAAGCCGGGAGGCAGAGGCAAGGAGGGGGACAACCAGGAGAGCACAGGGAAGGGAGTGAGGAGCCGGGAAGGGGAAGCCAAGCAGAGACTTTTCTGGTTGAGCCCTGGAGGTGACGGAGAGCCACTGGAGGTCCTTGACCCAGGCCTCAACGTGAGAGCTGAGGGAAGGTCGGACTGGAAGGGGGAGCCTCAAGGCAGGGAGAGCCATGTGAGGGGATAAACAATGAGATTCAACAACAGACTTTGGGGATTCGAGGAGGACGCCTCAGCTGGGAGTCTGGATAGGTGGGAGGGTGGAGGTGCCCTCAACAGTAACAATGAAGTTAGGGAGAAGGAAAAGTTTGGGGGAAAGACAGGGAGTTTGGCCGAGTCAGATATGCCGAGTTGTGGAGGAGCTAGGGTGGCTCCTTAGTGTACAGAGTGCTGGGCCATGGTCAAGAAGACCCAAGTTCAAATCCAGCCTCAGACATTTACTGGCTGGGTAACCCTGGGCAAGTCACTTCACCCTGTCTGCCTCAGTTTCCTCATCTGTAAAATAAACTGGAACAGGAATTAATGAACCACTTCAGTGTCTTTGCCAAGAAACCCCCGAACAGAGGCATAAAGAGTCAGACATGACTGAACAACAAATGCCAAGTTGTAGATCTCAAGCTAGAAAGGATCTAATCCAACCCTCTGAATTTACAGATGAGGAAACTGAGGCTGAACAAGGAACAGTGATTTGTGCCAGGCTTCCTAAGTACAAGTCTCTGGGATCTGAACCTGAGTCTTCTGGCTCCACAGCCAGTTCTCCAGCCCAGGGCCACCCGAGATCTCTGCTCCAACTGTCCCATCAGAGAGGAGGAACTTCAGGCCCAGAAAGGGAAGGGACTGGGCTGGCGGGGCAGGGCCATGCTCCGCAGCTGGGGGAACCCAGGGCAGAATGAAGGAGGAGCAGGCCTGGCAAAAAGCACAGATAGAAAGCAGATGCCTGAGGCCACTCACGGCCTTGTCTGCGCTCTTTGAAACATCTCAGGGATCTATCTTGAAGGATCCTTCCTCTACGGGGCTCAGGTCACTTCATATAACTTGCCACATAAAAAGCACCCTCTAAGAAACTGTAAAGCAATCAATACTTAATGCAAGGGGTAGAGCTGGGTGCTGCAGTGGGCAGAGGACCCGGCCTGGAGTCAAAAAAGACCCAAGTTCAAGTCCAGCCTCAGATGCTTCCTAGCTATGTGACCCTGGGCAAATCACTTTACCCTGTCTGCCTTAGTTCCCTCACCCATAAAGTAAGCTGCAGAAGGAAATGGCAAACCACTCTAGGATCTTTGCTAAGAAAATTCCCAATGGGATCACAGAGAGTTGGACATGACCAAAAAAACCACTGACCCACCACCACCTAATGAGTGTTCAGGGGCCGTTCCAGTCCTGGCCTTGGGTCTTCTGTGCTCATGGTTCCCTAGCCCATCGCTCCTCCTGGGCCTGGCATGATGGATTTATTTCTGCCTGGGCCCTTCCCGGAGAGCTCGAAGTAGCTGGTGCTGGGAGGACAGGGGAACCCCCAGCTCCCAGCACCATCCAGACTGTTTTCTGAGTTGTGCCTTCTAGCTCACTGCCCCTTCTACTCTCATCCAAGACCCCGAGAGCCAAAACGCACACAGAAGCAGAGGGCGAGCGTTAGAATACTGGCCCTGGCTCCAGGTCCCTGAGGCCTTGCTCTCAAATGAGGGCACTGGACCTCGGCCCCCTGAAGCATTTTCCAGTTCTGAATGCTGCACTGCCCAAACAGGGTCAAGCCTCATGCCCGGAGATTGACCAGGATTCATTCATTCACCTCCCCTGCCCTCCCAACACCCTCTACTCTGGGGGGACAATCTCTCAGCTCATGCCCAATGCCCTTAACTCCATCATACTGTGCCTCAGCTGCAGTGTCCCCCAGAAGGGCTGGAGCCACAAGGAAATGGGGAGAAGACCCCAACAGAGATGAGTTGCCCACAGGCCCCCAGCTAGTTCCCTTCTCTGTAAAGTACTAAGTGGGACAATGAGAAGGTGAGGTCCAGGGAAGGTCCTTTACCCCCCCTCTCTCCCAGCCCTGGGGCTAGAGACACAAACCCAGGTATTTCCATCCATTTATTTCTCCGTGAAAAGAAAAAAGGAACAAAATTAAAACCACACAGTTGACACGATAAACCACCCACATTGGGGGCTGAGGGGGGAGCACAGGGAGTAAAGGGGCCGGGGAAGGGGTCCCCATTACAGGAGCAGGGACCAGGGACCTGGGTGACCCCCATCCTGCCCCACTGCTCCTACCCCACAGGCAGGCAGACCACTCCATTCCTTCTGCAGGCTGCTCTGTCCATCCCCCCAGGGCCCCTGGCCTGGTACAGCCCTCCACCCCTGGGAGAGCAGGGAGGAAGGAGGGGAGCCGTGCTGGAGAGAGGGAGGGGAGCCAGGAGTCAGACCATGCACTGGGAGTCGGAGCCGATGGCACCCCCCGCCGCCCAGGGAGCGGGGCAGAAACACCAGCTTTCTTCTTCCGTCATTAGGCCAAAGACAAAACTAGGTAAGACAAGAGGGAGAAAGAGAGGGACTTTTAGCGAACTTGAGTGCCAGCCTCAGCCGCCCCAGTGCCCACCCCCAAACAACCCTGCAGCCCCTCCCCCAGGGCCGTACCACTGAGCGCCTCCTGAGCGAAGTACTTGACGTCCACATCTTGATCTTGGGTCAGCTTTTCCAAGATGGGCTTCACCTCACTCTGGAGCGTGCTGGCGAGAGAGGAGAAAGGGGATGAGGAGGGGGTGCCTCAGCAGACTCAGGGGCCAGGACAGGGGAAGGCTGGGAGAGATACTGAGAGGCAGTTTCCAGGGCCATGGAGGACACACACGAGGATCAGCGCTCTCTGAGGCTGAAGGGCTAGTGGCACACACAGAGGTCATGGGTCACAGTCTCTGAGGGCTGCAGGGGACATACAAAGACGTCAGAGATCTTGGGAATAGGGGAATGACAGATGGGTCAGTAGTCTCTGGGGCCAGTGGGACACATTCAGAGATCAATCTCAGAGGCTGGAAGGAAGAAGACACAGAGAAGTCAGCAGTCTAGAAATCCCAGAGGAGGGGGATGTGAGAAGCTGGGGAGGTGTACTGGTCAGCAGTCTCCACGGCTGGTATCAGGGAAGAGTCCAATTCTGGCCAAGGGCAAAGAAGGAGGTTCTTTTTCCTTCCCCAAGCTCCCCCTCCCTCCTTACCTGTTGTCTAGGATAGGCCCAATCTTCTGCAGGGACTTGGCCACGTTGAAGCGGACATTGGCCACGGGGTCACCCGCCATGCGCAAGACTGTGGGTAGCATGTGTTTGGTGGTGATGTCCTGCCCACAGACCTCAGATAACACCTGAGGAAATGGGGAGGCCCTTGTCTCTTTTGTGCCTGACTACCCAGCAGGCCCCAACATTGCCCGTCCACATTCCCACAACCCCCCAAGGAGGTCTCCAATAGCTCCCAATGAGCCAGGCCCCATATCCCCCAGCTCCCTCCATCTTTTCTTCCCCAAGGTGCCCATCCAACGTGATGGTCAGGGTTCTCACATTGATACAGAAGAGTGTGGTCATCCGATGCAGATAGTTGGGGTCTCCAGACATGGCCAGGACCTTGGGGATGATGGTGACATGGGCCCAGTCCTTCCCAAACTTCTCCACCAGCTTCTTGAGGTTGCTGGTAGCTGCCTCACGGATGGCATATACTGGGAAAGGGAGGAGGAGGAGGAAGACAACATGGGTTTCTACTCAAAAGTAGAACAACTCAGCACCCAAAGAAAGATCCACAGAAAAAAAAAACCTCAAAACATCATGAAGGCAAGGGGAGTCAAACTCTGATAGAAATCAGGGCCTCCAAGCCATCCACAAGGATCCCTGAGGGCACAGATTAATTTAGAAAACCACATATGAACAGTATCTATGTCCAACTGTACTTTTATTTTGTTAAATATCTCCCAATTACATTTTAATCTGGTAGGATGCACTTGGAGGTGCTGCAAACCACGATGCAGGACCATGTCTGACACCCCAATGTTACAGATGAAGAAGCCAAACCCCAGAAAAGGAGAATGTGACTTATCCAAGTACACATTGGAGGCCTCCACCCACCAGCTCCTCAACTCACCAAGCCATCCCTCCCCATCTCCCTCCTCCCCAACTCCCCAGTTCTGTCACAATTAAATCAACTCTGCCTTGAAGGTGGCAAAGGAGTTTCAGCCCACTCCCCTACTCCCCTGACATGCCCATGCCTTTCCAAATCAAGATACCACTGCCACCACCACCCTATACATGCTGCCCCTCCCATTAGACAAGTTTCTCTGCACACCCAGCACTTAAAGGAACACCTAATAAATGCTTTTCCTTCCTTCCTTCCCTCCTTCCTTCCCTCCTTCCCTTTCTTCCTTCCCTCCCTCCCTTTCTTTCTTCTTTCCTTCCTCCCTCCTTTCCTTCACTTCTTCCCTCCTTCCTTTCCTCACTCCCTTCCTTCTTCCTTCCTTCCTTCCTCCCTCCCTTCTTCTTTCCTTCATTCCACAAAGCTAAGATTTTAACCCAGCTCTTCTCCCTCCAAATTCAATAACCTTTCAGGGACACTACACTGAGTAGGGGTGGAGGTACATTCACTAGCAAGGACATGAGGTGATATATGGGCTCACAGGGCTGTCCCAGCAGGGGTCACTCTGTCCACCTGCCTCGACTACCATGAAGTCGGTCCCTAGGCCAACTAGATGGGGTCTGGGGAAAGTTAAAGACCAAGGAGAGATGCCCCCTTCCTTCAAGGTATCACTCAGGGCCCAGCACCTTGGAGAGCTCTCATTCTGCTGTATTCTCCCCACCTCTGCCTTCATCTAGCTGCTAAAGAGGGTCAGTAACACAAAGATGGTGGTAAAGTTTGCAGGAAAAGAGGATGTAACCCCTAGCCCAGCATCGCCCATGTCCCCATGGCAGAACAGCCCTTCCAACTCACCATGATCCACCAGCCAGGCCATGCACAAGGAGTTCAGTTTCTCATCAAAGAACTCCACCCCCTGAGAGAGAGAGGGAGAGGGAAGGAATCAGAGGAGTCCCACGTCCTAGCCCCAGGGATGGACGTGCTGTCAGAAGTCAAGCCTAGGCTCTGATACAGTCACCACCATCTCCACCTTGCAGACAAGGGCCAAGAGTCCTCTTGGGATAGAGCAAGGGAGCCAGACACCAAAGCCAAGGGCTGAAAGGGCCTGGCTTTGAATCCAGCTCAATTCTTTGCAGAGGACTATGGGGACAGGACATTACATACAACATCACACTGGGATTCTGTTGAACTATTTTTCTCCTTTGTTCTAAGGAACAGTTTTCTGGGAACCAGATGGAAAGGAACAGAAAAGTATGTTGGGAAAACAAAGATTACATAAAAACAAAACAGCAATACAAAATTTTTAAGAAGTGACCTTGACCAGCCTGCCTAACCCTCCCTGACATGGCTCCTCACATGTACAATGAGGAAGGCTGAATGGGATGAGCTCAAGGCTCCTTTCTTCTTATAAATTCTAGGGCCCTCATTTTATCCAAATGTCTGCCCTGTTTCCATTTTAAAGAAGAGGAAACTGAGAGGGTACAGGCCATGCCCAAATCCACCCAGCTTTAGAGGGCAGAGCCCGGAGAGCCTCTTGGCCGCCTCCTGGGCCTGAGCTCAGTATGGGATGTCCTAACCCCAGTCAGAAGCAGGGTTCACCAGTCAGCCTCTGATCGGCCTACGATCAATGCCCATCATCCAGGGCCAAGGCCACTCCTTCACCCAGCTCATTCCCACCCCCCCCACCCTCTCCTCTACCTCCAAGATCGTATCCACCACTCCCAAGAGGCTCTGGGACTCTGATCTAGAACCTTGTAATTCAAGCAACAAGACTGTTTTTGCCATTTCTTTTAAACCTCTGAGCATCCTCAGGAGTCGCAGACAAATTTGATAGTGTGGCTTCCTGCCACTACTGCTTAGCCCCAGATCAGACAGCTTGGGGCTTCACCATCAACTGAATACTGCCCCCAAGCCCAGCAGAGCATCAAGGACCTGGAAGGGAACTCCAGGGTCATCTCGTTCATCCTTTTACAGCTCAGGGAAACGAGGCCCATGGGGGCCCAAGGCCATCTCCACAGGACTGGGCTCCTCCTCTCTGTGGCCACTGCTCCATCCCAAGCAGTGACTCCAAACGCCTAAGTCAGCTTCTTGGCTTCCTCTTCTTCTTTCTCACCAGGATAACCTGGGAGCCCTGTCATCGTCATACAGACAGCTCCAGAGGTTTCTTGAGAAGTATTTCCTGGCCATATACTACATGCCTAGCACAGTGGCAGACACCAATGGGACAGGGACATGGTCCCCGTAATAAGGAGTATATGTGGATCCTGGGACACGTCTCTGCACTCAGACAGAAGGGTCCTGGAGACCCAAGGACATCTCCTCCTCTGTGACATCCCTTCAGCAATGCAGATGACTGGCCTCCTCTCATACTCACCAACTGCCCAGCCAGCAGGGGCATGTACTCAATGATGGCCAGCCGCACCCGCCACTTGGCATCCTCTGCCAGCTCCACTATAGCGGGAAGCAGGGACTGGGACAGCTGCCGGATTCCAATCACTTCATTCACACAATCCAGGTTGGAGATAATGTTCAGCCGCACCTCAGGGCACTAAGGGGAGACCAAAGCATGAGACGCGGTAGGCTCAGAGATGGCAAGCAACCCCATCATGGCCATTTCCAACTATCTCAGGCTGCACCCTCTCTTCTTCCCCTCCTCCACACTGACCTAGGACGAGAGGGCAGATGTGTTTCCTTGTAGTGAACCCATCACTAGGCAGAACAACTCAGCCCACGCAAGCTGTTCACCCCTATCACTCACACCACACACACACACACACACACACACACACACCGTTCCCTTGATAGTCAGAGGGAGAAGGAGCCTGTAGAGAATCAGAGAGAAATCAGGGAAATTCAGGGAAATCACTGGGCCCTAAGACAGTATCTAACCCAACCCAATGCTGACTGCCCTCTACAACACCCCTGACCAGGGCAGAGCTGGCACTAGCACATGCACACACAGACGCACACACACGTGGCATCGTTTCCAGAACTAGCCCCATCCTGGTCACTGTTATGTGAATGTGCTCCATTAATGGCCCATCCTTATCCTGGAGCATTCAGAACGGGACACCATGCTCCAGATGGGACGTGGCTCCAGATGGGACATGATAAGGGCAGCGGACAGCAGGGCCAGCTCTTCCCTCACTCCGGACCCTTAATCTTGAGATCAGCGAGCCTATAATCTCCTCAGGCTCCCTCAAGCCAAACATCTGGTCCCTGGCACACTCACCTCATCCTTCAGCTGGGCCAGGAAGAGAGGAAGGAGGTGCTCAATGGTATTGTCTTTGCCCAGAATGGGCGAGAGACCCATGATGACTGAGGCCAGGGCCGACTTCACATGCTGGTTGGCATCTGACACCAGCTCCTGGGGGGTAGGGAAGAAAGGTTAAGATATGGGCCAAAAGATACACACCCAGAAGTACCCTCTGGCCCCTGGGCCCAGGAAGCCCAGGGGCAACACCCATTCCCATCCCTCCCCACCCCTCTGGAGTTCTGAGAACCCAGAAATGGCCAGGAGTCACAGGTCCTGTTCTCCTACCAGAGATAATCAACCAAGGCGGGTTCTCATGTTGTCTGGGAGGAGTTTCCAGATTTCCAATGGGTGAGGCTGTGCCGCCATTAACTCTAGTTCCCAGGATGTGAGAGCTGAAGGGGCCCTCAATCATCTGGTCACCAAGTCAGAGGACATTTGAGTCAGAAAGGAACTGAAGAGGGCAACTAGTCAAAGCCTTAACTTAGAAATGAGGCTTAGGCCTGTCATAAGACCTGCCAGCAAGTGCCAGGGCTGAGATTCAAGCCCCAAGTGTTCCTTCCAATTCGCCGTGTTCTCTCTATCACACATCCCAAATACAGCATCAGATGCTTCAGTGTTCTCTGAGGAAATACCTACCACACAAGCTCAGCCCACCTGTGCCCCTGAAAAGGTCAGGGTTGGGCCCAGAGACCCCTCACAACCCAAGCCCAAGCCATTTATCTTCCTACAAACAGGCAGGGAAGGTGGTGGCAGCTGCTCAGCCCCACCCCTTGCCTGGTCATAATCAACCGTACCATCCCCTACTTCCCTACCCCAAGGCTCCAGCCATCTTTATTTTAACAGATCACTGGAAGGAACCCCAGAAATCACTTCTTTTGGCCAGGAAGGTTCTCTCCAACACTACCAAGTGCCCACCTGCCTCTTTGCTAAGCAGAGAGCCAGGCATACAGGCTGAAACCACCAGCGACAGGCAACCCAGAGCCTCCCACAGGAGCTTGCACCCACTGCAACTGCTTGGTTCCAGAGCTTCTCCTGATAGAGCATGGGTCACCTCCCCACCATAATTTCTCTTCTTCAGGCCATGTATCTCCACTTCTTTTCATCTGATCCTCAAAAGCAGTTATCATGTACCTTCCCACCTGAGGCACTCGCCACTTTGCAGATGCCCTTCCTAAACAGAACACCAGCCTCCCAGGCCCCTAAATAGGCACAGCACCCTTCACCCAGCCTTATAGAACCATCCCCTGACCCTCCAGCATCCTGCTCACAAGAGACAGACCCACAGGCTGTAGGGCAGGGGTTAATGTTCTTAGTGACCTGAACCCCTTGGGCAGGCAAGTCTGGCAAGGATATGGGAACTCTGCCCAGCAGCATGCCTTTCAATGCATCAAATAAATGACCTTAGATTACAAATGAAATGAATTACATTGAAATGCCATTATCTAAACATTTTTTAAAAGAGAGAGGCGGGGAGTTCCCTGGTACCAGGTTAAGAACCCTGGCTGTGAAGGCAAAGATCTCTTATCAACATCCCCCCACAAGCAAGCTCTGAGCCAGCCCCTGAGAAGTGGACAAGTCCCTGGGCTCCTCTGACCCTCAGTCCCACCATCTATAAGATGGGAAGGGCAGTACCTGCCTCATCCATCCTCACAAGGCCATGGCCTTGGTAAACCCAAGAGCTCTACAGGTTAAGCTCAATGCCTGGTTTTTTGTTTTTTGTTTTAATGAAAAGGTTGACATGAGGAATCCAGAGTTTCACACAATCCTCTTCCGCTACACTAGGCGTATGGAAAATGCTCATTTTATTGGATGTTTCTCAGTGCAGAATGTTTTTTTAACGGACACAAAAGAGGTGTAAAGGCAGCTAGGCCTTAACATTGGAGGACCCGGGCTGGGCCCACTGCCCTCACTAATTTTCTGAGGCTGTTTCCACATCTATAACGCGAGGATCACAGAAGTGAGAAACCAAGCCTGAATCCCTTGTACAGATGAAGAGACTGAGGCCCAAAGTGATGAGATGACTTGAAAGAAATGCCTTCTACAACCCAAAGCTGGGGGAAAATGGGAGCTACCCCCTCATCCCAGAGCCCCCTGCAGCCACTCCATCCACCCACCTTGATGCAGGGCAAGATCTGGGTCATGATCACATTCTCCCGGCAGTCTGAAGAGAGATTCTCACAGAACTCTGTGGGCAGAGAAAGGAAGGAGAAGCTTGAGCAACATTTGTCACTGCAGCCCACCCCCTTCCCTACACATCTGACCCCCACCCCTCCTCCCCACCAAGGCCTGAGTCCCCAAGCACCGACCTTTGACCTTGTGGGAGGCTGCTGCCCTCACCTCAGCCTCACAATCTTTCATGAGGTTCTGAAAGGCAGGGACCAAATCTGTCTTGGTGATCTCTGGGCCAACTGCCTTCTGGAGCTGCACAGAGCGACAGAGGAAAGCACATAAGGGTGAGGAGAAGAGAGGTCAGGATGCTCTGGTTGGTCTTCATGGTCCCACCAGCCCCAGTACAGGAGAGGCTCATGAGACAAGAGTGATGGAATCTATCCTTGGGCAATAAAGGGCAGGTAGCAGCGATCCAGCCCTCCTCTCCCTTCAGAAACAAGTTAGTGCCAAGTAAGAATTCTGTGATTCTAGACCTAGTGAAAAAGGAGGCTAAGTCAGAATAGATAGACTGTTCATTAAGGCGGACCAGGGCCAGACCACATCCCCTCGCTCCTGGCCTCCATCTCCTCCTCTTAAAACAAGGAGACACCTGTGCCACCAAGCTCCCTCACAAGCGCTCTATCACCCGGGAGCTGGCAGCAATCCAACCACTGCTACCCACACTTTGCAAAGGAAGCAACAACATGGCTCCACTCATTCCCTGGGATTCTTCAGAAATGCTGCCATTCCCTATCAGGATGGAAGCTCCCTGAAGGCAGATGTTGTCTCACTTCTGACTTTGTCTCCGCACTGCCAGGCAGAGGAGGCACTTGATGGTGCTTTTTCATTCATTCTAATAACAAATCACACTGTTCTAACATTACACGAGTTTCCAAAAATCAAGGCCATCTGTGGGGAGCACTCTCTTCTCTGTTCTTCCACACCTCAAAGTCCTCTTTCCAGTCTTTCACTCTCTCCCTTTCTCTCTCTCTCTCTCCCTCCCCAACCCTCTCTCCTCCACCCCTCCCCAACCTATGAAAAGATTCATATATCCCACAGAAGTCAAAGAGAGAGAAAAGTTCCAAAGGTACATATTTCTATTTATAGCAGGATGGAATCCTATCAGTTGGAGAGTAGCTAAACAATTGTATTATATGAACATAATGGAACAAATATTATGGTGCCATATATAAAGAATTCAGGGAAAACTAGGAAGACTCATCTCAACTGAGACAATGTAAGCAAAACCAAGACAAAGCTTTACACAATAAAAGGACAATCAGGAAAGCCATCAGAACTCTGGGACATGCAGGGACCTATCCTGATTTCAGAGGATTGAGGAAAGATGAGCACCTTCTTCCCATGAGAAAGGTGGCAATCTGCAAATGCAAGAGGAGGCACCTGCTATCCAGCGGAGCCAGCACTCGGACCTGTCCTGCTTAACCAGAATCACTGACTCTGGGGGTTGGACAGACCTCTAACACACGCAGGCCAACCCTGGGCAGGACAAGGACTCCCTCTAGAACGTCCCTACGTGGGGTCAGGGCTCGACTCCAAGACGAGGGGAAGGCAGCCTGACTTCCTGGGGCAGACCATTACGCTCTGGGTGACTCCGTTAGTTCACACTTGCTTCTTTGGTAATCCCTGCTCTAGTGCAGAGATCTGCCCTCTGGGACCAAGTCCTCTTTAAAACAGCCACTGGGGATCCACCCTAAGTGTTCTCTTCTCTAGACTAAGCATTCCTAAGTCTCTGAGCCAATTCACGTGTGGCTCACACAAGATCTCTGCACCATTCATCATCCTGGCCTCCCTCCTCTGCTTGCCTTCCAGCTGATCGAATTCCTTCCTTCCTAAGTTATGGTGCCTAGAAACAACCACAAACCCCCAGACCTGAATGACCTGACCGCAGGCCAAGCTGAAACACTCGGCTTTCTCAAGGCAGGCTTCAACCATGTTAGCGCCTTTAGCTGCTGCCATGAAACAAGACCCTCAAGAACATTCGGAGATGACCTACAGCAGCTAGCAAGCCACACTTCTCCCAGGCTGCTCCCCACAGGTGACTGACTAACCTCCCACTCCAAGAGCCTTCAGTAGCTCCCCAGTGCCCGAGATAACATGCAAATATCTCAGCTTAACACCTAAAGCCTCCACTACCTGTCTCCATCCTCCACTACCTCTTCCCCAGCCCCTTAAGATTGACCCCCTTTTATGTGCACTTATGTTCCAGCCCAAAAGAACTATTAACTGTGCCCTGAACTGAGTCTTTTATCTCCAGTCTCCACGCCTTTGCACAGGCTGTACTCCTTCCCTGGGACGCACCCTTTCTACCATTTCTCCTTAGAAATCTCACGTTCCTTTGAGGGTCACCCCAGGCCAACTCCGGCTCAAAGCCTTTCCCAATCCTCCAGTTGTCCATGCTCTCTCCCTCTCCAAATGGCCATATAGTTATCTCTGGATGTGTTAAAGCCACCAGTAAAATATTCCCTCCCTGAGGCAAGGACTTCAGGGATTTCTATATGTCCAATGACACCTCGCGTAGTAATCAATACTTGCTGAATTGAACTAAAGGTCTTTATAAAATCTCGATGAGGT
Organism: Phalanger gymnotis; assembly: GCA_028646595.1. Lineage (NCBI taxonomy): Eukaryota > Metazoa > Chordata > Mammalia > Diprotodontia > Phalangeridae > Phalanger > Phalanger gymnotis. The sequence continues at coordinate 785,348,021 of CM053622.1, forward strand.
TAATAGCTTAGAATGATAGCTTTAGAACTGGAAGAGACCTTTGAAACCTCCTAATTCAACCCCTTCATTTTACAAGTGAGAAAACAGACTCAGGAAGGCAAAGGAACGAGCCTAAGAGACCCTGAGTCGAATCAGCAGCCCATGGAGCCAGGAGGCTCTCTCTCCAGGATCTCTCACTCCAAACCCGGCATTCTTTCTCCAATGTTTCCCCTACAAATGATTCAGAACCATCCCAGGGCAGCCCCTTTGGCTCTAGGGCACCTTGCATTATCACTACATTCTTCCAGACATCCCGACATCAGAAGTGTCCAAAAGTAGCCCAATCTCCCACTAGAAAGGGATGGTTCCCCTCCTGGCCAGTCCTCATCTCCTCAGGTACAGGACAGCCTACAGAGGGTTTCGGAGGTCCCTACCGACGGGGGGGAAAGCCTGGACTGGGGTAGGAGCCTCATTCACCATTGATTCCATCTCACCAGCAGATATTCAAGGATGGAATAAGAAAATAATACATCTTACTATGTGTGTGATCTGAGGCCTAGCACAGCTGGTGCAAAGTGGCTCCTGGCCCAGAACATTGGCTATATGGTGGCACATTTTGGGGCCAGTCTTACGGGATGCTATGTCCAAGGCCCAAATGATGAAGTGAGAAAAACGCAGGGCTTGAGAACCCTGTCATTTATTAGCTGTGTGACCTTGGGTCTATCACTTGACCTCTCTTGAGCTCAAGTCTCCTACAGCTCATTTAGTATCACAGTAGTAATGTTGTAAAGTTACCAAAATGGTTGGTTGGTTGTTGTCCTTGGTTCTCAAAGAGGACCAAAATGACATCACTACGCTAGAGACAAGTTTCAGTGTATGCGACTGTGGCTGATCAGACCAATATGACCTTGGAATGTTCTACCACAGGTCGGGCACAAATAGTAGGTAAAATGGTGATGTCTTTTGATTCATGCATAAATTGGATTTAAGTGAGGCAGAGTTGCATAAAGTAGTTGGCCTCACTCTCCAGAGTCATCCCAGTCCAGTGGTATCAAAATATTTATCAACAGAAAGAGAGCTCTCACTGAGACAATTAAAGCTTCTCCAGCTCCTTAAGTATTTAAAGACCACATAGTCTCCAGTGTCCCCAGAAAGCGCTTACAGATCTGTGTGGCACTATCCTCAGAGAAGTAGCCAGGATAAAACCCAAGAGCTAGCTCACGACTGGGCCTGCAGCCTACAACACACCCCAAGCTGGCTCTCAGTGCCAGGAGGCACAGGCAGCACTGTAAGGAGGCCAGAGGAGATCAATCTTGCTGCCCTGAGTAAGCCTGGATTATTCAATCAGATGCCCAAAAGTGAATCTGTCTGCCTCCAGAAGGCTTCATGTGCTCCATCTCCCTCCTGCCTGTCCTAGGCCATACTATTCCATTTCACATAATGACAAGTTCAGCCCGATTTGCCAGCTTGCTTCCCCCTCATGCAGCATTCCATCTCCCATCTCCATGTTCTGCACAGACTCGCACACCAGGAGCACACTCACAGGAAAGGCACCACCTTCTGTGAGAGGCATTTCTCATCTCCTCCAGCCTCTCCCCAGGTAAAATGCTCTTAGCTCTATTCTGCATCTCCTCCTATGGGTCCGTCTGCCCAGGCAAGCACTTTGATGGCAGGCAGGGAGTTCCATTTTCATCTTCATATCCCCAGTGCCAAACATATAACAGGCACTTAATAAATCCTTGTTGACTAATAGATCTACCTCACCAGAGCTTTTCCATGGATGTGAAATGCTTGGTTAATCTTCAGACATCATACAAATAGTGGCTACCTGCCAGGTGGCCACTTGTCAGGGACTCTAACAGGCTGTCCCTGGCACAGGTTGGTGTCTAGGACCTGTCAACTGCTTCTGAACCCTGAGATTCTGTGGTTAGGTGCTCTACCCTCCCGTGACCATGGAGCAGCCAATAAGGGCTGAGTCTGTGCTAAGGTATTTCCAAATCTCTTCAGTGGCATTTCTGAAATGGTGCTTCTGCTAAGATTCAACTTTAACAGCCTAGGATATCTGCAGAGTCCAGAAGTAACAAGGAGAGGCAGGGTTGCGTCAGCCACATTAGAAACACAGCAAGGGAAGAGGAGGAATGGAGAATCAAGCCAAAGGACTGAGACTCTGAATCGAAGAGACAAAGACATCCTTGGCCTGGAGAGAACCAGAGAGGTCCCTCCAAGATGGGAATTTCCCTGGAGAATTCTTGTTGGGAGGATAAACACTGATAATAATTCAAGTTACGACTTACCTCGGTGCCTGCTGGGTAACACCCTGTGTGCTAATCTGAGAAAGGACTGCTGGGGAATCTAGTCCTTAGCTTGGGATTTGGCAACCTCTCAGAACTGGCTCCAAACACCATTCTAATAGACAGAATCGCACCAGATCCAATTCTCATAAATGGGAGGGAAGCTGTTACCACAATGACAACATACTTAATGACAACAGCAGTAAGGTATCTGAGACCTGTCTATGTGAAAAACCTGTTAAGGTAGGCACTGGAGTATAATATATAACTTACTAAAATGTAATGTTACTAGCTTATATTTCTATAGTACTTTAAAATTTTCCTCATAACAGTCCTATGAAGGAGTTGAAACAAGCATCTCAGTTTTACAAAACAGGAAACTGTTCCCCAATTGATAAACGGTCAAAGAATATGAACAGACAATTTTCAGATGAAGAAATCAAAGCTACCTACATAATCATATGAAAAAATGCTCTAAATCACTATTGATTAGAGAAATGAACATTAAAACAACTCTGAGTTATCACCTTCCACCTATCAAATTGACTAATATGACAGAAAAGGAAAATGATAAATGTTGGAGGGGGTGTGAGAAAACTGCAACACTGATGTATTGTTGGTAGAGTTGTAAATGGATCCAACCATTCTGGAGAGCAATTTGGAACTGCCCAAAGGGCTATAAAACTGTGCATACCCTTTGATCCTGCATACCACTGCTAGGTCTGTATCCCAAAGAGATCAAAGGAAAAGGAAAAGGACCTATTTGCACAAAAATATTTATATCAGCTCCTTTTTGTGGTTACAAAGAACTGGAAATTCAAGGGATAGCCATCAACTGGGGAACAGCTGAATAAGTTGTGAACTATGATTGCAATGGAATGTTATTGTGCTGTAAGAAATGAAGAGCAGGTGGATCTCAGAAAAATCTGGAAAGACTTACATGAGCTAATGCAAAGTGAAGTGTGCAGAACCAAGGGAACATTGTACACAGTAACAGCAACACTGTAAGATGATCAACTGTGAATGATCTAGCTATTCTCAGCAATATAGTGATCTAAGACAATTCCAAAGGACTCATGATGAAAAGTACTATTCATCTCCAGAGAAAGAACTGACTCAATATGAATGCAAATCAAAGCATATTATTTTTCAGTTTCTTTTAGGTTTTTTTTTGGTCTGTGTTTTCTTTCACAACATGACTAATATGGATTGTGTATCTATAACTATATCAGATTGCATAACACTTCAGGGAAGGGTGAAGCTCTGAGGGAAGGAGAGAATTTCCAACTCAGTATTTTAAAAAACAAATGCTAAAAATTCTTTTTACATGTAATTGGGGAAAAATGAAATATTAAATAAAAAAAGACCAACCAAAATTGTTTTTATATATAATTGGGAAATATAGATGTTATTTTTTTAAAAGCTTCAGAGAAACAGATAAGTAGAAATAAGCATAGTCAGTCTGATGTATATGTGTATGAGTACATATGTGTATGTGTGTGTATTTATAGATATCTATACATACGTATATATATCCATACTTAATTGTGGCCTTCTTTAGGGTGGGGAGGGCAAGGAAGGGGGAAAAAAATAAAGTAAAAAGTGCACAGCAGAGAACAAAAGAAAACCTACAAGGAAGCAAAGTTGGGCAGCTTTGAAAACAATGTGGAGTATTTATTGTATAGGTTTTCTTGAAATGGAAATGTATTGTTCTATACTGAATCCTCCCTTACGATCTGCTGTGTACATGGTAATGTTATTCGAAATAAATTAAACATTTAAAAAAATAAAAAACAGGACTGTATGGCTTAGGAAGTTCGACTGGTTTGCCCAGACTCACCTAGCTATGGAGAGGCAACACAGCGTCGCAGATAAAGAACTGCTCTTGCAGAGCAGAAGACCTGCACTGAAATCCCACCTCTGATAGCAGTGGTATGACCCTGGGCAAGTCACTTAACCTCTCAGTGCTCTAGGCTAGAGATGTCAAACAAAGGCCAAACCAGATTAAAATGGCATTGGGGAATATTTGACAAAATAAATAAAATATAATAAAGCACAGATAATATCATGTTTTCAAACTAAATCATTATCTGGCCCACGAGGATTCTTACGTATGGACTTGTTGTTCAGTCCTGTCCAACTCTTCATGACCCCACTGGCAGCTTTCTTGGCAGATACTGGAGTGGATTGCCATTTCCTTCTCCAGCTCATTTTACAGAGGAGGAAACTGGCAAACAGGGTGAAGTGACTTGCCCAGGGTCACCCAGCTAGTAAGTGTCTGAGGCTGGACTGGAACTTAGGAAGATGAGTCCTGCTGAGGTAAGCCCTATGCTTGGACTATGACACACACTACGGTCCTCCCAGGTGCCCATGGATGGAGCGGTGGCCCCCATTTCTGAGTTGGACACCATGGCTCTCAGGTGACTCTAAGTTGCAAGGAAGCTGCTTCTGTACATTGATGGAAGGAGTTTCTTCATCTGAGAACTGCCTATTCCAATGAAGTCATAGATCCAGTCCCCCTATCCCCAACCCTTCTCCTGCACAGCTCTGAGGTGTCAGTGCCCAAACAGGAACCCAGGTCATTGAATTTCAAGGTCTGGGTCCTTTCGACTGTGGCCCGCCATGTCCCAGAAAGGTGCAGGACTGACAGTGAGGTGGAAGGCAGAAGGGAAAGACCCTTCCTTTCTGCCCAGCACGCCAGACACACCTAGGGCTGACTGACTGTAGATGGGCAGATCCTCGCATTATTTCAACATCCCAGTGCATGCTGTAACCTGCAAATACTTTCCGGCTTGGTAGGGACATGGATGATCTAGCAGTCACTCTACAGGAGGGTGTGGAACCATATGAAAGTGGCACAGTCACTTGGATCTTGGCCCAAAAGTCACTAAACTGGGCATGCGCGCTGACCCAACAATATCAGCACGAGGCCTATGCCCCAGTGAGATCAAAGCACAAAAGGAACCAAGTGCATAAATGGATTCATAAAGCTGCTCTTCTTGTGGTGGTAAAGAACTGGAAACTAAGGGAGTATTTACTTCCCAGGAAATGGCTATGAATGTGAGGGACTATCATCAATATGACCGTGCTCCAGGAAACAATGAAGAGGAGCCTGCCTCTTACATGGGTGGATGAGAGGGAAGTGAGAACTACAACAACGTCTATAATAACAACACTACACATAAGCAACTCTGAAAGCCTCGAGAGCTCTGCCCAAAACCCAACGACTGACCACAAACCAGGAAAACCAAAGATGAAGCATGCTGCCGACAGCATGACGATGGACTTGGGCTGCGAGGAGACCAATGCACAAAGTGTTTCGTTTGACTACGCAGATTTGTCAAACCAGTATCGTTCTTTTTTTCCTAACATGGTGATGAGGGAATCAATTTTTGTTACTTGGAAAAAAAAGGGGAAAAAAATGGAGTCACAGTGTTTCTGGTGGTCATAGCCAAGACTGTCAGAAATTTTATAAGAAACATAGAGAGCTGGGCCTGGAGTCAGAAATATCTGACTTCCAATCCAGCCTGAGACACTTCTTGGCTGTTTGGACCCAGGGTAAGTCCCTTCATTTTGGCTTGCCTCAACTTCCTCACCTGTAAGGTGATAATAACATCACCTTGCTCCTGGGATTCTTGTGAGAAAAAAATGAGATCACATTTGTAAAAGTGCTTAGCCAAGCTTAGAGTGTTCTCTAAGCGCTATTATTGACATGTTCCCAGGACTTAGGGCTAGGACACTAAAAATCACCCGAGGCAGGCCCTGAGAAGAAACTCGAGCGAGGTCAGACAATGGCCCCGGGGGAGAGCCAGGCCTCAAACCCCTAATTCCTTGGTCAACAAGATGGTGCCACCAAGATAAGAAATCAGATCTTTACTAAGAGAGGCCCAGGGTCAAGGACTGGGGGTGGGGAGCCTTGGTCAGCCCATCTAGGCCAGTGACATCAAACCCAACTATAAACTGAGGCCACTAAACCACACAGAGGAAGCCCTGCTGCCACATACTAACTTGGTTTTAAAATGCGACCTCTTCTAGGTTTTGTTGTATGTATCTGTATTAAGTTTGTTGAAGATTTCCCTAGTAAGTCTGCTCTTGAGGCTTGTATTCAGGGCCAGCGAAGGTCACTGGTAAGATGAGGGGATGCAGAGCAGGATGGTGATGGGCCTGAAGATCACTGCCTGAAGAAGAGCTGATGGACATGGGGATGTACAAGGCTGAGGAAAGGCTGCCATGTGGAAAATGGGTTAAAACGTTCAGCCCCAGAGGGCAGAGTGAGGAACAGCTGAACCCTACAGAGAAGCCAACAGAGGCCTGAAATGAGCAGCCCATCCTGAATGCTCCACGCTGCCCTAAGGAAGATCAGCCACATCAAGAGGGAGTACAGTTTCAAGAAGAGGACCACTCCTCGCCAGTTACCTGTAGGCCAGATTCTCATACACGTATGGATGGGTGAGTGGTCCCTCCCAACTTCTCCAATTCGGCCTTCTGACAGCACGTCAACTGCATCCCTAAGACTCCATTAGATTTTGAAAGGAAAAATGACATACGTATAGACCAGCTGGGGTCACAGGCCACACTCAAGCTACTACAAGTCAAAATGGGACAGGGAAGTAGAAGTTATATTGACAGCAAGGACAAGGCTATCCAGTTTTCCCACTTTCCTCAGAGCTAATAAATTCTTGCGAAACCCATTCCTAGATGGAGTGGGAAAAACAAGATCGTGGGAAAGGGAGAAGGGGGCATGTGGAGAGGGTGGTCCTCCAAGCACCAAGAGCTCTTGGTGGTGCCGGCTGGCATCTCTGCAGGCTACCAGAATAACTCAGGAGAAGGGCATGCTTAGCCAGCCCTTCTCCTGGCCCTGCTGGGACAGCACACCAGGGAAATGTTCTCATGGGGAAAACAGATCCTCTCTAATTCCCACTGTTTGGCTAGTTCTGCCCCCAGAGCCAAAGTGAACAAATCTAATCTCTCTTCTCAATGAAGGCCCAGAAGATATCAGAAGACAAACCATGGCCCAGAAAATCTGCCCTTCTCTGATCTAAAAATGTCTTACTCACAACACAATCACTTAACAAGCATTTATTAAGTGCCTACTGTGTGCCAGGCTTGATGTTAAGCCCTGGGAATTCAAACCAAAGAAAAACCATGGCCCAGAAAATCTGCCCTTCTCTGATCTAAAAATGTCTTACTCACAACACAATCACTTAACAAGCATTTATTAAGTGCCTGCTGTGTGCCAGGCTTGATGTTAAGCCCTGGGAATTCAAACAAAAGAAAAACCAGTCCCTGTCCTCAAGGAGCTTCCATTGGGGGGGGGGGGAATAATGTGTAAACAACTCGATATTTACTACACAGAGTAAATGAAAAGTAATCTGAGAGACCCTGCACAAGCAGCTAGGAAAGGCCTTTGGTAAAAGGAGAAATTTAGGCTGAGTCTAGAAAGAAATAGAGAAACTAACAGGATGAGGTGAGAAGACAGAACATTCCAGGCCTGGCAGAGCCAGGAAAAACAGCAAGAAGACAGAACATGAAGCATCGAGATCAAGAGCCTGTAAGGTGGGAGAGGACAGGGCAGCTGGGGCGTAGTGTGTGCTCAGAGGAGGGAAAGCAGGAAGGAGCCGTCGGGGCGCGCACAAAGCTTTTGCCGCCAAGGAGGAGCCGTGACATTTAATCCTGGAGATATCTGGAAGCAGTGGAGCTCCTGAGCAGGTGGTGACGTGGCCAGAAAGAAAAATCCTCTCTGCAACTGACTGGAGGATGGAGAGGCCGGGGTGGGGAGCCCCGAGGCCAGGAGACCAATTAGGAGGTGAGAGGCAGTAAGGGCTGGACTACAGCCATAGCTCTGTAAGCAGAGAAAGGGGTGGATGGGAAAGATAACACGACAACACAAACAAGACTGGGCAGTGGCCCGGCTACATGAGCTCACTCTCCAGTGGATGGCAACAAGACTTCAAGCCTCAGTGACAAAGACAGTGATGCCCTTGATCCTAAAGGGGAAGCTAGAAAAAAAAAAGATTTTAGGGGAAAGAGAAATGAATTCTGTCTGAGAAATGCTGAGTTTGAGATTCCCATGGGACAGCCAGGAATCCAAAAGGCAATGGGTGATGTAGGACTGTGATTTGGGAAAGAGACTAGGGCTGGATATACAGATCTGAGAAAATAATGGGATGCATGGGATCCGATGAGATCACCAAGTGAACTAGGCAGCATAGAGTGAAAAGGAGAAGTTCCAGGATAGAGCACTGGGGGACGCCCACAGTTAGTGGGTGCAACATGAATAAAAGAACCAGAAAGGAAATTAGGAAGTAGTCGGATGTGAGGGTGAACTAGGAAAGAGCTGTGTCATTAAAAGCTATTAGGGAGGGAGAGAGAATCAAGAGAGAAAAGGTTTTCACCACTGCCAAAGGCTGCAGGGTCCAGAAGGCTGAGGGCTAGCAATGAAGCAATGACTGGGAACTTTGGGGAAGGCAGTTTGGGTTGGCTTCGAGTCCCCTCTCCATCCTAGCCAATCTAGCCAACTTAACAAAGTTACTCCTAAATGTGGCCTTTGAAGGATGCCATTCCACACAGGATCCTCTAATAACACAAATCATTATTTCCCTCATTCAGGGCATCAGGCTCTTATGAACTAAGTCTAAAATTGCTCCTGAGCCTCAGACCTTTCTCCCTGAAATGAGAAATGGGTTGGGACTGTGGGAGTAAGGCAGTGTGGCACTACAGAGACGTCTCTGGAGGCACTGGACTTGAGTTCAAATGCAAACTCTGACACTTACTATCTATGGGACCTTAAATAAATCATTTAACTTCCCTGAGCTGTGGCCATGGCTGAGGAGAGAAAGGGGCATTTATCAAAGATGTTGTAATGGCAGAAACAAGATGATCTATCAGTGGGGGCCTCAGTTTCCTCATCTGTAAATGGAGTTGGACGAGATGGCTGCTGAGATCCCATCCAGTCCTACCTTTATGATCTTTGGACCTAGGTAATAATAAAAATAGCCAACATCTACATAGCGCTTTATAACGTATAAAGACCTTGCCTTACTACTGCCCACTCAGGGAGGCAAAGGCTGGCAGTTGTGCAGCAGGGCTATGCCACATACTGGCTAACTGGCCCCGGGCAACTTTCCTCATCTGTGAAATGGGGACAACAATGCCTAGGCTATTTACATCATAGTGTTAATGAGGTGAAAGCACTCTATAAATCTCGAAATGCTCTAGAAATGTAAGCTGCTATTATATTAATGAGAAAGAGGAAGAGAAGGATGAAGCCTTGCCTGCTGACTCCTGGGCAGGGCAAGAAAGGACAAAGTACAACAAGGAGATGGAACGGCTGCCACTGCCCCTCCTCTGGAGAAGAGAAGAAAGCCCAAGCCCTCACAGATCCCAAAAGGCAGGAGATTTGGAAGGGCAACACGTGGCCTAACTGGGAGCTAACAGTACAGGCTCCATCAAGAACCAGGGAACAGTCTGAGGGCATCACTCCACCATGAGCTGGCCGGGCTCTCCAGGACAGACTGAGCTCAATTCTTTAGCTCCGGAGAGCTGAGGATCTCAGATGTGTCCCGTGTTACCTTCTGCAAATCATCGGACTTCACCAAAGTGCTGGGGACTGGCCCCAGAGCAAGCAAGCCATCAATCCCCAAAGAGAAAGAAAGATGTCTCCCCCCACGCCAAAGCTCCTTTCCAAGGGACCCCAACCTACCTCTGTGAACTTGTCAGCCACCATGTATCGAACTCGCCAGGACTTATCCTCAGCTGCTTGGCGTAGCGTGGGCATAACCAGGGCCTCCAGGTCCTCTTGGGGCAGCAGCTGGGCAATATTGACACAGGCCTCCACTGCCAATAGCCGCACCGAGTCCTGAGAAAGGAGAGGAGGGAGCCCCAAGGAAAGGTTACTGGCCATGGTGTGTCTCAATTACGGAATCTGGGAAGCTCTGAGCCGAGGCAGATATCAGAGGCCTCCTTCATTCTTCCCAGCTCCTTCTGGATCCAATGTCCTTCAGCCTAAGTTTTAAAGGTCCTTCCAGCACTAATATAATGATGAGAACAAGATCGCCAGTAACCTCCTAATCACTTCACAAGGCAACTCACTGCACCAGAACAAAACCTTCTCTGTGGGAAGTCAAAATCTGCCTCCCTGACGCTTGACCTTCCTGACCCTAAAGGTGACCTCCAGAAGCACACAGAACACTTGTAACCCCTCTTCTTTATGACAGTTATTTAAACATAATCCTCACCTCCTTTGGAAATCTTCAAATACCATGAGCTCCATCCCACCATTCCTCATATGACATGGGTAAATGATGAGGGAGGGGAAGAAGAAAGAGAAGAGCCAGTTTCAACTGGAGGACTTATTCGCTCTACCAAACCATCAGGCTTTGCCCCTGCCTCACTCTGTGCCCCTGCCTCACTCTGTGCCCCTGGCCATGTCATTTCCTCCCTAGGTCTTCAGTTTCCTCATCTATAAAAGAGGAGAAGTAGTAGAGGGGGTGGTCTAGACCAGTGAGTCAAACTCAAATGAACCAGATCCTTTCAGGCCATACTGACTTAGAAAATCACAAATTAACATTATCTATAATTTCCCGATGTCTTTTTCAGCTGGTTCCCACCCTGGAAGTTGAGTTTTGCCTCCTTCCCTCTGAGAGCTTCCCACCTTTGCTTTAGATCACTTCTAAGATCTCCCACACTGACAGCTTCTGTGCCATCCCTTACCTAAGCAGAGAGGAGGTCTGATCCCTACCCTTGAGCCAACTCTAACTAATCCGGCACATCCCATCCCCCTCCTTTGGAGAATCCCACCCCTGGGGTCTGGGTAAGAGAAAGAATGATGTTGCCATAAACCCCAAGCCTCTACCTCTCCCTCCCCAAGGCCACCCCCACAGACACAGCTCCATGGACTGGACACAGGGTCAAAGGCCCCTCACCTGCTCGTCAGAGGCCAGGTTGGAGAACATGGGGATGATTTCACTTTTGACATTGTCCAGCTCAAGAACCTTGGCAAACTCTCCCAGCTTGGAGGCAGCAGCTCGTCGGACCATAGGGGTGTCATCAGAGCACAAATTTCGGAAGTACCTGCAAGGAACGTACAGAAAGAAGCTGAGGATGGCAGCATCCCCCGAAGGACTTCCAATGTGCCTCTTCAAGACTGGACAACTCTGGGCACTTTAGGAAAGATGGCATTTGCAAACCAGAATTACTAGAAAGCAAATATCCCAAATCCAAAGAGATCCCTTCCTACCTAAGGGTGCTTAAATGTGAACATCTGTTTTCAGCCCCAACTGGTGTTTCCCTGGGGCCCTTGGCACTTTTTTTAGTGCTATTCATAGAAAGAGAGGGGGTCCATTGCTCTCCAAGGCTAACTTGTATCTGCTTGGCCCACATGCATAGGCGTGCATGGTGTTCCCTGGTAGAATGGAAGCTCGGGGGCAGAAACTGTCCTTGCCTGAGCAAGAATGACTGGCTCCTTTCTGCTGCAAGGCCCGTGCCCAGTACAATGTCCACCACTTGGTAAGTAAGTGCTTAATCAACACTTATTTGATTGGCTGATGGGAGGTTTTCTCACAAGTGCCATTTTTACAGTTCATCAAACCGTTCTGCATTTCTTCACTGGACTTCTTTTTGGAATTTAAGCATTTATTTATGACTCATCTCAGAGCTCCCCTCATTTAAGCCTGTGTTTACAATGTGCTGACTCTTAAGAATCTAGCAACCATCCCGGGGCTGTGCTTAGGTCCAGATATCAAGAAGAATACAGACAAACACCTCTGACAGAACTACTTGAGGCCATGAGCCCCAGAGCTAAGCATGGAAAGGCATTCTGCGCACATTAGGCAGACATCTAATCAGTGAATGCTGAAATCAACTGACTTCCAGCCTGACAAAAGCACAGAAGTAACTGTTTCCAGTTCCTGCAGGAGTTCTCCTTGGTGCTGTTCCAAGGGTTACAGATGTGGGGGTGGGGGTGGCCCTGGATGGGTTCAAAGCACCTCACCAACATTCCTACACAGTGACAGTAAACTACGAACACTTTGTCCACGTAAGACGTGCCTGGCCAGCCCAGAAGGGGCCGGACTAGGAGTTGGGAGACCTGGCAGCAAGGCCTGATTCTGCCATAGCTCACCAAACTGGCCTTCTCCTTACCCATATCCCCTAGTGGATAAAATGAAGTGGTTGGTCTAGGTGATTTCTAAGGGCCTTTCCCACTCTGGAATCTGATTAACAAGCCACATGAGGACAAAAGTGCAAACTAGACACAAAAGAGCCTAAGACAGACAGCCATCTGGGGCCTGAAAGGATGGACAGAAACAAGCATCTATTCGTTGGTTCCCTCTTATGTGTCAGGCACTGTGCAAAGTGAGATACAAGCTGGCCTGGTGAAGGGGACACCTGGGGGAAGTATCTCAGTGTAGTACACTGTGGATGTATGTAAGTCTTGTGAGAAGACCTCAGTGGCTTGTACTCCCTACCTCAAAGGGTTCCTGTGAGCAGAGCCCTAGAGAAAGGTAAATTACCTGAGGCCTGGGACATCAGGGGTTAGGATTCAGAGCAGAGGCTGGGACTAGGGGAACAGAAAGAATGTCAGGGCTAAGAGCTGGGGAGAGCTGATGAAGGGCTGAACCCAGAGTGTCCAAAGGAAAACCACACTCACTGCCGTAGTTCTGCCTTAACAGCGCTAGAGACCCGGGGATAGCAGACAGAGAAGAGCCCACAAGCTGAGGTGCGGGAGGTGAACCAGTCACCGCCTGCCAGCCGCTTCACAAGGGGCACGAAGTGGGCCTCCAGGTCCGAGGGCGAGTGCTCATGGGAGATGATCCGGAGGGAATCCACTGCCTTGTCCCGAACAACCGTCTCTTCTACCGTGGCCAGGGACTCCAAAGGGGGCTGTGGCAGGGGATGGCAGGATCACGTTAGCTCCTCCAACCTTCCCACTGCTGAAACCCTCCTCCCCATCCCTCAATATTTGGCTCAAACCCTACAGCCCTAGGAAATCTGCCCTGGTCCAATCTCCTCTTCCTCACTCCCCTCCTGCTCTCCCAGACCAAAGGGAGCTCTCCTTCCCCTAGATACACACGCCTGTCTCTCTAGATTAAGCCCTCACCACATTCTGCCTCCTGAATCCCACCCACCCCCTAGGCTGTGAGCTCCATCAGGGGTCAGCACAGTGCAATTGAAGGGGCAGGTTCTAGCTCTTATTTCCGACCTGGGTGACTTTGAATAAGTCCCTTCTCCGCGGGTTCAGTTCCCTCACCTGTCAAATGAAGGGTTGGGCTAAATAATTTCTAAGGTTCCTTCCAGCTCAGATCCCATGGCCTCACACCTAAGTAGCCAAGAGGACACTGGACTGGCAGGCAAAAGATCTGGGTTCTAGGCTCATCTCTACCACTGCTCCCTGCTTGAGGGCCAAGCCCAATCCAGCTCAAGGCCTCCTCTAGAAAATTATGGGACTTGTCTAGATCAGGGATTTTGATACTTTTTTGTGTCACAGACTTCTCTAACAGTCCGGTGAAGCCTATCACCCCCTTCTGAGAATAATCTTTTTCAATAATTAAAGGAAAGGCTAAGTTTCAAGGAGAAGTTAGTGAAAATCAGATCATTTCCCATCCAAGTGCACGAGCTCCTTGAAGTCTAGCCACAGAGCCCCAAGGGATATTTACATACCCTGGGTTCAAGAATCCCAGGTCTAGATAACCTCTGCCCTCTCCTGAAAGTGTGGCCCTTCTAGCACGGCCAGTCCTTTCTCCTTCTCTAAGCCTCAATTTCCCATAAGATGAGGGTCTCAAACTAAACGGTCGCTAAGATCTGTTCTCAAATCATACTCAACAAGTTCAGCAAACACTCATTAAACACCTCCTGTATTCCAGGCATCAGGTGACAACGAGCTAAAGTGGTACCATCCCTGCCCTCACACTGGAGCTACACTCTAATTGTATTCCAGGTATCTGTCTTCTGGCCAGCTCACTTCACCCTCTGGGCCTGTCTCCTCATCTGTAAAATGGGGATAACAGCTCATATTACCTACTATGCAGGAGGCACATGCTGTGTGTGTGAATCAGGCTTATAATTCTTAGTACCCTGGTGATCTCTAACAGGCAGGGCCGGGGCCAAGGGAGCTCCAAGGAGCCTCCAGGAGATTCTCCCAGGTGGGCACAGGGTCTTCTCTGCCTCTGATTGCCCTCAGGGGGCCCCAGACAGGGCTTGGGGCTGGGATCATGCCTGGCTCCCTGGCATCCCCAGCAAACTCAACATGGTACAGCATAGGCAGAGATCTCTGGCACAGAGGCAGAGAACTGCAGCCCCGTGGGACTCTGGGCCAGCCTCAGTCTCCTTTCTCAGGTGTAAGTGAGGGGGCAAGTCTGGCCGGTCCTTACAGGCCTGGACCCACACCCACCCCAGAGTTTCACAGCACCCTCATTTGTGTCCAGGTAAGTCTCCTGCTCTCCTCTACCATCATGCCCCATTAGACTGTAAGCTCCATGAGGGTGGGGATGACATCCCCTCACCTGGTATCCCCAGCCCTGACCACAGGGCCCACACACGAGGTACGGGCTAAGCATCTGCTGAAGTGACTGCTCCTGGGCCTAGGGTAGGGACCCCTGATCCCAGCCCAGCCCAGACTCACCAGCAGGCAGTGGACATACTCAGGCCCACCCACCAAGGTGGTGAAAGTCCCCAGCTGCTCAGCCAATGCCAGGAGCACTTCATCTTCATCATAGATAGTATCTGTGGGACAGAGTCAAGCTCATTATCCTCCCTCCTCACTGCACACCCCCCCAAGGACCCCCAAGGATGCCAGATGTGGGGGCTCCAGGGAGCCTCCCAGGCCCATAGCCTAGGAGTTCTCTCTGACCCACCGTCCCCTCAAGCTATCCAGCCTCTACTTCCTGCCTACCTATTCCCTTCTCAGCCCCCTTCCTGGCCCCCGCCCCCCAGCTCTGCAGACACCACGTAAATGATCTCCAAGCTCCCGGCTCTGACACAGCAAGTTCTACAGTCTAGGAACCTAAGATCTATATACCTGACATCTAAAATTCCAGAGTGACCTCTTTACTTCCTCATTATCACATCCAAAGGCCTCTTCTCAATCCTTATCCTCTTCAACTGGAGGCATTTGAAACAGGCACCTCGCCCCTCCCTTCAGTTAGCCTCCTTTCCTCATCTATAATATCCAGGTCTCCTCCCCTCTGAACAGGCCTTCTGTCTATACCTGAAGTGGATCTCCCAATGGCCAGTCCTCTGGCCTCTGCCCTCTGCTGTGATCTACGTTTTCTCTAGATCATCCTCTGGGCAGTTCCAATGATTGCCTCTATGGAGCAGATTCCCTCATCCACCTCAAAGCCCTGACCTTTCACCTGAGCCTCAGCCACCCCTCTGTAAAGGAGACACTCTCTAAAAGGCCCTTCTGGCTGAGAAGTACTAGAGAACATATAATCAAAAAAGAGAATCAGAAGAGGCCAGCTAGTACACACATCCCAACCTCAAGCAGCAATCTCCTCTATAACACCTGGGACAAGTAGTCATCCAACTTCTGTCTGAAGACCTCCAGGGATGAGGAACTTACTCCCTTTCAATAGAGTGCGCTCCACCACTGGATAACTGTACAGATGAAGACCTTTTTCCTCCTGCTGAGCTGAAATCTGCTCCCCCACAATGGCTGCTGGCCCCCCATCACACACAGACTTTGGCCAGAGAGAGGCTGCCTGCCCTTCACAGTTTTCCAGGTTCTGCCACAAACCCCCAGGCTTCATGACTTGAGTTCACCAAACCCATCAGGCCCCTTTGGCCCCAGTAGCATTAGGGGCAATCAAGCTTTAATACTATGTAAGAGACGGATTACTAAATAATTACTGAATCAGATTGACCCCCTGAGGGCAGAGCTAAGACCGTGGCTCACAGATACAGGGAGGCAGAGGTCAGCACAACATGAAAAACTTTCTAACCATTAACACCTGGACCAGAGGCCTTGCAAACAGGTAGGCTCCCTGTGACAAGATACTAAAGCAAAGGAATCACACAGAACCACAGCATTTCAGGGTTTAAAGGACCAATCTTCAGGAACCCCCTTGCACAGAGGGGAGGGCCAAGGGTGCTCCTAGCCCGGAAGAGTTGGCCTGAGGATGCAATGAGGTAGTCTGGTACCTCTCATACCTCATCACATCTTTCACCTGGTAAGGAGCTTCCAGGAGCTCCCTAGCACTAACAGGGGCCAGATCTTGAAGCAAAAACAAGGCCAGCCTCAGTCAGAAAACTGATGCTCAAAAGGGTCACTGCACAAGGGGAAAGCCCGGCAGAAGCATGAGCAGTTACAATGGGCTGGAGGCCCGACTACAGGAGAGCAGCAGAGGCATCCCAAGGCGGGAGGCCTAGCTTTCCCCACTGCTACAACTTTCCTCAATCTATTCCCACAGCCCTAACACTCCCCACAATTCTCACATGTCTGTTTGAGCAACTGCCTCTAGGTGAACACCCTCCCCACTCCAGAGTCTGTCTTTCAAGGCCTCAGGAAGCCTGCTGGACCATCCTGGCAGGCAGGGCCCTCTCCCCTCAGACTATTCCAGCAGAGAGGGGCCCCTCCTCTCAGACCATCCTGGCAGGGAGAGGCCCTTCCTCTCAAACCATCCATAAGCAGGGCCCCCTCCTCTCAGATCATCCACAGGCAGGGGCCCCTCCTATCAGACCATCCCAGCAGAGAGGGGCCCCTCCTCTCAACAATCTCACAGGACTTCCCTCTTCCTAAGGCCAGGCCTGCCTACTGGAACCATGCAGAATAACCCTATTTCCTCCTCCCCAGATTACCCATCAGATATTTAATGATCGCAACACTGATCCCCAACCCCACCCCTAAAAATTCACAGCTCCTTCAACTACTCTCCACTTGGCCTAATCTCCAGACCTCTGGGCCTTTGTAGACCTACTCTGGTTTTCAAAGTCCTCCCTAAAATGTGGGTCCTCATCCAAACACAACCATCTAAATGGGATCTGACCAATAAAGAGGAAAGGAGAACTGCCTGGATTTCGTTCTTGTTGCTTTTCAGTTGTTTTAGTTGCTTCTGGCTCTGTGTGACCCTAATTGGGGTTTTCTTGGCAGAGATCCTAGAGAAGTTTGCCATTTCCTTCTCCAGCTCATTGTCCAGAAAAAGAAACTGAGGCAGACAGGGTGAAGTGACTTGCCCAGGGTTACCCAGCTAGTAAGAGTCTGAGGCTGGATTTGAACTCAGGTCTTCCTGACTCCAGGCCTGGTGGTCTATCCACTGCACCACCTGGCTGCCATGAGGATGCTATATTTCTATTTGTACAAGTAAAAATTACATCCATTTTACTAAAGTCCTCCCATATGCCTCTGAAGACACAGAGAGGACTGCACTCTCCAGGGTTCTGGCAGAAGTCAAGCGCTGACGGGTCCCACTGAGCCAGCATGGGACCCTGTGCCTGTCTTCACGCCCATACCAGCCAGAGATGCACACCCACAGAAAAGCAGGGGATGGTGCAATGTTCAGACACAGCTGTGCCAAGATGGTTTTTCTAAGGTGCAACGGAGCTCTGCATCACCAGAGAGAGCATCCACACAGACTAAACCAAGAAGACGCCTGGGAGGGGATGACGCTGAAGATCACCTGCCAAGTAACCAGCTAGCTGACAGTGAGCTTGCAGGCCACTAGGACCTCTAGGTCTGCCTCCCAGAAACAGCCGTCCCACCACTTCTATCCTATTCTGAGCTTGGGAAACAGAACCCAAAGGATGGGGCTTCCAATTCATCCCTATTAAAGGGCACCTTGTTAGATCTAGAAATTGGAAGAGATTCCAATTTGGCCAGCCACCATGTCAGTTATTCCTGAGCAGCTACAATGCCATCCACAAATCTAGGCCTTCATGATGCTGGTGCCCAGAGCAGGGCCCCTGGCCTGCCTCCTCAGCCTCCTTCCATGCTGACGTAGAGCCATCACTAGCCAAAGAGTCTCTTGGCTCAGTCAGTCAAGCCCTCCCAACCCACAGCATTCCCCCATCTCCTCTGTAAGCAAAAGGAAACCTGGAAACAGTCAACGAGCTTGCAGAAAGTCTCTGGCACATCACTGGTCTCCTCGCTAGTCTAGTGGAGGTCTACAGAGGCGGTCCCACCATGCCCTTCCCAAACAGCCACATCGCCATGGATCAGTGGGTTCCTTTCCCCCCATCAGCCTTTTCCTCAGCACCCCACAGCCACGAAGTCACAGCTTTCTGTGCAGGATCCCCGACCTGTAAGGAATGGAAGGAGTTCACTGCGAGTCCTCTCCACACCAAGGGCCAGGGCAATGGTGGACAGCTTCTTGATACTGTTGAGCCGGAGCTACGGAAGAAAGCAGAAGTCAATGACCAAGAGCTTCCGAGAGAGCAGACTGCTCAGCAACCTGGCCTGTTCCCACCAATCTTTGCTTTGTCTGCAAAGGGTGCTTGGGGGAAGAGGAGGGGTCAGGCAACAAATATTATCATGAGGAAGACAGAAGGATCCACGATCTGGCCCCAGCTGCAACCTGTACAAAGAGTACAAGGCTGGAACCAGGGGACTAGGGTTCTAAGCATTCCATATTCCAGGCTAAAAGGCCCCCCCAACTGTGAGATTCTGTGTTCTCAGGCCCCTTGTTTTTGACATTCCATGGCCTAGGTGACACAGTGGTTACTGGGTTACAGTGCTAGGCCTGGGGTCAGCAAGACTCATCTACCTGAGTTCAAATCTGGCCTCAGATACTCACTAGCTGCGTGACCCTGAGCAAGTCAATTCATCCTGTTTACCTCAGTTTCCTTATCTGTAAAATGGAGACACTGGAGAAGGAAATGGCAAACCACTCCAGTAACTCTGCCGATTGAACCCCAGGTGGGGTCACCAAGAGTCAGGCATAACTGAACAAACAACCGAACAACAAGTGGGCCCTCCCAGCTCTGAGGTTCTGTGTCCTATGGGCCCTCCCAGCTCTGCCATTCCATGTCCTATGGGCCCTCCCAGCTCTGCCATCCTATGTTCTAAGGGCCCTCCCAGCTCTGACACTCTCTGTTCTAAAAACCCTCCCAGCTCTGACATTCCCTGTTCTAAGGGCCCTCTTGGGGTTCTACCTCTAGCTTTTGCTTCCCTTGCTCTCAACTTCTGCTGCCTCTCCAAACACCAAAATCCAAGCCAGCCTTCAAGGCCCTGCTCAAGCACCACCAGGAAGAAGAGCTTGAATCCCATAACATGCTGGGCTCTCTCTCTCTTTCCTCTCAGGTCTTACGAGCCTTAGTTCTTGGGGATGAGTATGGTTTCTTGCACAGAGTAGGCATTTAATAAATGTTTGTGGTCATTCTGAACCACTGATATGACACACATGGCTTGGTATCAATTATTCAGAGAAATTGCTCTTGCTCCAAGTCCAGGCTCCAAAACCTCCTAGCTCTGGGACCCTGGGAGGGTCAATTCCTATCTGACCCTCAGTTCCTCTTCTGTAGAATGGCCACAAGAATGCTGCACCTACATCGGTTGTGGGGCTACTGCAGGAAAAATACTTTGTCAACATGAAATCCCCCAAAGAGCTGTAAAGAAGGTCAAATGAGATCACGGGTATGAAACAGCGTGTACCAAAACATCAGGTACAAAACATGTGCTTTCATCACATACATGTCTCCATCCCCATCCTAGACCCAGGCTCTCCTTGAGGGCAGAAGCTACACACTCCCTGCTGCACTGCGAAGCTCGGCTCAGTGATCTGAACAAAGGGCTCCCTTAGACGGCCTGCTGCCTGAGGAAACTCCTGATGAGAGCAGAGGGAGGTGAATGAAGGGGGGGAGGAAAGGGGGCTCACTTATTTACATCTATAACATAGGAAAGAGATTGGGAGGGCAGGGAAAACACAGGGGAAGGGGCAGAAAAGTCGGCCAGATGATTTCTAAGGCCCCTTTAAGGCCTCTCTTCTAGAACTATTTCTGTGTAGCCTGAAGCAATCCAGTTGCTTCAGTTTCCTCAACTATAAAACAGAATAAACAAATCTATGCACTGGGAAAATTAATCTAGCAGCCCATAAAGGCTGGATTTGAGAGGGGAAGAGGCCAGAAGCAGGAAGATCTGTCAGGAGCCCTTGCTGATAGCTAAGGCAGAGTTCTATCAGTCAGTGACATTCTACAAGCCACATTTCATCCTTTCCCACGGGAGGAGGTTAAGAAAGCTATTACCTGCTGGTCACCACTTTCAGGAAGTCTTTGGCAAATGGGAATGAACTCTCCCACGAGTGACTCATCTCTCCAGATGAGCATACAGTTTCTCTGGACAAGACTGTTATTCATCACTGTCTCAGAGGCACAGGGCTTAGCCATACAAGCCTGGAGGAAGGGCCTTTAGAACAAAGTATATCAGAGCTGGGAGGGCCTTCACAAACCATCCACACTCCTCTGACCGTGCAGATGGGAAAATGACTGAATAAATGAATAACTGGCTTCCAGCCTATTTCCCTTTCAAGATCCCCCCGCCCCCACCTCAGCACCATGGTAACAATGCTCCCTGACACTGGTGGAGAGCTTTAAGGTTCACAAAAAGCATTTCATTCCAATTCAACTACACAAATGTTCTCTGAGACCATAATCAAGCAAGACCATATCACTCCAGGCATCAGCTGCAAAGACAGAAAGGTAGGAGAGCACAGGCTCTCTACAGAAGGTGAGGTGAGCACTTTGGCCAAGGCCTAAGGGTACGGAAAGAGGAGTAAAGGGGGTAGGCTAGAAGGGCAGGATGTGGTCTAGCCAGGAGGGCCTTAAATAACAAGCAGAAGAGTTTGAATCTGGGTCTTTGGGATGTAGGAAATCACTGAAGGCTTTTGAGCTCAGGTATGCCATGAAAAAAAAAATCTACACACTGATTAGGAAGAGTAATGCTTTCCCTCTGTTAATTATTTCCTATTTATCCTGTATACAGCTTGCTTTGTATATATTTGCTTAGATAGTGTCTACCCCATTAGATTGTAAACTCTGTGAGGGCCCTGTTAGTCCCTGGACTGACTTTTGCTTCCTTCTGTTTTCCCAGTGCTTAGCTCAGTGCCTGGCACATGGGAGGCACTTAATACATGTCTACCAATTGTCTGATCACAGATTTAGAGCTGGAAGACACTTGGAGACCATCAAACCCAACCACCTCATCTTAAAGAAGAGGAAACTGAAGTACTCAGAAGTTAAGTCACTTGCCCAAGATCACACAGCTACTAAGTATATGAAAGAGTATCTGAGCCCAGATCTTACTGCCCCCACGTCTAGTACTATATCTACCATTCTCAAGACTACCAAGACCTCAGAGAACTGTCTAGGTGGCAAATTAAAAAGCCAACAAGTATAATGGAAATAAACTCTTTAATTGCCTAAAACAGAGAGAGGCACAAGGTCAAGTGAGGTTTTGGAGAAAGAATAGATCACTTCCAGCTAAAGTGACCAGAGCAGGCTTCCTGGAAAGGATGACCTTGAAGTTGCGCCTGGAAAAAATGAAAAGCCCAGGGAAGATTTCAATGTATTTAGAACGGTAAAGGGAAGGGAGTGAGGCCACTCCAGGCAAAGGGAATGGTCCATTTGGCCTGGCTCGCAGGGAGAGAGAAAGTATGTAAGAGAAATGACAAGAGATTGTAAGCTCCTTAAGAGCAGGCACTGTCTTTTGCCTCTTTTTTTATCTGCAAAGCTTAGCATAGTGCCTGGCATGTAGTAGGCACACAGGAAATGTTTATTAATTGATGGAGTGACTGAAGAGATCACAGGTTTAAAACAGGAAGGGGGGAGGAGGCCATGTCTTAGGGATCATCTAGGCCAAACCCTTCATTTTAGAGAAGAAACAAAACTCAATGACGTTGAGTGACTTGTTCAAAGTCATGAGGGTAAAATTAAATAAGAGCTGGGATTTGGACCCAAGACCTCGAATTCCAAAACTGGCCCTTTCACCATATCAACTACATGCCTCTAATACGAGGCTAAAACTCCTACACCAGATCCTCTAGGAGAGCTAGGACAGGTCAGTAAGCAAGCGAAGGATCGAGTCATGACTCAGCTTTATGAAAAGCTCTGGAAATTGGAGTCTGAAGACTTGGATTCCAGTTATAGCTCTGCCACTTAGGAGCTAATGGCATGACCTTGGACAAGCGCCTTTACCTAACTCTTTGGGCTGACCTGGGTATTTATTCTGTGAGATGAACTGGTGGCCTGGGCTGGCCAGACTGTCCAAAGACCCTCCTAACAGGTCTTTCTGCTCCCACTGTTCCCCACTCCAAGCCATCCTTCATGAGCTACCAGATTAATCTTCCTAATTAAGGCATAGATTCCATGGCACTCTTGAGCTCAAAAGTCTTCAGTGACTTCCCACAGCCTAAAGACCAAGGTTCAAACTGTTCTGGTTATCGAAGACCCTCCCCAGACAGGTCCCACCCTGTCCTTCTAGCTTACCTCATATTATTCTCCTTTTGAACCCTCATGACTCGACAAAGGGGTCCACTCTCCATCCAAGGTAGATACTCTCTACTCTCCCACCTCCATGCCTTTTCATCCTATGCCTGGAAGAACTTCCTTGTTCTTCTTCACCCATCAAGTCAATACCACCTCCTTCCCTAACACCTTCCACCCCACATTTCTTTCTCCCTCGGGCACTTTTTTCCTCTGCGATCCCACACAGCATATTATTATATATTAGTTATCTTGAACCATTTTATCTCTACACTAGGGTATGACCACCCACGGGGGGGGGGGGCCGCAGCCCTATAGCCTCAAGCAGAAAGATCCTAAGGGAAGGTTGTGTTATGGATTAGAGATTTATCCTCATTGTACAGATAGGGAAACTGAGACCCAGAGAGGGGCCGTGACTTCCCCAAGGTCATGCAGTGGTTCATCAGGGCCAAGGCGAGAAAGGGAAGCCCGACGGTGGCATTTCCTGCCCCAAGAAGACCGTATTGGGGTCCCATTGGCCCAGACTCCAGGGAAGGCGTGGAGGGGCTGGGAGCCCAAACTAGGCCTCCAAGCCTCGACCGGGCTGTCCCCTCGGCCAATGGAAAGCTGCCAAGGGGGCGGGCTCCCTTCAGCGATTGGCTCGGCTACCCGCTAAGCACTACCCCAAAGGGTACTTTCTCTCCCCAGAGCGTCAGACTTGAACAGGGGGCGGGGGGGGGAATCAAGGTGGAGAAACGGGTGACCCAAAAAAGCACCATGGCCTAGGCCCCCTGGAGATGCCCGGGCCCAGCTGGGGATTTAATCTCCAAGCCACCAATTAGGAACCTAGATGGAGCTAAGCCCCGCCCCGTGCAGTGGCCGCTCCCCTGCATTGACCCATGGGGGTCCCTGCGTTCCGTCTGGGGCCAGAGCGAATCAGGAGGTGCCTTGCTCGCCGCGGGCCAATCAGGAGGCACCTTGTGCGCCGTGAGAACCAGGAGTGCCGACCAATCAGAGGCGCCAGAGGCAGCCCCCGCGCCCGCGCCCCGGCCCGGCCCCCTGACAGACCCGCTTGGCCCGGGGTCTCCCCGCCAGGCGCCCCCTCCCCAGCGGCACCGCTGTCCAATCACGGATGCTGTCTCAGGGGGCCACGGCGCCGCGAGATAAGCGACGCGGACGCTGATTGGCCCGCTTTCCCTCCCCCCCATGCCCCCTCCCAGCCCTCAGATGCCAAGAACGCCGAGCTAGCCGCCCGCAGCCCCGGGCCCCACAGGCCCCGGCCCTGGCCCCGGCCCAGACCTGGACGTCCTCGTTACGGAGCTCGTCGATGAGCACTGCGATGGGATAGAGCGAGTCATCTCCGTCGGCAGCCGCCATCTTGGCTCCGTCCCGCTCCCGTCAGGCTTCGGCAGCCGAGCCGAGCTGAGGGAAGGGAAGGGAAGGGAAGGGAAGGGAGTGGGACGGGGCGGGGCAAGGGAGGGGCAGAGCCACAAGAAGAAGGAGGGAGGGGTCTCCCAAGCGACTTTGCAGGGGTTTCTGGACGTCCATTGGCCAGTCCGCAGGAGGCACCACGCGCCCATTTGCCCGGGTATACGAGGACCCGCCCCCTCTCCTCTATTGGCCAAAGGAGAAAGGGGCCTTCTCTCTAGCTGGCCTGCCTCTCGTAGAGGGGCGGTGGGAGAAGGGGAGGGCTACTGCAACTTGGCATCCTAGCAACCGAAATAGACCCGCCCCTTCCTAATCGATTTTCAAAACTTCATTGGTCGTCGCCCCTAGCGACAGACCGACTGCAGCACATTCTGCCAATGGGGGGTGATGAACAGTGACGACCTAGGGAAGGCCGAGCTCTAGGAGCAGTGCGATGACGTCATCGGTAGGGACTGAGAATGCGCGCTCCCGCCCCGCTTGTCATCCCAGGTCCCTGGCTGCCAGGTGCAGAACCTCGGCATGGGCGGGTCTGACTTCTCCCCGGAAGTTGACATCAGAGCGGGAAGGGCGCTTAGAGATCACTTAAACTAATTACACCTGAGCCCCAGACCAAGCCAAGCTTAGTACTTTTATAGAGGAGACCCTCAATTGTCAAAGGCAGTGTAGTAGTGGAAGGAATCCTGTGCGGAGTGTCAGGAGACCTGGGTTCGAATTCTGACTGCCACCGATTCCCTGGGCATCCTAGGTCAAAGCCCTCCCTGGGACTCAGTTTTCCTCTTGGTAAATTAAGGACCAGAGAATCCTGAAGGTTCATGTCAGCTCTGGCCCGAAGTTAGGCAAAGAGAGCATTTATTGAGTGCCTGCTGAATACAACGGATGCAAAGAAAGTGGGTCACAGACCCTGGCCTCAAGAAGCTTCCAGTCTGCCAGAGGAGATAGCATGTGGACAAAAGGAAATGTAATACTGGGGCAGAAGAGACCCAGGCAGAAGGAGGTCGTTGGACCTGTTGGCATCCAAAAGATCTAGCTTAGACTGTCAGGTCCATGGTCACATTAATTGATGACAGTAATAATGGCAATTACGTGGGAGTACCAAAACTCTCAGTGCCATATTCTGCTAGCAAGAACGTCAAAACTGTCTGGTTTACACAGCACTTTGGACCCCTTCACATTACAGATGAGACTCAGAGACAGCAAGTGACTGGCCCAGGGCACACAGCCAGTGTCCGTGGCAGGATTCCAATATGTGTCTTCCTAAGGCCAAGTCCCACATTCTGCCACTCTGCTCGAGCCCCATGTTTTCCCTTGGGTAGAATCCTAGACCTGGAGTGAATTGAGACCTAAGAAACCAACTCATCATTTGTTGTTATTCAGTCATTCCAGTCTGCTCTGATTCTTCAGGACCTCATTTGAGGTTTTCTTGGCAGAGATGCTGGATGTATTTGCATTTCCTTCTCCAGTTTCCCCATTTTGCAGAGGAGGAAACAGAGGCAAACAGGGTTAAGTGACTTGCCCAGGGTCACACAGCTCTTAAGTGTCTGAGGCTGGCTTTGAACTCAGGCCTTCCCAACTCCAGGCCTGGTGCTCCATCTGCTACCCCACCTAGTTGACAATCATCACCAGGATCTGACTCCAAACCCAGCGGGTTTTTCCATTCTTTCTTGGAGAAGGTGGCCTCTGAACTGGGCCTCGAAAGAAGATAAGGGTTTCAGTAGTTGGGGGAGAAGGCAAATGGCTATTCCAGATATAATGGAGAGTATGAGCAAAGCATCATGGGCAGGTGAGAGTAGAGGTGGAAAGCAGCCTGGCTCAGGTAGAAGGTGCGTTGTGTGAAGGGAATGGTAAGAGAGAAGATTGGACAGGTAGACTGGATTGTGGACAGCTCTGAGTGCCAGAATTAAGAATTTAAGATTTTATTTGGCAGATGATCTTCTAAGGCCCATCCCAGCTTTGACCTCCTACGAGCTGAGTTTTGCCCCCAGCCCTGACAACCCACATTCTAAGGGCTCTCCCAGCCTAATATTCTGGGTTCTAAGTTCCTGGCTGTGATGTTCTGTGATTCCATGACTTTGTCTTCTTTATTCACACTGACCTCTCCAACTAGACAGCTGTCTTCCCATCCCTCCAAATTCCCCTGACTTTTCTTCCTCAGCTTGTGAACAGGCATAAGTCTTCCTCAACCTAAAAATCTTTCCACCACCATCCAGCTCCTCTTTGTCATAGCCGGACTGCTAGAAAGAGTCATCTGTACTCCACTGCCTCCCCTTCCTTACTGTCCATCAATTGCCAAGCATTTATCAGGCCCCTAGAATGTGCCAGCCACTGTGCTAACCTCTCAGGATTCAAGGACAAAAATCAAATGTTCCCTGCCCTCACAGGGCTCACGGTCTATCAGAGTGCTGGGGAAAGCCTAGGCCACACCCAGTAGTTCATATTCAATGGCAAAACTAAATGAGGTACTTACAAGTCATTGAACAGTCCACCAAAGGACCAAAGTCCTTTGCCATAACCCAGAAAGAATAGGCAACAAGGAGATTGGCTTCTCTGGACTCCATCCCCCTCATCTTCATGTGAAAATACATCTGGTCATCAAGGTAGGCCATGGTGACTTCAGAAACCTACCAATTCAGAAGGCCCCGACTCCACTTGGACAGGACTTTGGATGCCTTTGGGTACCTAGGAAGCCCAGTGGGGAGGCAGGGGCCAAACAGCTCCCAGGGACCACTTAGTTGCCATTTGGGAAAATGAATCCTTGTTTCTAGGAAACAGGTGAAGCAGGGTCCTATCACTCAAGGGAGGGGAGAGGTGTTCACACAAGTGGAGACAGACCAGAAATGCACCCGGTCTCTGTACACTTACAGTCTGGCTTTCACCCAGCCCACTGAAAGTGCTCTTTCTGAAGTCACCTATGACTTCAATCCTTGCCCTCATTGACTGCTCTGCAGCACTGGAATGCACAGTTGGCACCCCCTCCTTCTAGATACCATCCCCAGGACCTTGCACAGAGTAATGGGCAGTTCTTCTTCCCATGGCTCCTCTCCCATAGTTCTTCAGCTCCTCTCTCTGGGTGGCTCATCATTAGCCTTAAATCCCCTGAGTCTGGGGCTTCCCAGTGGGTTTGCTAGTCTCTCCACATTCTCTGCCTTCCCCATCATTCCTATGATTTCTGTTATCACCTCTATGCATTGACCAAGCACAGTGCCTAGCACATAGTAGACACTTGGTAAATGCCTGTGGACTCTGATCACCCAATCTCTCTCTCCAGCCCTTCATGCCCTTGCTCTGACTGCTTGATGGTGGTCTGGTATGTATGTGCCCAGCCTCCTTCACCTTGTTCAGCTGATACAACATGGAGAACCTGAGAAACGAGGAGCCTTCTGGCAGAACAGTGAAGACGTGTGAGAGAGCCCTGGGGAGCAACTCATGTATGGTCATTCTGTGACTGATTCCCACTGGCTAACCAGACCACAGGGTCAGGCAGAGCCTTCTTCAGACCTGCCAGCATCTCCAGAAGGCAGCCCCCCAGGAAGCTCCAGGCTCCTCCATTTGCTTTATTCACAACTCAGGGAGTGTGGTGATCATAGGGCCCCAAGACACCAGCCTTGGTCTCTGGGCCTTTTTCTTTGTTCTTTTCTGTTCTAGGTCTGGGGAGCAGAGGTTCCCACTCATTTGGGAGCAGCAAGCCTTAAGAATATGAGAGTCCCAATCCAGGCCAGATGCTGCCACCAGGGAGAGACTTGGGGGAATGAAAAGTGGGAGGGTTCATGCAGCACTCTGGACAGTGACTTAGTGGGCCCAGAAACCCTGGAAACCCTGAGCTAAGTTTTGAGCCTCCTCTCCCAGAGACCTGAGGTGCTGGAGGGGCAGTGGCTGCCCAGAGGCATTAGCAGGCTGTGGTATAGAACTCCAAGAGAACCTACCAACAGTAGGTCAGTGACAACCTCAAGAGTGCCAGTGAGGCTGAGGCATGACAAGCCACTTTATAACAATGAACAAGATACCAGAACAAAATTTCAAGCTGCAGAGATGAGTCTTACTCTGAAAGGCCAGAAGGTAAGAACCCCCTGATCTCAGTTTGATGTTACCATCTCTTGGACCTCTCCTTATAAACCCCCCCGCTCCCAAGATCACCAGGCAAAGATAAAACAACCCCACCTTGAGAGATGGGAGTAGTCTATAGCTATGGGAGTAGTCCACAGCAACTTAGATTAAGCCTGATCTTTTCCCACAATGTGGGTGGCGTGTGAAGTTACAAGGGTAGACATACAAGTTACAAGATAAGAATTGGAACTCATGTGACTAGAGATTACCTGAATGAAACTTACAAAGGAGGGGAATATTAAATTTAACTTGACCAAACCATAATAATGGAATTAAAATCAATTTTCCATTTTATAGTTCCTTCTTACTGTATCTTCGAAGTAAAATTTCCTTTGCAAAAGCCTATGTTAAACTGTTCAGTGGAACTGGGATGTGAGTCACTGGCCTCCTAACAATAGTTTGTGGGGGCTCAAGCCAATGGTGGTGGAGAAAAACCATTCCCCAAGCTTTGGGGTTGCCCTGGAAGCCTGAGGGGAGATGTAGTAGGCCTGGCCCTGCTTATAGGACCTCTCTTCCTGTATGTCTCCATAGAACCTCAAGCTACATCTGCCCCTAAGTCTGCTCCTCGTTCTGACTTCAGTGTTTCTCTTGGGGCCATGACCAGGTACTCAGACTCACCTCATCCTAAGCTTGGGGTGTTGCAAACCTGAAAGTGCTATATAAATTTTAATCTGATTACCTTGACTTTTCCCTCTGCATCTCTTGTGTTTCTTGTAATTGTTCAGCCCTATCCGATTTTTTATGACCCCATGGACCATAGTACACCAGGCTCTTCTGTCCTCTGCCATTTCCCAAAGTCTGTCCAAGTTCATGTTCATTGCTTCCACAACCCTATCTATCCATCTAATCCTCTTCCATCCTCTTCTCCTTTTGCCTTCAATCTTTCCCACCATCATGGCCTTTTCCAATGAGTCTCATCTTCTCATTATGTGGCCAAAGCCTGAATTAATTTCTTTAAGTATTGACTGCTTCGATCTCCTTGTTATCCAAGGGACACTCAAAAGCCCTCTCCATCAACACCTTTCAGAAGTGTCAATTCTGTGGCACTCAGCTTTCCTCATAGTCCAGCTCCCACAGCCTTGCATCACTACTGGAAAAACCATAGCTTTGATTATAAGAACCTTTATCAGCAAGGTGACATCTCTGCTTTTTTGTGTGCTGTCCAGATTTGCCACAGCTTTCCTTCTGAGGAGCAAGTGTCCTTTAATTTCATGGCTGCAGGAACCATCTGCAATGATCTTTGAGCCCAGAAATATAAAATCTGACACTGCTTCCATTTCTTCTTCCTCTATTCGCCAGGAAGTGATGGGACTACTTACCAAGATCTTGGTTTTTTTCTTGTTAAGCTTCAAGCTAGTTTTTATACTTTCCTCTTTCACCCCCATCAAGAGGGTTCTTAGTTTTTCTTCACTTTCTTCCATCAGATTGGTATCATCTGCGCATCTGAGATTGTTGATATTTCTCCTAGCAACCTTAATTCCAGCTTTGGATTCATCCAGCCTGGCATTTCCCATGATGTACTCTGCATCTACGTTAAATAAAGTGACAGTGTGCAGCCTTGTCATACTCCTTTTTGAATCTTTTTTTGTTTGTTTTGTTTGGAAGGGGGAATGGAGGGCAATTGGGGTTAAGTGACTTGCCCAAGGTCACACCATTAGTAAGTGTGTCAAGTGTCTGAGGTCAAATTTGAACTCAGGTCCTCCTGACTCTAGGGCTGGTGCTCTACTCACTGCACAACCTAGATGCCCCTTCGTTTTTGAATCTTAAACCAATCAGTTGTTTCACATTCAATTCTAACTGTTAATTCTTGGCCTGCATACAGCTTCCTCAGGAGACAAGTACAATGATCTAGTCCTCCCATTTCCTTGAAGACTTGCCACATTTTGTTGTGATCCACACAGTCAAAGGTTTCAGTGTAGTCAATGAGGCAGAAGGGAGGTTTTTCTGGGACTCTGTTGCTTTCTCCATAATCCAGCGAATGTTGGCAAGTTGGTCTCTAGTTTCTCTGCCTCTTTGAGGACCAGCTTACTCTTTTGATAATTCTTAACTCACATATTGCTGAAGCCTATCCTCCAGAGTCTGAAGTATGACCTTGCTGGTGTGTGAAGCGAGCCCAGTTGTTCAGTAATTTGAACATTCCTTGGCATTGCCCTTCTTTAGGATTAAAACATGAACTGATCTTTTCCAATCCAGTGGCCACTGCTGAGTTTTCCAAATTTGCTGGCCTGTTGAGTACGGCGCTCGAACAGCAT
Organism: Phalanger gymnotis; assembly: GCA_028646595.1. NCBI lineage: Eukaryota > Metazoa > Chordata > Mammalia > Diprotodontia > Phalangeridae > Phalanger > Phalanger gymnotis. The sequence goes on from CM053622.1 coordinate 785,378,457, forward strand.
CATCTTTAGGGATTTTAAAAAGCTCAGCTGGCATTCCGTCACCTCCACCAGCCTTAATGTTAGCAATGCTTCCTGAGGCCTTCACTCTCCAGGACATCTGGCTCTAGATCAGTAACTGTCTCATCATGGTTATCAGGGATGTTAAGATCTTTCTTGGGTAGTTCGTCTGTGTATTCTTGCTACTCACTTTCTGCTGGAGAAGGGATAGATGTAAAATGCAGAATAGAACCAGCATGGTTGCTTTGTTATGACAAATATATTTTATGAAGGTCTCCTTTTCTTTTTGCTATTTACCTCTCCCAAAGGAATGACACAAATGGATAATGATCATAAACACCAGGCTTTTGGCATCCAGTTGGTGTTTAATCAAAGGTTATTTAGTGAATGAATACTTAGAATTTAGGACCCACAGAACCTCAAAACAATAAATCCAAACCACAAAACTACAGACCCTTAGGCCCCTAGAATTCTCATACCTTCTAACACCTCTTCAGAATATCTGGCCCCTGGCAGATGGGTATGTAAAGAGAAGGGAGGACCACCAACTTCTGTTCTTGAGGATCCTCGGAGAATAGAGACTTTCTCCCTCCCACGGGCACAAACACACTATGAGGAAGAAGTCCTTCACCACCAAGCATCTAATAATGCTTGTTGTCCCTCCCCACTTTCTTCTGTCCAGCTCCATTGCCCAGAGTTGGAACTGGGAACCTTTTCAATTGGAACCAGACAGGGAGTGACTAGCCCAAGGTCCCCCAGTGTCCTGGGCCAGGCCTGGCTTAGACCAGGTTCAGATTCAAGACTGGAATGAAATGAGACACTCCTAGACCCTATAACCTTTAATGAAGCAAGTTTACTCAACCATAGCATAGAAAGGATATCCAGCTAAGATACAGTATTGGTACTCCAGTCAAGGACAGCAGTGATGGCCCGTCTTTTCTCATTGCACAATCATCTACTTAGGGCCAAGTATTCCTGACTTTGTCATGCGCGCGCGCGCACACACACACACACACACACGCACACTCTAAATACCAGTAACTCCTGTGAGAAATGATTATTTCTGTCATATTAATAACTAATTATTGCATCAGAACCAAAGTTTTTACCCTTTTCTACTTTCTCATCCAGAAACCATATAGTGTGTGAAATCTTTCCCAAAGATTTACCCAGGCCAAGATCTAATGAGAAAGTAAAAGATAAATTTTAAGTTTGGGTTAATGGGAGGATTCCTGCTCATTGTGTTTGCTCAGACAGGTCTAGGAAAATGTGGATCCTCCGTTTTGTCAGATGGGTGACATGGAAATTGATATCTCTTTGACCAAGACTTGGGCGATCCAAGTCATGTCCCCCAAGACCCTCATTGTACTGTAGCCCACCTCCCATTATAATATTTATTCTTTCATTAATTGTTAACCAATCAGAGTTGATTGCCACCCTCAGGAACGCCTGATCCTTCAAGAGCATATAACCTGTGAGCCCACTGTCTTTGGCATTCAAGAGTGTCACTGACTGGCATTATTAACAAAATTATTAAATTGCCCAGAAACTATGTCTCTTGGACTTTTTAAATGCCTCACTCCCGTTTACCTCCAGAACTAAGTATAAAATCACCTGTTTAGCACCTACAGCTCTGCATAAGCTGGGCTCTTCCCATCTCTCCAGTTTTCTGATGCTGGGCACCATCTTCTCGCTCTATGCCCCTAGCTGCACCAGCCTCCTTATTTTTCTCACACACAACATGACATCTCCAGTCTGCTGGCCATTGTACTGATTATCCCCCGTGCTCTCCTCTCCCTATCATATTGTCTGGCTTCCCGAAAGATTTGGCTATAGGCATTAGCAACTAGGGGGACCAGGAAAGGCCTCTCGTAAAAGATGGATCCCTTGCTAGGGAGCTTCCATCCACTTTGTGAATGTATGTAGTTATTTGCATGTTGTGTCCTCCATTGGAATGTTTATTGTTGTTGTCATTTGTCTTTTGTTTTCATAGAGGACGCATGACTTCTAGGGTAATGTCTTGACTTGTGCGTGAATGGGATTGAAGTGAGACAGAGGTGCACAAAGTCCTCAGACTCACCCTCTCTTCCAGAGTCATCAAAGTCCAGTGGCAGGACAAAAAGTCAAGATGACTAGTGATGGCCAGGATGCAGTGGATGACCTCAGTGTCTTTGATGCCTGACCATGATCTCCTTGAGTAGGAGACCATGTTTTTGCTTTCTTTGCATCACCAGAACTTACCTGGGCATATAGTGAGCACTTAATAAATGCTTGATGACTGACTGTCTGCTCCGATTCTAACTCTTCTGTTGCCTGACCAGATAGATGTTCTAGAGCAGGGGTGGGGAACCTGCCACCTCAAGGCCACATGTGGCCCTCTAGGTCCTCAAGTATGACCCTTTGACTGAATCCAAACTTCACAGAACAAATCCCCTTAATAAAATGATTTGTTCTATAAAACTTGGGTTCCCTCAAAGGACCACATTTGAGGACCTAGAGGGCCACATATGGCCTTAAGGCAGCAGGTTCTCCATCCCTGCTCTAAAGGGTGGAGCTGGGTCTTCTCCCAGCCCTTCCAAATAGAGGGGCACAAATGTGACTGATAAGCCAATGACAAATTCTTTCTAATTTGTCTGTCCAATATCCTCTCCTCACTTCCTGCATACAGAACCCTCATTATTTTAATGACAATAATTTTAAGATTTTGGAATTAAGGGGTAGGCCCAGTCCAAGAAGACCTCTTGACTGAGATTGGGAAAGTGTGCATCTAAGTGTGCCAACAATGTTATTAGCAGCTGCTGTGGGGGTGTAAGACCAATAACACCAGCACACAGGAGGGCTGCTAGCACAGGTTCTTTAATCTGCTTTTCTAAGGAAAGCAACTTTAAAGGGTTTACAATCTTACTTTAATCAAACATACATATGTCATTCACTTAGTTCAGGGGGAAAAGCCAGTAAACACAAACAGAAATTACAAACAGAGACAATATAAACAGAGCAAACAACACAAATCAGTCTATCCACATAGCAAAGCATAGTTACCAGAGAAGCACCAATATCTGGGTTTCTTCAAAGCCAGGAAGGCGGGGCTCTTAACAATGGCTGCCTAGAACCTAGTCAAATCACACAACATTCCTCCAGTGAGTAAGAGGCCCCAAAGCAAAATGCTAACCTCAGAGTATATATATACACTTCTTCAGGGGAAGACCACTTCACACCTCTCATGACCTAACTAGCAAAAGGGTGTAGGCCTTCCTACAAACAAAGGAAAGACAGTCAAAGGCACTTGATTGAGCTAGTGCTGAGAAGCACTTCAAAAAAAAAGACAACAAAAAGTCCCACTTTGCTTGCCCTTACACTGAGTCGGGTCCTCGACGTGCTGGGTGCCTGTGAGCTGGGGCCTTTCCCTCCTGGGGATTCTCTTTCACCATCTTTCACCATCTTCACAGTGACATGGTTGGGTATTGTCAGTGCATACCTGATAAGGTCCCAGAGTGACATATTAGAAAACATGTGGGTTTAAAGGCAGAGGGCCTGGATTCTAATCCCAGATCTGTTGCGGACTAGCTGTGTGACTTTGGACAAGACCTGCCTGGGTTTCAGTTTACTTCTTTGTAATAAAATGAGGGTCTTGGACTAGATCATCCAGAGGTCCCTTCCATCTCCAAACCCTGTAATCCTTTGACCAACCTCAGGCAGCTCCGTGTAGGTTCTTTGAGATCTTGTGGCCTGAGAAATACAGATTCACAGACTGGATGTTAGAAAATTAGACCTCAGCTAAAGAAGAGGGCCGTGAGGATTCTTCAGAGGAGGAACATGCAGGGGGAAGCAGAGAACATTTGTCAAATAACTGAATGAGTAAATGTGCAAGCTTCGCACAAAGGGGCAAGGAACTCCTTCTGAGCTGCCTCACTTGCCCCAAGCTTGATGTCTCCTCTGTGGCCAGACTCTGACGGTGACTCACGTTTGGAGACCCTCAGGCTGGACACCTGGGAAAAAAGAGAGGGGAAGCACTACTTGGCTTCTGCCAAAGGTGAGAAGGTCTGGCCAGGCCAGGGCCAGGAAGAATGGGGGTCTGGACCCAGGCCTTGTCCCTCCTTGGGGCCCTAAGAGGAGCAAGAAAGACAAGAGGCCACCCTGCCTTCAGGCACCAGTGTCCTTCTCAGAAGCCTCGGCCACCCCTGGCTGCAGCTGTGTTGGGCAGCCTGTCCTAAGTCCAAGAGAAGCCACAACAGCCCTGTTGAGTCTAGTCCTCCCTCCAATCTGTGTGATCTTTGGCAGGTCACTAATTTCCCTGGGACTCAGTTTCCTCCTCTGTCAAATGAGGGGGCTGGACTTGAGGACTCTGTGTTCATGGCCCTATCTATGATCCTTGGGTCAGAAGAAAAGCAGCAGCTCTAATCAAGTCAACAGACATTTATTAAGCGCCTACTATGTGCCAGGCACTGTACTAAGTGCTAGGAATACAAAAAGAAACAAAAGCCATTCCCTGCTCTCAAGGAGTCTGGGAGAGACCACATGCCAACACCTATGGACAGACACAAGACATACTGGAGACCAGCCACAGAGGGAGGAGTACACCAACTTTCGGGGGAACAGAAGAGGCTTCCTGTGAGCAGGAGAGTGTCCTAATGAAAGTCAGCTGTAGAAAACCAGGAACTGGACTAGTCATTCTTCTCCTAACCAGTAGCCAGTGTGCTGGGCAGTCCATGGGATCAGAGCTTCTCGGGCCTTGGGTCACACATGGCTTGTTAGGTGTGTATGTTATCACTGGATCTATGAATTATCATAAACATTGATTAACATTTAAATAACATTTGGTTAATTTCTAAATGTCATCAGTCACTGACACTCTAAAGCCAAAAGGCTACTCCACCAGTTCTCCAACCCTGCCCAGCCCCTGGAAGCATCCCTGACTACAATTAAGTCAGAAGTAAACAAGCCTTTATTAGGCCCTTACTTTGTCCAGAGTACTGTGCTATGTACTGTGCTAAGAATACAAGCACAAGCAGAAAGAAAAAAAAACAGTCCCTGCCTTCAAGGAGCTTCCATTCTCGTGCAAGAAGACAGATACAAGTAGGTATGAACATGCAAGGCACCAGAGACCAGAGCTCCCAGCATTGAGATGGAGATAGCATGTTCTTGGAGGACCAGGATGTCCTCATACCAATGGGCTTCGGGCCTTGGGTTACACAGGGGGCTTTAAAATGCTCGTAGTCCCTGCCTTCAAAGAACTTATGTTCTACTGGGAGGAATAAACATATCAATAGATAAATGTATGATGAATGGCGTGATGGGTGAAAAGGGGAGATTCGGACAAAAATAATAGCTGGCATTTAGATGGCACATTACACATGTTGTCTCATTTGACCCTTACAACAACCCTGTGAGGCAAGCGCTGTCATTATCTCCACTTTACAGATGGGGAAGCTGAGGCAGACAGGAGTGAAGTGGTCTGTCCAGGTGACATCTCATCTAAGGCAACATTTGAACTCTCTTGCATCAGCTATGCCACCCAGCTGCCACTAGGCAAAAAAGCTTGGAAACTATAAGAATGGAAAGATGCCTTCTTTCATCTGGGTGAGGAGGGAAAGTCTCTGGCGTGAAGTAGCATTCTGAGCTGAGCCTTGAAGGAAGAGAAGCCTCTCAATGTCCAGCAATGAGGAGAAAGGGGGTCCCAGGCAGGGGAGTCAGCCTTCCTGAATGCATGGAGGTGGGAGAAAGTAAGACCAGATGGGAGAATGACAGTCATCCTGTTTGGATGGGACACAGACTAGTACATAAAGTGGAGCCATAAAACACAGCTAGAAAGGTAGATGGCAGTCAGATTGTGGAGGGCATTATGGTCCAGCCTGAGGGGCTGCTATTTTACCCTAGAGACCATTGGGAGCCATTGAGGGTTATTGTCTAAAGTCCCTACAGGGTCAAACCTGTGCTTTTGGAGACTCTGGGAAAGGAACACGGATTCAAGTTAGGTGACTATGGTTATAAGAGTTTCATCAAGGAGTGATGAAGGTCTGAGCTCAGACTGTGGAGTGGAGAGAAGGGAATGAATGGGAGAGGGGTGAAGGAAAAAGTGATAGGGTAAACATATTGATTTGCTATGGTCAATGAGAAAAAAGGAAGAGCAAAAGGTAGCCCTGAGATTTGGAGCCCAAATGTCTGGGAGGAAGGTGGTGCCATCAAGAGAAACAGGAATTCTGGGAAGAGGGCCAGATTTGGGGGCAGAATGATGAGTTCAGTTTGGGACATGTTGCTTTTTGACACCACACGAGCTGGTAGAGACACAGGACTGGGGCTTGGAGAGAGGTCAGGAACGGGAATATATATGTGAGAAATGCAGATTCACATCATCTCTTTGTCCAGCCCTGCTGCTACATCCCTAGGTCTACCTTAGAGTCCCCAGCTTGGTCCTGGTGGAACCCCTAGGAACCCACCACATGGTGACTCGAGGCTCAGCTCCAACCCTTCCAGAAGTGGGGAGGTTCTAGATGGTGATGGAGCCCCTCTGAATAGGGAGGACTCTCTCCCCCATCATGACCCCAACTGGAGGTACCTATCAGGCAGAGAGTCAGGTGAGTGATATAAAGGCCCCCAGAGCATCGTGCCTGGGTCGTCCAGGAGCCAATGACCTGAATCAAGGATCCAGGCATTTGGACCCTCAAATCCTCACCTCCACTGACTTCAGGGAAGCAAGCCCTGAACCACATTACTGCAGGGGATGGAGCACACACAGAAAAATTCCCTGGATCGGCTAGTGATGATGGAGGGCTTCTTGGAGGAGGCGGGACCTCAGGAGGGTACCAAAGATCAGGACATAGAGACTGACTGGGAGGCTGTGATGATGGGACAAGGAGGGAGGTGTCCAGTGAAATGCCATCTATGTGACCTCAGGTGCATCCATGAGGATTACCTAGGAACGTGGTTAAACAGGGCTTTCCTCTCTCTAGTACAGCAGAGGAGGAGACAAAGAGAAAAGAGGGAGATGTCAAGAAGGGAAACAGGAGAAGGAGACAGAGACAGGGATGGAAAGAGGTAGAGAGTCAGAAACAGAATGGGAGGAGGCCGCAAGTTTTGGAAAGCAGAAGAGAGATTGGTTAGGTGATAGGGACCCCCCCTCGGAGGGCAGATATAGAGGGGGGCCCTATCATTACCTTAGACCTGAGATAGGGAGAGGAGACCCATAAAGACAGAGTTGCTCCGTAGTCCATAATCCCCTCAGGGATCTAAGCTATCTGATCTCCCAGCCCCTCTAGGCTATTCAGAGGCCAAGGTACCAAACCTCACCCCCGAAGCACCCCTGGAGAAGCCCAGCCCTGGGAGCAAAAGGGGAGGGGAGGGGAAGGGTGGAGGATAAAGGAGACAGGAAAGAGGAGGAGAACCTGCTCCCACACCTGAAGGAGCACTCTTGACACATCCCACTGCCAGCATCTGCATCATCATGATCCTTCTCTGGTCTCTGCTCAGCTTCTCCATGACATTGACGGGTATTGAATGACTCAGGGTGGGGGTGCAGGGGGGTGGGCAGAGGGGTCCCAGAGAGGGCAGGAGCAGGGGGAGAAGAGGGAGCTCAGTCATCCTCTTCTCCATCCTCTGTTCAATCTAATCCCTCCTCCTCCAGTCACAGTGGGGCCAGGCTTTTGGAGGCAACCAGGCAGGGAGGGAGGGCTCCTGGTTTTCCTCTCTGGCAGACATGGTAATAGAGAAATGCCCAGCCCCAGAGTCAGTGGAGCAGGAGGAGCAGGCTCTGTGCCCTTCGAGGTCCTTACTCCCCCCTGCAAGCCTTTTCGTGCCCGGCTGGGAGGAAAAGGCAGGCTGAAGGGGTAGGGAGGGAGCGGGCTCCCTGTGCCCAAGACGAGCCTTTCTTGGGATCAGTGCTCCTCACCTCTGTGTCTGTCTCTCCTTTCTCTTGGCCTCTGTGCCTCCCAGTGTCTCGGTGAGGTCTCCACATCTTTGTCTCTGCCTCTCTGATGTCTCTGTCTCTGTGTCTCTGAGTCTCAATCCCTTTCCGTGTCTATACCTGTCTTCACGTTTGTCTCATAGTCTTTGGAATTATCTCGGATTCTGTGTTTTTGTATCTCTGCTCGGGGGAGGGGTATGAGCACATACCATTGTGTCTCGGCCCCTGGGCTTCACCGGAGTCTCTGAGGCACCTTGAACCAGTCTGACGGGATCAGACATTCAAAGCTGGAAGGGAACTCCAAGGCCATCTAGCCCAACTCCCTCATTTTACAGATGGGTAAACTGAGGCACGGGGCATTTATTAAGGTCAAACAGAAAATTTCAAAGGTCGGATTGGAACTCAAGATGTCTGACTCCAGGGCTATATATCTCTCTGTTACTCATCTAGGAAGCAAGCATGGGATGCAACCAAAGAATAAGGATGAGTGTGACAAAGATGTGTATGGCGAAGGGGGATAGAAAAGGTGACTCATCTCTTGTTTGAAATCCCAAAGAGATTTTCCATCAGCCTAAATGAAGAGAGGAAGGGAGAGGCTTAAGAGAAGGGAAGCAGAGAAAAGACTGGATGAGCTGGTGTGGCCAGTTGCCTCTCAGAATCCTGCAAGGAGATAAGATCAGGGATGAGACAGTAACAGCAGGTCATCCCATAGGCAGAATGGTAGTAGGTCTCCCATCTCAGCTGGGGGCTTAGGGGGTGCAGGGCCCTATCTCCTTCTCCACTCCTTTGCTCATCTTTTGTCTCCCAGTCACCTGGACTCTTGAGTGCTACAGTTTTCAACGTTTCTTTACTGGTCCTTTCGACCTCTCTGGCCTCCGGATGCCCATTGTGACCTGTCGCCCAGGCCAAGAGGCCTGCCTGGAGGCAGTGACTTCCTTGAGTACAGGTAGGGATCGGGGCACAGGGAAGGGCTGGGGAACTGGGGAAAGGCAAAACATGGCCAGGGAGGTAATAACTGAATCCTATCATATAACTTGGAATCACAGATCTTGTAATTTGGTTATCCAGAGTTGAAAGGGGCCTCGGCAGGCATTCAGTTCAACTTGTTCAATATCCATGACAAGTGGTTCTCTAATTGGCTCAAATTCTTCCAGTGACAGGGAGCCCGTTACCTTATGAAACTTGTTGTTCAGTCATTTCAATTGTGTCCTACTCTTTGTGACCCCCTTTGTGGTTTTCTTGGCAGAGACACTGGAGTGGTTTCAGCCATCTCCTTCTCCAGCTCATTTCACAGATGAGGAAACTGAGGCAAACAGGGTTAAAGGACTTGCCCAAGGTCACACCGCTAGTGTCTGAGGCTGGATTTGAACTTGGGTCTTCCTAACTGCAGGCCTGGTGTTCTATCCACTGCGCCACCTAGCTGCCACCTTATGAAGCAGCCCATCCCAATTATTTGTCAAGACATTCTTCAAATGAGCCAAGATCTTCCTGCAAGAGCTATGCTACCCATAGTCCCCACAGCTGGCTCTTCATTCTGTCCTGTGGGGCCCACAAAAAAAACAAGGCTGGTCAGTCTTTCTTTCTCATGACAACCCTTCAAGACAGCTATCGTGTCTCCTCTGAGCTAGGAATACTTATTCCCTTCTCTCAGTCTCCATCCTGGTCACCTGCCCTCGGGCATGCTCCTGTTCGTCAATGCCTTTGCTGAAACGCGACGCAGAATGGGAGATGTTCCTCCAGATGTGGTCAGACCACGGCAGAACACAGGGGACTGTCACCAGCACCCTAGTCCCGGACACTAGGCTGCTACTGAGGATATACCCTGGCACACATAGAACTCATTGATTTCCAAGAACCCCAGATCATTTTCAGATGAGCTACTCCTTAGCTTCATCCTGAACTTGGGGGGTTGACTTTTTAAAAAATTCCAGTATAAGACTTTATATTGATGCCTATTGAATTCTGAAAAGGCAAAGCTCTTAAGCCCTTAGAACAGAGAAGGTCAGAGCTGGGAGGCATCTTAAAGATTATCTAGTCCAGTCCTCTGGGAAGGGCAAGATGGGGAAATTAAGGCCCAGACCCCATTGCTAGAGAACAGTAATATATAAAGGTCACATGAGTTGGGAGAAAGAGGTGACCTAGTGTGGAAGAAAAATTGGGTCAGTTAAGGTCTGAGAAAAAAGTGAGTCAGAATGGTAGGGCACTAAGACAGCTTTTGGAGAACGTGCCTGAGCAGTAGCATTGCAGATCAAACTCGGATATGAGGCGAAGGGTCCATGGCTGAGTTACATCCTTCCTCCTTCCCCTGCTCCCCATCTCCAGGTTACAGAAACTCACTAACCGTGGTGAAAAAGGGCTGTTCTTATGCGTCAGGCTCGGGGGAGATGTCCTCAGGGGGAGACTCACTGCCCCCTGACTACACCATGGTACGGCAATGCCAGGAGACCTTGTGCAACAGCCAGATCGAGAGCCACAACAGCATCCCCAACCTCAGCCCAGGTGAAGTGAGGCAGGGGACAGGGCAGCCCAGGAGGCCTCCAGAGATCCAGAATGAGCTCTGAAGCCCTTTTGTTCATTAACAGAGATACTGACAAACTGAGCTGGAGGGCCCCTTAGAAGGGAGACCAGAGGGTGTCAGAGTTGGGAGGGGCCTTAGGACAGGGAATGTCAGGGCTTGGAGGGGCCCTAGAACAGGGAGGAACATCAGGGCTGGGAGGGGCCTTAGGAGAGGGAATATCAGAGCTGGGAGGGGCCTTAGGACAGGGAATGTCAGGGCTGGGAGGGGCCCTAGAACAGGGAATGTCAGGACTAAGAGGGGCCCTAGAACAGGGAATGTCAGGGCTGGGAGGGCCTGTAGAGATGATATGTAATTCTAGGTGCCTGCCGTAGGCACTCATTCCCAGGATATTTGATAGACAGTGTTGGGGATGTGTGTGAGCAAAGTTACCAGTTTCAGGACCCAGGAACCAATGAGGAGGGAGGGGTCCACCCTGACCTGGCAATGTCCCCTGTCCCTCCCCAGCACCAGATCCCCCTGAGCTCAGTGGCACTGAGTGCTGGGCCTGTGTCAGTACCACTGCTGAGGGCTGTGAACTCTACAATGCCCACAAGGTCAAGTGTCATGGTGGCCAGAGTGTTTGCTACGAGGGTCAAGGCTTCCTGACCATTGGTGAGTAGAAATGGGAGAGAGCCAGTGGGGGAGCCCTGGTTCAGGGAGAAGCCTCATTTTTCCTGCTAACCTCTGCCCTCTTCCCCCCTCCCCAGACAATTTCAACAACTCTGTCTACATAAGGACATGCCACGAGCCCACATGCACTTTTACTGGGGCTGCCACTCACTGGTCAGACAACTATCTCAAAGGGAGCTGCTGTAAGGGGAATCTCTGTAACAGCGTCTCCAACATCCCCAAAGCCCCATCGGCCAATATTGCTAAATCCGGTGCCTCTGCAATCCTAGCCCTGGCCCTGGCCCTGCCCCTGCTCCCGACCATTCCCTTACTGTTAGGAGTCTGAACAAGTCCTGGCTTCCCTCCAAGCTCAGCCTTTCAGTTTGTGTTCAGAGAGCCTTAAAGACTCAGGCACGGGATCTGGGACCTATGTATGTTACTGGACCAGGCAAGGGAGGCAGGATGGGGCAGCCCTGGTTAGGAGCAGAGAAACTTGGAGAGTTGCCAGTTTGGAAGAGGCTTCAGAGGCTGCTCAATTCAACCTTTCCTTTTCCTGATCCCTCGAAAGCACTCCTGACGCCTCCAGGTGAATACATCCTGTGACAGGACCTCATTATCTCTCTAGGCAATCTGGCCCACTTTCAGTGCGATTATTAAAGTGTTTCTTTGCATTGATGTGAAGTCATGATCTCTGCAGTTTCTCCACCCACCCCACCCTGTCCTCCCTTACCCACTCCCCACCCACCCCTCAACCCCAGACACATCCCCACTGCTCCTAGTTCTGACAAACAAGACTGTCCAGTACTCTTCTGCTTGACACCCTTCAGATATTTGAAGTCAGCTGTCTATCACCAGCCTGCCACCCCAAAGTCTTCCCTTCTGTAGGCTAAACATCTCCAGTTCTTTCCACAGATCCTTGCTGGCTATGTTCCCTGGACCCCCTGAGGGCCTGATTCAACTCAGCAGTATTCTTTCTAGTGGTCATCTCTCAACTCTCTCAGCAACTCACTAAGACTATAAATTGAAGAGAAGGTGGCAATCTGCCTTGGTGGAGGACATTTCCTCCTTGGGAGTTCTCTAGACAGGTAAAATCCTAGGTCCAACTCCTATCCCTAGCAGGGGGGAGCCTGTAGCCTCAAAGCCACATGTGGCCCTCTATGTCCTTAAGTGGAGCCCTTTGACTCAATCCAAACTTCACAGAACAAATACTCTTAATAAAATGATTTGTTCTGTGAAGTTTGGATTCGGTAAAAGGGCTGAACTTGAGAACCCAGAGGGCCACATGTGGTCTCAAAGCCCCAGGTTCCCCACCCCTGAACTCTTGAGCATTAAAAAATTCCACCAAATATAGGCCAATCAAGAACACATCTCATAACTTATCTGGTAAAGTAATGACAAATTAGGATTCAGTTTACAGAATTTTCACTTAGACAAAAAAAAATTAGATTCTTAAGATTTAAATCTGGAAGGAACCTTAGAGGTTATTACCACTTCAAGTTACATTTGAGAAAACTGAGGCTCATGGAGAGAATAGAATTTGATCAAGATTATTCAGATAAAGAACAGAATATGTTTTGATGAAGAATGTGTTTCAGAAATTGTCCTGTAAAGTAATAAGAAATCAGAGTTTGAAATACAAAATTGGGGAGCATGCCTGTACCCCTAGGCACACTCTCTCCTGAGATTCCTGAGGGATATTGGGGTACAGTAGGAGTATATCTGTTCTTTCTCTGTCCTTATCTCTCCTGTCTTTTTATCTACCCCTAACCAGAACTAGGGCTGGCATACCTTGCTTTCTCCGTCTGTAAAATGAGGTTCCTTGCAGCTCTGACTTTCTGTGATTGAGTGAATTGACATCCTTCTTACTGAACTATGTGATAGGACGGCATGCCAAGTCTGCCCCACCTTAGATCTGGGAGTGACAATAATTATGACTGAATGCAGCACTTCCCATGGGGCATGTGACACCAGGCAATTGGGCTGGCCAGGGAGGGTCAGAGGATGGAGCCCTGGGAAAGTGGGAAGCATGTGTCAATGTCAAGGATAAGTGGAGAAAGGCCAAAACAAGCCCAGAGCCTACAGCTTGAGTCAAAGAACATAGAATGTTATAGCTGGGAGGGGCCTGAAGAACATGGAATATCAGAATTAGGAGGGACTTTAGAAAAGAGCTGGAAGAGACCTTAGAACAAAGAATGTCAAAGGTGGCAGGGCCCTAGAGATAATCTAGTCTGTCTTCTCATTTACAGATGGGAAGTTTTAAGCCAAGAGAGGGAAGAGATTTATTTGCCTTAAGTCACACACAGGCTGAGGAGCAGAGCCTGGCTCAGAACCCCAGGCTCGTGGCTCTCCAGCCTAAGTTGCTAGACATCCAGCTAATAGCTTATCGCCTCAGGGGCCCTGACTTCTTAAACCCTGCCCAATCGGGAACCCAAGGATGAGATCAAACTGTGGTCTGTGACTACCCTTCCACTCCCCGGCTCACTCAACATCATCCAGTCCGATTCTACATCAGGACCGGGGACAGAGCTCTTCTTCCGCCTCCCATGGTCTCAGCACTAGGGACAGTGACAGGGTGCTGGTGGGTCTATAGTAGGGCATGACTAGGGAGGGCTCCCCTCGTGTATACACACACACACACACACACACACACACACACACACACACACACACACACCTCACTTCTCACCTCTCGTCCCCGACGGCTGGCGGGGAAAATGAGGAAAGGCGGAAGTAGAGGCAGGAGTAGCCGAAGTATATAATTCCCCCTCCCACCATCACCACCACTCCCATCCTCCTAGAACTAATAGAAAGACCCAAGGAGAGGTAGGAGACCCAGAGAAAGACACAAATTGATAGAGCCGGATAGAGATTCCTACGCCAACAGAAAAAGATAGAGCCACAAAGAGACAGAGACCTACAGAGACACTTAGAAACATTCAGAGACACAAAAGGAAAGAACCACAGAAGCAGAAAAATCGAAACGGAGACAGAAGCAGAGATTGAGACAAAGATGTCTCTGCGTCTCTGCCGGTCTGCAGTCCCTTGCACTATCACCAGGTGGCGACTACAGGACCAGGATTCGCGGAGCTCCCGCACAAGAAGAGGTTACACCGAGGGTGGGGTTGGGGGAGCAGGACATTTTCCCCCCCGCCCCTCCACTTTCCGGATGTCTCGGGGCCCCGGCCCGCCCTCTCCTGGAGCCCCGGGCGTCGCGTGATCTTTCTGCACCCCCCGCCTGTCAAACGCTCCTTTGTCCCCAGCCCTGGGTCGCGGCCAGTCCCGGAGATACGGCCGCTTCTGCGCTGGGGAGGCTGGACCCTGGCCAACGGGAAATCCCGGTCCGAGCCTCCAAGGCTCTAAGGCGTCCGGGTCCTCCAGTCCCGGTGTTTCCTCGGAGATCCAGGCGTCCTTGTCGCCCTCCCTCCTCCCCCCACAATCATCGGAGACTCGATTGTCCTAGCTCTTAATGCTCTCAATGACGATGATTGTCCCCATCCTGTCCTCCCTCCTCCTCGCCTCTCCCCAAAGCGACCTAGGTGTTCTCATTCTTCGCAGCCGTATTTCCACCGGGACCCGAGCATCCGAGCCCCTGAGCGGTGGTCTATGACTCAGCCCACCCCAGCCCCACCCCCCAGTGCAACTAGAGACCCTTCCTTCTCCCCTCTCCCAAGGGGCGAGGCCCAGGCTGAGTCACGGGAAGAGGCTGACTGAGTCACTGCACACACACCCCCCTCAAGTCCTGCCCCTGGAGGAAAGCGGGGGGAGGGATCACTCCAGAGCCCCGAGAGGGCGCTATCACTGCCTCTGTCTCGCCTGCGTCTCACTGTTGCTATCCAGTTATCTCTGTTATCTCTCTCTCTTTAGTCTAGTTCTTTTTCCTTAATTGTGTCTCTTATTTCTTTGGCCTCACTGTCTCTGCGTGTGTCTACATCCTAGACTCCAAGACCTAGAGTATACACCTGTCCTATGTCTGTTTGGGTCATATGCTTATAGTACCATAGATGTTTAATCCCCTTCATTGTAGATGAGGAAACAGGTCCAGAGAGATTAAGTGAAGTCACTTGCCCAGAGTCACTCAGTTAACATCTGTGGTAGAATTCAAATCTACCTATTAAAAGGACCTGGGACAGCGGGGGAGGGGGGGGGGGGGAAGCCTGAGAACACAGAATGTCCAAAAGCTGGAAAGGATCATGGAACATAAAATGTCCGACCTGGAAGGAACCTCAGAATATAGAATTTCAGAACTAGGAGGAACCTTCGAACAAGCTATCACTTCTCGTGCTACTCCTCCTTTTTCTCTTGGGCTCTTCCTATTCTTTCTCTCTTTGCTTATGTTTCTGGTTTTTCTTTTTTTTTTCCCTGCATCTTTAACTGTTCCTCTCTCTGGGTTTCCCGCTGTCTCTCTAGCTGGTCTCTGGATTCATTTCCCTGCAGTTTCATCTGTGTCTCTCTGTGGCCGTTCTCTCCCCCAATTTTTGTGTGTGCCTGGGCTCTAGCTTTCTCCATGGAGCGGCTTATATGGTATCAGAGGAAGAGAAATAGAGTCAGAAACAGAAAGATTTATGTGTATCTAAGCATCTTTGCAGTGTTTCTGAGTAGGTAAGACTTTGAGCGGGAGTTTCTGTGCCTGTATGTGTGAGTATGTGTATGTATGCGCATGCGGGAGACTGGGCATGTCTGTGTGGCTCCTGAGATCCTGCCCAGTGGGTGGGCATCCCTCCCAACGGATGGGAGATGGGCAGGGGGAGGGCATTTGGGGGGGGGCTGTCATTCTGCGTGTTGTGTTTGTGTGTTGCTGGGTGTGTCCCTCTATGTATATCATGTTCCCTGTGCCTGGCTGTATGGGGCTGGTGTGTGTCATTCTGTGTAGGCTGCTATGTGTCATGTTTGTGTGTTGCTGGGTGTGTAGCATGATGGAAAGGGCCCTAAACAGTTAATCAGAAGTCCTGGATTCTAGTCTCAGTTCTGTCTCTAACTTGCATTGGGAGCTCAAGTAAGTCAGTAAGTCAATCAACAAGCATTTGTTAAGTACCTACTATGTTCCAAGCACTGTGCTAGGTGAGAAATACAAAGATAAAGAATGAAAGCATCCATGCACTTAGAAGCTTATATTCTATTAATGAAGATTACAAATACAAATGTAAGCATATTCAGAAGAAATGCAAATAACAAGGTAGTTACTTCTCTGGGTCTCAGTTTCCTTGTTTGTAAAGTGAGGATAACAAGAGTAAGAATGCCTACACACATATATTATTGTCATGGAATCATAGAAATTGATCACTGGATTTGAAACCTTAGACACTTACTGGCTAACTGACCCTGGGCAAGTCACTTAACCTTTTGCCTCGGTTTCCTTATATGTTAAATGTGGTTAATAATAACCTCATTCAAAGGGTTGTTGTGAGGATCAAATGAGATAGCACACATAAAGTTCTTTGAAACCCTTAAATTACTTATATCAGTGCTGGCTATTATTACTGTTATTATTAAACAGAGTTTAAGGGATCCTTAGAAATCACTTCTTCTAATCCTACTCACCTTAAAGATAAGGAAATTGAAGCTTAGATAGTTTAAATATAAACAGGGATTTCATCCAATCCAATCCCTCATTTATGGGCAAAGAAATTAAGGCACAGAGAAGTGACATTGCCAATGTCACACAGCCAACAAGGGCCCAAAGTGGGACTCAATTCAAGTCTTCCTGATTCCAAGGAAAGCAGCATTCCCAAAAGGCTGTCTTTCCACCCCAATCCATTTTGCCTGGGTACAGTCTTTTTGGCGGAGGGCGGGGCAGGCTTTTGGTTACACTTCCTTCCCCCAGGGTGCCAGCATTTCCCTCCAATCAGTCCTCCACTGATCAAAACCACCTGGTTTAACTGTTTTTTGGAAGAGGCATGACACCCCCTCCCCTACTGTTGCACCCTGAGTCAAAGTCCTGGTCGCCTTGTGCTGGTTCCAGCTCTAGATCTAAGTTCTAAGTTCTAAGACACTGAATTCTAAAGTTCCTCCTTGCTCCTAGAAATGATGTCCTATAGACGAATCAACCAATTTGCATTTATTAAAGACGTACTATATGCCACATACTACACTAGATATTGAGGGTAAAAAAGATGAAAATGAAACTTTTCCTGGAAGTTCTCAGGGAGCTTACATTCAAGCAAGGCAGAAAACATGCATACATAAATTTATACAGAAAATTTATACAGACTTTTTAAAGGAAGAAGAGAAACAGAGAGGGAGAGGAATGACACAGCAGCTGGGGGATAAAGAGAGGCTTCATGCAAAAGGTAATGATCAAGCTAAGCCTAGAAGAAAGTAAGGGTTCTAGGAGGTGGAATGAGGAGGGAGAGTGTTCCAGATATGGATGACTGCCATGCAAAGGCACAGAGAGGAAATGGAAAGTCATGTGTGAGAAACAGTAAGTAGGCCATTGTGTCTGGACTATAGAAAGTGTATGTGTGGATGGGGGAGAAGAATGTGTAAAATGAATGCAAAAGTAGGAAGGGTCAGCCTGAGAACACCTTTAGGTGCTAAAAAGAGGAGTTGACAATCTATGATACTCTGTGTTCTTTCTCATACTCTGTGTTCTTTGGTTACTCCTCTCTCTGAAATTCTGTTTTAAGATCCTTTCAGCTTAAAAGATCCCATAGTCAAGAGCGATATTGTGTGTTCTAAGTTTCCTCCCAGCTCTGACATTGTGCATTCTAAGATTTTTTCCAAGTCTCACATTTTATGTTCTAAGATTATTTCCCAGCCCGACATGATCCTTTCCAGCTCATACATTCTATGTTCTTTGTTTTTGCCTCTGAGCAGTCCTTTTAAATGCAGACTTTTTTTCATTCTTTGCTTTCCAGTGCCCAGCACAGTCCCTGGCACATAGTAGGTATTAATAAATGCTTGTTGTTTGATTGATCTGACAGACTATGATCCAAGGTTTTGGTTTTTTTTTTTCCAGTTCTAACGTTCTATGGTTCTGCCCTTCGGTTGACTCTGAGCTTGTGTGGGCTGTGTGTAGTGGCCGAATATAAAACAAGGCTAAGACATCTTCCTCCTCTCTGCTTCCACCACCCCCTGGCACTTCCCTGGCCAAAGGAGAGAGGGAGGGAGAGAGGGTGTCTGAAGGCGGGTAGGTCACCCTCAGCCCCTCCTTGTCCCCTCCCTCTCTGGCAGCCACCCGCTACAGTTAGGTCAGGCCCCTCCCTCCCTGCCTCCCTGCCCTGTAGGTCTCAGCCTCTGGCTAGTACAGAGTACAGATACTGCACCCCAGTCACCGGACCGCGCACATTTGCAGTTGCTTTCCTTCCTAGCACCCTCTCTGTCTGGCGCCTTCCTTGATTCTATGCTTTCTCTAGGCTTTCTCTCTAAACTATCTCTCGACTCTTTCTGACTGTCTCTGAGAAGTCCCTGGGTTCTCTCTGAGATGTCTTTGAGTGGTCTCTGGGCTATCTCTGAGAGGTCTCTGAACTGTCTCTGGGCTCTCTCTGGACTCTTGTTAGGCTCTCTCTGAGTTGTCTCTGAGCACTCTAAGGACTCTCCCTAAACTTCCTCTGGCTCTTTCTGGAGCCCTCCTGCTCCTGGTCCCCAGCCCCTACACCCCCACCACTATCACCACCCAGCTCCCTCCCGGGCTCCTTAACTGCACCTCCAGCTCTCTGGCTCCCTCCCGGGCTCTGGGGCTCCCTGCTAGCTCCCGTGCCAGCCCTGGCGACGCTCTGTGCGCTGGGTGGGGGCAGCACAGGGCCCTGGGCACGGGGTCCCCCCGGCCGCAAGGCCCCCAGGCCCATGGAGCTGGTACCAGGGCTAGGCGCCCTGAGGCGACGGAAGCGGCTGCTGGAGGAGGAGAAGAGCCTGGCAGGCTGGGCTCTGGCTATGGCTGGAGTGGGAATCGGGATGATGGTGCTGCATGCCGAGATGCTGTGGTTTGGTCAATGCCAGGTAAATGGGGGCCCAGACCCTGGGGCAGGGGCTTGGGCTCAGAATGCTTAGATCCCGGAACGGGCAAAATGATCAGGCAGCCTACAATCCAGGAGGAAACCCTGGGAGCAGAACATCTGGACTCCTGAGAGAGTTGGGACTGAAGATTAAGACTCCTGGGTACCTGGGCAAGAACAGTAGTCCTCCAGGGAATCCTAACCCCTAGCGTGGAAAGATCGAGGAGGCAGTGGTCACCCATGCGTTGGTTCCTTGAGATGCTAAAGATACTAAACTTGTTTGGGAATGTTTGAGCTCCTTATCTAACGGTCTAACTGTGGGGCGGGACCACTGGGCTGGGAACCTCCCTCCAGATTGGGCTTCCCAACTCCCCGTTATCCTCTAACCAGCTGCCTCAATGACTTCCCCCTTCTGGGGTGGTGGGGAGGGGATGGTATTCTTCTAGAAGGTCCGGTGCCTGGGTCTCCAAAGGGAATCGGGATACTTGTTTCCCTGAAGGTTAGCTATTGGGGAATCCTGAAGCTCTGGTACCCTGAAGGGCAAGGACAGGGCATGAAAATGTCTGGATCCCTGAGGGGTCTGCGGTTGAGGGACCATGATGCCTCGTCAGGGTAGGGTGGGGCTATGCTAGACTATCAAGATACGTGGGCCCCTGAGAGTTGAGAATTCAGTGTTGGGGAGGAAGCCTGAGCCTCGGAAGGGTGGGGATTGGTGGGATTGGGACGATGTAGTCCAGGGCAGGTGAAGCTGGGACAGGTCCCTGCAAGCCCCAGGTACATTCCATAGTGTGTAGGGCAGGGAAAAAGAGAGGGAGGGACAGGTCAGAGGCTGAACTGGTAAATATTGCTGAAGCAAATAGGAGGTGGGATAAAGAGAAAGTAGGGGAGGGATAGAAAGACACAGCACTGTAGGAAAGAATTAGGAAGAGACTTGGGCAAGTGTGAGGAAAGGACTGAATAGAGTTTGGAAAAGGAATTAGAGACTGGGTTTGAGGAGTGTATTCAAAGCAAAACTGGGGACAGAGTTTGGGGAGGGAACCAGAGGCAGAGTCAGGGAGAGACCTGAGAAGTCAAATCGGGGACAGAACTGGGGACATTTGACGAAGTCTCTCTTGTTATTTTTGTGACTTAGCTAGTGAGATGCAGAAACAACAGCTTACTTAGTAAACTTTGAATTGGTTCGATGACCAGCTCCAGATTAATGGATCAATGTCAACCTGGAGGGAGGTCCATACTAGAGTTCTGTCCTTGGCCCTGTTCTATTTCATCACCAACTTGGATGGAATCCTAAATGGCATGCTTATCAAATGTGTTGATGGTGTGATACTGAAATAGCTAGCCAACACACTGGATGACAAAGTCAGGATCTGAAAAGATCTCAACAGGCTAGACCCAAAGTCCAAAAGTAATGGAGTGAAAGTTAATAGGGGGTAAAGAACGTGGGCTTAAAAGTCACCTTTGCAAGTATAGAAGGGAGTAGTTAAAGTGAATGGCACACTACAATTCAGGGTGAAAAGGATCTGGGGGGGTCTTGGCGGACTGAAAGCTTAACATGACTCACCAATGTGACCTCAAAGCTACCATGATCCTAACACAGAAGCTGTGTCCAGAATGAGTGAGGGGATACTCTTGCTATTCCCTGGCCAGGTCAAAGACTATCTGGAAGGTTGGGTTTGGCTCTGGGAGACCTTGAGAAATCAGAGAGGAGAGTGACCAGAACAACAAAAGCTGATTCCAGGAGAGGATCTGTCAAAGCAATGGGAGAACAGAAGGATAAGAGGAGCAATGAGCACTGTCCTCAAGTCCTCAGGGGGCTGTTGGAGATAAGAGGATGAACCCAAGGGGCTGATTCCAAGGGGCAGGACTAGAACAATGGGATGGGGGGAGGGGGGCAATGGAGAGAGGAGTTACAGAGAAGAAGGTTTCAGCTCCACATCAGCAATGGTTCCTAATGATTAGAGGGGCTAAAAAGCAGAATGGCTGCCTGAGGAGGTAATGAGTTTCCTGTCTTTGGAGATCTTCAAACTGGCTGACCACTTGTTGGGCATGCTGGAGAGGGGATGAGGGTCAGATGAGATCATGGATGTAGAGTATCTGGTAAGATTTCATTCATACCACAGAGGTTACTTAGTTATTATAGGTCAGGTGTGGGCTGGACTGAGTGGCTGGCCTCAAAGGTTCTATAATCCTGTGACAGTGGTGTGGGGGTGGGGGATAGGAGGAGACAGAGTTAGGGAGAAAGCTGAAGGAGGGAGTTGGAGGCAGACTTGGGGATAGTTAGAGATGTTAGGGGATTTCATAGAGGAAGGTATGGACAGGGGAGTGGAGAGCTGGGAGATGTGTCTCCCCTCGGCCCAGAAAATAGAGTGGCTGAGCCGAGATGATCCAAGGTGCTGAGAGTTGTGGCTGTCTTCCCTCCAGCCACGGAGCCTGATAAGAACATCAGGCAGGAGGGTGGGTGGACTGGGGGCCAGGCAGGCACTAGGGGGTGGGGCTGGCTCGCCACCAGTGCCAACAGGAAGCAAGGCCTGGAGTCGACCTACCGCTCCCACGCTCTGGCTCCCACACCCACTGTTTGGAGGGGGTGCACCCCCCCTCTCCCTCCTCCAGATGGCCTCCCTTGAGAGAGGACCCCCATAAGCATTGAGACTTAGCCCCTTGATCCCTGGAAGACCCCATATGTGGGGCACCGTGCTTCTCCCTCTCCAGCTCTGTCTCTTGACTCTCCATGTGACATTGGGAGACATATTTCCCACTCTGGGGTTCAGTTTCTTCATCTGTAAAATGGGAACATTAAATCTATCAGGCTCTCTATCTCTGCAGAACTTGGAAGACACAGCTTTTCCCAGGTACCCTGGCAGCCTTCCTGAGCCTACTTTACCTCTCCCCTTTAAAAGACTCTAGCCCTGTTCTTCAGTAAGGGCCACAAATCCTAATACATACAGAGAGAGAAAGAATCTGAGACTGACTTGGGAAAGTAGAGTGGCAGGGGGAGAGAGACAGACAGAAATTGGGCCAATCAGAGAGATGGATGGAGGCAGATGCACAGACAGACACAGAGATGGATGGACACAGACCACAATAGAGATAGAGACAGAGAGACAGAAAGATTGAGAATGTACAGATACAGAAGGATAAATAGACACAGATAGATAAAGAAGTAAACAAATAAAGTAAACAGATGAACAGAGGGTGAAATCCAGAGATAGAGAAATCTGGAGACAACCAGAAATACTGAAAACCTAGAAGACCAAAATATAGTAGTCAAAAACATAGAGAGATTGGGGAATCAGAAACAGCCAGACAGATAGACAGGTACAGACAGGGAAAGACAAAATGAATGAAACTTTAACTGAAAGAAGGAGGTGAAGAGAAAGAAAGACAGAGATAAAGTCAGAACCCAAGGCTGAGATAGTCAGGGTTATGGAGACAGCCAGACAGATAGAAATGGATGGAGACAGAGACAGAATGGGATAATCAAAGACAGTGAATGGTAGTGGGGTCAGGGTAGGGGCTTGGAGACATACACACAGACAGACATAGACAGAACAAAGAGATAGGCATGGAGAGCCAGAGACCCAGAGAGAAACAGAGACTGAAACAGTCTTCTGAAAAATAAGAGCCCATAGAATACATGCTGAGACAGAGAGAACAGAGATTGGGAGCTAGAGACAGAGACACATAGAGTCACCCAAAAAGATAAAGACAGAGGTGGTTAGAGGCAATGACATGGATAATAGACACAGACACCAAGTGGTGGAAGAAATAGAAAGTCAGTGAGACACAGAGTTGGATGAGAGATGGAACGGACAGGCAGAGGGGGCCAGAAGGCAGCCTTAATGATAGGGAAGGAGGGAGCAGAGCCTATTCTTGGGGAGGGGTGGTGTTGGGGGGACAACAGCCCCATTGTTCCCTTGAGGAAGGCTGGGACAGGAAGCTGGCAAAGGTTGCCAATCAAGGCAGGGACCAGGGTTGGGCATCTTGAAAAGAAACAGGTGTCACTGCCTGAGAATGTCAGGAGTCTGATCCCCCATCCCTTTCCTTTAAGTGACTCAGGTATCTTGATTCCCTTAGCACCTTGCCCCCTACCCCAGCAGGACCTAGGAGCCCTCATCTCCCCCTCCCCCACAGGGACCTGAATGTCCTGATCTCTCCAGCCCTCTTCCTCAGAGAATTTTTCCGATGTGTTGCCAAAGAGAGAAAATATACACTCAGTTGTGGTTACTGGAGGACTCAGGCTTCCGGCCCCTGAGCCCAATCCGGGCCTTAAGCCAGGATGGTGGGATGGGCCCTAGAGTGGGGGGAGGGAGTAACTCAGGATAGGGAAGGATGAACTGGGACATAGAGGGAAAGGAGGGGGTAAGGTCTGGGCCTAAGGGGCACCCCTAACCCACAGGGGGCAGGGTATGTCTCTGGTAAAGAGGGTTTCTAGAGCAAAATGTTTAAGGCTCAGAGTCAGGAGGTTTGTCTGGATTTGGGCTCAGGCATTTGTTGCACATGTGACCTTGGGAAAATCACTTCCTCTTGTCTGGCCTCAGTTTTCCTCATCTCTAGTCTGAACTTCCTCATTCCTAAAATAAGGTCATAGATTAAGCATCTTTAAGGACTCTTCTAGAGCTAAGGTTTTGAACGAGGGTTGGGATTAAATTAAATGAAATGCTTAATAAATGCTTGTTGACTTAAATAATGGTTTCCAGAGACCCCCAGAGAAGAGAGTGGAGGTTTCTGGATTCTGAATGATGATTTTTTGGGTCCCTAGAATAAAGGCTAGTGGTTACTGGATTCTGAATGGTAGTTTTTAGAAGACCCTAGAGCAGAAGGTAGGGGGTTACCAGTACTGTTCTCTGGGCATTGAACAGTGGATTTTGAAAGTGAGGCAGCTGGGGGGGTGGGGGTGGGAGCACAGAATGATTGTGGATAGAAAGAGAAAGGGATTAGAGAGAGGGAGGGGTCAGGGATACAGCCTTAACCCTCGGAGCCACTGGTCAGGGACTTCACTGGATGCCGAATGGTGGTTTCTTGGGCCCCTGAATTTGAGACACTTCCCCAGGAGACAGGAGGAAGTGAGATTGGGAAAAGGAAGAGAAGGCAGAGAAAGAGAATCAGGGACATGTGACTGGTAATGAGGAGGGAACGGGGTCATTCCAAAGAACCTAAAGTAGAGAACATCCCCACACATACACACACACACATGTGGTCCCCTGCACTCACAGAGCACGAGGAAAGACTGACCCAGGGGTTAGAGGAGGAGAGCAACATGAACCAGCCCCCTAAAGGGGAGAAAGGTACTGTCTATGACAGAGGTGGGGAACTTGTGGCCTCCAGGCCACATATGGCCCTCTAGGTCCTCAAGTAGACCTACAACCAAATCCAAACTCCCCAGAACAGATCTCCTCAATAAAAGGATTTGTTCTG
The DNA here is from genome assembly GCA_028646595.1 of Phalanger gymnotis. Taxonomy (NCBI): domain Eukaryota; kingdom Metazoa; phylum Chordata; class Mammalia; order Diprotodontia; family Phalangeridae; genus Phalanger; species Phalanger gymnotis. The sequence goes on from CM053622.1 coordinate 785,402,866, forward strand.
TGACATTTGGATTCAGTCAAAGGGTGGCACCCAAGGACCTAGACCACTACATTTGCCACCCCTGGTCTATGATAACTAGGTGGTAGTTTCTAAAAGCCCCCAGAGTCACAGGTGGGGGGTGGGAGGGGAGGAAGTAGGAAGTCCACACTCCTTAGGGACTATGGTGGACCCTGAGAGCTGTCTTTGACTTTCCCCGTATCCCCATAGTGGGTTCCCTATCTCTTCCTGGTGAAATGTGGGATCAGCATCTCCACCCTTCTCCTCCTTGGGCTCATCTTGGCCTTCCACGCTAAAGAGGTTCAGGTAGGTAAGCCTGGTGCATCCATGGCCCCTATCCCTGCTCCCCTCAGCCCCTCCCAGCCCTGCCTGGGCCACCTCAATCTTTCCATCCTCCTTTTCTTCCTCCTCCTCTCAGGGGTTTCCCAGCCTGCCCAGACCAGTGACTAATGGGAAGGGTGGCAAGCAAGGGTCCACGCCCTGACAGAGACTCCACTGCCCCCAGGGCCCCAGGCATCCTGTTCTCCAGACTCTCTATCATCTCCCCCTCACCCCAAACACACACCCTCCATCCTGTACCACAGCCCTACAG
>CM053622.1:785403954-785635977 GCA_028646595.1 Phalanger gymnotis
GAGGAGAGGAGAGGAGAGGAGAGGAGAGGAGAGGAGAGGAGAGGAGAGGAGAGGAGAGGAGAGGAGAGGAAGGGGGAAGGGAGGGAGGAAAAGATGAGGTTAGAAGGTAAAGGTAGAGGGGAGGGAAGAGAAGGGAGAGGAAGAAGGGAAAGGGGAGAGGGTTGAAGAGAAGAGGGGAGTTTGAAGAGAAAGGAAGAGAAGAGAGGGCTGAAGTGGAGGGGGGCAAAGCTAAATAGGGAACAAAAAAGGGAAAGGGAAAAGGGCTGAAGGGAGAAAGAGAAAGAGAGAAGGAAGATGGGAGAAGTGGGGAGAAGACTCATGGGAGGGTGGAGAGAGGACAGGGCTAAAGAGAGATGAGTGAAGGGAGAAGGACGAGAAGATGGCAGTGGGAGAAGAGAAAGGCCTTCCAAACGATTCATCGCGGTCCAGATTTAGAGCTGCGGGGGCGGAGGGGGCGCAGAGCCTAGCCCACCCCCACCCCCTTATCTTACAGATGGGGAAACTAAGACCCAGAAAGGAGAATTAATCTTGTTCGAGGGTGCCCCCCCCCGTGTCTGAGAGGGCGCTTGGAGCCTCACTTGGGCCCTCCCTCCCTCCATCCCTCCTCCTCCTCTTCCTCCTCTTCCTGGCCCCCGTGATAAGCCAGACTGCGGCTCTTTATCCGCGGTTTGGGAGCCGCAGCTTCTCACCCTTACTCTCCACACCCCACCCCACCCCCACCCCCCGCCCCCAGCTCTTCATGACGGACAACGGGCTTCATGACTGGCGGGTGGCGCTGACCGGGCGCCAGGTGGCCCAGATCGTGCTGGAGCTGCTGGTGTGCGGGGCGCACCCGCCCCCGCTGGGGGCGTGGGACGCTCCTCGGTGCCTGCTCCAGTCGCGCCCTTGGCCAGTCTTCCTGAGCCAGGCCGAGGCCCTGCTGTCGCTAGCCATGCTGCTGCGCCTCTACCTAGTGCCCCGGGCAGTGCTGCTCCGCAGCGGGGTGCTGCTCAACGCGTCCTACCGCAGCATCGGGGCCCTCAACCGCGTGCGCTTCCGACACTGGTTCGTGGCCAAGCTGTACATGAACACGCACCCAGGCCGGCTCCTGCTGGCGCTCACCCTCGGCCTCTGGCTCACCACGGCCTGGGTGCTCTCCGTGGCGGAGAGGTGAGCTCCCCGCCCTCAGCCGCGGCTCCTGGAACAGAGGGATGGGAAGGGGGGAGGGGACTGGCGGGAGAGGGAGAGACCACTCCACCCACCTGGAGCTGAGAGTCAAGCGTCCTACTAGAAGCCCAGATAGCACTTTGGAGGGACCTCCGGAGTTGAGAGGCAGCAGTGTCTAGGGGGCCCCAAGGCAGAGTTGGGAAGAAGGAAAAGGGATTTGGGAGTCCCCCAAACCCACAGACCCTCTGCTGGGAGGGATGGTTCACTCCCTAGACACAGATGGTTTCCATGGAGGTGTTACTCCAACCCTCCCTCAACACACAAAGATACAGACACAGACACACACAGAGACACAGATGCACAGACACACACACACACACACACACACACACAAAACCTTTGAGGGGCAGGACAGGAAGAGGACTTACAAAGACACTGCCCTATTCAAAGGAGAGCACATTATGAACCCCAAATGAGAATTCCTCGTGGTTCTAGGACCGCAGCAGAAAAGGAACAGAAAATCTACTAGACCTAGGGGGTGAGGCCTTGAGCACAAATGTCAGAGACAGGCACCTGACTGGGTGATCCCACTGAATTGCCAGATAACTTTGAGTAAGGCATTTACTCTTATTCCTCTCCAATATGTAAAATGGGTGTGAGGAGGAACATTTTCATGGCACCTGCGAGTCCCAAGGGAGACAGAAGGCAAGACCCCATCCCTAGTTGATGATTAGTTTCTAGTCTAGTGGGGAATTGACAGAGTCAAGGATATTAGCAGTGGCCCAGCCTGAGTGACAGAGCCCTTCCAGACACGGGCAGGAAGTAGGAAAAGCAACTTTGGGTGAGCCTTGAAGGATGAAGATCTTAGAGGAGAGGAGAGGAGAGTAAAGAGACTGGCCCAGGGTCACACTGAGAGGGAGGTATAGTGGGGGGGGGGGGAGAGAGTACCTGAACAGAACTTTGGGATAGTTCAGGAGGTGGGAACATAGAAGGCATTTGGAAAGGCTTCTCCCCCAAGGCATTATGGGAGCCAGGGCAAGAGCTCCAAATTCACCTTCCCTACCTCCCTCTCTAGGCAGGCAATCAATGCCACTGGGCACCTGACAGACACTCTGTGGCTCATCCCCATCACCTTCCTGACCATCGGCTATGGGGATGTGGTTCCAGGCACTGTATGGGGGAAGATTGTCTGTCTTTGCACAGGGGTTATGGTAAGTTCCCTTAAAGACCGTCAGGCCTCCCATTGCAGGTCTTTGCTCATTTGCCTGGATATCAGAAGGACCAGAATGGAGAATATCAGCTGGGAGGGAGCTGAAGTCCTCGAGTCTAACATTTTATAGATAGAGAAACTGGGGCCCCAAAGGGGAAATGACATGGAGAAATAGAATACACAGATGCAGACACCTTGTCCAAGCCTCCATGAACTAAAATAATCAGACTCCCCCTCCCCTCCCCCATTCCAACATCCTCCTGAACTTTTCCTCACAGGGGGTGTGCTGCACAGCGCTCCTAGTGGCAGTAGTGGCCCGAAAACTGGAATTCAATAAAGCAGAGAAACATGTCCACAATTTCATGATGGATATTCAGTATGCCAAAGAGGTGAGGACATCAGCACCCCACCTGCAAATACCTGCCTCTCCAGCTCCAGATATCCAGCTTTCCCAAATCTCTCATAGGATCCAGCTGTCCTGATCCTCCAGGCCTGACTTAGCCCCCTCAAGGACCCAAGTGTCCTGACACCCCAGCTCCCAGTACCCTTAGGGACCTAGGAATCTGGGCTCCCAGCACCTACTGAAGCTGTGCTTTTCCAAAAGATGAGGGATTCTGCAGCCCGAGTGCTACAGGAGGCCTGGATGTTCTATAAACACAGTAGAAGGAAGGAGTCTGGAGCTGCCCGGAGACACCAACGGAAATTGCTAGCTGCCATCCACATGTAAGGCCTGGCTGAGGCAGTAGGGGCAGGGGGGAGAGGGGCAGATATAGGTGTGTGTGTGTGTGTGTGTGTGTGTGTGTGTGTGTGTGTGTGTGTGTGTGTGTGTGTGTGTGCTCTCAAAATCGAATTCAACTTCCTGGGATGAGGATGGGGTTGGGGATGGAGTGAGGACTGTGATGAACTGCAGAGTGCAGAAGCCAGGGTATGGAAGGGCATGGAGGTGCCATGAGAACCAATCACTTCACTTCTCTTCATGCAGATTCCGTCAGGTCCGCTTAAAACATCGGAAGCTCCGAGAACAAGTGAACTCCATGGTGGACATCTCTAAGGTAAGGCAGAGGACAGATATATGCAGGGATATTGGAAGGAGTGATACAGAGACAGTGAGATGGGGGATGAAGAGACTAGGAGACAGGAATGGGGAGATGGAGGGATGTGGGTACAAAGGAGTAGGGATAGAGATAGGGGAGACAGAATGATGGAGTACAGGGGAATAGCAATGCAGGGATGGAGGGCCAGAAAGATGAGGGGGAGAGGGATGGAGTATAGAGGGACTGGGACCAGAGGCTAGTGGAAGGAGAGAGGCATCATGGGAAAGCCTTCTTAGCCCCCTGTACCTCTCACCAAGCCCACCTCTTCCCTTCTCTCAGATGCACATGATCCTGTGTGACTTGCAATCTGGCCTCAGCACTTCTCACAGAGACCTGGAGAAGCGAATGGATATACTAGGTGGAAAACTTGACACCCTGACCCAACTCCTCAGTGCGGCCTTAGAACCTGGACAGCCCCCAGAACCCAGAGAGGCCACATAGTTGGTAAGGAGACTCCTGCCCTCCAGGTTAGGTGCAGTCAGGGAGTGCTCAGCTCCTACAGGAAGGTGGCCTTCAATCCACTTCCTGAAGGAGGATCAGAGAGGCCAGTGGAGCAGAGAGGTCAGCGCAAAGGAGGGGGTGTGGCTTCTGCCCAGAATTACCCATCACTCAAATCTTACCTTTGAAAAGGCTGGGCCTCCCTTCTAGCCAGCTCTGGGGTGGGAATGGGAGTGAAGGAGAGGGCTTCTCTATGTGGAATCGGGAGAGGGAAGGTGATTTCTCCCAGCCCCTGGCCACTCAAAGAAACCATTCCTCTGTGTGTAGCCATGCCTGACTGAGTCTGACTGGCTCTCTGACTGCATTGTCCTTTCTTCTGTTTTTCTATATGTGTGATAAGGTGTTTTTCTTGTCTTTGTCCAAATGGGCGCTTTTCTATACCTCACTAAGAGCGTGTCTGTGCCTAACTCTCTCTCTCTCTCTCTCTCTCTCTCTCTCTCTCTCTCTCTCTCTCTCCCTCTCCCCCTCTCCCTCTCCCTCTCCTTCTCTCCCCTAGGGGGCGAGGCTGGCCATCTCCTTTCACTTTAACAGAAGCATTATAGAGGAACCCAAGTCCAGGAGAGTCCCTCTCTCCAACAGCTGCTAGAGTCCCTGGCTGGGCCAGGGGTACCCCTGCTCACCCAAGAAATGGAAGAGGTGAATTTCAAAGCTGCTACAGTGCTGGGAAGTCAAGCAACCCAGAAGCTACAGACCACAGGCCTTCTCCAAGTCACACCAGCAACTAAGGGAGACAAGGGGAGACTCTGGGGAGGAGGGAGGAGCTGGAGGCCAGGTTCCTGGAACTCTAGAAAGGTAGGGGATGAAAGGGCCATAGCTCTTAATACTCCCTGGAGGCCCTGATGCCTGGGTCTGTGGAGTAGGAGGAGGCTGGGTGCCTAGATTCCCTGCTAGAGACAAGAGGCTAAGAGAGCTGGTTCCCCAAAAACTGAGAGGGCTGGACACATAGGTCCCTGGCCTCAGCAGCTGCTGGACAGTGAAAGAGCTAAAGGGATCAAGTGTCAGAGGTGGGGAGAGGCTCCTAGGACCAACAAGCTGCTAGGTCCACAGAGGCCCAGGGCACCCCCTAGTGGGGACAGCAAAGGGAAAGTGGGCAGCCTGAGCCCCTGGAGTGGAATCTGGCAAGAGCTTTCCTGCTTTCTCCCTTCCCTCCTCCCCCAGCCCTACTTTGTAATAAAAGTTAATACTACAGAACAGAGAGATGTTGTTCCTTCCTTCAAAGCACTTCTGGCCTCCCAATGCCAACAAAGACCTTGTCTTCTAAGGGCAGAGGCAGGAGCAGAACAAGGATCCCCTACCAAGCCACTGACTTACTGGGTGACTTTGAGCAAATCCTTTTGGGCCTTGGCTCCCTCCTCTGGAAGATGAGGGGGCTGGACCCCCTAACTTCCAAGGTCCCTTCCACTCTATGTATGATCCTGTAACACTAGCAATATTAAAATACTAAATTAGGTGTCAATAGAGATAGTCAAACTCAGGCTGGACGAAGACACAGTACCAGAAAGCACTGTGCAGTCCTGCCCTCTCCTTTTTATAGGACACCTAGGGCTTGCCTAAGGTCACACATCAAATGTTGCTCAGGAAAGGGACTGAACTAGATATCCCCCAATGTCCCTTCAGTTCTATGAAATTATAGAAGGGAAGAGATTTGGAGAATCTTGAAGTATCAAAAATGAGTGATTGCTATACAATATCATTAACATATTACAGTCCACTTGGAACAGGCAGGGATCACCCATATTGGTCAAATTCTCTGGAAGAAAAAATTAAGACCTGAGTCTGGTTTCACCTCCAAATGGAGACTATCATTAAATCAACCAAGGTTCCTGAGAAAGGCATTAATGAAATAGACCAATGAGGACATTGGGTTAGACCCAAAGGTACCCACATTATTTGCCTAGGTTACCTCGCTAAGATGAGGTCTCTGACCTCATCTGTAAAGTGGACTAGGTGATATCTAAGGTCCCCCCCATCTCTGAAACTCTCAATTGTAAAGAAAACAAGGGAGAATGAGCAAGATAAGGACAAAAGTGAACAGGACAACTGAGAACATCAGAGGAAGGAGAATATGGAATGTCAAAGGTGGGAGGACCTTCGAATATCCAATATCAGAGACCCTCTAATCTAGTATCTTCATTTTACAGATATGAGGGCCAGAGAGGGAAAGTAAGGTGCTTAAGGCCACCCAGTAATTTTTGTTTGTTTTTTTGCAAGGCAATTGGGGTTGAGACTTGCCTGGGGTCACACAGCTAGTGTCTGAGACTGGATTGGAACTCAGGTCCTCCTGACTCCAGGGCTGGTGCTCTAGCCACTGAGCCACCTAGCTGCCCATCACCCAGTAAATTAATAACAGGAGTTAGACTTTAGGGAAGGATTGTCCTGCCTTACACCAGCAGTGGGTGGAAGTTACAGAGGCTGATTTCAGTTTGACATCAAGAACAGGGCAGCTTTGGGAGCCAGTGGGGTGGGTTCCCCCAACCAAAGTCAAGGGACCACTTCTTGGCTGGGGTATAGAGGATTTAGTTGGTCCAGGACAAAGGTTGTTAACCTGAGGTCTGGGGATAGATTTCAGGGGGCCCATGAACTTGATGAGAAAAAAAAAATCTTCCTTTCCACTAACCTGTAGTTGAAATTTAGCATTTCTTTCTATTATAAATGTAGGCAGCAAATATTATTCTAAGGGATCCATAGGTTTCACCAGAAAGAGGTCTATGACAACACAAAAAAAGATTAAGAAAAGTCAGAAGGAATCTGAGGTCTCTTCCATTTGTAAGATTCTGTGAATTAGGGAATTTACAATGTAAACGGGCTTCCCTCACTTTCTGCCCTGCTTTTTACTCTGCTCTCCAGGGCCAATCAGGGCAAGTCTAATCTCTTTTTAATATGTCTACCAATCAAATACTTAAAGGCAGGGATCATGTTATGCCTCCCCCTTCCCCACATTTCTCTTCTCTTTTCCAAGATAAAACATCCCCAGTTCCTATACAAGATTATACAAAGCAGGAAGAACCCTGTGAAAAAAGAGTATGGGACGTAAGAGCAGGGAGAGGAAGAATTTTAAGAGACCATCTAGCCCAATCCTTTCATTTTGCATGTAAAAAATCTCTGAAGCTCAGTGGAAAACTCACTTTCCTGAGGTCATCCAGTAAATTAAGGCCAGAACTGAAATCAGAACCCAAGGAAAGATCACTCCACCCCATGCCACCCCTTTGTTTTCCTTGGCCCCAAGTAATCAGTTTTAGGCACTAAAAGCAAATACAAGCTTGCTGTTAGGGAAAGGTTCCTAACAAGGAGTGCTGGCCCGGAGTGGATGGGCTGCCTCAGGATAGAGTGGATGCTTCCTCACTGGAGGCCTTCACATCAAAGCTGTAGGACCACTTGTTAACCAGGTGCATTGTAGAGCAGGTGTCAGACATGGACCTCCAGACTGCATTGTGCCAAATGAGTCCGATCAAAATGTAACTGAGAAACATTTAACAAAATACATAAAAATATAATATGTGGTTTTCTAAGTCAGAGTATGCCCACAGGGACCCTTGCATAGGGCTGAGCTGCCCAATTTCTTTTTCAGTTGGACACTTCGGGCCGTATAAGGTTCTGGTCCACCTAGAATGACAAGATTCTGCTCCTCCTGTGTAAGCTCTCAGGACACAAAGCTTCCCTGTAACTATTCCCACTTAACTTCCCGTTCAGCCCTCGAGGCCAGACAAATCTAATCTCTTCTCCAAGTGACAGAGATGACAACCCTTCAAGTATCCAAAGACAGGGCTCACATCCCTCCCTAAGTCTTCACTTCTCCAAACCAAACAGCCCCAGTTCCTACACAAAATCAATCAATCCACAGGCATTTATTTAGTTCCTGTTATGAGCCAGACATCTGTGATAAGGGCCAGAGACACAAATAAAATAAATAGAAAGTACTTAAGAACACAGACTGCAGAGCAGGAAGAGCCTTTTGGACAGACAAACATAAGATGTCAGAGCCGGGAGGAAGCTCAGGACCAACCAGCCCAACCTTTCCATTTTACAAGTGAGAAATCTGAGAAACTGACTTTCCAAGTAAATGAATGACAGACTAGGAATAAGAACTAGGGGAAAGATCTAATCTATGCGGCCCTCCATCCCCAGCCAAGACTTTCCCTCTTTTCCCTAGAAATGTTTGCTTTTCAGACTATGGCCTCCCCACTTTACCCAGCCCTAAATTATCAGCCCAGTATCTCTAGGGCACGCCTTAGAGATAACCCAGTCTCCCTGGACAGTGGCCAAGGGAAGGGATTTCAAGGATTACTGGCTGCCTTCTTGGGCCCCTAGAATACGCCATCAGCTTCCACAGCACCTGCCACAGAAGGGCTCCCTACTGTACGCCACCTTCCAAAGTCCCTCCCAGCTCTGACATTCTATATTCTAAAGCCCTTTTCAGAGCCGATCTGTCAACTACCATATCCATCGGCCTTTCCTCAGTCCTTATCCTTTTTGACCTCTCTGCAGCCGTTGACACTGTCGGTCACTCTCCACCCAGACATGCTCTCCTCTCCAGGTTTTTCTAACACCGATCTCTCCTGGTTCTTCACCCTTTCTGAACACTCCACATAGGACTCCTTTGCCAATTCTCATTCCATACGATGACCACTAATCAGGAGTATCCTCCAGGGGCATGCTGGCGCCAGCTTGAACTGGAAAGAGCTGATTGTTAAATTTTTATGGAGAACATCAGCAAGCATACAAAATCAGGGACTGATCTATCGTTTTGTTCATTTCTATACTTAGGGAAGTGATGAGAAAACATTAATATGCAAATTAAACTTAAAAGAATGTCATTCATACTTTCCCCTACCGACAATTGGTGGTTAAATCTTTCCTAGCACATCCCTAGCCAAGGCTTTGTCCTGGGCCCTTTTCTCTTTTCCTTCTATTCTTTCTTCCTTGGTGATCTCACCACCTACCAAGGGTTCAATTATTATCTCTATAGACACTTCCCAGTTCTAGATATCTGACCCTAGTCTCTCTCCTGAACAGTAGTCACACACCACACCATCTGCATCTTGGGCGTCTCAGATCCAGTGTCCCATTGGCATCTCAAACTCACTATGTCCAAAACAAAACCCATTATCCTCCCCCTCCCCCCAAACCATTCTCTCTTCCAAATCTGCTATGACAGTAGAAGGCACCCCCATCCCACAGTCACTCACACCTGCAACCTGTCATCTTCAACTCATCACTTTTGGTCCCCTCACATATCCAATCTCTTAAGTCTTCTCGTTTAGATCTTCCTAACATCTCCTCCATGCCCCCTTCTTGTCTCAACTCATACAGCTTCAACCCCAGTTCAGACTCTTGAAACAGCTTTCTATTCGAAAGAGGTTTTATTGGTCTTTTTTCACATTACCATTCCCTCCCCCCCCCAATATCACTCTTCCGCTCAAAGACAGTCTTTTGATACAAATAGTATTTTTAAGGGGAAAAAGGGGGGGGTGAGATCTGCACAACTGAAGAATACACTGAAAAAGTCTGAAAATATACATAATGTTTGCAGACCTCCCAGTTCTACAAAGGGATGGGAGTGTCTTCTCACATCTCTTCTTTTGAGTCAGGCTTATTCTTCAAAATTTGGCAACATTCACTTTTGATTTTTTCATGTGGTTGTTCTATTTACTAAGATTTAAAGACGGCTTTACAAGCTTCATCTCATTGCATCTTCACAACAATCCTGGGAGGTAGGTGCTATTCTCATCCTCCTTTTACAAATGAGGAAACTGAGTCCGACAGCTGCGAAATGACTTGGCCATCAGCACACAGCTAGTATCTCAGGCAGTGTGTGAATGACGGTCTTCTTGACTCTCGCCTAGCTTGACTCTATGCCCCGGCTACATAGCCTGACTGGCTCTTAGCCCCACCCCTACCCGGACTCTTGAAGTAACTTTGTAAGCGGTCTTCCTGCCAGAATTCTCTCCCCTCTCCAATACAGATCCTCCACTCAGCTACCAGAGCTTTCCCTAAAGCAGAGGTCTGACCATGTGACCTACTACTCGGTGAACTCCAGGGCTCTCTTTATAAAACTATCATTTTGGCATTTATTGCTCTTTATAAACTGGCCCTTTCCTCCAGTCTTTTTACACTTCGGTACCCTCCCATTCTATGATCTCCTCACGCAAGACACAGCACCACCCTGCAAGCCTTTGTACTGGATGACCCCCACACCAGGAATGCTCTTTCTCCCCATCTCTGGCTCTTAGCTTCCTTCGAGGCTCAGTTCAAATACAGCCTCTTGCAAAAAGCCTTTGCTGTGTGTGTGTGTGTGTGTGTGTGTGTGTGTGTGTGTGTGTGCGCACGCGCGCACCCGTGAGCATCCCAAGTCCCATGGCTAGTGCCTTCCCTCTGAGATATTTTCCGATTTACACTGAATTTATCTTGTATATGTCCACTTATTTACATGTCTCCCCCATCAGAATGTTATATAAGGACAAGGACTTTTTACATCTGAATCCCCGGCACTTAGCACTGTGCCTGACATGGAGAAAAAGCGTAATACATGCTTGTTAATTGTCATTCCACGTTCTCAGGCCCCTCCCAGCCCTGACATTCCCACTTCCTAAGGCCCTCTCAAGTCGGATACGCCATGCTCCAAGGTCCTGTTTCAGCTTTCCTTTATCCTTCCCTAACGCCCTCAAGATAGTAATGTACATCTGTCCCATTAGATTCTAAGCACCTTACATTGTATCTTTGTATCCATAGTGCTAAGCATGGGGTCTCAAAGAGAAGACCTACACATTCTTCAATGAATACATAAGATAGATTGTCAAGGCTGGGAGGGGACCTAGAACGGGATGTCAGGACTGGGAAGGGCCTTAGAAGAAGGGATATCGGGGCTGGGAAGGGACCTAGAACAGGGGGTGTCAGGGCTCGGAGATTCCTGCAAGGCCAACTGTTGACGCTCGAGGGAACTGAGGACAGGGGTGCAGGCGAGAAGCCATTCCCCCAACCACGGTCATGACCCGCCCCCAGTGACCCGGAAGACCTCCGTGTTTAGGTCGGTGTACAAGTGAAGGTGGTCTCTGGGTCGCGCGCCCCACACCAGGGTTATTCGGGAAGGCTTCCAGGAGGAGGAGTTGAGGAGGGGCTTCATTCAGAAGTTCATCCTCAAGGCCTTTCTAAATCCAGATGCTTTTATTCGGTGGCCGCCTCCCACCAAGGTACCCAAGGGAGGAATTCATGCCTGTGACCTGTCACCTAAGACAACCTCCCAGCCCCAGCCCCGCCCCCTCTGGGGCGCAGGCGTAGTGGAGCCAGATGAGAACAGAGCTGAGAAAGGGCGGGGAGCGACACACAGGATAAGACCAGGTGAGCGCATGCGCAGTTCCTCAAACTCGCGCACACTCGGCATCCTCAGCGCATGCGCGATGACGTCACTTTAGCGACAGTGCTCTCTTCACCGTCGCTCCCCTTCTCCCCCCTCCCTTTCCTCCCGCCCCCCGATTCCGGGACGCCAGCAGCATCGCTCCCCAGCGTTTTCCGTTGATTTGCCGGTGACGGGCCCCTTCATAGCCCAACGCAGGAGGAGCGCGCGCCCCGGTCCTGGCGCCATTCAGCGACCAGCTCAGGTAAGGGCCAGGCGGCGCGCGGGCGAAAGGGCTCCTCCTACCGCGGGAGCGCGCCAGGCTCCTCCTTCTTCCTTTTGAGGCCCCCCCAACATACTGCCGTCTCGGCCAATCAGAGGTCAGCTCAGAGAGGAGGCTCCGCCCTCTCCCCGTCCGCCCTGGGGCCAAAAGACCAATCAGAGGCCAGCTCAGGGAGAACCGCGCCCCTATCCGGCGCGCGCGGAGGCCCGAAAGCCAGCGAGCCAATCAGCATCCACTTAAGAGCAAGGCGCGCGGACGAGAGGACTCCACCCACCCGGCACGTGCCTGATTGAGTCCTCCTTCCCCAGTTAGCTTTCCTCTCCCTCACCTTTGCTGGCAGCCCAACCCGGAAGTGATTGGGAAGGGGCCCACCATCCACTTACTGTCCCCCACACCTCGGCGGGGAGGGGAGAGGCCCGGGTCCGAATCTCGCTTCTGACACCCCGTGGGTGACCTCGGGCAAGTTACTTAATGGCTGTAGACCTCAGTTTCCTCATCTGTAAAAAGCCTGAGGGATGGTGGCTAATGATATGTCAAGTTAACAAGCATTCGTTGAACGCTCACCGTGTGCCGGGCTCCGCGCTAAGCGCTGGGAACACAGATAACCGCTGGAAGAAAACCAGCACCTGCCATCAGGGAGCTTACACTCTAATGGAAGCCAAGGGGGGAGGGGCGCAGAATGGCTGTTGTGGGACGGGATGGAGGAGAGTCTGGGAGGAAAGGCCTTCGGGGTAGGGGGCAGCTGGCCCCAGGGTCGGGGGGTAGTGAGGAGCGGGAGATGAAGGAGAACCCCTATTGGGGAGGGGGTCCCTCTGATGACGCCCCAGCCTTCACCGCTTGTGTCACGCGTCTTGTGGCAGGTGGTAAGAGGCTGTCACTATAGCAACCCAAGTACACGCCTGGGTGTAGAAGGGATGCCCAGTGGGTGTGTGTGTAGGAATGGAGACTACGGCTGGGTCCTTCACATGAGGAATACGGAAGAGCCCCTGGTTACGGGAACAAAGGGAGGGTACCCCTCTGTCATTTGTGAATCGCCTAGGGTTCTCTGGGACAACCCCTATTATTATTTGTGGCTGTTCAGTCCTTTGGGTCTGACTCGTGACCCCATCTAGGGTTCTCTCGGGTAGTGATGTTGGAGTGGTTTTCCCTTTCCTTCTCCAGCTCATTTTACAGATGAGGAAACTGAGGCAAACAGGGTGAAGTGATTTGCCCAGGGTCACACAGCTAACACATGTCTGAGGCAGGATTTGAACTCAAGAAGATGCGTCTACATAGAATTATACTATAATTATGGCTCCTCCTAATTCAGTAACCATTTAAGTGCCTACTGTGGGCCGGATATTGTGCCATGGTGATGGATGTTCAGATGTTTAAGTACTGGGAGTATCGTGAGAGCTTGTGAACTTCCCGAGGTAGCAAATCTGGGCCTATATGCAGGTCTCCTTCCTCCTGCACCATCCAAAAGCATATGTTAAACACCTACGGTGGGCCCGGTCCTGCACTAAGTGCTGGGGATATAGAGGAAATCAGAAGACAGTTCCTGCCCTCCAGGAGAGCCCAGCCTAACGAAGGAGACAACACTAGCATGCTGACACAAGAGAGGGTCCTCGGCATGTGATGAAGTCCAGAAGTACAGCCAGGCTGTACAGAAAGGCTGAGATGGTCGCCCGCCTTAAGTAAAGTATCGGAGAGGAGCTCTCCGCTACCCACCTTCATCACCCCCAGGTCAGGGGGTGCCAAGGAGATGGGCACTCTGGTCTGATGTGACCTCAAAGGAAGCTGAGGTCCCAGAGCAGGATTTGGTCTGAGATTCCTAGAGCTGGGTGATCTCTCACCTCAGTGCCCAGATCAAGGAACCTCTGGGGTTCTCTGGGGGCCCAGCACACTGCTTCAGGGAGGACTCCCAATTTTCCCTCTTTTCTCACTAGGCAGTGCCATGTCAGAGTCTGGGCACAGCCAGCCAGGACTCTATGGGATAGAACGGCGGCGCCGATGGAAGGAACCGGGTGCTGGGGGCCCCCAGAACCTGTCTGGGCCTGGGAGTCGGGAGAGAGACTTTGGAGCGCCTTGGGACCGAGATCGAGAGAGACGGGTGAGTACCCAAGTGTGGAGGGCCCTGTATGCCCAATGGAGGCATCATCTAGTCTCCAGAGCCCCCCAGACCTGTGCTCAAGATGGCGGGTTGTAGGAAACCCAACTCCTGCCCTAGGCAGCTCACAGCGGCTAAGAGGGGCATCATTATCATGGTTCCATGGGTCACTGTGGCCAAGAGAAGAGAAATCTGCTGTGGGCCAGGACCTGTGCTAGAAGCTGGAGGTCCAAGACAAAATCAAAGTAGTCCCTGCCCTGGGGAGAGCAGCACTGGCAGTGGAGTATGTGTCTGCAGATTTAGATGTAGGCACAGAGAAGTGAACACCAAATGCACAAAGTAAATGCCAAAGATATCCAGAAAGGACCAGGGGGAGAAGCCTGGAATAGGAGGTAGATCTGGGATTCCCAGGGGATGGTGGGGCAGCCTGTGTGCCCCCAGGGGCAGAAGGTAGAATGTGGGGAATGGGGAGTAGCTGGAAGGCCAGCTGCCTGAGGGGGAGGGATGTGTCCAGACTGGAAAGGTGGACTGGGCTTGATTGTCTGGCATGCGAGTCTGTATCTTATCAGAGAGACCATAGGGAGCCCCTGAAACTTCTTAACTTTAGGAAGACCAGGTTTGGGGCACCACAGCTGGGGAAGAGTGTTAGCAACTTGGAGAGCACAGTGAGGGGCCACCAGGACAGTGGAGGAGAGAAGCTTCCCAGGACTGTCACGTGCCCCTTCGGCTCCCAGGGACCATTCGAGGAGCACAGAATTAGGCTTTATCTGTGGTACTGACATGGGCTGCCGTCCCAAGGATAGGCTCTCCATCACTTCGAGAGGAAGTGATGAAGGAATGAATGAAAAAGCCTTCCTAAGTGCCGACTGTGTTAATGGTAGAAGCAAATAGGACAACCCTTGTCTATGGGGAGCTTATACTTTAACTGGGAAAGACTCATATTTGGGGAAGTGGCTGAGATGGGGGGGCGGCATAGAGCCTCAGGGCACATGACAGACACCCCTCCAGGAACTCCAGGCCCCAAGGAGCAGAGCTGGAGGAGTTCTGACGGGTGGTAGTTGGGTCAACCAGGGCCTTCCCATATAAGGGGAGGGCTCCCCATCGGGGGTGTGAGGTGCAGGAAAGGGCCACTCCTTAGAGAAGGTCATGCCCACTCAGATCTGCATGTCCATAGACACCCTCAGACTTTCACATACACACATAGATGGACACGCACACACATACATTCATTCATACACACTCAGATGCACATCCAGACTTAGACAAGCTCATTCACTCACACGTGTAGATCACATACTCAGGCACACACACACACATATTCACACACAATCGGATACACTCATACATACACACATTCATGCACACACTCACACATACATATACACGCTTGTTTCTACACACACACTCAGGCACACATATACACACACCCAGATACACTCATACATGCACACGCTCACACACACTCATTCCCACACTCAAATATACACATTCATACACACACCCAGACAGTCAGACAAAGAATGTAAAAGACTCTAAGGCACAGACCTTCACTTTTGCCTAAGGGCCAAGCTGGGCACTCATTTCTGGAGATACAGATACAAAAACAACACAGCCCATGCCCACGAGGAACTTGCCTCTTTTAATATATAAATTGCCTTATTCTGAATTTAAGCACCAAAAAAAGAGCATTTTCAGAAACAGAGAGGCCTCCAGGAAATCTTGAATCTCTGATTCATGTACCACATGATAAGATAGCCCTTCAGCAATGTGTCTTTCCTTCATGCTTGTTCCTCCATCCCCCAGTTACCTGATGGCCATCTCAGCCCCCACCCCCAACTCAGCCTCGTCCCCCTTCAAATCTTCCTTCAGGATCAGGATGCCTTCTGTGTCCCCAGTATCCTTCTCCTCCTCCTTCCTGCCCCCACCCCCTGCTTCTGTATTGATTTTCATGTATTTCTGTGCCAAATTGAGATCACCCAGTGCCCACTACCCACTTCCTCCTCCGTATCTGTCGCTCTTCCTCTCCCACTCCCCCTTGATGAGAAACCACAAGCACCAGCCCCTTCCTCTCACTTTCTATGCCAGTCTGTTCCTCCTTTCTCCTTTCTCTCTTCCCTCTCCCAACCCTCAAAACAGAGCCACCCCGCCGCAGGACCCACCCAAAATGACCTTTGAAGACATTCAGGCTCCAGGGGGCCCTACAACGTGAGCCCAACACCAACACCCAGCTCCTTCCAGTGGCTCTAGCCCCTTTCTGTATTTCCCAGTCCTGCTCAGTTCTGATTTTTTCACTAGGAACACACGGCCGTCATCCTCTCTCTGATCAAAGGTTCATTTCCCCTTGGGCTCTGCGGGTCCATCGTTCTTGGGTATGATCCTGGGCCTCTGCTTTTTGCCTTGGCATCATGTGTTCTCAGGAGACAGTCTGGGCCTGGCAGGATCCCTTGTGCCTGGACGCTCTTGTGGACACGTGCACATCTTTCCCCTGGTGTCCCAGAGCCTTCCCTGCTGGGCTTCCCCCCAGGGGTGATCTGTGGCTTCCTTGTGTCCTGACTGTGCCCTCGGTTCTAAGGTCAGGGCGTTTCCATGTGAGATTTCTTTTTTTTTTAATCTCTCTCTTCATTTTTAGTTTACAACACTCAGTTCCACAAGTTTTTGGGTTCCAAATTTTCTCTCCCTCTCCTCCCCCCGTCCCCCAAGACAGCATGTAATCCAATGTAGGTTCTACACATACCTTCACATTGAAATTATTTACATAAGCCCAGTTGTAAAGAAGAATTATAGCCAATGGAATGAATCATGAGAAAAGAGAAATGAAACCAAAAAAGAGAGCAAAAAATTTGCTTCAATGTGCATTCAGACTCGGGATGTGCACAGCATGAGTCTTTTGGAACTGTCTTTGAACCTTGCATCGATGAGAGGAGCCAAATCTGTCAAAGTTAGTCCTTACAGATCCCGTGTATCTGTGTATAATGATCTGGTTCTGCTCCCCTTGCTCAGCATCAGTTCATATAGGCCATTCCAGGTTATAATGAAGTCCATCTTCTCATTTCTTATAGCACAGTAGTATTTCACATGAGATTTCTTGAAAGACAACGCCAGGGCTGTTTCTTTCTTACCATGATTTTCAGAATCCGGTGATTGTTAAACTAGTCTCCTCAGCCTGTTTTCTGGGGGAGTCTTTTACATCAGACATTGGCTTTTCTTCTGTGTTTCCATTTTGATTCTGCGTTTTGTTCATTCTGGTTTGCTGGGATTCCCTGTCTGGGCCATGACTACTTCCTCTCCTTCCGTTTCTTTCCTCTGGAGCTTTTGTTTTTCATCTTGACTCATTTCTTGTAGGCATCCATGTGGTCCTTATGGAAATTCCATTTTCCTTTGAGTCTCTGCTTGTAGCGTTGTTAACAATTGTTTAGAATGGTTGGTGTTTGCCTTGCTTTGGCCCTCTTTCCAGCTTTAGTTCCCGACCTGGGTCCTTGTCCCCTGGCTAGGCTCTGACCCCTGCTGCCCTTTGGGGCCCTAACCCCATATGTCTTGGGTTCTGGTACTGACTGCCACTTAGGCCCTCTTTGGACCCTTCAAGTTCAGGAGCCACCTAGGGATCTTCAGGGCCCTCTGGGGCATCTCAGGACAAGCTTTTGGGCCTGGGCAATCCCAATGTGATCTCTCCAGGGGTCCTGCCTCTACCTGCCACCTTGATCACCATTGCCTATGGGTTCCTGGCTGACCTTTTGTGCACTTCTGGGGTGGAAGGTGCCACTCCCTCTAGTTTCTTATTGAGTTTCTCAATTGTTATTCAGTCTCAGGTTTTGGCTGGAGTGGGCATGTGGGGGCCGGGTGGTCTGCCTCCATTCAGGCAGCTTCCTTGGCCAGAAGTTGGGCACTTATCCTCCAATGGAGGAGGCGGCCCATAGGGGATGTTGACCATCACCACGATGGGGAGGAAACTAAAATGGCCATCCACTAACACACCCAGATGATTTGATCACAGTCCTCCAGGAAAGGAGGGTGGGCTCTTCTCCACCCATGGTGCAGTTTGAAGGATGGAGCTCCAGGGCAGAAAGTGGCACCTGTTCCCTACCTTCCCTCTGTACCACGTGCGTCAGGAATAAGTCTTCTCCTCTGGAGGGCAGGGAGATAGTTAAGGGGTAGGAAGAAGAACTCGTGGTATCAGTGCAGGGAGAAGGGACTTGACAGGTGCCCCAGGTTCTTGAGCAGGGCTGGAGCTCTCCTCCTTCGCTTCCACAGGATGGCAATGAGGAGACAGGGACATCAGTTATACAGAAGACGCCAATCATTCTCTCCAAGCCTCCAGCAGAGCGGGTAAGGTCACAGGGAAGGTGGGGGAGGCAGGGCATTGTTGGGGGCTGGAGATAAGTGGCCATGGTCACTCTAAGCTTCTTTTTCTTTTGCAGTCTAAACTTCCACCCGCCCCAGCCCCAGCTCCCACTGCCCCTCAGACCCCAGCTCCTCTGGACAAACCTATTGTCCTAATGAAGCCTCGGGAAGAAGTCAAGGGCTCGGCCAGTGGGGCAGGGGCCCCACTCCTTGAAGGTGCCACGCCGCCCCCCCCAGTGGTCCCCGCCCCTCCCAAGGGGGAGAAGGAAGGCCAGCGGCCCACCCAGCCAGTCTACCAGATACAGAACCGGGGCATGGGCACCACGACACCTGCTGCCATGGACCGTAAGTGGGGGGCTTCTCCTGGGAGCCAGGGCCGGCGAGGTTCTGGGGGGTGATGGTGTAATGCTGAGTATAGAAACATGTGCAAATGCAGAAGTTCTCAGAACAAAGCAGAAGCATGCTCTAAAATGGAGGAAGGCATAATCTTTAAATGGGGCTGAGCAAATACTAAAGGCAAAAGATTCAATTCTGGAATGAAATGCCAGGCCCTGAAGTGCTGCAGGCTGCCCCCACTCCTGCCCAGTCACACCTGTAAACACTGTTCAGAAGCAGAACAGATGCTTAAATGATGCGGGGAGTGGGGCGGGTCGGGTAGTGTCCTTAAATTGTAAGAAAAACTCCCAAATCCCCCAAGAGGGTCACTTGCCATGACGTAGCAGTAGGCTCCTGGACACCGAAGGGCTCCCTCCATTTCCACGTAAGCAGACACTCAAACCTTGGGGGACCCCCTCCACAGTGCTGAGAGCTCTCTCCCTCTGCTGAAGGGCATAGCAGAGGGTCCTTTTCATGCTGTGTCTGATCCAGAGTTTTGATGGCTAGGACCTTGGTTTTGAGGGTACAGACAGGGCTAAGATCTCCTCAGCACAGGGCCCCTCCATTGCAGAAGCCCCTGTGCTAATGCAAGGGGCAGCTGCCTGGGGCCCCGAGAGGGCCAATGGCTGAGCAGTCCTGCAGGAGGTGCACTTCAGAAGCTGGACGTCCTTGGTCCAAGGCCGGTCCTCCCTCCTCTACTCGTCCAGTATTGTCTCTGATGGGGAGACACATTCTTAAAGATGCATAAAGTGCCCTTCGTACCCAGGGTGGCATTTAAATGGCTGAATCCTCCCTAGGCATGCTAATGTGAAAACATTCCAGTCTGAGATCGATGAGATACTGAAATGGGAAGGGGGGAAGGGGCAGCGATTTTCTTCAATGTCCAACCAGGAAAGGCACAAGCTTAGAGAGTCCATGAGAGGGTCTTAGGAGGCTTTTGGGGTCCTGCTTCACGCTCCAGCAGCCAAGCTCAGTGCCTACCTTGTCTGAACCCACATGCCAAACATGGGCCTTCTTTGTAATCTGTAGACATGGACCCCTATTGTGCTAATAACCATGCCCAGTGTAGGACACACAAAAATAAACGTTTAGAAAGGATGAAACTGAATTGGATTGTGGAGGAGATAGGGAGCCCCTGGAGACACTGGTACGTGTTGCTGAGTCCTTTGGGCAGTGGAGGGGAGGATGGATCAGGAGGAGTGGTGCTGAGGCCTGTGAGTGAAGGGAGATGGCCAGGAGGAGTCCAGGAGGGCGGGGGGTGACAGGCAGGGTGGTGGGGCCTTCCTTCCACAGTGAGAGGGAGGCCTTGGCTGCAAAGGTGCTGTTCAGAGGTCCGGGCTGCAGCTCACCCATCAGCCAGGCCTGTTCATCCTGGAGGATGTCCCAAAGGGAAAGGGAAAGGCTGGGCTCTGCCTCACCAGTCACTGCCCTCTGCTGGAGTGTCTGCTGCGGTGATGAGGGCCCCGGGGAGCCTCAGTCAGGTTACCTGCTCCCCTCGGAGCTATGGAGCCTAAGGAGAGGGAGAGTGGGGAGAGCCAGGGAGGGTTGGAGGCTGGGTTAGAGACAAGTCTTCCCATCTCAGCACCCTCCCCCAACCCCAGCTTGGGGTTATGCTGTCTCAGTTAGCATTTATTAAGTGTCTGCTGTGTGCTAAGTGATATAGACAACAGAAATGCAGAAGCAGTCCTGCTCTCTGAGAGCTCAAGAGGCCCCTGGTCCCGGTGACAGGGTCATTGTTTTCTCTCCCCTCCCAGCTGTGGTGGGCCAGGCCAAACTGCTCCCCCCAGAGCGGATGAAGCACAGCATTAAGCTGGTGGATGACCAGATGAACTGGTGCGACAGTGCAATCGAGGTAAGGCCTTAGTCCCATGCCCCGTCCCTGTGGGGTGGCAGCCAAGCTGCCAGGGAAGAGTGAGGGGCCTGTCGAGGCATGGGTCAGAGAGCATAGGCCTCCACGGCCATCAGAGGTGTCCAAGTCAGGCCTGGGTGAGCTCAGGTCAGGGCAGGTTGGAACAGATAGTGTGGGAAGCCCTGAGAGTGTTTGAGCTGGCTCTGTCCTAAGCATCTCTTAGCACTCATCCTCCCACAGTGATTTGTTATAGCTCAGAGGCGGCCCTTCCCCAATGTCTGCAGGCAGCCGCTCTAGCCAGGGCTGGGGAGGC
Source organism: Phalanger gymnotis (assembly GCA_028646595.1). Lineage (NCBI taxonomy): Eukaryota > Metazoa > Chordata > Mammalia > Diprotodontia > Phalangeridae > Phalanger > Phalanger gymnotis. The sequence goes on from CM053622.1 coordinate 785,424,480, forward strand.
CCATGTCAGGGGGGCCCTGTGTGAGGAGGGTCATGGGCAGAGGCAGGGGTGAGGAGTCTGCCCCTTGGTGTCATGGACTCCTCAGAATCGTGTTTGTAAATGCAAAACGAAATAGGCTTACAAAGGAGACCAGTTAGATCAAAACAATTATTTTTAAATGTTTTAAAGTTAACAGAGCCCAGGTTCTTCTCTCCCACCTCAGTTTTGCCCAAGGCTCCAGGGCACTGTGGTCCCCACCTCTGAGCCACATCCCATACGCCTCCCAGGTTCCCCAGTGGGCAGGGGGCTGACGCTGTCCTGGGATCTGCTCTCCCCACAGTACCTGCTAGATCAGACGGACGTGCTGGTGGTAGGGGTCCTGGGTCTCCAAGGAACAGGCAAGTCAATGGTCATGTCCCTGCTGTCGGCCAACACTCCCGAAGAGGACCAGAGGTGAGGTGGGAGGGGCAGCACCTGGGGCCAGAGCTCAGGTACCAGCTACTTCTTTGTCCCCCACACCAGGCCCACTCTGCCCATGGATGGCTGGCAAGCTGGGCCTGCACCTGGGGCTCACTCCTGTCTGCTCCCCCACCCTCACCCCAGACGCCCACGAGGTCACCTGTCACAGAGATTGCCCTGCTACCTTCCCACGTGGAGAGCCCAGACCCGGATCAGGGCAACCAGGGCTCAGAGCCTGCCCCTCACACTCCCTGGGGCAAGTCCCTGAGCCTTTATGTTCTCATCTGCAAAATGGGAAGATTTGTCCCTCTAGTGCCTACTTCCTGAGGCTGTTGGGAGACTCGAGGAAGGCTATGAGTGAAACCCTTGGCAGATGTGATGTTCATGTCAGCTGGTCATTGAAAAGCGGGCTTCCTCCCACCTCCGGGACCATTGCCCTAGTCTGAGTTCTTCCCACTCCCAAGCATTTATTAAGCACCTCCTGTGTGCAGTCACCCTACTAGTTGCTGGAGATGCAGAAACAGAATTGAAACAGTCCCTATCCAAGGTCTTCCCTGGCCTTGTTTTATTCTCATATTCTCCCTCTGTCTCTCCTTCCCCCTTTGTCTCTCTCTCTCCTTCCCCTCCTTTTCCCTTGCTCTGTCTCGCTCTTGCTCTCCCTCTCACTCTCCCTCTCTCCTTGCCCTTGTCTCTGTCTCTTTCTCTCCTTCCCCCCTCTCTCTGTCTCTCCTCCTCCCCCTTGTCTCTGTCTTTCCCTGCCCCATCTCTGTCTCTCTCTGTCTCCCCCCAGCCCCCATCTCTATCTCTCTCTGCCCCCTCCCCCCGCCTCTGCCTAGTGTCCTTCCTTCTCTCTGCCCGTTAAACCTGCCCATATTTTCGGGCCCCTCTCTACCTCTCTAAGCAGCCATCTCTGATCCCAGGTAGGTCCTCGCCCCAACTGCTTTGCCTGCCCTCAGGGATGCGCAGGGTCCTGTGCTCCTAGGTCACTCTCACCTTCCCGCTGGCCTGAGCCCTGGTCAGTCCTAGGCCAGGCTGAGCTAAGCTAAGCTTGATGTTTTTCTCAGCACTGTCACGCGGGTTGGCACACAGTAGGCATTTAATAAATGTTACTTGAATCAGTCAAAGGAGGGCTGGTACGCAGGAGGGGCCAGTGAGAGAGCCAGCGTGGATCTGAACCCCGACATTTCCTTGGGCCTCGCCCCTTTAGATCTGGTCTACAAGAGTGGAGGTGGAGACAGTGTCTCCCAAAGGCCCCTTTGAAATGGCACAGGTGACCCTCAGGAATAAGGAAGACTCGCCGCCTAGACCAGCCTCCCTCGGCTCCTCTCTTGAATTTCCTCTTCAATGGTCCAGGCCAATGTTGTAGCCGGTTCTGTCGGCCCTGCTCAAAGACACCTTCCCCCCCCCCGCCCCAGCCCCCGTCAGGGAAGCTCAGCAGCTCTCTCTGGATCCCCCGACATTCACATGGCACCCTAAGCCTGGCCCAGTGCTTTACCCACATTATCTCATTGAGCCTCACAGTGACCCTGACCCAAGTATTGCAAGCCCTATCATCCCCATTGTACAGATGAGGAGCCCAACTCTGAGGTCAAAGGGCCTGCCTACGGTCACATGGAGTGAGTAGGTGTCAAAAACAAGGTTGAAGCCCAGGCCGCCACACAGCCCCCTGCCCCTCCGTTATTGCTCCGAGCTGCAGAGGGCCGTCCCTGCTTTGGGTCTCTTCCCTTGACTTGCCTTCCATCTGGGGTTCTGTCATTGGCAAAAAGGTGGAGCACAGATCCTTGGAACACTCCCCTGCAGACCTTCCAAGCTAACACCCACCCATTAGAGGAATGACTTCTCTTTGCATCTGGCCTCCCATCCAAGGGCGAGTCAGTCCATGGGGGACTGAGGGCCCTTCGTGCTCATGGGCAGGGGAGGGATGAGGAAGAGAGCACTAAGGAGTGTCTAATGGGAGGGAATCCGGTCCTCACCTCCCCACAGAGCATACGTGTTCCGGGCCCAGAGCGCCGAGATGAAGGAGCGCGGAGGGAACCAGACCAGCGGCATCGATTTCTTCATCACCCAGGAGCGCATCGTCTTCCTGGACACCCAGGTAGGGTGTCCAGCTCACATCCCCACCAGCCCCTGGGTCAGTCAACGTGCAGAAAAGGGAGGATGGAGGTCAGTCTGACCACTTATCAGGATCAATCAGGCCCAAAAGGAGAATCTCCAACAACTGGGCCTGCTGCCTGAATCTGGCTTCCCCCAACAGCTCCTCACTATGTGCTCCAGGGCTAGGCTGCACAGGGCTAGTGCATCCTCCACCTGGGAGCCCCTCAGACTCTCGAACCAAGCTCATTCATCCTCAGCTTCTGCTCCTCACATGTGGCCCCCAAACAGAAGACAGGAGGGCAGATGGGGTGGAGGTGGGCCAGAGGGAAGAGGCTATGAACGCCAGGCCTCTCATGTCTGCCCTTCCGAGGAGCCCCTCCCCCATCAATCCCCTCCCTTCTGTAGATCGCCCCTCATCCTTTAAGGCCTTCCCTCCCCAGGGCCCAATGGGCAGAGCACCAGATTAAGAGCCAAGAGACCGTGGTTGGAGCCAACCAAGGCCATTATTAAGCACCCATTGCGTGCATGACTAGGGGCATGAGGGCAAAGGGTGAAACAGTCTGTCCTTTTGCCTGCCGGGCATGGCCCCTGTCCTCAGGCTCTGAAACCTTCCTCCTGCTACCACCGGGTGACCCTGAGCCTCTTCCCTCCCCCCTAGCCCATCCTGAGCCCATCTATCCTGGACCATCTTATCAATAATGACCGCAAATTGCCACCGGAGTACAACCTCCCCCACACCTATGTGGAGATGCAGGTGAGGTCCGGGGTGGGCATCATGCGGGAGAAGCAGGGGAGGAGGGTCCTAGGTGGGGGGCAGGTATCATCGGGAGGGGTAATCGTCTGGGAGAAGTGGGGGAGAGGGGAGGCAGGGTCTTGATCCAGCTGAGCAGCAAATCTGTCTGTCTCCAGTCCCTGCAGATCGCGGCCTTCCTCTTCACCGTCTGCCATGTGGTCATCGTGGTGCAGGACTGGTTCACTGACCTCAGTCTGTACCGGTGAGAGGGCAGGGGACAGGAGGGAGGCAAGAGAGGGGGCTAGACGGGTGGAGGGAGCTACTGGATCTTGGAGTCAGGACACCAGGTTCAAATTGAGACACAGATACTTCCTATCTGTGCACCCACGGGCCAACCTGGGCCGCGGCTTCCCCCTCTGTAAGAGCCACTGAGGAACCACAGTGGAGTGGCTGGAGCATTGCCTGGCAAAGCGCAGCGTCTATTGGCCTCTTCTGTAATATAGGGGTAAGGACAGCCCGTCCCTCCAGGCTTGTCATGTGACTCAGACAAGGCAGTGTTTGTCTGATCTGAATGAATCAGGTTCCACAGCCAACGATCTCAAGACCATCTCAGTGTGAACCTCTCAGTGGTTGAGAGAGGAAGGAGATACTCTGATGCCTGGCATGCCCTCAGGTGCTGTCCGGCTATGTGGCCCCAGGCAAGGCGGCCAGCCTCTCTGCTCTCCCCCCACCCAGGTTTCTGCAGACAGCAGAGATGGTGAAGCCCTCCACCCCCTCCCCCAGCCATGAGGCCAGCAGTTCATCAGGCTCAGACGAAGGCACAGAGTACTACCCCCACCTGGGTGAGGCAGCCACACACTAGGGAAGCCAGGGAAGTGAGGGCAGCTGCTCCTGCCCAGCCAAGGAGTCTTACCCAGCCATACCTCCTCAGTTTTCCTGCAGAACAAAGCCCGTCGTGAGGACTTCTGCCCCCAGAAGCTTCGGCAGATGCACCTGGTGATCGACCAGCTGATGGCCCATTCCCACCTGCGGTACAAGGGTAAGGGGCAACCCTGGACCTGTCCCTGGAGCCACCTCAGCCTCACTTGGCTCTCACCCAGGGCTGTCTCTCCCCAGGCACTCTGTCCATGCTTCAGTGCAACGTCTTCCCAGGCCTGCCCCCCGATTTCCTGGACTCAGAAGTGAACCTATTCCTAGTGCCCTTCATGGACACCGAAGGGGACAACGAAAGCCTGCCCCGAGCAGGTACCAGCTATGGGGACCCCCGGGCTGAGGGGCTGCTGGCCTGGGTAAGGGCAGCTGAGGGGCTGCCGGCCCGCAGGGGTGGCTGCCCGAGGCAGTGGGCGCTGGGAGGTCCCCAGGAGGAGAACAGCAGAGGCACCTGGGCCAAGACTCTCACCTTTTCCCTCCAATGCCCAGGCCCAGGCTCCAGCCCACTCTTTTCCCTTCTTCCGGGATACCGAGGCCACCCCAGCTTCCAGTCCCTGGTGACCAAACTCCGTAGCCAGGTGATGTCCATGGCGCGGCCGCAGCTCTCGCACACCATCCTCACCGAGAAGAACTGGTACGGCCATTGGGGAGGGGAGGGAGGGCTCCTGCTGATTGGTCGGCCTGTCCCATGGGCAGTGGCTTGGGTGCTGGAGGCCAAGGAGCTTACCTTGTACCCTGGACAAAATTCGAGAACATAGAAAAGATTAAAAGGATGGTTTGAGCACATTTAACAGGGGAGGCAGTGATAGCTCAGCCAGCCTGGCCTGCTCGAGAACAGGGCGGCGGGAGGCGGAACAACCAGCCTCTCTCTCCTTACCTGCATGAACATGCCAGGCAGAAGAGCACCCAGATTTCAGTAGAGCACTGAGCAGTCTCCCCGCCCCCAAGCCGTCCTGGTGGAGGCTTCGGCTCAATATGAGCCCCCAGGGATCTCTCCAAGAAGGCCAATGTAATCTTGGGCACCTTAGAACAGCAGCAAGCCGGGACGAGGGGGACGTCCCAGTGCCCTGTGCTCTGGTCAGCCTGCGTTGGCCGCATGGTGCTTGGCTCTGCTGGCCGCATCTTTAGAGAGACCTTGGTGGGTGGAGCCCCTTGGCAGAGGACTAGAACCCCATGACCTTGGGCCAGCTGACAGTGCCAGGTGGAGATGGAAAAGCCTCAGGGGACACGAGCTGTGTTGAGGTGTGTGCGGGGCCCTGTGGAGGCATGTGTGGTACTGCGTTGAGTCATGTGCGGGGCCATGTTGAGGTGTGTGTGGGACTGTCCACAGCAGAGGGAAGAGGGACAGAGAAGCCCGTGTGGGCAACAGTTCCAAGCAAGTAGGAGGACCCCAAAGGCCAACTTTGTGCCTTGGGCTGCTCTCCAGGCCTCAGTTTCTTTGTCACCTCTGCCTTGCCTCCTTCCTGAGGCTGCAGGGAAGGACCACGTAGAAAAACAGATAAAGCTCTGTTTCTAGGAGATTCTCCCCTCGGCCTTCCTCTGGGATCCCACGGATCAGCTTTTGGGCTGGTGGTTCGCCAGGCCCTTCCCTGACTGTGCTGCGGGTCCTTGGGACTTTCAAAGCTTTGGATAGTTCCCAAAGGGCCTTCCTTGGCCCCTCTGAGCCCATCAGCCACTCCATGAGGTAGCTTATTGCACAGATGAGAAAAGTGAGCCTGGAAGCTCGCTGGCTTCCCAGTAAGATTCCCCGGGCCTCCGAGCCAGCGGCCGAGTACACTCCCCTCTGGCTCTGGAGCCGTGATCTAGAGGTGCTTCATAAGGTACCCCCAGCTGCTGTTCTCTGATGGGCTCTCCCCCCACGATGCTTGATGCCTGTCCTCTTCTGCCTAGGTTCCACTATGCTGCCCGGATCTGGGATGGGGTCAAGAAGTCCTCTGCTCTGGCCGAGTACAGCCGCCTGCTGGCGTGAGAGTGTGCGATGAGGGTGGCATGCAGGGCATCCTGAGTTCCCGGGAGGACAGTGGGTCCCTCCTTTCCCCCACCTCCAGCTGCCGTGTGTGAGGATGAACACACCAGGCACCCCCCAGGGGCACAGACAGCAGCAGCAGGAGAGCCAGGGGGGATTCAGCTGCTCAGGAGACATGGGGGCAGCGGAAGGTTCTCAGAGGTTGGTGGAGCCTGGGGCTCATCTATCCCCACAGATGGAGGGAGGAAAGTGGCTAATTTCCAAGACCAAGTGAGAAGCGGGGCCCCTATCCCAGCCCCCTGTTCTTGGGATGGACAGCTAGACAAGGCGGGGAGCCCTGAGCTCCCGTCTTCCGAGTCTTGTCCCTGTGATGGCCAGGGCCAGCGATGCCCCTGTCCTCGAGGGCTCTTATGCTGGGTCAGATTTGTTGGTTAATAAAGGTGGTAACACAGCACTGCGTAGGCTTCTCATTCTGAGACACTGTCCTCTTCACCCGGAGTTGACCTGGGCCTGTGGGAGACCAGGCCTGGGCTGGAGGTGGGTCTCGTCAGTTTGTCTGTCTTTGCCTCGATCCCCAGGCAGCAGGTCAGGGCTACTGCCCGGGGAGGGGGCCGGGCCAGAGGCCAAAAACAGGTCAAATGCCCCCCCCCCCCCCGGGGGGAGGGAAGAAGGGTTTGGGGCCTTCTGAGTGCAGATAGCAGCATGGGGCTCAGCACACAGTAAGCACCTAATGTTTGTGGAATTGAATTGTTAACTCATTGTATAGACAAGTCAGTGTGGGTGCTACCTTTGGTAATCATATGTCATGTCATTGTTATAGACAAGCAAATTGTGAATTCAAGTAGCTTTGGTCTTCATCCATGTAGATGCTAGTAACTTCTTACATAGGTTTTAGGAATTGTTGCATGCATTGTATTGCTTACATAAACTATTTAGGAAAGTAAATACAGTTAAACAGGTAGATTTTCCACGTTAGGAGTTAATGCAGAGTTAATGCATCAGTTATGAAATAAACTATTAAATACAGACAGACAAAGACAATAGCTTTCATTGTCATATGGACTGGTTATTGTGTGTGTGTGTGTGAGATGTTATTGCCCACATAAAATGTGTATTCTAATACACAGGGTGTCTGTTTAGACAGATTGTTCTAAATAGGGTTTGAGGAGAGCTCCTGAGAGATCATTCCAGAATCTTAGCCACTTCTCTCCCAGGGACACTAGGTCCTACCTGGAGCGGAGCAGGAGAAGGCACCATGAAGCTAGTGATTCTGGTGTCCTCTCAGAGAGGATGCTGGACTAGCCTAATAGCTCTCTGCTCCCCAGAATGTCGCTGACTCTTAAAGGGAGAAGTCTAACCCCAAGCTTATACCTATAGGCTTGACTCCTTCCCACCAGATGTTAGTTACACAAAAGACCATCACAAGTAAATTCATTTATCTACCCAGATGCAAATAGAAGTTGGGGGATTTACCCAGATTGGGATACACCAAACGATACACTGAGTGAGTGACCTCTTTGGAAGTGAGAGGTTTCAGCACAAACCCATCCCATCCTTGAAATTTCCCAAAGGCTCTAGGGAGGCAAACTGGCAAGCAGGCATGTGGAGGTTCCAGCTTCTCAACACATCTGCCATTTCCCAAAGTCTTCCATCATTAGAGGCAACTGATAGCACAGTGCATAGAACGCTGGGCCTAGAGTCAGGAAGACCTGAGCTCGAATGTGGCCTCACACACCTGCTACTTGACCCAAGCCAATTAACCTCTGCCCCAACCTCCTCAACCATAAGGTGGAGATAATAATAGTACCTACCTCCTAGGTTGTTGTGAGGATTAACTAAGAATATTTGTAAAAAGCACTTAGTGCAGTGCTATATATTTTCTATATATAATTCTAAATATATCTACATTTTTTTTTGTCCCAGCAAATGAATAGCACACATAGGTGCTACATAAATGCTTATTCCCTTTTCCTTTCCCATCTGCTCAAAGAGAGTCTAGAAACGTGTGTCTCCCTTGAGGTAGGAATGAAGAATATCTCTTCCCTCCAAAGCTCTCCCACTAATTCTACCCTTCATGCAGGCAATAGACAGTAATTCCACCTATTCAGAGTCACACCTGAATGGGTTCATGATTTAGGAATAAAGGCTGATACTATAAGCAATTTGGGAGAGTAAGGAATAGTTTACCTATCAGATTTATGGGAAAGGAAACAATTCATGATGCAACAAGAGATAGAGAGCATTACAAAATGCAAAATGAATAATTTTGATTATGTTAAATTTAAAAGTTTTTTTAAAAAAAAATGCCAATGCGACAAAGATTAGGAGGGAAGCAGAAAATTGGGAGAAAATCTTTATGACCAGTGTCTCTGATAAAGGCCTCATCTCTAAAATATACAGGGAACTGAGCCAAATTTGTAGGAATACAAGTCATTCCCCGATTGAGAAATGGTCAAAGGATATGAACAGGCGGTTTTCAGAGGAAGAAATTAAAGGTATATATAGGCATATGAAAAAATGCTCTAAATCACCACTGATTAGAGAAATGCAAATCAAAACAACTTTTAGGTACCACTTCTTTCCTGTCAGATTGGCTAACATGACAAAACAGGAAAATTATAAATGCTGGAGAGGATGTGGGAAAATTGGAACACTGTTATGTTGGTGGAGTTGTGAACTGATCCAGTCATTCTGGAGAGCAATTTGGAACTATGCTCAAAGGGCTAAAAAATGTGCATACCCTTTGACTCAGCAATACCACTTCTAGGGCTGTATCCCAAAGAGATCACACAAATGGGAAAGGGATCCAAATGTACAAAAATATTTATAGTGCTTCTTTTTGCGGTAGCAAAGAATTGGAACGCAAGGGGATGCCCATCAATTGGGGAATGGCTGAACAAGTTGTGGTATATGAATGCAATGGAATACTATTGTGCTATAAGAAATAGGGAAAATACAGACTTTATAATAACCTGGAAAAACCTACATAATGCTGAGTGAGGGGAGCAGAACCAGGAGAACATTGTACACAACCACAGATATATTGATTCTGTGATGACTAACCTTGATAGACTTGGCTCTCCTCAGCAATACAAGGTTCAAAGACAACTCCAAAGGACTCATGATGGAGAGAGCTATGGAGTCTGAATGCAGATTGAGGCGCACTGTTTGCTCTCCTTTTTTTTTCTTTTTTTTTTCTTTTTTTTTTTTGGTTTTTGGTTTTGTTTCTTCTCTCTCATGATTCATTCCGTTGGTCATAATTCTTCTTTACAACTTGACTATTGTGTAAATAAGTTTAATGTGAAGTTATATGTAGAAGATATATTGGATTCTAAGCCGTCTTGGGGAGTAGAGGGGAAGGAGAGGGAGAAGAAAATATGGAACTCAAAATCATGCTGAACTGAGTGTTGTGAACTAAAAATAAAAAATCTTAATTTAAAAAAAGGAAAACAAAAAGCAAAGGGAGGTGGCCTAGCAATACCAGATCTCAAACTACTTTACAAAGCAATAATCAAAATTATCTGGTACTGGCTAAGAAATAGAGTGGTGGATCAGTGGAATAGATTTCATACACAAGACACACTAGTAATCTAATATTTGATAACCCAAAGACTCCAGCTTCTGGAATAAGAATTGACTATTTGAAAATAACTGCTAGGAAAACTAGAAAATAGTATGGCAGAAACTAGGCATAGATCAACATCTCACATCGTATAACAAGATAAGGTCAAAATGGGTGTATTATTTAGACATAAAGGGTGATACCATAAACAAATTAGGAGAGCAAGGAATAGTCTACCTGTCAAATCTATGGTGAAGGGAGGAACAAACAAAAGATAGAGAACATTATGAAATACAAAATGGATATTTTTGATTACATTAAATTAAAAAAGATTTTGCACAAACAAAACAATGCAACCAAGTTCAGAAGGGAAGCAGAAAGCCAGGAAATAATTTTTCAGTGTCTCTGACAAAGGCCTCATTTCTAAAATATGTAGAGAACTGAGTCAAATTTGTAAGAATACAAGTCATTCCCCCATTGATAAATGGTCAAAGAATATGAACAGACAGTTTACAGATAAAGAAATTAAAGCTATCTGTAAACATGTGAAAAAATACTCTAAGTCACTATAAATTGGAAAAATGCAAATTAAATGGCTCCTGAGGTACCACCTCATCTGTATCAGATTGGCTAATATGACAGGAAAGAAAAATGATAAGTTGAAGCTGAACAGCAGTGAGCTAGTCCCCTACAACAAATGCTGGAGAAGATGTGGGAAAATTGAAACAAAAATTTTTGGTGGAGGTGTGAGCTGATCCAACCATTCTGGAAAGCAATTTGGAACTTTGCCCAAAGGACAATCAAATACCCAGCAATACCATTACTAGGTTTATATTCCAAAGAGATCATAAAAAAGGGCAAATGACCCACATCTACCAAAATATTTATAGCAGCTCTTTTTGTGGTGGCCAAGAACTGGAAATTGAGAGGATGTCCATCCGTTGGGGAATGGCTGAATAAGTTCTGTTATATAAATGTAATGTAATACTATTTTCCCATAAGAAGTGATTAGCAGGCAGATTTAAGAACGTCGAGGAAAGACTTGTGTGATGATGCTGAATGAAGGGAGCAGAACCACTATGATTGACTTAGCTCTTCTTAGCAATACAATGATTTAAGATAATTCCAAAAAAAACTCATGATGGGAAATACTAACTGTATCCAGAGAAAGTACTAAAGAATTATGGAGTCTGAATGCAGATTGAAGCATATTATTTTCACCCTTTTTTTTAATGGCTTTTCACCTTTTGTCGTTCTTTTACCACATGCCTAATGGGGAAACATGTTTACGTTATTGCAGCTGTATGACCTGTTTCAGATTGCTTGCCATTCTGGGTAGGGAGGATGGCAGGGAGGGAGACAAAAAATTTGGAACTTCAAATCTTACAAAAATGAATGTTGAAAACTATCTTTACATGTAAATGGAAAAAATAAAATACTAGTTACGAAAGGAAAATAGAATGGAGATAAAATAACAAAAAAAAAAACAAACAATCACACCTGAGGAGCACCATGTGGATGGTGATGGTGGAGGGATAGACAGGTAGATTTGAAGATGAAAGTAAGACAAATCTAATCGATGCAGCGATCAACTGAATCTCTGGATAACCAGGGACAAAGAAAGTTACCCACCTACACACACACACACACACACACACGCACACACACACGCACACGCACACGCACACGCACACACACACACACACACACACGCACACATACACACCAGAGAGAGAGAGAGAGGTGCAGTGTGTCAAAGTCGATAGAAATGCAGCCTGAGTTGAAACCTGGGTTTAAATCCCACCTCTGACATAATGGCTGTGTGACCTTGAGCAAATCATTTTTTCATGCCTGAGGCAGCTCTTTGGGACTCTACAGAATTCAGCTTCCAGCTCCCTTCTAGCCCCACACAGATCCCTGACACACTGGGACACCTCCGAGGATGACCCTCTGTGGATAATTGACAACCTCCATTCTTCCGCCCCATACTAGGGAATCTGAATCCCTGCTTCCTGTGGCTCCAACTCCACGATCCATCCACCATTAACCACACCCTTGTTCCCATTCCCCTCAACCCAAGATCCCCAAACTGCCGCTCTCAAGCTGCCTGATCCACTGTGCCCTCTGATACCTGCTCCATGGGTAACAAACCCTTCGCATTCTTGCTCTCTGCATCTTGCCCTTGCTGTGACCCAGTTTCCCCACCCCCACCACTGCCAATGGCACGACTTCCCTCTTCAGAACTGCTTATGCTTTCATACCCCCCAATTCACTAGTCATGGTGGGGCAGTTGGAGGACTCATTGCTTCCCATTACCACTCCCAAACACTACTTCTACCAACATCATTCATTAACCTCTCAACCTTTGAGGTTCATTTGATTTGTATTTATCACCCAATTAATATTCTTGGAGCTGTTGTCCAAAGAATACTCTTCATCCTCGATGAGTTCAGTGCCTGGCTTAGTCTTTCTCTTCTCCCCAAGTCCCCTCATCCTAGGGGGCTTCGATATACGTATAGACACTCCCTCAAATACCCAAATCCTCCCCTTACTCGTCGGCCGTGACCTACACCACAGCTACACACAGAGACAAGTCGTAGCCTTCATCTCGCCATACCCACGTGTGTTCCACCTCCACATTCATAAACTCCAAAATTCCTTTATCTGATGACAGTCTTGATATTCCATTTCTCCCTCCGAAACTCCAAGTCCTGTTTGTCCTCACTACAGCCTCTAGTCCCACCCCACGCACCCTCAGTTCTTTCCCAGGCCGCCCCCTGCACTGGCTGTACCCTCTTCCTTCCCCATCTTGACCCCCTCATGAATCAGTTCAACCGTGTGCTGTGGTCTTCTCAAGTTCTTCCCCTTCTCCTCACTCCTTGCCCTTATCCCTTTGAAAAGGTTTCTTCTAAACCCCATCCCTGGATTAATCTCACCTTCTGCTGCCTTCACTTTCACTCACAGGCTGCTGAAATAAACTGGAGAAAGTCACTCAACTGTCCTGACTCAAAGGTGTCATACAATTACAAAGAGTTGTTACAAAGGTGTTAGGTAATCTTAACTGGACCCTCACTGCTGAAAGGCAATCCTTTTACACAGCCCTAAGCATTTCCCTGGGCAGCTAGGTGGGCCATAGTGCATAGGGCCCTGGGCTTAGAATCAAGAAGACTCACCAACTTCAGACACTTACTAGTTGTATGGGCAAGTGACTTAATCCTGTTTGCCTCAATTTCCTCATCTGTCAAATGAGCTGGAGAAGGGAATGGCAAACCACTCTATTGTCTTTACCAAGAAAACTCCAAATGGGGTCACAAAGAGTCAGACACAAATGAACAAAACTGAAACAAATGAACAAAATATTTCCCTATCTACTCTCCACAATGGCTCTTCCAAACTGTTTCATCCCTCCTTAAACCCCCATGGCTGCCTCTTCCTTCACCCTTTCAGCTGAGAACCTTGCCTAATATTTTGCTGAAAAAATCGGGGCCCTTCACTGAGAGCCCCCTCTTGTCCCCTGCTCCTCATCTCCCATCACTCAAATGTCTTCTGCCACTATTTCTCTCTTCATCCCTGTCTCACATGGAGAGATGGTCCTCCTTGCCAAGGCATAATCCCTTTACCTGCATGGGGTCTCATTCCATCCTGTTTCCTCCAACAGATTGCCCCTTCTACCATCTCACCTTCTCTTTTCTTCAGTCTCTTCCTGTCTATAAACATGCCCACATCTCCATCCTCAAAAAACAATCCTCACTTGATCTGTATATCCCCCATAATTATGTCCTATGTCTCTCCTCACTTTGGTTTCTAAACTCATTGGGAAAGCCGTCAACAATTGGCTCTTCCATTTCTTCTTAATTCTTTGCTGTCTAGCTTCGATCTCATCGTTCAACTGAAGCTGCTTCTCTCTAAAGTTGATCTCATTGCCAAATCCAATGGCCTTTTCTCGGTCCTCATCCTTCTCCCCATCTCTGCAGCCTCTAACACTGTTAATCACCCTCTTCTTGATAGATACTTGTTTTTCCCAGTTCCTGCTTATCTATTCCTCTGCCTCCTTTGCTGGATCTCCACCCAGGTCACACCCGATAACCATGAGTGTCTCACAAGGCTCAGTCCTGACCCCTAGGATCTTCTCCCTCTATATTTTTTCACTTAGTGATATCATCAACCCCCAGGGTTTTAATTATCTCTACACAGGTGACTCAGATCTACTTAGTCAGCCCTAACCTCTCTGTGGACCTCCAGTCTCCCATCTCCAATTGCCTTTCAGGTATCTCAAAATGGATCCCCTCCTGACATCCTAAACTCAACACCCCCCAAACGGGACTCATTACCTTTTCCCCAAAACCTCCACTTCCTCACTTCCCTTTTACTGTCCCAGGTAGCATGAGTCATTTGGGCTTACAACCAGGGTACCATCTTCTCCTCACTCTCACCTCCCATACCCCATCAGTGGTCATGTTCTTTCCTTTCCACCTTCACAATATGTCTGTACACCGCCTTCTCTGACACTGCCACCACCTTGGCACAGGCTCTACCTCCCACCTGGACTGTTGCAGTAGCTGCTGGGAGATGGGGTCTGCCTGCCTCAAGTCTCTCCACACTCCAGTCCATCTTTTCCTAAAGGGCAGATCTGTCCATGTCACCCCCTATTCAGTAAATTCTAGGGGTTCATTCTATCGCCTGCAGGATCAAATATAAAATCCACTCCTTGCCTTTCAAAATCCTTCAAATCGGGCCCCTTCCTACCTTTCCAGTCTTCCTACACTTTATCCTTACAACCCCCCCCCATCTCTATGATTCACAAATTGTCTTCCTTCCTGGTTTATTTTGGTGGGGGAGGGGGATACGATACTTCATATCCCAACTCCAGGGATTTTCACAGGCTGTTCCCTAGGCCTAAAATGCTCTCCTTCCTCATCTCCACCTCTTAGCTTCTCTGGCTTCCTTCAAGTCTCAACTAACATACCACCTTCAATCCTCCTCCCCCCACACTGGGACAACTAGGGGGCACATTGGACAGAGCACTGGCCCTAGAGTCAGGAGGACCTGAGTTCAAATTCTGTCTCAGACATTTAGTAGCTATGTGACCTTGAGCAAGTCACTTAACCTCAATTGCCTCAAAAAAAAAACCCCTCTCCCCAGTCTCTCTTAATCTTGATGATTTCCCTCTAAATCTGCCCTCAGCATCTCACTTGTTTATACATAGTCGTTTGCATGTTGTCTGCCTCGAATCAGGCTGTGAGCTCCTTGAGGATAGGGACTGACTTTTGCCTTTCTTTGTAACTCTCGTGCTTGGCACAGTGCCTGACACATAGTAGGTGCTTAATAAATGCTTGTTGACTGACTAACTGATTCATATTGGAAGAAGGTGATTCATCACAGGGAGTTCCCTACACCTATGATGTTACAATTTTGGACAGAAAGCAAGAAACTCTAGGCAAGTAAATACAATGTCTCACACAGGCAAGTAAATACAGTATCTTATTACTATGTGAGTAAATTATACCTATCCATTAGCAATGAATGCTTGTTGAGTTGTTTTAGTCATGTCCGACTCTCCATGACCCCATTTGGGGTTTTCTTGGCTAGGATACTGGAGTGCTTTGCCATTTCTTTCTCCAGCTCATTTTACAGATGAGGAAACTGAGACAAACAGGGTTAAGTGACTTGCCCAGGGTCACACAGCTAGTGTCTGAAGCTGGGTTTGAACTCAGGTCCTCCTCACTCCAGGCTGCTGCATCATCTAACTGCCTTGGCAATGAACACATCTCTCTTTTTTTAATGTTTTATTTTTTCCCAACTACATGTAAAGACAATTTTTTTGAGGGGGGAAGGCAGGGCAATTGTGGTTAAGTGATTTGCCCAAGGTCACACAGCTAGTAAGTATGCCAAGTGTCTGACGTCACATTTGAATTTAGGTCCTCCTGACTCCAGGCTCAATTCGCTGCGCCACCTAACTGCCCAAGACAATTTTTAACATTCATTTTTTCAAACTTTTGAGTTTCAATTTTTTCCCTCCCACCTTCACCTCCCCCTGCTCAGAGACAGTAAGCAATTTGATATAGGTTATACAAACACATGTCCTCATTAAAACCCCTCATTCGAGCTACTTAACAAGTGCCTTCAGTTGTTATGTGAGGAAATGATGACCTGTCTATGTTAGGAAATTACACCAGTTCTATTCATTCGATACCCGTGGGACTGATGCCACCTCCTGGTGAAGAGGCAGTCTTGGCTTGCTCGTGGCTCCTTCAACGGAGCCCGGGCTGGCCCAGGTCCTCCGGAGCTGGAGAGGCTTGGAACCCACCCCCACCACAGACAGGCTGGCTCTCTGTCACCCAAGGGCCAACCTCACAGAGAGGAGAAGCTGGTCACAAAAGTCACAGCCTCGGAGAGAAGCCTGCTTTGGCCCCATCGCAGGCCATGGTCTGCCTCGGGGCGGGGAAGGGGAGGACCAGGATGAGCTTATGAATCCTTGAAGGATATAGGCAAATAAACCTGGGTGATGATGCATTGATAACGTCAGAAGCAACATGGCATGGATAGAGGGCCAGTCGGGATGCTGGGAGATCTGGGTTCAAATCCTACCTCTCACTGGCTGACCTGAGCAGCTAGGAGGTATAGCGGATAGAGGGATAGCCCTAGAGTCAGGAAGACCTAGATTCAAATTCAGTCTCAGATACTTGCCAACAATGTGACCCTGGGCAAGACCCATAACCTCTATGGGTCAGTTTTCTCATCTTTAAAATGGGAGCAATGAGAACACTGACCTCCCAGAGTTGTTTTGAGGCTTAAATGAGATATATTAGTAAAGCACTGTCAACCTTAAAGTGCTGTATAAATTTCAGCTATCCCCATCATCTTCATTATCGATTATCATTATTATATCACTTAACCCCTCAGTGGCCTAACAAATCTTTAAAATGGATTTGCAGAGAAGGGGATGATCTGTATTTGTGGAGTGAATTTCTTCCCCAGGAGCTTCCTACACCGGTGAAATCGGCTCCTTAGCACTTCAGGAGTTTAGCTTTTGTTTGCTTTGAGTGATTCAGCTGTTTCATTTAATCTTGCTAAGTGCTAAGCCCCAGGCCCAAAGCCCTATCAGGTGTGAAACCTGTGTAGGTGTAGATCGATGACTTAAGAGGGGCCAACTCGAGAACCGATTGTCTCTGGTCATTGAGGCGGGGCTCGAGGATGCCAGAGGCTCAGCTGCGTGGAGAGACGAGCCAAGAGACAGCTACAGCTGAAGCTGAAGATAAAGCCGAAGCAGGAGCTGCGGAAGCAGAGCCGACCTGTGTGTGGACCCAGGAGCGCGAGCAAGGACTTGAGGCTAGTGGGTAATCCCCTTACCGGAGAGAGGAAGCATGAATATGATTTGGTTTAATGCCATCATGCTTTTCTGTGGTCTCCTGGTTACTCTTGTGAGGCGCGCTTATTGGGCCTGGAAGCTTGTGATCACAATATTGGAATGGGGAGGCTGGTTTGTGGGTCTGTTACTGTGGGGCCTAAATAAATGTTTTGATGCCTTCTACTTAGAGAATTCCTTATATCTTGCGGTTTCAAACCATTCAGACGTATATATGATTCTCTTTGAGAGCATAAATTCGGCCTTCCTACTACAGATCTGAAGCGCCACCCTCCAAAAAAAACCACACACAAACATTACAAATTATATGTTAAGAATTTTCAAATGTTTTTATTTTCTTTTTTCCACTTAATTTTATATGTTGAGCCCACACCTGTCACTCATGCCACTGGGGAGGTTGAGGCAGGTGGATTGCTTGAGGTCAATTCAAAGCCCCTCAGGGGTCTACATTAAGTCCAGCACCAACATGGTGAACTCTGGCATGTGCAGGGGTGAACCATCCTAGGTCAGAAAGAGCACAGATCAAAACTTCAGGACTGCTCAGTGGTGGGGTCTGGCTATGAGTGGCCAGGGCACTTCCAGCCTGGGTAAGAGCGGAGACCCAGTATATAAAACAATTAACACATCAACTAGTAAACTTCTTCTATAGGTAAAGATGATACTTTTTCATGGTAGTCTAGAAAGAGCAATAGACTTGGAGTCAGCAGACACCTGTGTTCACCTACTGCCCCTGACCCATTTTAGCAATATAATAACAGCAATAAATACCTTTATAATAGATAGATAGATAGCATTTTATAGCATTTTCAAGTTTACAAAGTAATTTATGCGTGTTATTTTCATTTGAGCCTTGTGAGGTGGGTGCTATTATTATCCCCATTTTTCAGATAAGGAAACTGAGACAGAAAACATGAGCAATCTGCTCAGTTTCCTTGATGTGTCCACATGACAATGCCTACTCGTCCTTGTGGTTGTTGTAGAGTGGTTTCAGACTCTCTGTGATCCTGTTTGGGGTTTTCTTGGCAAAAGGTAATGGAGGGGTTTGCCATTTCCTCCTCCAGCTCATTTTACAGATGAGGAAACTGAGGCAAAAGGGGGTAAGTGACTTGCCCAGGGTCACACAGCTAGGAAGTGTCTGAGGTCACATTTGAATTCGTGTCTTCCTGACTCCAGGCCTGGTGCTCTATCCACTGTGATGCCACCTAGCTGCCCTGAGTTATCCTTATCCAAGAATATTCTTTTTATTCACAGCTCCTCTCCAGAGCATCAGCCTGCCATGCCAGATGGATGACCATCCTTCTGTGTGTTCGTCATTTTGTGGATATCATTGCAGTGATAAGATCACTGGGCCTGGAGTCAGGAAGACCTGAATTCAAACCCAGCCTCAGATACTTACTAGCTGTGTGATCCTGGGCAAGTCACTTAACCTCAGTTTTCTCATCTGTAAAATGAGGTTGTTGTCAGGATCGAATGAGACGATATTTGCAAAGGGCTCAGCACAGTGCTAGGCACATAGTGGGTGCTTAATAAATGCTGGTCACCTTCCCCCATAGAACAATATTACTAATAGGTGACATGTACATAGTGCTTTATGATGGCCATCTTTGATCCTCCCTCGGTACCATGTCTGCGGTCCCATGATCAGTTACCCAGGCTCTTGCCCCATGGCCAGCCCCCCCATTCCACAAGCACATCCTTTTCTCTGGTGAAACAAACCTTCTTTACCACTTCCCTTGGGCAATCTTTGTCTGGTACTGAGTGGTGTCGTAAGCCAGCCTCACCATCACATAGCTTTCCCTTTGAGTGACCCTCAATTTCAGTCTCTTCTTGGGCATCCCATGACACAACCACACAGTCTCACCAGAAGGCTATTGCTTTAAAAAAAGAAAAATCATGGGACCTTGTTTCCAGCATAAGCCTGGGGTCACAAACAACACTGCCCAGTTTCCCAGAGACAAGCCATCCCAGTTTTCTCTTCGTGTTCTGTTCTGGGCCCATGGTCCATGTCTGCCGAACATAAGGCTGATCATGGAGGCCCCAGAGGAGTTGTTCATTAAATTTCATAGTCTTTCCTGACCTACAGGCTTTTTCCTGGTGAGGATCATCAGACCAAATTCTGAGTGCCAGGGCTCGTAGCAATCACCCTGATGAACTCAGCCAACACGCTCTGCGCCATCCTTTGGGAATCCCTCTCCATGTATTCTGGAGAACTTTTGGCTGGGAATGTGGAACAGGCTAGGTGGATGAGTTGGTAGAGGGTTTCAGGTGTATGGACAACCTCCAAAGGGCCACAGTCTGAGGCCAGTCTGACCTAGGCCTTCTCTCCATCAGGCTGGGATCAAGGAGTTGACCTTGGTCACATCGCTGTCATCCACATCTTTTATATCCTGGCCTGATCTGGTGTTGGTAAGCTCAGGCATCTGCCATGAAGACCAGGGGGGTTTTGTCCTCAATCTTTTTTATGGAAGACTCTGCCATCAAGGGAAACTTGTTGATGACATAATGATCAAACTTGTTTGTCCTAGAGGATTCAGGCTGTCTTCAAAGCTGAAGTGTCTTGGGTCACTGGAACATGAGGAATATTTGGATTTTCTTTTTGTAGTAATGATAACAACTAGCATTTATATAGCACCTCCTAGGCACCAAATATTATCTCATTTGATCCTTACAACAAACGATCCTGGGCGTAGGTGTGATTATTATCCACCTTCTACAGAGGGGGCAAACAGAGGTGCCATGATTTTGCCCAAGGTCACACGGCTATGAGTGTCTGAGGCTGGATTTCAACCCCTGACTATATGCCCAATGCTCCATACGCCAAGTCCCTAAGGCACCCACCCTTCCAACATTGTCTTCTTGGCCTTCAAGGCCTTTAACTTGGCTTCTATATTTTCACGTCCTCTTGGGGGAAGAAAGAATTCTTTTTCCCTTTGGATTCTGGCTGTCTCCTAAGACAGTGAGCAGCCAATACTTTTGGTAAGCATACACCCACACACATCCCTTGTTTCACGCCTCCCTCGATACTAATATTTTTAAATGATCAGCATAGAGTGAAATGAGCAAAACCAGGAGAACATTGTACACAGTAACAGTGGCACTGTGCAATGATCAACTCTGATAGACTTGGCTCTTCTCAACAATGCAAGGGTCTAAGACAATTCCAAAAGACCATGATGGAAAATGCTGTCCACATCCAGAGAAAGAGCCATGGAGTCTGAATGCAGATCAAAGCAGACTCTTTTCACTTTTTTTTGGTTTTTTCTTTCTCGTGGTTTTTCCCTTTTGTTCTGTCCCTTCTTTCACAACATGACTAATGTAGAAATATGTTTAACACAATTGCACATGTGTAACCTATATCCAATTGCTTACCATCTTGGGGAAGGGGGAAGGGAGGGGAGGGCAGGGAGGGAGAAAAACATTTGAAACTCAAAATCTTATTTCAAAAAATGAAAGTTGAAAACTATCTCTACATGCATTTGAAAAAATACTATTTCCCAACAATAATTATTGTTATCATAAAAACCCCTACCTCTGGTGAGCAGGAACCCACCATCTCTCTTGCTAAACTACTCCAAAGCCTAATCTGACTCTTTGCAACTTAGCCATTGATCCCAGCTCTGCCCTCCGGGGACCGAGGAGAACGAATCTCAGAAATCTTCATGACATGACACTGCTTCAAACATTGATGATGGTCCTTTCTCTTCAGTGGGAATACCTTAGTATCTTCTCCTGTCCAAGGTGGGTATCGCCTGTTCTTTGAGTGAATCTGTGTATGTCCTGATCACACCAGAGCCCGCCAAAATTTATCCCTCCTCGAGGATCACTCTGCCTCCTCACTGTCCTCTACTGGTCACTCTGGCCAAGTCTCTTCAATCAGCCTCTTGTCCTTGACCTGACCTAGGGGATCCCCTCCCAAACCAGACCCCAATACTTCCCCATAATCTGTCTATAAGTCACTCAATCTTCCCCTATTAGTCCTTGAAACCTACCGATACTCTCAGCCCACCTTTCCACATCTGTCCATTACTCCTAAACCACTATATCTGCCCTCCCCAAGTCTGTCCAGCCTCAGTTTCTTCATCTGTAAAATGAGTTGGATTTAGTGACCTCTGAGTTCCCTCCCAGTCCTGAATCTATGGTTTTTTGGTCAGTCCTATCTGGGCTCCCAGGTCAGTCTGTCTGTCCACTCCCTCCTGGTCAGTCAATCCATTTCTCCAGCCACCCTCTGAATTGGTCAGTCCCCAGCCAAACAGTTCCTTTGTCCAGTTTCTTCAAGCCAGTCTGCTGAGCTCCAAAGTCATTCAGTCAATCTGTCCACCCCTTTCAGGTTAGTCAATCCATCTTTCCAGTCCATCCTCCCCAGGTCAATTAGTACTCATACCCATCCCCGCCAGGACAGGCAGCCGTCTGTCCCCGCCCCCCACGTCCACTATGCCCTTCACTCAGTCCTTCTATGCAGGCCGCCAGTTCATAAATCCATCTGTTCAATTTTCTTTCTCTCCCCGAGCCCCCACAAACGTCTCTGTCTGTCCATTGTCTTCAGGCCAATCTAGTGGCCTAGTCCCTGCTCTCGGTCAGTCCATACCTCACCCCTTGGTCAGTTCATCAAGCCTTCTGAGGCTAGTCAGCTCACCTGCCCATCTCAATAAGGAGATCCGTCTATCTCTCCACCCTGTTCAAGTCAGTCGGTCTATCCATCCAGACCCCAGGCCAATCAGTTCACCTCCTCTAGGTCACTCAGGCCATTTGTCCAGTGCCCACAGGCCCATCGGTCCATCTTCCACTCTAATCATCAACTCATAGGCCCAGCCCCTCTGCCAATCCATCCATCCATCTCTCTGGCCAGTCAATCTGTCTATGCCCCCCCACCCCTACCCCCACCCCCAGAGTAATCAATCTGCCTGTGGCTCTTCTTTAGGCCCAGGGCAATTACTCCATCTATACAACTTTCCTGTCTGTCTGCCTGGCTCTCCAGGTCAGTTCATCCACCTACTTCCATTTCCTTTAACTGGCCTCACTTGGACTCACTTGGATATGATGTTGTTCCCAGCCCACCCACTCCCAGTAAAATGTAAACTCTCTGAAGGAAGGAACAATTTATTTCTCCCCTTTCTATCCCTAGTGCCTGGCATGGTGTCTTGTGTACAATGTGTTCTCTATGTTTGTTTAATTTAAATTATTTAAATTTTTCATTGAACCGTCTCCAAGGCCTTCTACCTTGACTTTATAATTTTACACTGTTAAAATCAGTGGAGGGGAGAGCTGAAATCCAAATTGAAACAAGAAATTGAGAAGTGAGTGGGAGATGACAACAGACAACGAGCTCCCCATAGCTGGGACTCCGATGGCCGCTTGCTGGATATCACAAGACCCCTGGTTCAGAGCTGGAAGAGACATCAGAAGCCAACCCAGAAACACAAGTGACCTGCCTGTGCTCACGCATTGGTGGAAGTGCTATTTTTCAGGCATGAGTCGGAGCTGGGGATACTGAGTCTGAAGGAGAGAAGGTGTAAGGAAAGACATCTGCTTCCAAGGGCTGTCATGTGGAGGAGGAAGGAACCTGAGTCTGCTTGGCCCCAGAGGGCAGAGCTCAGAGCAGTGAGGGGAGGGTGTAAAGAGGGGCTGCAGGATCGGAGTCATTCTTCCTAAGCGGCCTCCCCAAAAGGCAAAGGGTCACTTCTGGGAGTCCTGGTTTCTTGCTCACTGGAGGCCTTTAAATGAAGGCAGGAGGATGGCAGGAGGTATTCTGCTGGGGGGAGCTGAACCTTGTAACTTAGAAGGCCCTTCCAACTCAAGTCTCCATGATCCCCTAGAAGGTCCAGGAAGAGGAGCACAGACTTTTCAGGGACTATGATATCAAGTGGGATGTCATAACTTGCCAGACAGTGCCTAGAGATCACTCAAGCCCCCTGGATCCTTCTCTCTCTCTCTCTCTCTCTCTCTCTCTCTCTCTCTCTTTCTTTCTCATCTTCCTCCTACTCTCCTCTCTCTGTCTCTCTGTCTCTGTGTCTCTTTCTCTGTCTCTGTCTCTCTGTCTCTGTCTCTGTCTCTCTGTCTCTCTCTCTCTGTGTCTCTCTGTGTCTCTCTGTCGCTCCTCTCTCTCTCTGTCTCTGTGTGTGTGTGTCTCTCTCTTTGTCTCTCTGTGTCTCTACTCTGTCTCTGTGCCTCTCTATGTCTCTCTGTCTCTGTCTCTCTGTCTCTCTCTGTCTCTGTCTCTTTCTGTCTCTCTGTCTCTCCCCTCTCTCTGTCTGTCTCTCTCTTCTGTCTCTCTCTGTCTCTCCTTTCTGTCTCTCTCTGTGTCTCTCTGTCTTTCTCTGTCTCTCTCTCTCTCCCTTCCCCCCTCTTCTTTATAACATCTTCCTCATTTCCCACTCACTTCTCAACTTCTTGCAATCTGGATTTCACCTTTCCCCTCCACTGAAACTGTTGCCATGGTTGTCTCAGTGATCTCCTACTAACTGTGCAGGCCTTTCTCAGTCCTCACCTTCCTTGGTGTCTCAGAAGCCTTTTACAGCCAACCAGCCCCCACTCCCTTTCTTGCTCTCTCTCTCCCCTCCCTGGCTTGCGGGCCACTGCTCCCTCCTGCTCCTCTTCCTCACTGCCAGCCCCCCTCTCAGACTCCTTGGTGGACTCATTCTTGGTCTTCACCTTCCTCTGCAATGGCCCCATCTTGGATTCTCTTTTCTCTCCCTTCTCCTTTGCTCCCATGGGTTCTATTTTAATCTATCCGCAGATAACTTCTGGGATGCCTCTCCACCTGGATGTCCTCCTATTGCATTTCAAAATCAGCGTGTCCAAAAGAGAGCTCATCACCTTTGCCTCATGCCATCCCCATTTCTGTGCCAAGTACCACCACGCTCCCCATCACCAACTTTCACCACTTCAGTGCCATCCAAGACATCCTCTTCCCCTTCAGCTTGCCCCCATATCTGATTAAGCCCTGGCCAAGTTATTGCCCCATTTGGACCTCAGTTTCCCTATGTGTAAAATGAGATGGTTGGACTCAATGCCCTCTGGGTAGAATTATGGTGTAGGTCCATAGATCATTAGAGTTAGGAGGAGCCTCAGAGGCCATCTAGACCAGGCCTTCCTCATTGCCCAACCCTATCTCATCCCCCACGGTCTTGCAAGGCTGAAGCCTTGAGACGGGAAGTGATTTGCCCATCACACAAATTTGGCTTTGCATAACCCACCCCCAAAGCTTTCTGCTCATAAATGCCCAGTGTCTGAATCTTGCTCCCTCTCTGATCTGTCCCAGAACCCCCATTGCAACATGACCCCTCCAAAATGTCTCCATCTGCCATCCCATTAGGTCACAACCCTGTCTTCTCTCTGCTTTGGGCAGCATCGATTGGTGCTGGGGGTGGAGCTGAATACCATCTCTTTCCCCGTTTCTGCCCACGAGACCTTGAGCATGTAGATTCCTGTCTCTGATCTTCATATGTATAAGGGATGATTAATAGCAGCTCCAAAGATTATGATCTCTGACCCAATGGACAGGGTGAGGCTGCCCAAAGAGGGGTCAGGAGGAAGAACCTCTAGATCAGGTCCCAGAGCCCAAAACTAAGAGGAGGAGGAGGGAGCAGGCACAGGGAGAAGAGAATTCAATTTGACGTTAGAAGCAGCTTCCTACCTTATGTAGCTGACAGCCTCTGTTAAAATATAAGTTACTCAAGGGCAAGGACTTCATTTTTATCTTTGTATCCCCTGTGACCAGCACAGTGCCTGGCACATAGTAGGTGCTTAATTAATTGAAGTCACTATCTGAAAATGAGGTGAGCTGCCTCAGAATAACTAGATGCCGTCTGAGGCTCCTCCTGGTTCTGGGATTCTAGGTCTAAGATGGGAGAAAAAAAGTCCCTTAACAATTGGAGTTGCACCCAAGTGGGATAGACTGGGTGCCTTCTGGCTGGGAGTCTTTCAGTAGAGACTGGAGGGCCACTGGTCCAGTATGTTGGAGAGAGGATTCATGGTCAGGCTAGACACACACTGAAGTTCTTTACAACTGGGAAAACCTAGGGAATTCTCTCTCTCTCTCTCTCTCTTTCTTTCTCTCTCTCTCTCTCTCTCTCTCTCTCTCTCTCTCTCTCTCTCTCTCTCTCTCTTTCCCCCTTCCCTTCACCCTCTCTCCTCTGCGTGTGTGTATGTATGTGATTCTAGTGCCAGTCAGTAGTGAGTGCCCTCGTAGGGGGTCTCATCCAAGGTACAATGATTCCTTGTAAAGCATGCCAGAGAGGGGATTTCTACTCAGGTAAGGGTTTGAATGGATGCCCACCAAGGTCCTTCCTTGCTCTTAGGGTCCATTATTCTATGAGGGAGCACACTCCAGTGTGTAGAAGACTGGAGGGTGAGACCCATGCCTTCAAAAACCAAGAATAACACAGCTATTTCTCTACCACAGAAGCCTGAGGGTTCAAGTCTTACCTCCGGCACATACTATTCCTGGGCCCATGGGCAGAACACAACCTCTCTATACCCCCATGCAGTGCTCTAAGACTGTATACTAAGGAATTAACTATTTACCTCCCAAGGAATTTTCTATATAGGAAGCTCCCCACAGTGATGAAATCCTAGGTCTGAACAACCACAAAGAAAAAAATCAGATGTTATTTATCAGGTTGGTATCTTTTTCCTCCATTGGATCATGGGCTCAGTGACTGCTGGGAGCATGGGCCCTCTGAATTTTGTATCTCTCCCAGTGTTCT
Organism: Phalanger gymnotis; assembly: GCA_028646595.1. Taxonomy (NCBI): domain Eukaryota; kingdom Metazoa; phylum Chordata; class Mammalia; order Diprotodontia; family Phalangeridae; genus Phalanger; species Phalanger gymnotis. The sequence continues at coordinate 785,450,274 of CM053622.1, forward strand.
ATATATAGTTGGTGTTTAATAAATGTTTGCTGAATGAGTACCTCCCAAGGGCCCACTGAATTTTGTTGAATCTGACAAGATGGGGACATGAATAACCACAAACAACTGAGCTCCTAGTGACTTGAGAGTTTTTTGGTTCTCCCAGCCCCAGCCCGACCCAAACATACACAGATGTAGACAGGGGTCTCTCCCAAACACCAAGCCGGCTCAAAGTGGTGGAGGGCAGGGAGACGATTCAGCATCTTGGGTCCACGGGGTTACCAGCCCTTTGGAAAGGCCTGGATCAGAACCTTCTGTGCATCCTTGGCTGCCCTGTCTAGATAGGCCCTGAGCATTTGGTAGACAGTGGCAAAAGAAAGACTGCAGGAGGCTAGGACCCCCAGAACGGGCAGGGTTGCAAGCTCACGGGCAAAAGCGGTTGTGGTGTCCTTTCTGGCCCGGCTCAGCAAGTCAACAACCTGCCCCTCGCTCACCTCGCACAGCGGGCCACACACCTTGCTCTGCATGGCCTGGAGAGACCCGCCGGTTCGTTGGGCCAGCTTGTACAGCGAGGCCGACTCCAGGCCGAAGCTTCGGCGGTAGCCGGCCAAAGTCTGCACGAGCAGGCCCAGGTCGCAGGCTACCTCGGGCACTCCGGGCACCACCCGAATGTTAAGGGTGCAGGCCACCGTGGCCACGAGCCAGACATGCCGGAGCATGGAGGCTGCCTTCTTCTCCAGGATGGGCTGTGACACGTTGGGCAGGGCCACCAGAAAGGCATGGCGCTTGTGGCTCTCCAGATCCTGGGCTATGGTTTCGATGAGCAGCTGGAAATCATACTTGCCCAGCTCAAACATGGACAGCAGGAAGACTTTGGGTTTGACCACTCCCTCAGCTGGGGAAGACAAGAGTCCTATCCATCTGCCCAGGCCCCCCCCTCCTCTGGGAAGCCCTCCCAGATTGCTGAGCTACCCCTAGTCTGAAAAAACAAGGGTTCCCCATCTTCACGGGCTCCCTTCCTTCCAGAAACCTCCTCCATGGCTCAGCACCCCGCTTTCCTGAAGAAGACTTCACCCCATCAGCCAGACGCCATTCCCTTCCCTCTTCCTGGAAGACAAGGGCTCCTCTTGTTATTCGGGTTCCCTTTCCCCAGATGAGAACTTGGGCCATCTCCAAAGCCCCGCCCCGCCCCTGCCTCAGGGGAGCTCTCCCAAGCTTCTTAGCAAATCCTTGTCAACAGGACAACTTAAAGGGCCCCCCACCCAGCCTGCCTAGAAGCCTTCCCTGGCCTCTCGGCCATGTTTTTGAGTTAGGGCTCCCCAAATTCTGGGGCACTGGGACAATGCCAGTCCTGAAGGTCAACTTTAAGGGAGAAGGAGTGGGTATTTCTGAGCAGGACGTCCTTCAACGCACCCCTCAACAAGTGGTCATTCAAGCCTCTCCTGGAAGACCTCTCATGACAGGTTACTCATGACCTGCTTCCCCTTCTTACAGAATCACTAAATCTTGGCGTTGAGAGGGACTTTAGAGGACATCTGGTCCAGCCTGACCCATGCAAAAATCCTCTCTGCAAAATCTGAAATGAGTGATCACCTGGCTTGAATACCTCCCATGGTGGAGAACTCACTACCTGTGAGTACCCTTTCTACGTGGGGAGAGCTATCATTGGGATCACAGACTTAGAGCTGGAAGGTACCTTAGAGGTCAGCTACTCCCTCCTTTTGTTGAGAAGGAAACTGACAACCAGAGAAGCTGTGGTTTATTCAAGGTCACACAGTAAGTGGCAGAGCAGGATTAGAACCCAGGACCTTTGACTTCAAATCCACCATCCTTTCCCCAGCACTCCACTGCCCCCCACTCCCAAACTGTTTGGAAACTTTTCCCCAGCATGAAGCTGAGATCTGCCTCTCTGGCCCTGCTGCCCCTCATTCTGCCTTCCATGTGCAAACAGAATAGGATAAGGGATTAAATGCCCTCCCCAGGCCTCCCAGCTCCATCTCTATGATCCTGCAGGCCCCAAGTTAAGCCTTGGCAATCCTCCAGTCTTTCTGACATGGAACCTAACATGGCACTCCTCACAGTAGGCACTTACTTAGAAACACAGACCATGGGAAAGCCTTGTGGATCCAGCCCCAGGGGGTGCCCTTCCTTTACCCCCGCCCCAAGGCCTTCAGTCCAAAACTCACCAGACTCAGAGCTTGGAGGGAGCTCGGGAGGAGAAGGGAGAATACGCATTTATTAAGCTCCTACGATGTATGGGCACTGGGCTAAACGCTTTTTGAAATGTTATTTCATTCAATCCTCACAACAACCCTGGGAGGTAGGTGGCATAGTGGACAGAGAATCTGGCCTGGAGTCAGGAAGACCTGAGTTCAAATCCAGCCTCAGACATTTATTAGCTGTGTGACCCTGGGCAAGTCACTTCACCCTATTTACCTCAGTTTCTTCATCTGTCAAATGAGCTGGAGAAGGAAATGGCAAACCATTCCAGTATCTTTGCTAAGAGAAGCCCAAATGGGGTCACAGAGAGCCATATAGAACTGAAAAAGAGACTGTCTCCACTAAAACCCTGCCTTCCACAGGGAGCCTTTCCTGGCTTAATTCTATCCCATATATAAAATATGTCCTGTACAAACAGCGCTGCCAGTTTGTACATATTTATTTGCCTGCTGTCTCCCCCTGTAAGCTCCTTGAGGGCAGGAACTGTCTTTTGACTTTTTCTGTATTCCCACTGTGCACTTAGCGCAGTGCCTGGCACATAGTAGGCACTTAATAAATGCTTATTGACTGAATGGACTAAAGCTCCCTCCATGATCTCAAAGTGTCCTCTGTCACCTCCCCCATCATGGGGGGACCCTTCCCATCTTCTAAGTCCCACCTCCTCAGAGCCCTCCCAGCCCATTCCAGCCCATGCTGACCTTATCCTCCTCTAATCACTAATCACTTGGAAAACCACTGCAGAATGTCGGGGCAGGAGTGGACGCAGAGACCACCTAGTCCAACCCTTTCATTTTACCCACAAGGAAACGGAGGCCAACAGAGGAATGGCAGTGTGGCAGAGTGAGTGGAGCTTCAGACCAGGAGTCAAGAAGTTCAAATCCCACCTCAAGACACTTACTAGGTGACCCTGGTGGACTCACTTTAACCACTATTTACCTCAGTTTCCTCATCTGTAAAATGAAATGGTTAGACTTTCTATGATCCTAGAACTTGTAGGACCAAAGCCAGAAGAGACATTGGAGACCATTGAGGTTTTTTTTTTACAAAGGGAAAAAACCAAGGAATGAAGTGACTTTCCAAAGGTCACAAAGAGAGTCACTATCAGAGCTAGACTCAAGAGTCCATTCCTTCTGCTAGTACTTTGCCTGGCTTGGTCTCCTCCTCCCACTGGTCACCGTCCTTCCTCAGGCAGGTGCTTATCACACTTTCATTTACATCGTGGTCATCTGTGTTTGGATCACATCACCAACACCAGCCACTTCTATGGAGTACTGTCAGATTTACAGAGCGCTTTATAAATAGTATCTCGTTTGTCCTCACAACCACCGCAGGAGGTCGAGCCCATTATTGTCGTCATTTTACAGATGAGGAAACTGAGGCTGAGAGGTATTAAGTGACTTGCCCAGGATTACTCAGCTAAGTGTCCAGGACGAGATTTGAACTCGGATCTTCCTGAGTTCAAATCCAACACTCTGTCCCCTAAACCAACTAACTGCTTCATCATCACTAAAAGCCCATAAATAGCCCTCTTCACAGGCAGTGAGCCGGTGCCTGGCACTGCCTATAGCAGACATGTTCTTTTCCTCCTCACATTTTCCTGGAGGACTTTGCCCTCCCACACTCTCTCAGCCACCATTCCTGTCTCCATTAGCTTGAAAGCTTCCTTGAAAGTAGGGTCTCTATCACATCTATCTTTGCATCCACAGTACCTTGTCCACAGTAGATGCATAGCTAATGTTCTAATTATATCGAACAGTACCTTGGTCTCTGACCTCAATCTGGCATTCTTTTTTTTTTTTTGGAGGGCAGGGCAATTGGGGTTAAGTGACTTGCCCAAGGCCACACAGCTAGTAAGTATGTCAAGTGTCTGAGGCTGGATTTGAACTCAGGTCCTCCTGACTCCAGGGCTGGTGCTTTACTCACTGTGCCACCAAACTGCCCCCTCAATCTGGCATCCTTTCCCCTTCATGAGAAAGATCCTGATCAGGGCTGAAACCAAAGTGGGGTAAAAGGGACTTTGCCAGGGGCACTTACATGGAAAGGATACATTTCTACCGTGTGGAGACACCTAGTTACTAACTGGTAACCCCACACTTTGTCAAAAAGAATAATTAGTTAAAATAGGAAGCCACCAGATCTCTCACTGTGTTAATAGCATTTATCTTTGCACGGCCAGGGTAACTAACTATTCCTCCTGTTCATCTAAATTTCTCTAAATTACTTCTCGAATTGCTTTCACAGCAGGAATTACTAAATTGATTTGAGGGTCTGCTTTGCTGTTTGACTTAGGTACCCAGACTGCTCCTGACAGCTCTTCCCATTCTGAACTTCTGCCCTCAGACCCCCTCTCTCCCCTATCTCTAGTAGTGAAAGTGCCCTTCTGGGGTGCAGTGACTAGAAGGTCTTCTGCCTGGCTTCTATTTTCCATACTGGGGATCCCTCAATTCTGTTGTACTTCAGACCCATGGATTTGTCTAAGAGGCAGGAAGAACCCTGAGTTTGGGAGATAAGAGTTCTGCAGTCTGGTCTCCGTTCTGCCCCCAAACTCAATGTGTGACTATGGTTCCATTCTCTGTATCTCAGTCTTTTCTTTTTTCCACTGGAGAGAGCCAGCCCCATCCTGCTGACCTCACAAAGCTATCACAAGGATTGAAGACTCAAAACCCAGGTCCATTGAAGAAACCAGATGTTTAGCCTGGAGAAGGGAAGGCTCAGAGGGAACATGAGCACCATTGTCCAATATGGTGGTCTTGGGCAGAAGGGCAGAAGAGATTTATGTTTGGGTCAGAAGGGTAGAGTGGGCAATAGTTTGGGGATTGAGAGAGTTGAGTCCCCAAACCCCAAGAGACCTTGGTACATAGTAAGAGGGCAGCTTCTAAGGCAGTTGCTGACAATATAGTAGCATGGGAAAATTAAGAAGCAAGTTACAGAGACTTATTGACCCTAAACATGAAGGAACAAAGATACGGGACTCAGTGATCACTAAATACAAATCAAAAAAAAAAAAACAGAAATAAACCTGAAGACACAAAGTTAGCTAGAGGAGGCCTATTTTTGTGTTCCAGAGAGCTTAGCCAGGGCTGAAGAATCTGAAGAGGAAATCCTCTTCTAGACAGGCTTCTGAGAAATGAGTAGGGCTTTTGCCTAGAAAGAGGTTATGCAAGTCTCACGTAAGGGTATCTAAGTTCTAAGTGAGCTACAGCAGGAAAAGCATCAGCCCTTTCAAAGGAAAAAGCATGGCAGAGCCCACTCTTCCATGAGGAAAAAAAACTCTCTCTCCAGCTAAGGATTCCAACTGAGACCAGAATTTGACATGTGACAGAAACTCCAAAATCGTGTGCCTAACAGCAGCCAGTATTGACCACAGGTCCAACCACAGGAGGCCAGTAGAGAGCGATGGTTAATGAACTATGCCCTGCTCTATACATTCCCTAGCTACAGATGTAACCTGTATTTGTGCCCCTCTATGCAAGGGTATAGGCCACACATGTATTGTCTATGTACACCCCTTCAAATGGGCACTCTTCCCCCTGACTGTGGATGTATTTGTAGGAGGCTGATCTAGGTGTATGGGGGAAATGTTATATAGCTACTTTTCTTACTATGTTATTTCACCAAATGCCTTCGCTTTGAGCCAGTTGTATCCTCTAGCTGACTATAAAACGTAACCACATCAGTGGGGGCTCATGAGCTATCATTTGGAGTAGATGCAGACCCACAAAGTACCACTCTATGGGGAACATACTGTGCAAATTCAGGGGTACTTCCCATACATATCACTGCCCTGGACCCCTGAGGGCAGAACTAGAAATGAGCTGGGAGAGGCTGATGGAGGCAGATGTAGGAATGGGCTAAAGATGACCTTCCTAACCATTATGATGATACCCAAATGGAATGGGCTACTTGACAGGTAATAAGTTCCCTGCCCCTGAAAGTGTTCAAGCAAAGTTGGTATAATTTGTTAAGGGTGGTCTTGGCCTGCGGGGTGGTTGCTTCATCTTTGGCTAGGGGTTGGAGTAGATGCTCTCTGAGGTAGCGCAGGATGAAACAGCAGTTGAGAGACAGACAGACAGACAGAGACAGAGAGAAAGAGAAAGAGATAGAGAGACAGAAAGAGACAGAGAGAGAGAGAGAAGAGGAGAGAGAGAAAGGAAATGAGAGAAGGAATGATGGATGGAGAGAGGTCCTGAAAGGAATGAGAGGGGACTGGACCCACCTCATCCTGAGGTGGGAAAGAAGGAACCAAAGGCAGATGAAGCCAGAGAAGTCTGTCTATTTAGTACAAGTCTTCTCAGCTAACGGTCAGCTAGGTGTCATGGTGGACAGAGTTGGAATCCTGCCTCAGTCACTTACTGTCTTGTGACCCTGGGCAAGCCACTTTACCTCTGTTTGCCTCAGTTTTCCCCATTTACAAAATGATAATAATAGCAGCACCTCCCTCCCAGAGTTGTGAGAACAAAATGAAATAATATTTGTAAAGTGCATTACGATCCTTGCTTTAAGCATCATATAAATGCTGACTGTTACATGCGAGATGAGAGGCCATCTGCTGAGATCTGACCTGATGATTGGTACCTGAGTGGCTTTGGGCCCCCTGGAGGACTCAGTTTCTTTATCTGTAAAATGAGAATATTGGTATAATGGCCTCTGAGGCCCCTTCCAGCTTGAAAGCAATGGACCTATGGTCCTTCTACAATCTTTTTTCCATTCTGTCACCTGTATCTGGGTCAATGAATGGAAACCCCAAAGACTGGGCTCAACATAGAGAAATGTATCCTATCAAGATATATCCAAAAGTGAAATGGGCTCCTTTGGGAGGCAGTGAGCTCCCTGTCACTGGGAGTCTTCAACAGAGGCTAGTCATCACTTGTTAGGGATGTTTTCTGGGGGTACAAGACTATAAATCTCCAGCCCGGGGTTGCAGGGGAGTCCCTCGGGGACTATTTAGTTCAACGTCTTTATTGTACAGATGAGGAAATTGAGTCCCAGAGAAATAATACGACTTGCCCAAAGCTGAGGGCAAGGAGAAATATTGCTGCTCATAGACTGAACTAGTAACACTCTAGGCTTGAGATTTCAGGATTCTGTGACATTAAGGATATTGAAGTAGTAAGCGCCCATTCTCTAGAGATTTTTAAATGGAGGTTGGATGAATGACCATTTGTCAATGTGGCTATAGAAGGAGTCTCTGTACAGACACCCTTTGGGGGCCCATTTGCCTTGAGAATATTTAATGCATTGATAGTAGGAATATGAAGGTAATCAGTTCCCTGTCCAAAGTGGTTTCCAAGTGGGGCCTGGGTGACCATTTATCACTGACTCTACAGGACAGTTCCTGCTCAGGAAGGGGCTAGACATCAGTTCACCTCGGTTCTGAAATTCATTGCTTCCATGATCCTCCTGAGTGTGTGAGTAACTAAGGAAGGCAAAGGCTATTTGTGGGACGGACTTCCTCCTGGCTTTGGGGGCTCCAAGCTGATCATTCTAGGGCCCTCAAATTGTTCCCAGAATCCCCAATCCCTCACCTTGCAAGTAGATACGGCAGTTTTCCCGGGTTTCCAAGACCACTCCTTCCTCAGAGAAGGTGCTGGGCCGGCGTTGGCACGAGGCAGCTATGTCCACATCAATCTTGGAGCGGACAAAATAGAAATGTTTCTCCTTGCCCTGGATAGCACTGGCGAGCCAAGTGTGACTGGTGGTGAAGCGGTCAGAGGCCAGGATGATAAAGAAGTCATAGCAGCCAAGCAGGACTCTCTCTAGGTACTTGTCATCTTGGAGGAAGGGAGACCCTATGCTCGGCAGGTCCCAGATGATGATGTTGGGGTACTTGGGGTGCGGGTATGGTATTGGGTCCAAGGTTGTCTCCACCAGCCCTGTCTTGGCTGAGCCCTGGTCTTCATCGCCCAGGCCACGGAGGGCATTCACAAAAGTGGACTTTCCTGAGCCTTCCCCTCCCGTGATGGCAATGTCCAACCGAACATTCTCTAGGGAGTGGAGGGTAGAACATAGCTTGGCAGATATCGCTGCAAGACTGTCTCCTTGGAAAACTTCACCAAAAGCCGCCATCTCTTCAGGTGTCAGAGTCAAGATGTTCCTAGACTCCTGGGCTATCCCTAGAGATTGGGCGGCCATCAGAAGAGAAAGCTCAGGGGGCTTCAACTTGGGGGAGGCTGATGACCTTCAATGGAAGGAGGGAGGGGGACACATCAGGCATCCCTCTGTTCACCAGGGGCCTTGGGAAAGCATATTCTCATCTCTGAGTCTAACTTTGCTCCTTCATAAAATGCAGAGGTTCAATAAAGGCCCTCCCAATTCAGACATTCCATGCTCTAAGGACTCTCTCAGCTCTGACATTCTCTATTCTAAGGATACTTCCAGCTCTGACATCACATGGTCTAGGTTCTCTCCCAGCCCTGACATCCCATGTTCTAGGATCCCTCCCAGTTCTGACATCCCATGTTCTAGGTTCCCTCTCAGCTCTAACATTACCTGTTCTAAGGGCTTTTCCAGCTCTAACATGTGATGATCATTAATATCATTTAATATTATTTTCTGTAACTTTCAGTAAGAGCCAGAGGAAGAGACTTAACTGATTAACCAGCTTAAACAAACAACCTCTTTGTTCTCTGAGTAAGACCAGAGAATACCCCTTCCTATGTCAACAAGGCTAGATCAGGCTGACTTAAGAATATTCTTTCCTCTATTAGCCATCAAGGGTGAGAACCTTCACCCCAGACACTATCTTGAATTACGTGACTTTTTCTTATCTTAATATTTTATGGGCATATACTATGTTATGGAATGTTAATGGTAAATTAAACACAGAGATCCTGGGTTGTAATTCCAATTGACACTTTGTCAACTATCTTCACTTATTTACAACCTATTCCATTAAGGAAAATCCTTTTCTTGTATCATGGTTAAACATACATGGGGATCATAAGATTGAGTAACACAAACATGCTGAATTGTGACTGTTCTAAAAATGTATATAAGCTTTCTCATTTCTCTTTTCAGGCAGTCAGACTTTGTCTGGCTCCATGATCATGTACAAGTTACCTTTAAGGGAATAAACTATATGAATTTTTATATCACCAAGCTCTGTTTGCCTCCTTTAACCAAACTTTCAGGTTAACACATGATAGGCCTGGAGGACATCGAATCTCCAGCTTCAAGCTCTAAATCTTTTGATCCTATCACTCTTAAGTCTTCCCCATCCTCGTGTGTATGTCTGTGGTTGCCTCAGTGGACTAGGAGAGCATATAGACCTGCCTTGGCCATTCTTGTCTACACACATCTCCCTCAGTCTTCCCAGGGCCTGGCAGTCACATCTTCCTCATCCTTGTGGTTCTTCCCTCCCCCATTTCCAGTTCTTTAACTCTAATCTAATCAACTCTGATCTAGTTCCTAGCTGGGGAGTGTCCATCTATTCTACCCCCATCACCACCACCCCAGTCCTTTCCTAGCTGACCCAGAGCTGCACTGTCTGCCCTGTGAACACTCTTATATTTGTATCCCAGGGCTTAGCACAATGCTAGGTACCTCTAATCACTCAAGAAACAGATTTTCATTCTTTCATTCCCCAAGTGCCTGCTGGGTCCCCAATTCTATACTAGATACCAAGTGTGGGAGAGAGAGAGAGGAAGGGCCAGCCTCCAAGCCTGGAAGCCACTCCCTCCTCATCCCAAGGGTTAAAATCCTTTCTTGGCTCTCCCCACCCTAGTTGGTCTGTAACCAATTGTAGACGTCCCCTTGTCATCTGATCCTGGCCAATTGTAGACGTCCCCTTGTCATCTGACCCTGGCCTACCATCTTCCTTCAAGGCTTGAATCCAGGACCTTCCCCTCTAGGAAGCTTTCATCTCTCTGTCTTCCTCCCCTCAAGGCTCCCCAGATTTGAAAGAGTGGTGGTGATCTCTCCTACAGGAAGGTTTCCTATCATAGACCATGTCTGGCATTCTCCTTAGCTGACCTCACCTTTACCTTTAGTTCTAATACACACACACACACACACACACACACACACACACACACACACACACGGTCCTTGGGAGCCAGGTTCTAACACACACACATACATACACACACAGTCCTTGGGAGCCAGGTTAAAACACACACACACACTGACACACACACATATGGTCCTTGGGAGCCAGGTTCTAACATACACACACACACACACACACACAGACACACACACAGTTTTCCCATTTTATAGGTGAAGACATTGAGGTTTACAGAGACTATGCTTACCCAAGGTCATTCCCCCTTGGGTATCTCTGGAGCCCAAGGCTAAGAGTCTTTCCTCAACACATCAGGATGTCTCCGATAAAAGTAACACCAACAATAATAATAGCAGCTTCTATTCCTCTGGAGTAATTCTGGCTACCATGTGAGTGCCGATCCATGATCTCACGAGCATCTCACATAGTTCTGGGATGGATGTAGGGAGCCAGGGTGCTTAGTTCCATTTTGTAAATGGGGAAGTAGTGGCTTGGAGAAGGATAGTGAGTCAGGGATTCAGCGATATCCTTCCTACTCCCAAGGGAGACTGTGGGCATGGGAGGGGGTCGGGGAGAAACGGTGCAGAGAGGGAACTGGCAGCGTTTCTCAGAGGAGAGGGAAGAGGGACTGTATCTGGAGAGACTTCTCTTCAAGGGCTGGGACAATGAGGGGAAGTCCTAGGATGGAGGTGGGCGTGAGGTGCTGCGCTGGGACTTGAAGCCACAGTAGAATTTGGCCAGACTGCAGAGAAAGGGGAAGAGGGTCCTCCCAGTCACTGCCTCGGCCCAGAAGGGGGAGGGGAGAGGTGTGAGCTCTGGGGAGAAGTAACCTGGGCAACCTCCCTATCATCTAACACTAGCAAACTCCCCCATCCTTTAAAAACCAGCCTGCTTCTCTAGACCTTGATGTTCCCCAGGCTATCATCTGGTACCACCCCCTCTCTTACCAGCCACCTCAAAGAAAAATCCACCTTCTCTGGCTGATTCCACTTCCTCGTCACCCACTCACCTCCTGGCTTTTCTAGTCCTCCTGCTCAACTGCAATCTCTCAGGAAGGAAGGGAGAGAGGAAACAAGGATTTATTAAGTGCTTAGGATGTGCCAGGCACTGTGCTAGACCCAAATATTGACTGATTGGATCCTCACAACAACCCTAGAAGGTAGATGCTACTATTATTCCCCTATTTGACAGCTGAGGAAACTGAGGCAGAGAGCTGAAATGATTTGTCTGGAGGCAGATTTGAACCCCCCAGACTCCAGAGCCTGCCAACACTCTACCTACCGCACCACCTCCCTTCAAAGCTCCAGTGGCTGGAAGTGGGGGGCAAGGGAGAATGAGGAAATATGTCCTTAGGAGATGGGTTTTGAGTTGAGATGTGAAGGAATCTAGAGAAGCTAAGAGATATGTACAGAAAGCACCCCAGGCTTGAGGGGCAGCTGGCGACTAGGTGAAAAGAGAGATGGGGTGCTGGTGTGGGAAGGTCCCTGAATAGCGGAAAGCTGGAAGGCTGGAAAAGCAGGAAGGAGCCAGCTGAGGAAGGGCTCCAAAACCCAAACCAAGGGGTTTGTAATTGATCCCAGAAGTAAAAGGGAGCCACTGAAGTTTTTGAAGAGAGGTGGAGGAGGTGGTAGGAGAAGGAAGGTTTCCTAAGCAAACATACAACCTATCTTCAGCAAAGATGCCAGATTGATAGATCTGCACCTTAACAACTGAGTCTTGACAGTGTCACTCCCCTGCTCAAGAAACTGCTATGGCTCCTGGCTCCCTCTGAAATAAAATGCAAACTCCTCTGTTTGGGGCTTTTAAGGTCTTTCATAATCTAGCCTATATTTCCAGGGTTATTTTGCATTACTCCCCCTCAAGCAATGAGGGACTTGTCCAGGCTTTCTCTTTACTTATCTCCCTACCTTGGATATATAACAGGTGCTAAGAACTATTAGTTGAATTGAAGTAGAGTGAATTGAATTGCTAAAAAATAGTAATAATAGATGTACCTCACTACTTGGAGGATATGTAATTCCACCTTGGTAGGGACTCCTTCCACTAGTACAGAGAGCAATCCTCTCTATCTTAGGAGGTGTGGCAAATCTGCTAATGAGCCTCCAGAAGCTCCTCAGGGGCCATAGAGTCTCATCCCCTCCTTCCCCAGTCCTCAAAGCCTTCCCAGCTGGCTAAAGGACAGAGCTTGGGTTCTACCAACTGGGCCTCAGAAGAAATACCTAGGAGGAAGGTATCTGAGGAAACATCTAGTGGAGAGAATATTGTGTCTACCAACACTTACTATCATTATTGTGACAGAACGTTAAATATCTTGCTGTACAATTGCAGTCTCCGTATAGTACATAGAGGGCTGGCCTTAGAGTTAGAAAGCTCTGGGTTCAAGTCTCTCTAGGACACACAGGGCTGTCAATCAACAAGTATTTATTACACATACTAGGGGCAGCTAGGTGGTACAGTGGATAGAGTACCCACCTTGGAATTAGGAGCACCTGAGTTCAAATCCAGCCTCAGCTATTTACTAGCTGTGTGACCATATTCAAGTCACTTAATGCCCCCCCACTGCCTCCAAAAAACAAAACAAGCATAACATTTAGCATTTATATAGTGCTTTAAGGTTTACAGAGTGCCTTGTTATTTAGTTTTATCCTCGTGGCAACCCTTCGAGGTGGGTGCTATTCCTATCCCTATTATATAGATGATTCAGAGGTTGAATGACTTGCCCAGAGTGTCTCAATGCTAGAGCACCAGACCTGGAGTTAGGAAAACTCATCTTCCTGAGTTCAAATCCAACCTCTGACACGTCCTAGCTGTGTGACCCTGGGCAAGTCATTTAAACCTTGTTTGCCTCAGTTTCCTCATCTGTAAAATAAGCTGGGAAAGGAAATGGCAAAACCCTTCCAGTATCTTTGCCAAGAAAACTCCAAATGGGATGAAGAAGAGTCAGACATGACTAAAATAATTCAACAACCACAACAACAAAAACTATCTGAGGTCACATTTGAACTCAGGTCTTAAGAGATCCATTGCACTACCTGGCTGACTCCCATTTACAGTGTATGTGTGTGACCCTGGGCAAGTGACTTAACCTATTAGTGCCCCCAGGTGATTCTCACCTGAAAAACAGGTACGGATCTACTCAGGCAAAGGGCCTTTACACACTGGGAGTTTCCTACCTAGGTGAGCTCAGATTCCAGCCAAAATAACATGTCATTGTAATGTTATCTAAAGGCAGAACTCTCCTTGTTTTGGGGAGTCTTTTCCACCAGCTCAAGAGATTTGCCTAGGCTCACACAGATAGTACGTATCAGAGGTGAAACTTGAACCCAGGTCTTCCCAATTCCACGATAAGATCTTTATCCACTTAGACCACATTGCCTGTTACTCTAGTAATATACTCTTCTATTCCAATAATGATAGTATATGGTTGAGTCATGGCAGGGGGCTCCAACTGTGAATGAGCCCAGGAAAGTGCACAGAACAGGGCCAAGGCCAGGAGTGGGGAACCTGCAGCTTCAAGTCCACATGTAGCCCTCTAGGTCCTCGAGTATGGCCTTTTGACTGAATCCAAACTTCATAGAACCAATCCCCTTAATAAAAGGATTTGTTCTGTAAAACTTGGACTCAGTCAAAAGGCCACACCCAAGAACCTAGGAGGCCACAGGTTCCCCACCCCTGTCCTACTCTGTCCCTGCCATACACATGTCCCAGTCCCCAGTAAATGGTGTCCAATCTAGAGAACCTTGGAGATGTGGTTGAGGAGAGAGACCCCTGGGAACTAGCAGGGAACGTGGGCTGAGACTTCTCCCCCACTCACACCTCACCCAACTCACTCCATATGTCTTTGATCACCCAAAGTGTAATTAACATATACCCACTGGAACCCTCCCTGCCTGAGACAGGGAGCCCGGCTTCTGGCCAGCCCAAGTCGAGGCACCTTAAGAGTGCAGGAAGCACATACATGCCATGTGTTCCCGGGTCCAGTCCCAGGTAGAGTGGTGGGACCTTGCAAAAGAGTTCAGAGACCTGAGTCTTGGCTCATCTTGGACAAGTCTCCCACCACCTATTAGTTTCTTCACCTGTAAAATAAAGGGGTTGGCCTAAATGGCCTCTAAAGTCTCTCCCAACTCTGATGGTCCAACCACTCTCCCTCTCCCAGTTCAGGTCCACCTGGAGGGAAGGAAACTTGGTCCAGACCTGGCTGCTGTGGGTCCTGGACTTAAGAGATAAGAATGCCAGGGCGCCAGTCCCACCTCCAAAATTCACAAGCCATGAGTAACCTTCAGTATGTCTTCTCTCTTTTCTGGGCCTGTTTCCTCCTCAGTAGAGTGGGGGATAGTAATCCATGTATTTCTGGGGTACAATGGAAAGAACTGTGGGTTTGGGGTCAGTGGACCTTGGTTCAAGTCCTGTCTCTGCCAATTAATTACTACTAACTAGAGCTGGCCTCAGGCAAATCACTTACACTCTCTGACTCAATTTCCTCATCTGTAAAGTGAGCAGGTAGGGCTAGATAGATGGCCTTGAAGGTCCCTTCCAGCTGTTGCCCTAGGATCCTATGGTCCTCTCCATGTGACCCTTCTTCTCAATGAGCCTCAGTTTCCTCATCTGTAAAATCAGAGTCTTGGGCTAGCTGGCCTCTGAGGTCCCTAACAGCTCAGAATAGTTGGATCCGAGCATACACCTCTCACAAAGCTGTAAAGTTGGAAACCTTCAGGCCTCGCTCCCTTGGGGCACCTGCCTTCAATTGGTCTGGTTTCTACACCTGAGCTTCCTCATACCATACTGTCCTTCAGTTCAGGGACTCTGGCGTCCTGGCTGGTCCTCGCTCAAGATACTTTTCACTGGCTGGCCCCATGCTTGGACTGCTCTCCCTTCCTCACCTTTGCCTCCCAGCTTCCTTCAAGTCCCAGCTGGAATCCCACTGGCTACAGGCAGCCTCTCGTAATCCCCCTTAGTACCAGCACACTACCTCTGGTTTCTCTCCAGTTCCTCCTATCTGTAGCTTGTTTATACAGAACTGGGTGTGCATTGTCTCCACTAGACTCTGAGTTCCTTGAGGGCAGACTATCTTTTGCCTTTCTCTGTATGGCCAGTGCCTGGCACACTGTAGGTGCTTTTTGCTTGTTGACTGTTGACTTTCTCTTCCAGGTTCCCAACAAGTAGACAAGCGATGAGTCTCACCTAGCTTAACAGACTGGGCACAGGGAAGGGCCCCCCAAGAGGCCAAGCCAGGTGCCAAAGGGGTAGCACCTCACACACACGCACACACGTAAAAGCAGGATCAAAAGATGACTCATTCTCTGTTGGCTCTCAACCTCAGCCACGACTGACCAGCACACAGCCACAATCACCAACACAAATTATGCTTTCAATCATCCTCCAGGGATTTCCCACTCTGGACACACTCAAATCACACCAGAGGCCAATGTCACTCTCTCCTGTTCAGAGTCACTCCCAGAGGACCTCATGACCACTTTCACATACAGAGTCACAAGGATTCATACACCTACCCCCCCAAAAAAGAAATATCCTTTCTTCCCCTGAGTTGCCCACTGCAGAGACAGAACATGAGATAGGGTAGGGCCAAACCAAGTTGGGTTGGGTTGAGTGTTTTTAGGGGCTGAAACTCATTTCTGCTCATCTTCCAATAGGTGTGTGTTGAGGGGCAAGGGGGAAGGGAGGGTGACCCTGCCTCACCACTCTCCACTCTAACTCACGTTTAGCAGGGCCTTCCTTTGGCCCAGGCCCCTCTGCCTCCTCTTCCGGGACCCTGGAACCCTTCCCCAACAACTCAATTGGCTCCCTGGCCAGACCTGTTGCTAAGGCCCATTGTAATGAGATCTGAATGCTGATTGGCTCGCTCCTGGGGAGGGGGTGGGGGCATCTTGGAGTAAGGGGGCAGGGTATTGGAGTGGAGCCAGGAGATTGCCATCAAAGGACCCTTCAGGGTCTGGAACGGGAAGAGGAGATGAGGGGAAGGTCGCCACAAAGGGAGCAGTGGACCCCTGCAGGCTCCCCTGTTCTAAGCCCTCCCCGACTCATGGACCCTCCCCAGCACCCCATTAGTTATCCTATCTCCCCAGCGCCCTTTCCCCACAAGGATGACATGCCTATGGGATAGGGAAGGAGAAACCAGCCCTTAAATGGACCCTCCCTCACCCCCACCTGTCAGACCCCTGAAGGCAGCCCTATGCCTCCCCATCCCCCCGTACCCCAAGCCGGTCTGGAAGTAGTCTGAGTCTCCCAGCCCATTGGTTTCTTCACATGGATTTTTTTTTTGGTAGGGATAGGGGACAGGGGCGGGGGAATAGGAATGGGGGATGGTGGGGTGGAGCGGTCAGGAGCGGGGGGCGTTTCTTTCTTTGGGGGAGAGGTGGCCGTCTTTATTTCTCTTCAACCACATCCCGTTTCTTCCAGCTCTCCAGAATGTACTTGAGCAGCAGTCCAAGCTTCCGGCGGGCTGAGATTGGAGGATCCTCCCCGCCGCCCTCGCCTGCCCCTCTCTTCTCCAACCCAGGCGCGCTGGCGACGTCGAGGCGGGCATCAGAACCGGAGGAGGTGACCTCCTCTTCCAGGGCCTTGATCCGGACACGCTGGGCGTCCTCGGCCATCTCGTTGAGGCAGCCCTGTAGCATGGTGTAGACAGTCCCAAAAGAGATGCCACCGGCCACCAGGGTCCCGAACACAGGGATGCCCTTCTCGAAGGCCCGAGCCACACGCATGGCCCCGTCAGACGATTGGGCATACATGCGCAGTACCGCTTCTGGCGAGACCTCAGTGGCCAGGGGCGAGCGGATCACAGAGCGCAGGTCACCAGCCTGCTTGCCCACCTGTTCGGCCAGCCTGGCCAGAGAGTCGTCATCCAGGCCAAAGCTGCGGTGGTAGCCCCGCAGGGAGCGGATCAGGAGGGCGTCATCGTAAGCGGCTGCCAGCCCAGGCACAGGTAAGGCCTGGATGACCCCAGACACCAAGGCTGTCTTCAGCACCTGTTCCTGCAGGGCATCCTTCTTCTTTTGCAAGGCCTGCAGGGAGATGTCTGGTAGGGACAGGAGACCAGCATGGCGGCGATGGGCTGGTAGCTCCCGCTCCCAAGTGGCCACAAGCAGAGGGAAATCATAGCGGGCCGGCGAGAGATTGGACACGAGGAAGATCCGGGGGTCCTGGACGCCGGCAGCTCGGAGACGTTCCGCACAGTGGTCTCGGATCTCCTGCAAGACAGCGCTCTCACTGTAGCCAGATGGGCGCTGGGTGCGAGAAGCCGCCAGGTCCTCATCCACCTTTGTGCGGATAAAGTAGAATTTCTTGCCCTGGCGGAGGATCTCAGTCGCCAGCCGGGTCTCCACGGCCCCACAGCGGCGGGGTGAGACCAGGAGGAAGAAATTGTAGCGAGCAAAGTCTACTTGCTTGAGGTACTTGTCAGCCGGGCAGCCAGGTGAGCCGGCCCCCGGCAGGTCCCACAGCATGAGCTCCGGCAGCTGAGGGTGGGGGTAAGGGGTGGGCTGGGTAGTGGTCTCGATGACGCCTGTCCGGGCCGCACCAGGGTCCTCGGCCCCGATCCCTCGAAGGGCGTTGATCAAGGAAGACTTGCCGGCCCCGGACTCGCCGGTCACACCCACCTCGAGGCGGCTGCTTTCTGCAGAGCCCAGAAGCTCGCGGAGGCGGGAGGCAGCCTTGGGGATATCGCCCAGCTCGAAGGCTGTCCGGAGAGCCTCCAGCTCCTCCTTAGCCATGAGGATGGTGCTCTCCTCCTCAGACGGGGGGGCATGTGACTTGGACGCCATTGCGCCCCTGGGGAGAGTGGGGGGGGGGGAGTGGGGGAGTCTCGATGCGTGTGCTCCTTGGGGTAGGGGGCAGGCCGCTCACACCACCTAGGCCCTAAGACCAAGCCGGGGGGGGGGGGGGGGGAGAGGGGCCGGGAGGAGAGGAGACAGAGAAACAGAGACAGACAGTTAGCGGTAAAGGCAGCCAGTCCCAACAGCCCCGGCAAAGTCCCTGTCATCACACACCCCCATTACCCAGGCTACAGGATGTGGCTTCGGAAGCCCCAAACTGGAAGTCGGGACCACTTGTGGATTGGTGGTCCCTGACTCGCCTGCTACCCAACCCCTTGGTCAAGTATCTTGACCCTCTCTCAGTTTACCCAACTGTCAAACAAGGAGGTTGGCCTCAATGGTCCTGAAAGGCCTCCCAGCTCTGACATTTTCTGACTCTGTGACTGTTTGCCCCCTCTCACTCCTATTTTGCCTTCCCTATACCTCACCCCACCCCTCTGTACCTCAGTCTGCTTTTCACTAACATAGTGTGATGGTGCCTCCTTACACTTGTGTTTTCTGAAGGCCTTTCCCCATCCTTATCTCATTCAAGTTTTCTAACATCTTTGTGAAGGAAGTGGGGATGCTTCTCCCCATTCTACCAACAGGTAACGGAAGGCCCAGAGCAGTGAAGTGACTTAGTTGCCCAAGGTCACATAGCAAATTAGGAGGAGAGCTGGCCTCAGATATTAAGCCTGGGGAAGAACCGCAAGGGTCAACTTCATCCAGCCTCCTCATTTTACAGGGAGAGAAACTGAAGCCACCTCAGGAGATGTAGGAAGTGACCTTTTGACTCTACCCTCCATAGCCTCTCATTTAAATCCTAGAATGTTTAGACCTAGAAGGGGTCTTTGTCTTAACCCGACACGGCACTGACAACAGAGCTGGAGGCACGAGATCCAACGCTTCTGACAGCCTAGTATTCTAGGCCTCAGTTTCCTTCTCTGTAAAATGCTGGGGGTTAGGCGAAGGTCCCTTCCAGCCCTAGAGGACTCTCAGCCCATGGTCCTGACTCCCAGTTTCATCACTGTCACCAAGTCAGTTTCATCCTTTATCACCAAGGGGAGGAATGGTTCCCCGAAATGGCCTGCCCATTGGATCTCTCCATCCCAATCTCTTCCTCTCTTTCTGGATCCTCCTTTCATTTTTCTCATTTCTGTCCTCTCTTGGGGTCCCAGGGAGGGGGAGGAACAGGGGGTATGAGGTGGAGTGAGGTATATAAACAGTAGAATGTGGGGAAACCGGGGAAACCAGACTCATTTCTCCCCTGTAAGCCCAGGGTACATGAGTGATAGGGCCTATCAGAGTCTATGGGGAAAGCTAGGGAAGCTCTTCCCCACCCGCCAGAGACACATAGAGATTTCCTCCCTTCAGCCCCTTGGATGGTTCAGAATTGGGTTTGTTTTTTTTTTTTTTAGTATGATTGTAATCTATATGGAAACTAAGGAATGGGACCGCAAGCCCACCCTCACAACACCCAGGACCTGTCTTCCCCTCCTCTGGTCTATGGAAGGCCCAGGATGTCCAAGCAGCAAACTATAGGTCCATAGGGTAGTCAGAAGAATCACACCATTTCTCATCCCGGTGCCCCCTCCCATTCCCTGCTCATCTGAGATCCTTCAGGGGCTGAGCCTGGAAAATTGGGCCCAATTGGGCCTATTATGCCCCACCTCAGCACAGCCACCACCTTTCCTCCCCTCTTCACCAGGAAAAGTTCCAAATGTTTGAATAAGCAGTCCATAGTGTCCATGAGACAAGATGCCCACAAGATGTCCTGAATTCCTATACCTGGGATCTATCCTTCTACATAGAGCTCTGGGGTATTCAGGTGGTGACCTCACGGGAGCCCCTTCCCACACCAAACTTTCTTTTCTCCATGACCTCTTGGGAAGGTCTGGGATATTTGAACAGAGGGGCATAGGGGAAAGAAGGTGATTGGGCTGAAATCCCCCACACCTGGGGTTTCTCCTCCTTTTTGGGCAGGGACTGGGGTATTTGAGTAGCAAACTATAACAACTGGAGTCTGTAGATGAAACTGGGGAGAATCCACCCAGCCTTGGCCACAACTCCCAGATTCTCTCACTTCTGTGAAGGGTCTAGGGTCACCTAGAGACACCTAACACAGGCTCAAAAGGGAGCATAGCCTGGGCACTTGGGGCTCAGACTGACTCTGCCCCAAACCCAAACAATTCACTTAGCTTGAGTAACCAAGGGGCAGACTCTGGGGTCTATTGAAGCTAGACAGATAATTGGGCTCCTTCCCCTTGACACTGAGCAGCCCTTTCCTCTCCTCCCAAGGTTTTAGGGTCTAGTGAATAACTTAAGTAATTAGGGTGTAGCCCCTCCTGCCTAAACCCTGGGCTCCCTCCTCCCCTCCATTCTGTGACTGATTCTGGGTTTCTGAGCTGAAGACTACGGGGGTTCAAAGGGCTACCAGGGGAACTGGATCTAGATTCTCTGTACCCAGGACTTCTCTTCCTTTCTTCCCTCTGGATTGCCCTGATCTTATCCACATTGGGTACCATTCCCCCCAAAATCAACTCACATTCACAGAGGAATTTCCCACACCCCTCAGACTCTCCCCGCCCACGGGGTCTCTCCCCGTTTGCCTGGTCTCATACCCAGTTGCTAGGGGCCATTATAACAGGGGCTAGCGACTGATTGGCTGGCCCCGCCCGGCCGGGTAACACCAGCAGGGGCCCAGGCCAACAATGCCCACTGGGGTGACCTCATGAGTGGATCCTGAGGGGGGAGGGGAAGGGAGAGATGGGCTCCCCACTGATCAAGTGATTGGCCCCTGATTCTTTCAGCAAACATTTACTTAACTCTCACTGACCACAGGGTCCCATGCGGGAAATTGAGGTAAACAAGACACAGCCTCTCTATGTTTAGGCAGTTCACCGTCTAGGGGAGCTCATGGCCTAGTACAGTCAGTCACATATAGGAATTTCTGTCTATCTCTTTTTTCTGGGTTTCTTTGTCTCCCCCACTCCCCTTTATGTTTCCTCTCTCTTCGTCCTCCCTCTCCTTCTTCCTTCTTTTCTTTGTCTCTCCCTCCTCCTCCTCCTTTTCTTTCTCCCTCTCCATCTCTCTCTCTCTCCCTCCCTGTCTCTCCCCTCTCTATCTCCTCTCTTTTTCTCTGTATCTCTCTCTCTGTCTCTGTCTCTCTCTCCTTCACTCCCTCCCCCCACCCTCTTTCTCTGCCTCTTCTAAAAACATCAGCCTGGGTGGCCTCTGCCACATCTCTTCACTTCTCTGGCTCTAGGTTTCTCAACTATTGAATACAGATGGTTGGACCAACATTGGAGATTTAGAATTGCCAAGACCTTAGAGGTCATTGAGCCCAACACCCTCATTTGAGAATGAGAAAACTGAAGCCTGTAGAGATTAAGTCCAAGATCACAGAGCTAGGAAGTGGGTGAGGGGCGGGGAGGAACCAGTGTAGGATTTGAACTCCAGTCCTCTGCAAAAGCCCTGCCTTTATTCTGTGCCTGTATACAATGGGTGTGATGCCTTGAACAGCTTGAGGAGAAGAGCTCTGTGTCAGATTTCCTGAAATGGGAGGTAGGGTTCACTGTGAAGTCTTGGCCAGTCAGCCCAGTAGCTCTGCCTCTGTCATTCTGCTGACCTGGGGCTGGTCGGCCCCTCCTTAGGCAGGCTGGTAGCTCTCCACCACCAGGTTCTGAACATAATGTGGGTTCAGTCTACTGCAGCTCAGGGCTCCTGAACTCCAAAGCTCCTAGCTGCCTCCTCTTCCCCAGCCGCAGCACCCGTGGGCAGGCACCATCACCTCAGTCTTCGAGGCAGATCTCAAGAACCAAGGTAAGGCTTGAAGGCATCCCCCCGGGGACTGAGGGATTCCCAGAAGAGCTGAGGACCCACCTTAGGTGTTAAAGGACAAGATGAACGGGAGAGAATTCAAGAAAAGACATGGAATGTTTTGGGAAATGAGCTAATATATAATTTGTTGTTGACTGTTGTGGGGCAGGTCATGGGGTTTCGACTCTGAGGGGGTCATCTGGGCTGGCCTTTGTCTGAGGAGACTCCCTGGAGGAGTCCAGACTTGGGGTAGGCTCCTGTTGTCAGAAAGAAGAAAGATTCTTCCTGCCTAGGCTAGGGAAGATGAGCAGAATGAAGGTAGGCACTTAGGCAAACCAAGTGGCCATCCATAGCCCCAACAGGGCTGGGAGGAGAGTGCCGCAAAACGAGCAAGTGGCTGCGTTGTGCTGGCACTTGGAGCCCAGCACAGCCTGATGGATGGAGTTGCAGTTTGGCTTCCCGATAAGCTGGTAATCCAAACCCAGGACGTGGTTCTCAGGCAGCTGGCACAGGTTCTCAGAGCCACACCCTTGAACGTTGACATTCGAGCGCCCTGAGGAAAGGATGAATCCAGGGAAGCTCTGGAGCCTCTGACTACCACTGTTCCCAGAGGTCAGAAAAGGGCCCCTCCCCCCACAGAGGCAGCTTCAGAATTCAGACCCCAGAACACCAGAGCCCAATGGGCGGGACCCTAGAGATCATTGAGTCTGGTCCCTTCATTTTAAAGATAGGAGGACTGGGACTCAGAGAGGGTGGGTTACTTGCCCAAAAGTCAGAGAATGAGCACCTCCCATTCCTGCACTGTCCCAGGCTCTCTTGGCCAGGGCTTCCCTTTACCCCTTCACCTCTCAGCCTTTCTCCCCCTTCTTTCCATCTCTATTACCTCCATGCTGAAACAGGGTCATGTTAACACAAGTAGTCTCCTCTTGAAAGCAGCGTAGATAGAAGCTTTCAGCACAGGAAACATCATACAGGGAGCAGATGGGACACAGGACATTACTAGGTCTACCCTTGGGCAGGGTCTCTGGAGAATCCAGGGAAGAGGATGTAAGAGGGCCATCCAAGGTCCATTGGGCTGGTCTCTGCCCTCAGAGCCCCTTACACTCCACATACCCACATTTGCACTCATGGGCATTTGGGTCCAGAGAGTGGCCCGAGACAGTGAGGCGGCTGTCTGCTGAGCCTGACCCTGACCCTGACCCAGCACTCCCCTAACCCATCCCCTGTCTGGTGATGTACCTGGCCTAGGGGGTTCACTGCAGTTACCAATGCAACAGGTGACGTTGACCCAAGCACCCAGATGGTCTCCATAAGATAGTCTGTAGAACTGAGGCTGGCAATCCTTTGGTGCTACACAGGAGCCATTTCTTCTGAAGATAAAGTGGTCCTCCCCTTGATCTTGGTGGGAGAACAGGGGAAGAGGACAGAGCTCAGGCCTCTCCAGGAGAAAGAAGGAGCCACCCTACAGATGCTGCTACCTCACCCTTAGCAGCCTCCTCTTCCTCCTCCCAGCCCTTGTGGTCCATGGTCTTGGCGGTTCGTTCTAGGGAAGTGTCCCCTGGGACAGGAAGCAGATCCAGGCACCCCTTCTGTGCAAAGACAGTCCTTGGCTTAAAAGGGGCCCTTAAGCCCCTTGGGCACTTGGATGTCTGGTTCCTTCTCTCACTGTGTTTCCCCTCTGCTATCTTTCCTGTCTGTGTGTCTCTGGAACTCTAGGATCACAAGACTTAGAGCAGGGAAGGACTTTCAAAGGCCTCTAATACAAACTCTCTGTTTTCCAGATGAAGAAACTGATGCCCAAAAAGGGAAAAGTCACTTGTTCATGGTCACCAAGCAAATGTATGGGAGAGAGCTCAGATTGGAACTCAGTTCCCCTGGGACCTGGAATCAGGGGGATTCCCCTGGGGAATCCCTCCCCATCCCTGCTCACACACTCTACAAAGGGGAGGGCCGTAAACAGGCCTGGAGCCTTACCCAAGGTCATAGAGTATTTGAATTCAAGACTTGTGACTCTGCGTTCCTTGCTGTTTTCCCCATAACACTCTGTCTCTGTCTCCTCTTCCCCATCTGCCTTTCTCCTTTTCTCCCCATTTCTACACCTCTTTCTCTCTCCCTCCCTGTCTCTCTGTCTCTCTCCTGCTCATTTAATGGCTCTATATCTTTCTGTCTCTCCCCCTGCTCTGCTTCTATCTCTGGTTCTGATTGTGTCTCTAGCTCTTTGTCACTGTTCCAATGGGTATCTCTCTGTCTCTCCTTTTCTCCCTTTCTACATCTGTCTCTGCCTCTGTCTCTGTCTCTTTAGGTCTTTGAAGGTGGATGGGACTCTCTGCAGGACATGGAGGAGATCAGAAGATAAGAAACAGACCACCTCTGGCTTTAGCAGGGGGGAGACATCATCAGCAGTGGGGAGCAGGAAGATTAACCCAAAATTGATTCTTAATTCTCCATATCCCAAGGACTGGTTTCTGCTGGTAAGTAGCAGCCCCAACTTACCTCTATTCCCGTGGGATGGCCCAACCCAGGATTCTCCCTAGGATGGGGAAGTATGCTTGTGTGTCCCCCCAGAGAGCTCAGAAGGATGCCTTTGGCCACTCACTTAGGACCTGCATGGTGCTAAGGCAGGTATCCTTCCCAGCAGAGCAGAATAAGGTTTCACAGGGTCCAGTGTATGGGCAGGAATAACAGCTGGTGCTCTCAGGCTTGGATGTGGTCTCAGGGACAGTAGCGGGTTCTGCAGAGAGAGAAGCAGGGCTTAAGAGGGGGTCAGGAAGGGGACTCTACCTAACAGCTTCCAGTTGGGGTCAAGTTCAGAGTCAGGGCCAGTGGCTGGCACCACACAAAGGAACGCTCCAAAAGTCAAATAAAGACTCCATGCCTGCCCTTGGGAGGTTCAGTCCCCTCCCCTCAAAGCTAGCTATACCTGAACAGTTTCCTTGGCAACAGGAAGTCTCATTATTTGAAAATTTAGCATTTCCTTCAATTATTTAAAAAGATGATTGTGAGAAGAGGTCCCTAAGCTCCCACAGACTGCCCAAGGAGTCCATGACAAAAAAGGGGAAAGCATCCCAGATCTAGTCCAAACCACTCCATTTTGCAGAGAAGGGAGTGGCTGGCCCAGAAGCATGCACCAATGGGAGAATGGTATTTTAAGCTGAATGGGGTCACCTTCCAGGGTCACCAAAGTCATCACACTCAGTTTACAAAGGAGCTTTATAAGGCCAAGAGACCTTAAAGCCATGGACCCAAAGTCAGAGTAGCCAAGCTAGCACTAGAACCCAGTTGTCTTGGTTCAAACTCAGTGCTATCATTCTGGGTCAAGGCAGAAGGTAGAATGGGGGTGGGGAGGGCCAGTGGGATATAGAATGTGTGTTAGGCAGAGGGTGCAGGGGTTGGAGCTTGGAAGGAAAGAATGCCCAGGGTATAACCATGAGAGGAAAGACAGTGGCTTAGAGCGATCACGAGAGGGAGAATCTGGGTGCCATAGGAGGGGAGCAAGAGAACCCACCCCCTCATTTTATGGAGGAAATTGAAGCCCAGAACCGCTCTGACCCACAGACTTGTCACAGAATTCTTCAATTGTAGGACAGAGCTGGAAAGACTCCTTAGAGATCATTGTGGCCAACTTCCTGGAAGAAACTGAGACCCAGGGAAGAGCTTGGAGGTGCCCAAAATCACATCTCAGGTCCAGGACGGAGCTGGGACATGGACCCAAAGCTCCTAGAGACAAGGAAGGGAGGACCCACAAAACATAAGGGAAGCCAAATACCTCACCACTACAGGAACCCATCGACTCACCACCAGAGGCAACTAGTGTACCCAGGAACCCAAGTAGTAAGATGAGCATTGTGGCCAAGGACAGGAGGGTCCAGGAGGAAAGTGAGGACAGGGGGCGTTGTGTCCTTTTATCCAGGCACCTGGGCTGGGCAAGACAGAAGAGCAAATAACCAATGAAGATAAGGATAGCCTCCACTGAGACCAACTAACCCCTTAGATTCCAAGAGGACTCAGAAATTGCCATTCTCCATGCACCCCAACCCGAGGACCCAGCTCAAGACAGGGTCTGAGAAAGCCCACATTTGGATGGCAGCTCCAACACTGATTCCCTGGATAACATTGGGGACATCCATCCTCTTCTCTCTATGCCTCAGTTTCCATAAGATCATAGATTCAGAGCAGAAAGGGATCTTAGAGGCATTGGAATCTAATGCTCTCATTTTACATGTGAGGTTAGGTGATAAATCTAGAGTCTCGTACCTAAGGCAGCATTTGAACTCAGATCTTCCTGCATCTAAGCCCTGTGTTCTGTCCACTAGTTTCTGGGCCACCCAGTTTCCTTCTTTGTAGAATAAAGGGTGTAATTAATTACAAAGATCTTGTTTTTCTTTTCTTTTTTTTTCCAGTGGGGCTAGAGTGGGAGGGCAAAAAAAGCAAGTGATAATTGAAAAAAATAAAATTTAGTAACTAAAAATAAAATATAATAAGGCCGGTCAGACTAGGTGGTCTCTAAAAACATTTCTAGTACTGAATCCTATGATTCTACAAAAGGTAGATGTGCCACACTGGGTGTACATTTGTCTTCTCTGGGCCTTAGCTCATCCTTAAAGAGACTGGTCTAGATCCGAGGTGGGGAACTTGTGGTCTCAAGGCCACATGTGGCCTTCTAGGTCCTCAAGTGCAGCCCTTTGCCTGAATCCAGACTTCACAGAACAAGTACCCTCAATAAAAGGATTTGTTCTGTAAAACTTGGATTCAGTCAAAAGGTTGCACCCAAGGACCTAGAAGGCCACATATGGCCTCACTATGGCCTCACTGCAGGTTCTCGACCCTGGTAGACTGATCAGCAGTTCTTAACTGGGGATAAGTGGACTTGTTTCTTTAGTATTTTGGTAACTGTGTCTCAGCATAATTGGCCTTCTTTGTAATTCTATGCATTTTACTTTGTGCATTTAAAAACCTTCTGAGAAGGGTCTATAGGTTTCACCCAACTGCCATTAGGGTCCATGATTTTTAAAAAAGTGACAAATTCCTGATCAAAATGGTCTTGAAGCTAAGCATTTCCCTGTATGACATTCTGTGTTCTGTGTGGCAGTACACAGTAATGAAAAGCAGGCTGCCACGTGCATTTACTAAGTGTTCGCTGTGTACCAGGTGGTGGGCAGAGAAATACAAGCAAGGAAGGATCTCGATAATTAGTCAAATAGCCAACGAGCTCGGATTCAGAATTTGGTTGGGGTGTTTAGGCTGGTGCAAGGAAGCCTTGTTCTCCCTGCTCAGGGACCAGGAGGAAACACCCAACCTATTCTCATCTTTGGTCTCAGCTAAAAGTCCCTGGGAAATTGGAGGGTTGAGCAAGGTCATCTCTGGGGCCATCTCAGCTCCTGTGTTCTGTGTTTTTCAATTAGTCAGCCCTTTGGGGTAGCTACCACAGGTAGTGAGGGGAATGCTTTCCCTAAAAGGCTATTGAAAAACAGGTTTTGTGTGAGAATGGTGAGGGACGAGGCCCTGAGCAAGGTTTGGATGAGAAAAGGAAGTGAGGAGGGGGGTGGTGGGTCACCTTCCCATCATCATGGATTGGGCGTTTACCTTAAGAACAGAGTTGAAGGGAGGAGGGACTTGGGGTGGGAAGCTAGTATTCCCTCAGCTAGAGGCCGACTTTGTTTCAGCGCTGGGCAAGGAGAGTGAAGAATGGGGCCACTCTCCTGGCTCAGCCAAATCCTCCCTGTGTGACCTGGGTTCAGGCCCCTGCTCTTCTCTGGACCCCCATTTGCCTTTCTGTGAAATGAGAGAGTTGAGGCGGGTATCTGAGCACTGGGGGAAACCCCGGGCCAGGTTCCCATGTGACCAAGGCCCCAGTTCTTCCTGCAGGGTGTGTCTGGCCAGAACAAACACCTCAGGGGTTAGAGGGTGGGGAGAGAGAGAAGGTGGGAACCCTTGGCTGACACTGGAGAATGGAGGCCAGCAGGAGAGGAGGCGGTCATCTCCTTTGCTCTCAGGACTGCTAACATCCTGGGCTAGCCTAACCCAATCATGGACCTGCCAGGTTGTATTAGGGCCCGGGAAGAGACTGAGGAGATTGGCCTGTATCTAGCTTTAGCTCTGTGGCTGATGGTTTCACCGTGTGACCTCAAAAAGATTCCCTTCTCTGAACCTCAGTGTTCCCTGGTGGAGGGATGATGAAAATCTGGGCCAATCTGCCCTTGCTTTGCCCCTTTAGTCTCTTGTTTCCAGGCCCTCTGGCACTAAACTCCAGTTACAAATCTTCCTTTGAGTCCTAGGTTCCCAGAGACTTTGTTCTTTGAGATCTTGGATCTCTCCACAATCTCAAAGACCCCAAGATGGCCTGGGGCATGGATCCCTGTCCTAGAGCCCCCTCACTTGGTCCTTCAGCTCTGGTATCATGTGAGACAGGCATACTGGAGCCAGAACCCTAGAGACTGTCCAGCCCAACACCCATCCACCCACTTGACACTTAACAGAGGCCCAGTGAGGAGCTTGTGCAAGGTCCCATAGGGAGTCTGGAACAGAGCCTATCCTGCATACCCCCAGTTCTTAATGCTGTAGGCCAGGCCCACCCCCTCCCCTCACAAAGAATCGTTTCAGGTTGACAGGAGATGATGAAGCTCAGTGAAGGGATGGATCTAGTACAGAAGAATGGAGTTATGGGGGGAGTTCAATAAGAGGAACATAGGAGGTATAGGTGTCACCCCCTCCCCAGTGTGAAGGGGGCACTTTCAGCACCAATCCTCAAGAAAGCTCTCAGGGAAAAGGGCTCAGAGGAGCTGGGACCTCAACACCAGTCAACACGTATAAGCACCTACTATGTGCCAGACACTGGG
Source organism: Phalanger gymnotis (assembly GCA_028646595.1). Classification (NCBI taxonomy): domain Eukaryota; kingdom Metazoa; phylum Chordata; class Mammalia; order Diprotodontia; family Phalangeridae; genus Phalanger; species Phalanger gymnotis. Next base: position 785,478,941 of record CM053622.1, read on the forward strand.
AAAAGGAGCTGAGACTATAAAGACAAGACCAAACTGGACTCCGCCCTCAAGAAGCTTACATTCTACTTGGGGGTGGAGAGGGGAGAACACAACTCGAATTATCAGGAAAGGCTTTACAGAGGAAGTGATACCCAACATGAATGGGAAGGTCAGAATCCTGATTGGCAAAGATCAGAAGGAAGAGAATCCTAGGAAGTACAGACAGTTTGTACCTGGAGCAGATACACTTAGGAGCTCACTTTGTCTGGAATGTCAAGGGCCTGAAGGGGAGTAAATGGGACCAAAAATGGGTTACATGCAGATTGCCGGGAGCCTTATGGTCAGGAAAGGAAGTCCAAATTTTTTCCTGGTGGTCCCAGGAGCCCCGAAGAGTTTTGAAAAAGAGAGTGGTAACACCGTCAAATCTGTATCTTGGCAAGATTATTTCTGTAGCTGAGTGAGGAAGGCTGGAATAAAGGAAACAATTAATTAGGAGTTGGATTACAATAGTACTGACTGAGAGGTAATTACATTGCTGGCAAGAGAATGAAGATAAGGGGCCAAATGTGAGAAGTGTGATTGAAAGAGATAGCAATCGATAGACTTCACGGCTGATTGGTCGTGGTAAGGAGGAGGAGACCTACAACTGAAGGTGGAAGACAGAAGGGAAAGTGAGCTGACTCTAGAGACAGAGGACTTGGATTCAAATTCTGTCTCTGATGTTTTCCTGTGTGACCTTGCATAAGTCATTTAACATCCTCGAACCTCAGTTTCCTTCATCGATGAAATGAGGAGGCTTGGACATGGCCTCTGAAGTCCCTTCAGGCTCTATCTCTAGGATCCCTATAAGTAAATCCAAATTAATTTGGGGTGGGGAAAGTGCTCCCACGTGGAGGGGGCAATTAGGAAGGGCTTCCTGAAGAAGGAGATAAATGATTCAAAGGAAGCCAAGGTGAGGTGAGAAGGGAAGGAAACCCAGGCATAGCTTCCTCCCATGCAAATGCACAGAGACAGAGAAGGAGCATCTGTGTCCCTAAGGCAAAATGGGCTCCTTAGTACTTAGTTTGGGGGTGCCCTTGAGGAGTTTGGCTTTTGTTTACTTTGAGTGGGCTCCTTAGCACTTCAGGAGTTTGGCTTTTGTTTACCTTGAGTGAAAATACTTTCAGCTGTTAAATGCTAAGCCCCAGGCCCAAAGCCCTATCAGGTGTGAAACCTGTGTGGGCATAGATTAATGACTTAAGAGAGGCCAACTCCAGAACCAATGGTCTATGGTCGTTGAGGTGGGGCTTGAGAACAGCAGAGGCTTGGCTTCGAGGAGAGGCAAGAAACTACAGCTGAAGCCAAAGCAGAGTCGACCCATGTGTGGACCCAGGAGTTTGAGCAAGGACTTGAGGCCAGTGAATATGATTTATGCCATCTTATTTTTCCGTGGCCTCCTGGCTACTCTTGTGAGGCAGGCTTATTGGGCCTGGAGGCTTGTGATCACGATAGCAGAATGGGGAGGCTGGTTCGCTAATTTGTTGCTGTGGAGCCTGAATAAATTTTTTATTGCTTTCTACTTAGAGAATCTCTCATACCTTGCGATTTCGAACCATTCAGATATATATATGATCCTTTTTGAGATCATAAATTCAGCCTTCCTACTACAGCATCACATGAGGGTTATGGCCAGGTGTGTGCCTCTGTTTCTTGGCCTTTTTCTGTGTGTCAGTCACAGTCTGGCTCTGTCTTCTGTGTCCTGAGTGGAAGAGGAGCTGCGGGGAGTGGGCCATAAGGGAGGAGAGATTTGGAGGTTGAGGACAGGGTCTGGGTGACATATGCCTGGCCTGGAATAGCCAAACCTGAGGTCACTTCCTGGGGGGAAACTCAGAGAGCCAGAGACCTGACTCACCCCCTAGTACCACACGCTACCTGATACCCATCCACATAGGGATGGAATCACAGCTCCAGGATGTAGCTCCTTACATCTGTTCTTCTTTCTCTCAAAGTCGCCTTCTCGGTGTAAGTTTCTCTTTTCCTTAAGGACTGTCCCATTAGGTGCAAAGATCCTTAGGGCTAGGAATCTGAGTCCTGTAAGTGGCTGGGGTGGAGCTGGCCCAGCCCAGTGTGAGTGAGTCTGTCACCATCCAGTATCGCCAGCCTGGGGCCTTCAAACAGACTGAGGGGGCACTCAGTGCTATTCCTGACTGTGTGTGTGAGACTGTGGGTCCCGGGCTCATCATAGTCCAGGATGGAGAGATAGAGGCTGAGAAACACAGATGCAGGGACAGCTAGAGAGACCTGAGGAGAGTCAGAAACATGGAGAGGAAGAAAGGGGAAACAGATTGAGAGACCGTGGGGGGAGATAAGGAAAGAAAAAACAGATTGAAGAGACACTGAGAGATACATAGATATGGGGAAGTGAGGAAGGGGGGAATAAACACTTATTATGTGCCAATCTGTGCAAACATTTACAAATATTATCTCGATCCTTGGTCACCTATCTTCAATTTCCATTTTACTGTTGATAAAACTGAGGCAAACAGAGGTTAATTGACTTGCCCAGGGTCATACAGCTCAGATGTGTCTCAGGCTACATTTGAACTCAGGTCTTCCTGATTCCCGGCCAAGTACTCTATCCTGCACTACCTGACTGCCTCAGGAAGACAGGGAGAAACAGTAAGAAAATAGTAAGAAACGGTAAGTTAGAAAGAAACTGAGAGACATAGAGTGGAAGACAAAGAGATGAGAGAGCGATACATGAAGCCAGACTTTGAAATGGAGATAGTGAGAGAGAGGTGTGTAGCTTAAGATGGAGACAGACTGAGACATAAGGAAAAACAAGACAGGTGAAAAGAGGCTGAGATATAGTGAAAGAAATACAGAGAAAGACAGGTACTGATGGAGGCAGAGACAGAGAAAGACCACGGAGAGAGAAAAAGAGAGGCTAAAAGATGGGGAAAGACATCCAGGGAGACAGAGAGCCACTGAGTGATAGGGAGAGATAGACACAGAGACAGGGAGAGATAGTCTGAGATGAATGGAAAGAGAAAGACTGAAAGAGAAAGGAAGCTCTAGGGACCGGTCAGCGGAGTGCTAAGGGATGAGCAATGAGGGGCGGGGAGGGGGAGTTCCTGGGGCCTCAGGGAGGAGGTGGCCCCAACCTCCCTCAAAGGCTGGAAGCAAGTCCTCTCTGGCTCAGTCCGGCCGCAGAGAGACAGAAGAGCCTACAACTTACTGGATATGAGGGCGCTGACCCTGAGTCTCCTGTTGCTGGCTGCTGCCCAGGTTCAAGGTAGGGGACCCTGCGAAGGGGATTCTGCAGTTTGGGAGAAAGCGGAAAAGTAAGGCAGGGAGGAGGGGAAAAAAGCCTTCTTCCCAGTCTTCTGACAGAGAAGAAGAGAGACACAGACTAAAAGATGTAAGAAAGAAAACGAGGGGAACGCGGCTGAGAAAGGGAAAGAGAGGCAAGCAGAGACAGACACTTGGGGACAAGCGCTCCCTCATTCAAGGTCTCATAGGATCCTAGATGTGGGGTTTAAGAGCCGGCAGAGGCCAACTGGTCCAACCCTCTTATTTTACAGATGAGGAAACTGAGGCCCAGGGAGGGAAGTGATTGATCCGGGGCGTCACAGGGAATTAGTGGCCGAGCAAGGCGGTGGATGCGTCTTTCAGGCTCGGATAGATTCTGACAGACTCGGAGAACATATAGCTATAGGCAGAGGTGGAGAATGGGAATAGGAAGAGGCCAAAACGGACCTACCTGATGGGGAGAGACAGTGCCCGTCCGGGAGGGGTCCGAGAGGGGTCTGGGAGGGCTGGAGACGGGAGGGGTCCGGCAGGCGTTCGAGAGGCTGCGGAGCGACAGAAAGCTTGTTCTTTCACTTCAGAGCTTGGAACCCTCTGCCACCACTTCTCCCAGCTCACTTTGAATTCACACTTGAGGTTGGGAAACCTTAGCAAAGAGGAACTTAGTCAAGCTGGGTAGGGGGGAGGGATACAGGAAGGAAGCACCCCCCGGGGGGAAGGAGAATGAGTAACTGTGAAACGCGGCTAAAGGAGTGAGTAAAGTACTAGGCGGGGACCCACAGTGCTGGGGGTGCGGCCAGGGAGAAAACTGTGGGTCGAGGGGTGGGGGTCGGGAAGCGGGTTGGGGGGAAAGAGGAGCTGGAATAGGGTGGGGTGCCTAGGAGAGGCTAGAGCTCGGGTGAGGGGCGGAGGCAGAATTCGAGGCTTAGCGAGTGGCCAGGGCCAGCCAGGGAGCCGCGGAATCCCAGGGTGCCTCCCTCAGCGACCTCGCCCCCTTGTCTCCCCAGTTTCCTCGGGCTTGCGCTGTTACTATTGCGAAAGCCACGGGAACTGCACTGTCGAAACGTGCCCCCCAGGGCAGGAGCTGTGCCGAACCACCGTATACCGCAACCGCTGGAGAGGTGAAAACCGGGACCTCCCTCGAGGGGGATGGGGAGGGCGGGCACTTGTGAAGCAGAGAAAGGTGTTAGGGGATCGTCGAATCCAGTCCCTCCATTTCACACACTGGGAGATTGAGAAACTCTCCCAGGGCCCTTACCATATGTTCGGGGTTCCGAGGACCTGCCCAAGGTTACGCAGCTACTTAGAGACAGGGGCAGCATGTCAATGGCCTTGAATGCAGAATCCAGTTACCCCGCAAAACTCAGAAAAGACGAAAATGGGGTCCTCGGCATGGACCAGCCCGTGGGCTTCATTTTGGAACAAGAGGAGACCACTATAAGGAAAGGGAAGGTGGACTTTTGTTAACTCTTGGAGCTAAGAGTCAGACTGGAGTCTCCTTGAGGGCAGGGAAGGCATCTCCTCCAGAGCTGCCCAGGGCCTTTAAAAGAAAGAAAACCAGAGTCGTAGGTTGTGGACACTGGAAGGCCTTCCACTTCTCACCTTACAGATGGGAAATCTGAAACCCAAAGAAGGGTTTTTGCCATTTGTCGCATAAGCCACAGGCGGAGTTAGGATCAGAACCCAAGTCTTGGCACGCCAGTTTTCTGACTTGTCTCAGAAATTGGGGTGGTTCCTTGCCGACACTGACCCCTCCACGCCTGTGCCTTGAGCCTGCCCCTCTTCTCTGCAACCCGGTTCCACTATTTATCTTCATATCTCCGATCACTCTCTCCCCCTCTCCTGGATTCCTCCCTTTGGTCTGTAAACACCGGCTTCCGGCTTACAGAATCATAACAGGTTTGAGCTAGAAGACCATTAAGTCTCTGAAATTCAGAGAAAGGAGTTGACCAACTGCTAACTTTCCAGCTGTGAATTCCCTATAAGTTTCCCAAAACACTTTGCAAACATCTCATCTGATTCTCTCAACAATCTTGGGAGGCAGGTGCTATTTTTATCCCCATTTTTCAGATGAGGAAAATGAGGTGCAGAGAGGTTAAGTGACTTTCCCAAGACTACACAGCTAGAAAATCTCTTCCATGGGTCTTCCTGACTCCATGCCCAGCACTCTTATCCATTGTGCCACCTAGTGGACTCAGCACAAAATAGCATGTACACAGATAAAGGAAAAACCTAAGTCTGAAGTAATTTCAGGGGTTCAGGCAGAACACTAACAATGGAGAGGAGCAGGGGAGACTTCTGTAGGAGGCAGGGTTGGAGGCTCCCAAGGGATTCTGAGAGGCAGAGACGAGGAGGGAGACCCAGAGGACGGCCAGTTTGGAAGGCGCCCATGATTTCCATCTCCTCTAACTCATGCAGCAATCCTCCATGGCAGGCTAGCAGGCTGCTTCCCAAACTTCTCATCTATTTCTCCCTTCTGTCCTCATGGTCTCTATATGACTGCGTCATGACTTCAGTTTTCTGCCTCAGCCTCTTAATCTGCATTCTAAAGCTCTCCATCTTTCTTCCCCTTCCACCTCTCTACTGGTCCTTGAATTTCCTCATGTAAAAAAAAAAAGTCTTAATATACAGTGCTACCTCCTTCTTTTTTTATCTATTTGGCTCTTTTTCAAAAAGTTGTAGACTTCCAGAGCCATACCGAGGCCTTCTTTCCAATCTACCAAGCCTCAGCATCATTCCTGGAGTTGCCTTACAGAATCTCAAGAATTGGAAGCCCCCCCCCCCGAAAAAAAAATCCCTCATAAAACATCTAGACCATCTCATATTCCTTCCACCATAATCTTCTGGACCCTGAGTCTTTCTCTGCTTCTCTCCTTCTCCCTCTATTTCTGATGATATCCTGGAATGTTTCTCTTTTCCTCTTCTCTTTCTCCTCTCCAGATTCCTTCCCCATTGAGTTTGCCAGCTTGAGGTTTCTCTAACCTTTCTAGAATAGAGCCTTGGGCTTGGAGTCAGGAAGACCTGAGATCATATCTAGCCTGTGACACTTCCTAACTGTGTGGCCCTGGGCAAGTCACTTAACCTCTATCTACCTAATAGTAATAATAACCTTGGCACCTTCCTGTCTTTCCTCTCTTCCTAAACCTTATTCCCCTACCACATACTCTACAGTCCAGTGACACTGGCTTTCATGCTGTTCTTCAAACAAGCCATTCCTTCTCCAGACTTTCCATTGGCTGTCCTCCATGCCTGGAAACATTCTGCTTCCTTGCCTCCTTAGCTCAAATCCTGCCTTCTACAGGAGACCTTTCTTGATCTCTTATCCTCCCAACCCATCCCTTTCCTCTGAGGTTACCTTCCATTTACACTCTAAATATCTTGTATGTACATATTTGTATGTGGTCTTTTCCCATTAGACTATGAGCTACTCAAGGTAGAGACTGAGTTTTATTTTATTTTTTGCCTTCCTTTGCATCTTCAGCACTTAGGACAGTGCCTTGCATACAGAGGGTGCTTAATAAATGCTTTTTGACTGATTGACTGAACTGTTGCCCCCAGAGGCAGCCCATTCCACCTAGGAATGCCTAACAGTTAGGAGCTTTTTCACTCTTGGCCCTGGCCTTTGTGGCCAGACTGAACAAACCTAGTCCCCCTTCCACCTGACAAGCCTTCAAATACTTGACCAAGCCTTCTCATCTCCAGGCTAAACATTCTCAGGTCCATCAATTCTCCCAGGTCCATCTGATCCTCCTATATCAGGGACTCAATGGTCTTTCACCCTCCTGGTCGCCCTCCTCTGGAAGCTTTCCAGTGTCCTTGAATTGTCATGCTCAGAGCTGGACATGATACCCAAAATGTGGTCTCAATTAAGGGTGGGACCATCACCTCCCTCTTTGCAGAAGCCAGGCCTGTCCAAGCCAGCATCCCTTTGGTTTTTGTGGCTGCCACATCATTCCAATGACTCATCTTGCCCTGGCCGTCCAGTAAACCCCCCAGAGGTTTGGCACACAAAAGCCTGTCTGACCAAGCTTAAACTTGGCTGATTTTTTTTGTCTCCATATATAACCCTTTATATGTGTCTTTGCCAAATGCTGTAGAGTTAGCTTTGGCCCAGTGTCCATGGATGCACAGATTTAGGGATCTTAGAGGTCACCCTCCTTATTTTAAAGATGAAGAAACTGAGGCCCAGACTGAGAAATGACTTGGCCAAGATTTCACCATTAATAGGCAGAAGAGCCAGAATCCAAACCCACTTCTGAAACCAGATCTACTGCTTATCCCACCATATCACTCAGAGTATCAAGGTCATTGGTGATCCTGTCATTGAGGCAACTGGGATTGGGCAATGAATGGAGCACCGGGCCTGGAGTCCAGAGTTCAAATCCTGCCTCAGATCCTGCCTAGTTATGTGACCTTGGACAAGTCACTTAACCTCTCTGCCTACTTTATTTTCTTCATCTGTAAAATGGGGGTATTAATAGGCCTTACCTGTCAGAGTTGTTGTGAAGAAGAAATGAGATAATATTGGTAAAGTGCTATCTAGATGCTAGCGATTACGATGCATTATATTGCATTGTCTTGTCAGCATGAACATGCCATATATACCTTTATTCAAGTGGAGTCAAGAGGTGACGGGAGTTAGGATTTGTTACACCAGATCCCTCCCTTGGAGCATGTGCCTTGATGGAAGGACACAGTAAACAAATCAGAGGTTTCTCCTCAATGCCGATACTAGCCATCGGTAACAATATTAAGCAGCACAGGGCCAAGAGCCAATCCCAGAACGTTCCACCAGAGGCAACCTGCTGAGTGGACACCAAACCATCAATGACAAATCAATGGATCTGGCCATTTTAATGGGTTCTAATTCATCTTGTCCGTATGTTTCTGATAGACCAGCTGCCTCTAAGGGAATTACAGACCTTTCTCTCCTCATTGCCTCACTTCCCAGTTCCCAACAGATAGCCTCCTGCGTCTCCACCTCTGCTGGGTTTCCCAGAGCCCCGCCTCATTCTAACCCTTGGACCTACTATCCTCTTGATAGGTGATCATCCTCCTTGCCACAGCTCCCCAGGCTTGTCTGGACCTTGCCATCCACCTTCCTCCTCTGACTAAGTAGAACCTCACTTTGCCATCTGCCTTGAACCAAACGTGAAATATAAGCCTCATGCATAATTTGTCTCTCCCCATTAGGGGGTGAGCATCTTGAGAACAGGAACCAGCTCATTTTTCATCCTAGAGCTTAATACAGTCCATTTAGTAAACTTTTTTCCATTTCCAGAGTTACTGTGTCAAGTATTTTGCTAAAAATCTAGGTAAGTTATACTTAATGCATTCCTTTGCTCTCCCAGTTTAGTAACCCAGTCAAAAAAGGCAATCAAGTCAGCCTCAAGTGACTTCCCAGTCTCATGGAAACCACCCCTGTGATCGCCACTTTTTCTAATTTTTCCCTAACCCCATTTTTCAGTGTTCGTTCTAGAATCTGAGTCAAGGCAATGGGCCTAGAGTTTGCAGATTCCAGTCTTTCAGAATCTTGGGATGACTTTTGCCCTTCTGCGAGCCTAGGACACCTCACTATTCTCCACCATCTTTTAAAGATCCCTGACAGTGAGGGGCTGGGCCATCCCACCCACCATCCTGTTCAGTCCTTGAGGCTATGGCTCATCTCAGCCAGGGAGTTTGTCTTCCTCAAGGGTAGCTAGTTTCTCTCTTCCTTTCTCCTTATTTTTCTTGGGTACAGACCTTTATTTTCAGTCTGTCCTTTGTAGTCTAGAAGGAATCAAAGAAAACAGCCAAAATCCAAACTGAGCAGGTCTATTTGCATTCTGTTATATGACCCCATCCATCTTGGACAGTGGCCCTCCTATTCATCCTTAAGTATCTATCCTTCCCTGCCACATAGTTTCCCCCCATTTTATTTCATTTTTCAATGGACAAGAATTTATTTTCTCTTCCTACTCTCCCCTGAAATTAAAGAAAAAGAAAATCCTTATAACAAATATCAGTAGTCTAGCAAAATAAATTCCTACTTTGTCCATGCCCCCAAAATGTATGTCTCTTTTCTGCATCTTGAACGCATCCGCTCTCTGTTAGGAGGTGGGTATCACCTTCATCATCAGCCCTCTGGAGTCATGGTTTCTCATTGTATTGATCAGAGTTCTGAAGTCTTTCAAAGTTCTTTCGTTCTTACTGCGTATTGATCAGTTGTTCTCCTGGTTCTGCTCCCTTCCCTCTGCATAAGTTCATAGAAATCTTCCCAGGATTCTTAGCACCCATATCCACACACACACAACCCCCTTCCTTACCTACATCATCTCATTCTGAATCTTAGCACCCCTGGCAAGAGTCTCAGAAGGGACGCACCAACCACCATTCTTTTCTCCTTCTTCCCATCTTTTGTCTCCTGACTTTTCCTAGGGATGAACATCCCCATTCCTAGAAACCCAAGAATCCACTTTTCCCCTGGAGAGCCCATCTCTGCCCTGTAGAAGAAAAGCTTCCCACCCATTAAATGACTGCAAGTGTCCATTTGTACTTCCCTTTCTCTTGTCGTGTCTTCCCACCAACCTGGCATGAGTCAGGATTCCCCTTCGCCTCTTCAAATCCTTCTCCTTCTTTGTTCTGACCTTGTCTTGTTTTCCTTCAGGAATTCTTTTTTCTCACTGGTCACCTGCCTTTAATAGGCAGTTAGCAAGCTCCAGTCAAGCCTGAGGTGAAGGTCGGAGGTCATGCCCCACAATGGCCTGATTTAGGGCTTGGGACACGCGAGCTAAGACCCATTTGATCCATTTGATAGCCTTTTATCTCCAGGCCCCAGTTCCCACCTCTAACACACACACACACACACACACACACACACACACACACACACACACACAGATTCATGCATGCACGCACACATGCTTCTTTCCTCCCCGACGAATGACTTTGGTGGATTATTTCAACAAATATTTATTAAGCAATTCCACTTGCCCACGCTCAGGACTGGGAGAGATATGAATTCTAGATAGAATGCCACCCCAGCCCAGAGGGCACTCATGGTCCAGGAGGGGAAGACATTTATTTATTCATTCAGTCCACAACCATTTATTAAACCCTGCTGTGACCTGAGACTTGTGCTCAGCTCTGAGGAAGGCACTGAAGTTAGTGACGTATGCCCCTGCCCTTGTGTCTAGTAGGAAGATAAGGCATTCGTCCATCTGGTGGTACAGTGGATGGAGCGTGGGACCTGGAATCAGCAAGACCAGAGTTCAGTTCTTGCCTCAGACACTTCCTAGCTGGGTGACCCTGAGCAAACCTCTCCATGCCTCAGTTTTGTCATCTATGAAATGGGAGTAAGAATGACACCAACCTCCCATAGTTGTTGTGAGGATTAAATGAGATATAGTAAAGTGCTTTGCCCACCTTAAAGCGCCATATAAGTGCTGGCTGTTATTATTATCCTACAGCTATTTATTAAATACCTACCGTGTGCAGAGCACTATAGTTGCCACGAGCCCTTCCCTGATGAAGCTTCCAGTCACAGAAGTAAGCTAAGCATGGAAAACCTTGTGGCTAAAATTCCAGTGTCCTCTGGGTTGGGCTCCAGGGAGACTGAGGAGGCCAGCCAGGGCTTAAGCACCCCCCGCCCATATTGTGTGTCCCCCCCACCCCTCCCGCCAGGAGGCCAGGAGCTGGAGGTGGTGCTGAGGGGCTGTGCTGTGACTGGGAAAGACAACAGCTCCATGTCCTACCGAACAAGCCAGGAGATAATCATGCTGAAGGAGATCGTGTGTGACTCTGACCTCTGCAACCAACCAGACCCCCGTGAGTGGGACCCTGGCCAGCTGACCCTGAGCCATACGGGAGGGAGGGGTCAGCACAGGAGAGTGTCAGAGCTAGAAGAGAACCTAGAGACTATCAGAACTGGGAGGAACCATAGAATGTGGAATGGTAGGACTGTGGGAGGGACCTTAGAACGTAGAACATAAGTGGTCAGAGTGGAGAAGGACCTTAGAACCTAGAAAGCCTGTGCTGGGAAGGACCTGAGAAGAAAAAATGTAGATTGTCAAAGCTGAAAAAAACCTTAGAGCCTGAAATGGCAGAACTGAGAGGGACCTTACATCTTAGAAGAGATCTTAGGGTGGAGAAGACAGGCAAGGAAGGCACAAAACATACAAAATTAGAGCGGGGAAAGTTCCCTTGCTGCACTTGAGGGGTGGGGAGAAGGTTGAAGTGTTCGAGAAAGCCTGTTGAGAATGATTTCCTGGGAGAGGGGGTGTTGAATGAGAAATTCAAAAAAAGGCCCAGATCAGATTCCACGGGAGAAGGGAGGAGCTCAGGTGAGGACCCTTGGGACACAGCCCAGAGAGATCAAGAAGGGGGAGGGAGGGTGGGGCTCCTAGGTCCTGGACCACCCACTGTAAAGGGCGGGGTGTGCACTTTCCACCTACCTGTCTGTCTTCGTTGTTCAGTCTCCACTCCCTCTACTCTTCTCTCTCTCTCTCTCTCTCTCTCTCTCCTCTACCTAGGGCCAGTAGAGTTACCCTTTTCCTCTCCCTCCAATTCAGGTCCCTCGCCTACTTTCCCTGGGGCTCGGACCCTAGAGTGTGATTCCTGTGCATCCTCTGACCAGAGCTGTGAACGAAGTCGGACCCTGACCATTCGCTGCCCAGAACCCACAGACCAGTGCTTGGAGCGGATCTCCCAAAGCAGCCTTGAAGGTGAATGCAGCCCATGTGAACCCCTCCTCAGTGGGCCCTCCCTCGTTACCCTCTCCGTCACTCTCCCTACCTGGGTGCCCCCCATCACTGCTCCTCCTGAGCATCCCCCATCAGTGCCCTTCCTGAGCGTTTCTCCTGCCCATCACTGATCCTCCCGCCCTGTGTGGCTTCCACAGAAGGCCCCATGGACGAGCGCTACGTGCGCGGCTGTGGGAGTTTTCCTGAGTGCCCAGGCCCTGTTGGCTTCCATAACAACGACACTTTTCTCTTCTTGAGATGCTGTAACTCTAGCCAGTGCATCAGAGGCCCAAGTGAGAGAAGGGAGGAGGGAGGGGGGAGGGTAGAGGGAAGGAGGAGGGAGGAAGATGGAAGGGAGGAGGGAGGATGAAAGGAAGAAGGGAAGAAGGAGGAAGATGAACGGGAGGAGGGAGGGAGGAAGGTCAGGCTGGCCTGGGCCATGGCCCGGTATGAATAGTGTTTGTGGGAAGGGATGGGCCCTGGGCCACTAAGCTTCTGGAGGACCTGAGGACCCACTCACTCTCCTTCCTCTCTCACTCATTGCCCACCAGTAACGAAACTCTCTGACCACCCCGTGAACGGCCTTCAATGCCAGAGCTGCGAGGGGAACGGCACCCATGGCTGCTCCCCGGAGGAGACGGCCATCACTGCCTGTCAGGGCCCTATGAATAGGTGCTTTGAAGCCACCGGCACCCGCAGTAAGGACCCCAGGGGTGGGGAAGGGGACATGAAGGACACTGGGTTAAAGGGAAGAGCAGACCTTTAGAGATCCTCTAGTACAGACCTTTCACTTGTGATGGGGAAACTGAGTCAGGAATTCTTATGGGAGGGAGGAGTAACTTCTTATGGGAAAAGGGGCTGAGATTTCCTGATCTGGAAGGAAGAGTTAGAGCCCATCTAGTTCATCATATAGGGCTCTGGGCTTGTCCTCAGGAAGTCCCGGGTTCAGATCCTGCCTCTGAGGCTTCCTAGCTGTGTGACCCTGTGCCTCCATGCCTCCCCCTGTAAAGTGAGAACCTGGACCAGATGCACCTAAGGGGCCGGGGTCCTGTGACCCTCTAAGGAAGGCTCAGGGACCAACAGAATCTTAGTACTTCAGACTGAGAAAGGACAGCCAGTGCCACCTGGCCCAGCAGATACCCTGTATCATGTGAAGGAAGGACTTCCTGGAAAGAGATGGGTGATGGGGGCCAGAGAGAATCCCCCCAACACACACACACACACACACACACACACACACACACACAGCCTCACTCAGGTACACTCCCATATCCATCCTCACACACACTCATACATACACCCACTCACATACACAGTCACACTCAGGTACCCTTCCATATCTATACTCACACCTTCACACCCTCGTACCCACAAATACACACTCACACAGTATCATATGCTCACACACACTCACACAGCCACACTCATGTACAATACGTATCTATACACACACACACCCACTCTCATACACACACACTCACACACATACACACTCACTCCCACTATTTCTGTCCCAAGGCACAGGGTGTCCAAGCTGGGGCAGACTCCCACAGAAGGCCATACCCAGGGAGCTAAGGGCCCCCTGGGAGCCCAGGGCAGAGTCGGGCTCAACCGCTGAGCCCTTCTTTTCCCCTCTTCTTCCCTCTGCTCCACCACAGAACACTGGGGTGCTGGCTACACCGTCCGAGGCTGCGCGTCCCCTGCCTGGTGCGAGGCCTCCCATCTGACCGCCACCTTCTTCGACCTGGCCAAGCCCCAGATCTTCTGCTGCTTCGCCAGTAAATGCAATAGCGCAGCCCGAGATGCCACGCCCCGAAAGAGTGGGGCAGGACCTAGGCTTCTCCCTGCCTCTCTTACCCTCAGCCTGCTTCTCATGCTGTTGACTATGAACTTGACCCCTGCCAAGGTAGCTTGACCCACCCCATCCTGCTCCCCACCCCCACCCACCACTCATAATTTAGGGTTTTGTGTGTGAAAAAAGGTTTTGTGTGAATTGTAGAGTCTCAACCCCTCACCTCCCTCCAGTCCTAGCCCGGTAGGAGACCCAGGCCTTTGAAGGCAGAGGCCAAGCATTGGTTGACTGATTGGCTGATGAACCAACTAGACAGTGATGGCAGGACTGGATGAAGGCTTAGGGGGAGGAGTTCAGAGGCCAGAATGCCCCTACATGGCTCTTTGGCACTGCCCCCAGGAAGGAGATCTGGGCCCGGGTGAGGCCGTTGAGGGAATCTAGAGAGCGAGTGCCTTCAAAGAAAGGACAAGAATGCTAGAACTGGGTCTGCTGGGTGGCCCTGGATGGGCTTGCCCACAGCTTAGGATTGGCTATACCCCTTCCATGGGATAACCCTCCAAAATGGAGCATGATGTCTGGAAGAGGGAGAACTACATTTCCCATGATGCCCCTGTATGTGAGAGCTATACAGCCAATGATGGGGGAGGGAGAACTACACTTCCCATGATGCTTTGGGTGATGAGTCACACTGCACCTTCCACAATGCAGTGGCAAAAGGACTAGGACTACACCTCTCATGATGCTCTGGGGGAGGACGACCCCAGCCTAGAACCGCAAAATTTCAGTTTTATAAGGGAGCTTTCTGAAGCTCCGTAGTCTCTAACGGCTGGTCATTCAGCCTTTGTTTGAGTGTCCCCATTTAGACCAAACCTCCTACCTTTCAAGGCAGGCAACATGCATTTATTAAGCACTTACTGTGTGCCAGGTGCTAGTCTAAATGCTGGGGGGGTACAAATGCAAGCAGAAAGAATGAGAGTCCCTCCCCTCAACAAGCTTACATGGGGGGGGGGGGCGGGGAGACAACACTTAAAAGTAGCTGTCGAAGGGGAGGATGGTGCCCAGTGTAGAGCATGGTGGCTAAGCTCTCTGGGAGAGGAGGCATTGACACCACCCAGGCTGGGACAGCTCTCATCCTGGGTGTGTTCTTGCTGACACTGAGCCAGCTCATTCTTCCTTCTTGGCCATGGCATCCCTTCAGATGGTCGAAGATGGTTCTTGGGCCTTTGCCATTCTGGCACCCTACCTTCCTTAAATTTGGTACCAAAAGTGGCATGACCTGGACAATACAGAGTAACTCACCCCCCTCTTCCTGGATGCTGTGCCCTCTCAATGCAGCCCAAGGAGGAATTACTTGTCAGCAGCCCGCCTCATACTTATGATTCATATTGAACTTGCAGGCCTCTGAAACTCTGCAAATGTTTTTTTTGTTTGTTTGTTTGTTTGTTTTGTTCAAATCCTAACCAAGCCTCTTCCATCTTGTACTTGTGAAGTTTTTTTTTTTCATTTTTTTATTCCTTTCTGCATCTCACTTCCTGAATGTCAGGACTTTTTTAAATATATATATATATATTTATTTAATATTTTGTTTTTACCCTATCACATATAAGAACAATTTTTAACATTTGTTTTTTAAAAACTTTTGAATTCCAAATTCTTTCCCTCCCCATTGATATAGGTTATACATGTGCTGTCATGCAAAACACATTTCAATATTGGTCATGTTGTGAAATTAAACACAAAATAAACAAGAAAAATAAAGAAAGCAAAAAATATGCTTAGATGTGCATTCGGACTCCATCAGTTCTTTCTCCAGAAGTGGACAGCATTTTTCATCATAGGTCTTTTGGAATTGCCTTAGATCATTGTACTGCTGAGAATAGCCAAGTCATTCACAGTTGATCATTGTTAGCAATATCGCAGTTACTGTGTACAGTGTTCTCCTGGTCCTGCTCATAGCACTTTGCATCAGTTTGTGTAAATTTTCCCAGATTTTTCTGAAAGCATCCTGCTCATCATTTCTTATAGCACAGTAGTATTAGATCACAATCATATACCACAACTTGTTCAGCCATTCCCCAATTGACGGGCATCCCTTCCATTTCAAATTTTTCGCCACCTCTATTGATGTTTGTGTACATATAGGTCCTTTTCTTTTTTTGCTTTTTATCTCTTTGGATTATAGACCAAGTAACAGTATTACTAGGTCAAAGGCTATGCGTGGTTTTATAGCTATTTGGGCATAATTCCAAACTGCTCTCCAGAATGGTTGAATTAATTTACAACTCCACCAACAATGCATTAGTGTCTCAATTTTCCCATCTCTCCTCCAACGTTTATCATTTTCCTTTTCTGTCATATTAACCAATCTAATAAGTGTGGGATGGCACCTTCAGAATTATTTTAATTTGCATTTCTCTAACCAAAAGTGATTTAGAGCAATTTCTCATACGACTCTCAATAGCCTTCAATAGTTCATCTAAAAACTGCCAGTTCATATCTTTTAACCATTTATCAATCGGGGAAAGGCTTATATTTTTATAAATTTGACTCACTTCTCTAAATATTTGAGAAGTGAGGCCTTTATCAGAGAAACGCTGTAAAATTTTTTCAGTTATGATAACTGTATTTCTGACCATCTTATTTCCCCCGTTTTTCCCACTCTCTCTCTCTTCACCTTGTCCACCTTCAAAAGTATTTTGCTTTTAACTACCACTTCCCTCAATTACCCCTACCATCTATTACCCCTCCTTCTCTTATCCTCTTCCCCTCCTACCTTCCTGTAGGATAATACAGATTTCTATACCCAATTGAAAGTGTATGTTACTGTCTTTTTGAGCCAATTCTGATGAAAGTAATATTTAAGCACTCTTCCCTACCTCCATCATCCCCTCCACTGTAAAACCTCTTTCATTACCTCTTTTATGTGAGATAATTTACCCCATTCTGCTTTTCTCCTTCTTCCCATCCATTCCTCTTTCTTACTCCTTAATTTTATTTTTTAGTTATTGTATCACATTCAACTCACATCCACATCTTCTGTCTATATACACTCCTTCTAACTGCCCTAATAATGAGTAAGTTCTTAGGAGTTACAAGTATCATCTTCCCATGTAGGAATGCAAACAATTTAAATTTATTAAATATTTTATGATTTTTCTTTCCTATTTACCTTTTTATGCTTTTTTTGATTCTTATTTGAAAGTCAGATTTTCTATTAATCTCTGGTCTTTTCATCAGGAATGCTTCAAAATCCTCTATTTCATTGAATATCCATTTTTTCCTCCAAAGGATTATACTCAGTTTTGCTTGTAGGTAGTTCTTGGTTGTAATCCTAGCTCCTTTGTCCTCCAGAATATCATATTTCCTCTCCAATCCTTTAATGTAGAAGCTACTAAATCTTGTGTTATCCTGACTGTGGCACCACAATATTTGAATTGTTTCCTTCTGGCTGCTTGCAGCATTTTCTCCTTGACCTGGGAGCTCTGGAATTTGGCTATAATATTTTTGAAAGTTTTCATTTTGGGATCTCTTTTAGTAGGTGATTGGTGAATTCTTTCTATTTCTATTTGACCCTCTGGTTATAGAATATCAGGGAAGTTTTCTTTGATAACTTCATGAAAGATGGTATTTCAGCTCTTTTTTTTATCATGGCTTTCAGGTAGTCCAATAATTTTTAAATTCTCTCTCCTCAATCTATTTTACAGGTCAGTTGTTTTTCCAATGAGATATTTCACATTTTCTTCTAGCTTTTCATTCTTTTGATGTTGTTTCATTGTTTCTTGACTTCTTGTGTCATCATTAGCTTCCAGTTGCCCAATTCTAATTTTTAAGGAATTATTTTCATCAGTGAGCTTTTGTACCTCCTTTTTTATTTGGCCAATTCTGCTTTTTAAGGAGTTATTCTCTTCAGTGGATTTTTGTGCCTCTTACCATTTGACCTATTCTGTTTTTTAAGGTGTTATTTTCTTCAGCATTTTTGTGCCTCATTTGCCACATTGTTGACTCTTTTTTCATGATTTTCTCAAATAACTCTCATTTCTTTTCCCAATTTTTCATCTACCTCTCTTCATTGACTTTTAAAATTCTATGCTTGGGTTCTTTTTAGGTTGTTTGTTCATTTTCCAGACTATTTCTTGACTTCCGACTCTATATTAAAGTTGGGCTCTGCTCCTGAGGTGGAGAGAGCACTGTCCCAAGTTTCAGGCCTTTCTGCTGCTGTTCGCAGAGCTAGTTCTGGGGTTCTGTAAGTTTTCAGTTCTTCCAAGGTGGTATGATCTAAGGAGAGGTGTGATTACTACTGCTTTGGCTTGTGCTCTGGTCTTTGAGTGACCACAAGCACTCTTTTCCACCCTGGAACTATGACCACGGTCCCCATTCCTCCGCAGCCACAAGCTCTGGTGTGCTGGTGCTACTCCTCACCCTGGGCCTGCAACCTGGATCCAAGTATGGCCAACACATCAGAGTCCTCCTGCCAATGCCAATGAAGGGACCCCTATAATCTCCTTCTGACCAGTTGTCCAACCCCCTTATCATCTGTGAACTGAGAGGTCCAGAAGCAGCTGCTGCCACCCCTGATTCAGTCATTCCCAAGGTGTGCCACTGGTTTGCTCGGGCCTTGACTGCACAACCTGTGGTAGACTGTGCTAGACTATGCTCTACTCTCACCTGGATGCAACAGACCTTTCCTGCCGACCTTCTAAGTTGTCTTGGGCTAAAAATTTGTTTCATCCTATCCTTTTGTGGGTTTTACTGCTCCAGACTTTGTTTTGAGGCATTATCTAAAGCTGTTTGGAAGAGAATTTGGGACAGCTCAGGTGAGTCCCTGTCTTTTCTCCACCATGTTCAAAGTTGATTATTTTGAACCAGGACAGAGCTCATCTTTACCCTGCCCCTACTCCCAATCCTTCCCCTCTTCCAAATTTTCCTATTACTGTTGAGGACACCAGCAGACTCTCCAGTGACTCAGGCTCACAACCTCAAAGTCATCATCCATTTTGTTCTGGACCTCATCCTATATGTCTAGTCTATTGTCTCTATTTTCAACAATGTCTGTCCTGTGCCTCCCCTTGTCCCCGCTCACCCAGCTGCCACCCTGATGCTGGCTCTCATCACAACAGCCTTCTGGCACATAGTAGGTGCTTAATAAATACTTGTTGTCCTGACTTTGTATCCTCAGTTTAACCTGGTGCCTGTAGGCACTTAAATGCTTGTTGACTGAGTTTGCACATATCCCTATTAAATTCTATCTTATTCCACCCCATTGTTCTAGTCTGTCAAGATCTTTCTAATCCCATCCACTTCCTAACTTTTTCTCACTGTCACACTAGATAAACACACCATCTATGATTTTATCCAAGAGTGACAAAAATGCTCAACATCACAAGACCCAGCAGAGATGCTTAAAACATCCCCATTCCACTGGGGAGGGAAGAGGATGGTAATAAGAATATATTAAGCACCTAGTGCATTTGAGGCATTGTAATAAGCTCTTTTTTTTTATTAACATTTACATTATTAGTATTAGATTATTATGTAATATTGCCTCATTTAATATTACCTCTTCAAGACGTTCTTCCCAGTGGACATGGAATCATTCATTAATGACTACTCCTTTTGGATCTGACCACTCAGCTAGTTTTAAATCTGCTTAAACAGAGCTATTGTCCAGCTTCTGTTTTTCTATCTTTCCCTCAAAAAAGAAGGAAAAAAGTTTTGCAGACATCTCTGCAAACTCTGTCTGTTTCATTTCCTGATTAAGCCCCTCCATAACAAGATTAATCTGTCGTGACCAGTGCTAGAAGAAGCCACAGCTTTTCCATATAGTTAGGTGACTCAGTCTCTGTTAGCAAACTCCCTTTGGCCCCTTGTGGTGCAGCACCTAAAACTCAGAGCACTATTAGGTAGATTAACGTGCATTTCATCACAATCTTCCTTTTCTCCCTTCACCTCCAAAATTTTAACTCCTTGTTGCTGACATTCAGGTCCAGAATATAATTTCTCCCTCCTTGGGTCCTATTTTCTTAAGATAGCAGGTTCATTTTGCTTGTTACCCGTGCTTAGTAAATTTGTGTAGAGATGTCTGAAGCTATGAGACTTGTTACTAACTGCTTTCTCGGATTTTGCCTCCTGTACATTTATGGGTGAATCTATTGTCCTTTGTCCTAGACTGGGGTGGTAGGAAGGACCATTCTTGGGGGAAATGAACTAAAATCCAGAGCCTTGATCAAGAGGAAAGGTAGGGAGCTGATGGCAGCCATGTAGAAAGGACATCCAAAAGCTCTATCTGGAGCCAACACTGAACAAACAAGAACGTTGCAATCTCTTGGGTTTACAAAGTGCTTTGTGGTTTAGAAAGCAAATTATTCATGCTTAGAGCATCGGTGACTTTGCGGTGTGATTTATCTCTCCACCATGGTCTTAGGGTCATAGATTCAGAGCTGGAAATAACTGTAAATCTCATTAAGTTCAACTCCCTTTGTTTTACAGAAAAAATAATGGAAGTCCAAAGACACATTCAGAGACTCACTCAAGGTCACGGGCAGACAGGCACAGACTTAGGAGTTCGAACCCCAGACCTCAAGCTCCAGATCCAGCCTTCTTTCCACACTCACATTCAATCTTCATGAATTGCCTTGACCAAAAAACTCAATAAGCTGATAGCCAACCCAGGGATGAGCTGCTACTGGACGTCCCAAATCTCCGATGTTTCCTCTCAACATGTATTGAATTGCTTCAGAGGGCCACCTTCTTCCAGCTTAAGTGTTCAAACAAACCAGATGAGATTGTTGTTCAGTCGTTTCTGACTCTTCATGACCCCCATTGTGGTTTTCTTGGCAAAGATACTGAAGTGGTTTGCCATTTTCTTCTCCAGTTCATTTTACAGATGAGGAAACCAAGGCAGACAGGGGTAAGTGACTTTCCCAGGGTCACACAGCTACTAAGTGTCTGAGGCCATATTTGAATTCAGGAAGATGAGGTTGCCTGACTTCAAGTCTGGCACACAATGTAATATGGTGCCTCCTAGCAGCCCCTAATTATAACTCATCTTCTTGAGTTCAAATGCAAACTTGGTGCTCTATCCACTGAACCCTCTAGTTGTGAATTAAATAGGAACTTTCAAGTTCTAGTGTCAGGAAGCAGGTTAAAAACACAGATAGGCTGACAGACAAACAGATAGATAGATGGACAGAAAGAGAGAGAGAGAGAGAGAGAGAGAGAGAGAGAGAGAGAGAGAGAGAGAAAGAGATAGAGAGAGAGGAAGGAAGGAAGGAAGGAAGGAAGGAAGGAAGGAAGGAAGAAAGAAAGAAAGAAAGAAAGAAAGAAAGAAAGAAAGAAAGAAAGAAAGAAAGAAAGAAAGAAAGAAAGAAAGAAAGAAAGAAAGAAAAAGAAAGAAAGAAAGAAAGAAAGAAAGAAAGAAAGAAAGAAAGAAAGAGAAAGAAAGAAAGAAAAAGAAAGAAAGAAAGAAAGAAAGAAAGAAAGAGGAAAGAAGGAAGAAAGAAAAAGGAAGGAAGGAAGGAAGTATATGTATGTGTATGTGTATGTGTATGTGTATGTGTATGTGTATGTGTATATGCATGTATTTATGAGTATTCTCAAGACCATAAGGCCAAAGGGAAAGCTACCTCCAGCTCCCAAAGATCTGCCAAAGTGATTTTACTAATCATATTACTCAATAAATTCCAAAAACTTCCTATTGCCTTTAAGATCAACCATGGGCCCCTTTGTTTGGCATTTAATGCTTTTCACAAAGTGGTCCTTTCCCACCTTTCCAATCTTTTCATTTTTTAAGGCAGCTGGGTGGTACACTTGTTAGAGCCTCGGGCCTGGAGTCAGGAAGACCTAAGTTTGAGTCTGACCAACTTACTAGCTGCATGACTGTGGGCCAGTCACTTAAGCTCTCTATGCCTCTTCTTCCTCATCTGTAAAATGGGGGTGATGACAGTGCATGGCTTGTTTTGAGGATAAAATGAGATAATATATGCAAAGTGTTGCATAAATTTGAGGTCCTACTGTGAGCTATTATTATTGGATCATAAGCTCCCTGAGGGCAGGGACTGTCCTTTGCCCTTTTTTGTATCCCCAGTGTTTAGCAGAGTGCCTGGCATATTTGTCCTGTTGTTTTTCAGTTGTTTCTGACTCTTTGTGACTTGTGTAGTAAGTGCTTAATGAATGTTTATCGATTAATAGGAAAGGGAGAACATGCGGCCACTGAGCTGGTACAGTCAGACCAGTTGGTACAAAACCTCTTCCCAAAATCACATACTCCCACAAGAACATACTGAACCCAGGGGAGAGCAGGGTTAGGGTTTGCGCACATGAGGCAACGGGCGGGGGGGGGGGGGGGGGTCCTTGTAGCTCCGGTAAGGATTTTCTTTTTCCCACCTGGGGTCCTCATGGAGTTCTGCACTGTAGCTCCCTGCTGGGCCTTCACTAGAATCCATAAGCTTCCTTTCCTCGTAGGGTCTAAGTTGTCAGTCTCCCATGCACCTGACGGGGCCAGCTATTACCGGACACCGTTAGGACCCCAGTGGGAACTCCAAAATCTTTCCAAATCCTCCTTTCAAAGTTCACAAGGCCACGTGGAAAAGGTAGAGGAGGAGATAGAAACTCTCCTCCCCTCAAGGAATTCCTTCTCAGGGGGCTCAGCTAGGCTGCTTTCTCCTCCAGGGCTGACCTTCCACCCCCAGTTCTAGGCTCCTGACTGGCTTATTATTTCAGCCAAACCCCACCAGGGGAGACTAGTCTCCTCAGTCAAACCCAGTACACTTCCCTAGCATTAGTTCATTTCCTGAAACACCTTTCACTCCTACACTGATTAAAGAGTCTTTTCTCCTAGTTTAACACCTCTGGTTCATAATTCAATAGATGTGTTCTCACCAGATTAACAAAATTACCTTAAGTGGGTTGGGTGAATAATGGATTCATTTAATTGTGGCCCTTACACCTCCTATGGTATTTGAGGGGCAGCTTTGTTTTTTTCCTGGCACGTAGTAGGTATTTAATAATAAATGTTGCCTGATTGATTGATTACTTCAAGCCAAGTGGAGAGGAAGCATTGATCTCCATTCCTACTTGCTTTGCAACCTGGCCAAAATTACACACACACTAAAGGTGTAAACATGAAGGGATCCAGTCCCCACAACATGAATATTATTTGTACCTACTACTATGTGCAAGTTGTAAGGATAAGGCAACAGAAACAAAAATGAAAAATAATCCTTGCCTTCAGGGAGCTTATGTTCTACCGCGGAGTTTCAATATGTACACAAATAAATATAAGTAATGCATGGTCTGGGGCTCTCCTCCCAAACCCAGGTTGCATGAGCATGCTATCACTTCTTCATCTAGGTTCTAGGGGTGGCTCTGAGAGGCAATTGGGCAGCACCATAGTCCATAGAGCACCTACCTGGACTTAGGAAGACTCATCTCCCTGAGTTTGAATCTAACTTCAGATACTTACTAGCTGTGTGACCCTGGGCTTAACTTAACACTTAATATTTAACACTTAACACTGTTCGCCTCAGTTTCCTCATCTGTCAAATGAGCTGCAGAAGTAAATGGCAAAGCACCCCAATTCTTTGCTAAAAAGAAACCCAAACGGGGTCATCAAGAGTCAGACAAGGCTGAAAAACAAATCAATTAATCAGTCAAACAATTAGATTTTTGAAACAAGTGTTTACTATGGTTGTAGAGTTGGTATCAAACATCTCCCCACGTCTTCCACCGGTATATACAGAGTTCAAGGGAGAGGGGGTTCAGGCTTATAGAGCACATATGGCCAAGCTCCCTTCCTTGGGTACACATGAAGCCCCGCCATTAGGCATGCTGTAACTTTTCTGCTAGGCTTTTGTAGTCTTTGGGGCGGGGGGGAGAGGGAGAGGCAATTGGCGTTAAGTGACCACACAGATAGTAAGTGTCTGAGGTCAAATTTGAACTCAGGTCCTCCTGACTCCAGGTCCAGCACTCCATCCACTATGGCGCCACCTAGCTGCCCTTCCTGTAGAGTCTTAAAGCTGACTGCTCAGTGTCAGAGCTTGTCTTCAGCCCCAGATGCAGACGTGAGTCGGTTATTCCACGGATGCTGCTAGGACTATGGGACTCCTTTGGGAAGTTCCAGATCCTTGGACCCTCCAAAGTTCACAAGGTCTTCTAGCCAGAAGAAAAACCAAGGCCCCGGCTGAGTCTCTCCTTCAACCTCCCCACCCCAGACCAAGCACCAAAGGGTTCCTTCTCAGGGGCTGGGCTGGTCGGTGCTAGAATTCTCATCCAAACTGGGACGTTGCTTCTGTAAAAGCCCCACTGGGCATGACCAAGTCCCTTAACAATCCTAGCAGACATCCTCTTGAATGCCTTTGATTCATCCATCCATTCATTGCCCAAGCCTTGTTCTCACCTCTGATCGATGCAATACAAATGTGTTCTTGCCCCATGCACTATCGGGGTGGCACCTTCTCCCCTTTACTCGAACAACTGTGGGTGATCAGGGAAGGCTTCCCAGAGGAGGTGGCAACCAAGCTGAGCTGAGAAGGATAGAAAAGTTAAAAGGCAGAAGTAAGGAAAGAGAGCATTCCAGGAATGGGGGACTGTCTATCTACTAGAGACCAAAACATAGTTGAGACTAACATATTTTTAATTGTAACGTTGTTGTTCTGTCGTTTCATTCACGTCCAACTTTGCATGACCCTATTTGGGGTTTTCTTGGCAAAGATACTGGAGGGGTTTGCCATTTCCTTCTTCCATTCATTTTACAGATGAGGAAACTGAAGCAAACAGGATGAAGTGACTTGCCCAAGGTCACACAGCTAGTACGCGTCGAATTTGAACTCAGGAAAATGAGCCTTCCCTAATTATAACAATAGCTAACATTTACATTGCGTTTCAAGGTTTGCAAAGCACTTTCTATATGTGTTCTCCGACTAGATCCCCGCAGCAATCCTGTGCGACGGGCACTGTAATTACTCCCATTTTGCAGATGTGGAAATGGAGGTTGAGGGAACATTCAGTGATTTGCCCAGAGTCACAAAGCTGGGAAATATCCAGTCACTTTTGAACTCAGGTCTTTCTGATTCCAGACCCAACACACAGCCCACTGCGCTACCTAGCGGCTCATGTTTAAAAATGCACAGGAGAAATCACCCCTTATTGAAAATAACACACACTTAAGTAAAAGCATTTTATGATATACCTAAAGTAAAAGCAATCTTTATATACTTAAAAGCAATCTGCACATAATGGAGAATTGTTATTTCATAGGCGACCTCTCTCTTCTTGGCACATAGTAGGCGCGTAATAAATGTTTATTGGTCGATTCATTTTAATGGATGATTTAAAAGTTGAATTGTTTCTAAATGGGGAGGGGGCTGTTGGAGTAAAGGCACAGAGAGAAGATGAAATCATGAGTCCAGAGAAGAGTGGTTAGATGGAAAGTAGATTCCAAGGAGGAATACAAGTTTAGAAAGATAGGTGGGGACTTAAGACCAAGCTGAAAACTTTCTATTTTATTCTAGAGCCAATGGGCAGCCAATGAAGTTGTCTAAGTTGGTCTTAGTCGGACGTGGTCAAATATGTGCCTTAAGGAGATAATGTTGGCATCTGTGTGGGAAATGGATGGAAATGGCAGAGACCAGATCCAGGTAGCCCAATTAGGGGGCTAGAATGGTCATCAAGACCATCAGAAAGAGGAAAAGAGGACCTCAGCTACTGTGGGGTGGCCTCATAGAGTGGAAAGTTGGGCAACGGTGTGGGAGATGTGGAAATTAAAGTGATGAGACTCAGTGAATGATTAGATATAGGGAGTGAGGGACAGGGCAGAGTCCAGTGACTGTAAACATGATGGTGCCCTCAGCAGAAATAAACGGAAATTGTTGTCATATCCTCTTTTTAATACGATATTTATTTACAGTCTCTTTCTTCTCTAATCTATGCTCTACCCAGACACCAAATTGTTTTTCTCAAATCACAAATCTGGCCATGTTATTCCTCTGCTCAGGAACTTTCTGTGGCTCCCTATTAACTCAAGAATTAAATACAAACTGATATCAAATTGTTTCAAGGAGAGGGGAGGGAAGGGATGGAATAAATTTGGAACTCAAATTTCTTCTTAAATGAAAATGACTAATTGGAAATGTTTTTCATGATTGTATGTGTATAAACTATAGCCAATTGCTTACCCTCTTCTCAGCAAGAGGGGAAAGGAGGGAAGGATAGAATTTGGAACCTAAACTTAAAAAAAAAAGTTTAAAAACTGTTTTACCATGTAATTGGGGGGAAATGAAATATTATAAAAATTAATGTTTAAAATTGTTTACATGTAATTGGGAAAACAAAATATTGTGGAAAATTTTTAAAAGTTAAATACAAATTCCTCTATTTTGACATTTAAAGCCTTTGCAGTCTGATTCCAATTTACCTTCCCAGTCTGATATGTTACATTAGTCCTTCTCATCCACTTTCTGTTCCTCATGACATTTTGTCTCCAACCTCTGGCACAATAGTAGGAGCTTAATAAATGTTGACTGACTGACTTTGTACAGGCTATGCCCCATCCCCTCCCATACTCTCTGCTTTCACATCTGACTCTTGGAATGACCTCCTCTCTTCAGGTCTCATTTCAAGGACTACCTTCCCTTAGAATCCTTTTCTGATCCTCAATAATACCATACAATAAACATTTATTAAGCACCTACTATGTGCTAAGGAGTGTATTAAGCATTGGGAATACAAATAAGAAAAAGAAAAATAGTCTTCTGATATCTTCCTCATGCTATAGTTTGTATTTATTTTATATCTTTTTTCAAATATTGTTTCTCCTAAGCAGTAAATAAGCTCCTTGAGGACCAGGACTGTTTCATTTTTAACATATAATAAAATTTCTGGCATGTGGTAAGTACTCAGTAAAGGCTGAAACTGAATAGAAATAATGGAATCTGGAGGATAAAGATCAGGTCACTTTAAAACATGCAGAGTTTGAAATGTCTGTGGGACAATCCAGTGGAGGTATCCACCAAGCAGTGGGTGATGGGAAACTGAAGAGTGTTGAGGGCTGGACAGGTAGTACTGACTATGTGTCCTGCGATTCAGGGCCTCCCCAAGGACTCTGGACTTACACTGACCTGAGGGCCTAACTTCTAAAAGGATCAGTTCCTGTTGCTGGCTCACTGCTCCCCAGTGGAAAGAAAACTCCAGGGAAATATCTGCCTAAGTTCAGGAATGATTCAGTAAATCAACCAAATCACCCAAAGCCCTGATACCTCAGTCTCATTCAATCAACCAGTCATAGGCTTTAGACAAAGTGTGGAAAAGCTGTTCATTACCCAGGAAGAGTGTAGAGATTGGCTGAGAAAATTTGGTCCTACTCTGTGAGGCATATAGAAAACCAAGTCACTGATTCAGAACTCAAGAGATCGACTCAAGTGGAAAGAAGAGATCATTAACCCCTTAAGAAAGAATCCACTGGGGAGGAGCACAGCCCAGAACCTCAGTCTCCCCTCCGTTCTTTGACCAGAGTAATACCTCATGAACTTCCAAGGTCTAACTGCTTATCGACATCTCAACAGAGTCCCTGCATGGGCAGACAGCAGCATTTGCATCATGAACAAAGCATAGACTGGACCCTGATTCAAGGCTCTACAAAAAGTCTAATGGAAATTCCATACCTACTATACTCAAGGAGAACATTTTGAAGACTCCAGTAAAGGGATATTCAGAAGCTTTGGCTTACTCCTCTGCAGAACATACCCTTTAAGCTTAAGCCTACATTTCTTTGGACTCCATATGTACTTGTGGAAGGGTATGCCCCTGCTTTGGAGGAACACTGTTGTACCAACAGTTCTTATCATAACACCTGTGTGGGTCAAAAGACCACTGACTCAAGTTTAAAAAAAAAACAGAGGTGTCTCGGTTTCTCAAGGCAGAAAAAAACAAAACAGAAGCTTTATTTGATCAAGTCTCGAGAATTGGGCATCTCTCACTACCAGGGCAGAGAGAGCAATGAAGAGAGGCAAGAGGGGGAAGGCAAGCAGGGAGATATATACCCTTGTACAAACAATTCTAAGAAATCCCACCCCAGAGGCTGGACCCCCCCCCCCGTCCCCATTTGCAGAGACGAGTGGCCTCACAATCTAACCAGGAATAAGTTTTTACCCAATACAAGCACAGAAACTACAGAATTACCTTACAGGGAAACTTTAATGCTAAGATGGCCGTTTGTAAGTAGGCTAGGGGAGAGAGAGAGGGGAATACCATCTGGTTTCCCCAAAATCATATGATTTACAGGAAAATGAAACTTGGGCCTGGTGAGGTTCACATACTAACTAAATTTGTACTAGTATGTATCACATACTAACTAAATTTGAATATTACCTTTCATGAGTTATTTATAGCGAAGCTTTCACAATCTTGTATTCCATTCACAGCTGAGGTGACATCTATAAATCTAAAGAAGAAGGGGGAGAAGGACATTCCTAAGGCTAAATAATCAGATTCCCACAGACTCAAATTTATCCCATTTCCCTTTTCTCTAAATATTGATTCTCAAACATTTTAGATATAAATACATATATACATATTCCCTGTGAAGTCTTCACACTTTATTCTCTCACTACCTCACACATACCTTAGTAAATATCCTTTCCTAAAAGCTAATCGTGTCTCTCTGACATCAATTGATGGGGCTCACAAGCTACAGCATCAGAAAAATAACTCCTAGCCCTCCAGGGGGAGATGTTGGATGCCCACGGTCTGGAGACTGAATAGTTGGCATATTACCTCAGAGCATGTGGTACAGAAACAAAGTTTAGCTATGGCTCACGTCTAAGTCTCTCCAAATGTGAGTAAATGTCCCTCAGGCAAAAGGGCTCAGTCAACAATATGGGTATCGTGTCTGGGACAACTTTTATTACACCTAACACAGAAAATGCTTAAGATATAAACAGGAGGTCAAATACAGATACATGCAGCACTGGGATCTCAGGGGTTAGTCACTGGCCCCTCAGATGTGAGGATCTTCAGGCCACGACAGGACACCCATGAGAGTTCTCTCCTTCAGAGAGGTTGCCCTTGGTACCCAGCCTTACAAGGTTCTTCATCCCTCCTCTTCAACAATGCCTGGGTTGGGACTGAAACGGAACTGATTTCAAGACAGAGCAGTTGTTAAAGGTCATTTTATGCCACAGCAACTGGTTAAAGGCTTTACAGGAAGGGGCAGATTCTCAGTCAGGTCCCCTGGTTGATTTTTCCTTCCATGATGTGAGAGTCAGGCAGATACTAGGTACTGGTGGGGAAGGATCATATGTGCTAAGTAGGTAGCGCAACCAGGTGGTGTGGAAATTTCCAGAAAATTGAAGTTAGAGAGGGCATCATTCCCAGTGTCCAGAGCAGAAAGAGCCTGAGACAAGTGAGTCTGGTTGGTCTCAGAAAGACCCATAAGCAGCAAGGTTTTTTGTTGTTATTGTTTGTTTTGAGGTTTTTTTGGATAATCATAGACTACATTTCCCATGAGACCATAGTGGATTGGACTACATCACCTATAATGCTTTGAAAGCTAGAACTATATCTCCCATGATGCTCTGAGTGAGCTAGGACTATACTTTCTGAGATAAGTGGGAAGGAGGCTAGGACTAAATCTCTCTTGCTGCCTTAGGAATTTGTCTCCCTTGGTGGGCCAGAGATTGAAAGAAGCCAGGATTATACCCCAGGCCATCTTCCCTGGAGACTGTTTTGGAGGGAAGAGCCAATCAATCTTTGACGCTTTGGACTAAGGCAGTGACTAACACTAATAGACTTAGCCCTCATACCCGGCTCACCTGGGCTCACATTCAGCCTCTCAAACTCACCCAGGAGACTGACATTGACATTACCTTGCACACTCTCTCACGATTACTCCCACAATCAGGCATGGCATCCTTCCACATTCAACCCCTTAGTCTCATCACGGATGTCCTCATTCTCCCTCTTTGGACAATCACCCCTCAAATATTTCTTTTCTTTCATACTGAAATCTTTCACTCACTCACTACCTCCCTCAAGCATACCAGTTGCTACCACTTACACACCCAGCCCAGGACAACCCTCTCACACACTTAGCTCTGTCACACTGACATACATACGGCATACATCACACACTTTTCATGCATACATCGATTTACTATCTCCCCTACTCCTTAGAAACCTCTTCTATACTCATTTCTTCACAATGATTCCCTCTCACAGAAAGGCCTTCAAACATGGCACACTCACCCGCCTTTAATCTCCCAACATGACATAAAGGAAAAAGCCCTGGGCTGGGAGTCAGTAGACCTGAGTTCAAATCCTAACTCAGCCACACATGACCTCGTTGACCTTGGGGAGGACTTTTTTCCATTTCTGGACCTCAGTTTCCCAATCCGTAAAATGAGCAGATTGGACTAGGTTTCTTACACCCCTAATATTCTATGTTTCATTTTCCCATTTCTGTTAAGAGAAGCTCCATCCTCCCAGTCACCAGGTTCATGACTCTTCCTTCTCTCTCACCTCCCATAACTGACTGTATGCCAGTTCTCTTGGATTCTACTCCCATGACATCTCTCAAACCTGTTCCCTTCCCACCATCAGACCCTAATTCAGACCCTCATCACCTCTCCTTTGGACTATTGAAACAGCTTCCTGACTGCCTACTTACAGATTCCCCCTCTCATGTCCATCCTCCACACAGCTACAAGAATCCTTCTCCCAAGGCATGGTACTGACTCTCTGCTCTAAAGCCTTAAGCAGCTCCCTTTTGCCTCTCCAATAAAAAACAAATTCCTTGACCTGGCATTCTGGGTCTTCCACACTCTTGTTCCATCTTATCTTTTCCATTTTAACTTATCTACTCTTCTTGACGTGCTATAGACAAATGATAAATGTATAGTTTTTTTTTTTCCTCTCTCTTACAAATGTGGCTTCAAGAATTCCTTGAAGTCAGGGCTTTATCTCCCACCTCCAGACATTTGCATGTGCTGTTCCCCTAATCTGGGGTGTGCTTTATTTCCACTTGTCAATATCCTTCCCTTTTTTCAAGACTCACTTCCCCAGTGAAGTTTTCCCTGATCTTTTCAGATAAAAAAAAAGTTCTCTTTCCTTTCAACTTCTCCTAGAATGCATTATCAGAATCTCTCCTTTGTCCCCATTATATTCCATTTTGCATTGTTCTTATCCGTGTGTATATCAATTCCCAGCCTTCCTCCACAGAGTAAAAGTATAGTATAAGTTTCCAGCACCTAGCTGAGTCCCTTCCATGTATTGCTACTTGAATTTCTATATTCCAGTAATAACATCCTGTGTTCTTTGTCCTAAGACCACTTTCATCTGTGATTGAGCACCTAGAAACTCACCACCATCTCATTTGTGGGTCCCCTCAGACAAGCTATCCCAGGTGACTGGTGCACTGTGAGTACTCATCTGCTCAAGAACATGGCTCATGAGTGCCCACCAATGTGTTTCCCTTTATTAATGAACCTAATGACACAATTAATTCAAAGCAAAGCTATATAATAAGGGGAAGAGAAGAGGTGGGAATGGACAAGTATTAAGTGCTTACTATGTGCTAAGCAGTTTACAAATATTATCTCATTTGATCCTCACAACAACCCCAAGAGGTAGATGCTATAATTATCTCCATTTTATAGTTGAGGAAACTGAGGCAGACAGAGTTAAGTAATTTGGCAAGGCTCACACTAGTGTCTGAAGCCATATTTGAACTCGGATCTTCCTGACTCCAGACCTGGTGCTCTATCCACTGCACCACCTAGTTATCTACTAAGAAAATAGTATAATAAAAGGAAAAAATAGCTAAATGAATATTCTCATCATCAACCTGGGGGTCACTCTCTCAGAGTTGCACACATCTTCAGTAGGAAGAGTGGACAGAACTAGGGAAATCTGTGGAGAGGTACATAGGTGGCTAAGATACAAAGATGGAGGGACAGATGCCTAAGGAATACATGGCGCCAGAGTGCATGTGAAGAGAAAAGGAAATGTGACTGGGTGCACACGTGAGGGGATGATCCCTCCACAGCCCTCTTACTCTAAAGGGATTTCTGATCCTTGCCCCGTGATGTGATTGCGCTGCCCCTCCTGGGCCTGCTTCTCACTAGTCTCTACTGGCAGGTGTAGACGGGTAGGCAGCATGGCCCCTCTCCCGCTGGTCTTGCATAATTCCTTTGATGGTGTTTTCCTGGCCCTGCGGTCTCCACTAAGTGAGGCTCCGAGGGGTGTTAGGTTGTGGAGCCCTTCTATGCTGATATCCTACAGCTTCTCCCCAAGGGGAACAGTGGGCTCTTGCCCTCTCTTTTAAACAGATGAGGCCATCACACATCCAGGCACCAGACTAGGGAAAATCCCTTAGTTGCTTTTTCACTCCTATGACAAGGAGCTACTGTCAGTCATCTTGGTCTTGGCTATGATAGGCTTTTCTTTTCCAGAAGGAGATTCCTCACCTCAGGGACCAAGCTCGTGGGAATCCAGAAACAGTAGTGCCTGGAGGCATTGCCTATCCTTTTTAAACTCCACTGCCTGCTCACCATGGGCAGCTGCTTTGTATGAAAGCTTTATCTGACTCGGGGTTGGAAAGTCCTTGTAACTCCTTGCTTACTATCTGATCACCCAACTGCATCTGTTCGTTAGCATTTTAGAGGCTGCCCTTCCAACAAACCAAGGGCTCTGGGTCTAAGGCACATCCACCTCAGCCCTCCTTCCTCAATCGGAAGTTTCATTTTGGTATCCAAGGCGAATGAATGAAGTGGACAAAGCCCTTAGACAGAGCCGCCTGGAGGCATGGCCCGTGTCCTACACTGGCATTCTATGTGAAGGGTACTCTGAGCCCTTCTCCCTGACAGTCTATGATCCAAGGGACCTACCAGTTCTACGTTCCATGTTCTGAGGGCCCATCCAGCTCTGATTGTTTGTGATTCTTCCGGTAATACTAATGAGAAATATAATAGCAATCGAGGCTCTGATACTTACTGCCTGTGTGACCTTAAGTTACTTTCCTCTGTTTCTTCCCCAAAAAGAAAGGGGTTGACTAAATGACCTCCGAGGTCCCTTTCAGCTGTAAACCCTGGGATCCTACGATCCCCCTCCCCCAACACACACCCCCAACTTTGTCCCCGCCTTTCTCCCCCCTCCTTCTGGGCTCCCCAGGCTCCGCCCCGCGCTCTCATTAGGCGGCAGGGGGCGGGGCCGGGCCGGGCGGTGCAGGTGCGGGGCCGGAGCAAGCCAGCGGGCGGGAGGGAGGGAGGGTGGGAGGGAAGGAGCGGGCCCGGAGCGACTGGCGGCGGCGGCGGCGGCGGCGGCGGCACCACCATGGGCCCGGCCCGGCGCTTCCCGTGGCCGCTGCTGCTGGTCTGGGCGGCCGCGGCCGGGACAGGTAGGGAGCGGGTTAAGGGCGCCGTGCTGGGGGAAGAGGGCGGAGAGGGGCGGCGGGGGGAGGACGGTCACGGCTGCTGCAAAGGCCAGAACAATGCGATCTATCCGCAGACACCCCCCCAGCACCCCCGAACACATGCCCGCGGCCCGAGCATCCCTCGCCGGGCAGACCCGGCACTCTCTGCCCTTTGCGAGTCTTGGCCTGCCTTCCTCTCTGCTCTCCCCACCGCTCCTCTCCCCTCCTCTTTGCCGTTTCCAACCTCTCCTCGGCTCTGCGTTGCACCCCCTGTCTCGCGTCCCCCCCCTTCCATTTCCTCAGCGTTCCTTCCCTTGTCTAGCGCACTCCGCCCGCCCCCCTCCCCAGCCGGTTCCATTTCCAGTCTCCGGGCCCCTCTGCGTTCTATCCCGGGGCTCTCTCCCCGCTCCCCCCTCCCCATGCCATTTCCAATTTCCTGTCCTCTCCGCGCTCCATCCCTTTCCACGATCCCTGGATCCATTTCGAATCTTCTGCCTGCTCCGCATTCGATCCCTGCTCTCGTGCCCCAAGCCCTCCCGGTTCCATTTCGAATCTCTGGCACCCTCCCCACTTCATCCTGAGTCTCGCGCCTCTCCCGCGTCCCCGCCGCCACACACCCCCGACAAAGAAAGAAGCCAGAGCCCGGACCTGCAGGACGGGGTGGGGAGTGAGGGGGAGACGCATCCTTGGTCTGTATGTCCCATGCCCCGATGCGCCGCCCGGCCAGATCGGGCTTTCCTCTATGCTCGGCTTAAAGTCCAGAGGGAGAAGAAGGGGAGTGGGAGTTTGGGAGGGATGCGGCAGCCTACCTATTCCCCACCACCAGCCCCAACACAGGCACAGGCCCAGGCTTAGCCCCGGGACAAAGAGGCCCATCTTTGTCGGGCTTTCCGATCCCTCTCGTCCACCATTCCTTACAAACTGTCTCTGTCTTGCTATCGCCTCATTCCCTCTATCCTCCTCATCTTTCTACCACTCCATCCCTTTCTTCTTGACCATGAAATCCCTGGCTCTGTCCCATCCTTGTCCCTCTGTCCCCTCCTTATCCTTACCCTCTTACCCCCTTTGTCCCCCTCTCCATCTCCCCCGTCTCTGCTCCCCATCCATGTCTCTTTCCCATCCCTATCACTCCACTCCCGGCTTCCTGGCCCCTTCTTCATTCATGCCCTCTCTTGACCCCTGCCCCTCTGCCTTTCCCCATTCCCACCAGATTAGGGTCTGAGCTGGAGAAGTTGGGTGACACACAATGGGGGAACTTGTATCAAGGCCAGCTCCGCCAAGCAAATTCATACATTCACACACTGGAAGGCCAATGTGAGGGAGTGAAAAGCCCTCTGGACTTGGAGGACCTGAGCCTAGCGATCAGACCTCAGCTCCGCCACTTACTTACCTATGTGACCTTGGGCAAGTCTTGCTTTGGTCCTGGATTTCTCCCACTGATAAATGACTGGGTTAGAGTCGATACTCTAGCCTCCCCCTTCTATGTTCCAAGCTCCCTTCCATCTTGATGCTCTATGTTCAAAGGTCTCTTCCATCTCAGATGTCTTGTAGTTCTGTGATATACAGGCATCTCCACACATAGCCTCCTCCTTGACAGATTCTTAGCCCTTCACAGACCACTGGGGTAGAGCGTCCTGATGGGGCCTCCTGGTGAGGCCACTCAAGAGGTATATAGTATTTGTGTTGGGACTTGCCGAGCCTAAGATCAGACAGAGTTTGGTGTTCTCATAGGTTTAAGACAGCTAAGATCTGGTGCCATGGAAAGAACCCTAGGCTGGTAGCCAGGAGAACTAGATTTGTCTAGTCTTGCCTGTGTCCCTGACTTGTGACACTCTATCAAATCCCTTCTCCCCTCTGGGCCTCAGTTTCCCTCTCTCACTTGAGGAGTGGAAGACTGGAACTCTAAGGTCTTTACCAAGTCTGACATGCTACATTCTTCTTAGCCCTGACATTCTTCTGGCGTTAACAATTTATATTCTAAGTTCCCTTCTAAAATCTCACCTAATATACTATGTTTTGACATTCTATGACTTAAGGGCCCTTCTGGCTCTGACAGACCATGAGTTCTATTGTCCTTTCCAGTTCAGACATTATATATTCTAGGTTCCAAGACCTTTTCCAAATCTATGTTCTCTTACTTTCAGGGTACAGGCACCTCCAGGCTCCGGTCCAAAGAACTAAATGCCTGTAATCTCTGGCATCAGAGTATCCTCTTCCTAGATCTGTCCCAGAGACATATATCACCATTTCTCTCATTCATTGCCATTCTGCGTTCTTTCACCATCCCTGCAACATGGTTTCCTCCAATCTTCTGACAGTCAGGTTACAATTTCCATAGTACTTATATCTTCACAGAATCATGAGTTCTTCAACTTTCAAAATCACAGACTTTCAGAATACAAAATCAAAGCTTTAGAGTCCTATTCTAGAGTCTTAGACTTGTACCCTTAGCATCAAAGACTCACAAACCAGAGATTGTTCCATTCAGGCTCCAGAATTTGAAAAGATTGCTGAGTTCTAGCCTCTTCACATATACTCTGGGCTCTGCCAAGACTCATTCACTTTCTAGACCTTGGAGAACTAGGCTCTAAGAACAACTCATAAACCCTATAGACTTCTAATCATAAGCTCTGAAATCTGGAGCCTCAGTTCTATAAAGCATAGCTTTTAGAATATGAAAAGACTCAGACTCTAGACTTGCACTGATAGGCTCTAGAATCTCAACCTTGTGAACTCTAGAGTCTTAGATTCTGGGTCTCACAATGGGTCTTAGAATCTCAGAGAAAAAGACAGTCATCCAGCTTCTACTGAATTTGAGGGTGGGTGCCTTCAGGGCAGTGCCTTAATCTTATAAGTAAACTTTCCCTGGAAAGAACACAGTGAAAGGCCAGTTGTAATGTGATAGAAAGCGTCCATGCCTGGGAGTCAGAAGAACTGAGTTCGAGTTCTGACTCTCCACTAGAGATTCACTGTTTGGTCTTGGGGGAATCCCTCCCACTCTCTGTGCCTCAGTTTCCCCACCTGGAAAATGAGAGGGTTGTGCTTGATCATGTGTCTATGGATCTTTCTAGCTTGGACATGTTATGACCTTGTCTCCAGATTTTACAGACTTGGGGGGAGGGAATGACTAAGGAAAATACTCACCCTTTAGGCTACTGGGAGCTGGTCCGGAGCCTCTGATCTGGCTCTGAACCTTTTCTCTAGCTCTCCCCAACACAGAGCCACCCTACTTGCCACTCTGGGAAGGACATTTGAAAGGTATTAGGGAAAAGAAAGGATACACAGAAACACCAAGAGATAAGTGGAAACAGAGAAACACACAAAGAAAACAGAAATAGAGATGGCTAAACCACACTTAAGTGGTCACTCCCACCCCCACCCCACAGGAAGACTGGCTGATGTGTGCCTTGCTATGGAGACAGAATTCTGGGTTTTGTTTTGTTTTTTGAATGGGACCCTTCTGAGTCATCCATGGGAGGAAGCCCTGGGTTTGGGTGACTGTTGGGGTGGGGTGGGGGGAGGAAGAGAGGGAAATGTCAGGGGGGAAAATGTCCAAATCCTTCAACTCTGCAATTCTAAGGGCCGGAGGGAGAGGGGAAGGTCAAGACACTTGGGTCCCTGGTGGATCTGGTGAGGCCAAGGCGATGAGGTGACTGAGCTGGGGGTGGTTAATGCCGTGCGAGGCAGCTCTGTCCCCGCCGGGACAAAGCAGGCTTTCTCTCCCCCAGGGAGGGAGATAGACAGACCTATTAGTTCCCAACCCCTCATGGCACCAGGGAACTTTTTCCCCCATAGCCCCTACTCTTCAAGAACAGAGACATTCTGATGCCCACCCCCGCCAGGACCCAAGTAGCCTGACCTATTCCTCTCCAATCCGCAGGTGCCTAGGCTAGTCAGGGTGCTATCTGAGTGACATATTGGGACACCTCGGGGGAAGCCTCCTAGGAATCCCCGCCCCCAGGCTTGGGCTTCAGCCCAGCATCTTGAGAGCTCAGGGAATCCCAGGAATGCGGGGGCCAAAGGGGGGCTTTGTGTGACTCCAACTGCTGACTCAACCTTCCCACCCCCACCAACATTCCCCTGCTGGACCCAAGAGTCTGGGTCCCTTGAGGAGCAGGGCCTGCGGGTCCAGAAACCTCAATCTCTGACTGGATGAGAGCCTGGTATCCTGGGTCTCTGCGGGGCTTAAATTCAGGGCATCCAGATTCCTGGGTGACTCAGTGACTGGGAGCTCTAATACCTGGATTCCTGGGAGATTGGAAGCCCATACACCTCAGTCCCAGGAAGACTATATGTTAGAATCCCTAGGTCCTTGGGAGACTAGATGTCAGAGAGCTCAGATGCCTGGGTGCCTCAGAGGCAGGGAAGCCAGATACCTGGTCAATGGTAGCTGAGACACCTAACTTCCTGTGATACCTGAAGCTCAAAGTCCTTGGGGGACTGGGTGCCCAAGAACCCCAGTGCCTGAGTCTATATAGCACAGTGGGAGCCCAGGTACCTGGGTCTCTGAGATGAAGGTGGAGGGAGGGCTGTTCAGGAGCCTGGGTAATGTCAGTGAGAGTCTCTAAGCTGGAGATGGAAGAGGAATTCAGTTGCCTGGGGCCTTGAAGTGGGGTGAAGGGGCTCTCGGGCGCCTGGGTTCCTTAAGGGAGAGGTCCCTTTGGGTGCCTGGGTCCTTAAGGTTGGAGGAGGAGTAGAAGGAGGATCTGGCGCCTGGGTCTGGGAGACTGGGGTTGGAGGGCAGTCAGGAGCTTGCGTCCCTGGAATACAGGCGCCTTTACACCCAGAGCTGGAATAATCGGGGCTTTGTGCAAAGGATGCTCCGGACTCGGCCATTGATGGGGGGGAAGTGGGGGGCGTGGAATGTACCACCTCCAGAAACCTGGGGGAGTTGTTCAGAATCTTGGGAGTTGGGGCGGGGGGAATGACCTTCTCCGCTGAGCGACCTTGAGCCTCCCGCGGGGATTCGCTGACTCAGCGTGAGGGGCACGC
This sequence comes from Phalanger gymnotis, assembly GCA_028646595.1. NCBI lineage: Eukaryota > Metazoa > Chordata > Mammalia > Diprotodontia > Phalangeridae > Phalanger > Phalanger gymnotis. The sequence continues at coordinate 785,517,111 of CM053622.1, forward strand.
CCCCCCCTTCTCTTCCTTTTTGATTCCCCCCTTCCCTAGGATCGGTCCATCACCACGGAAACCCGATTGGTGACAGCTGGGGCCCGGATGCCTGGGTCCCTGAGGGTGGGGGAGGTCAAGACTCCTGGGTCCCTGTGAAGTCGGGGCTGGGGGATCCGCATAGTTGGTTCTGTGAGAGGAGGGGAGGGGACTGGGGAATCAGGACGCCTGGGACTCAAAGCAGAGTGGAAAATAAAAGAGAATCTGACTCTTGGGTTCTTGTCCCTTTCCTTCCCATCCCTCTCTTTTTCTCCTCCTCCTCTTCCTGCTGCTCCTGGCACTATCTCTATGGCAATGCCCCGGCGCTGTCAACACAACCTTAGGTTTAAAGGGCCCGCGCCCATAGCCTGAGCCCTCTGGCCCAGCCTCCTCCCTAAGGCCTTCAGTGTCGCCCCTCCCCCTTCCCACCCCCCACACGCACTCCCAATGGACACAAAGGCTCTGGGGACATTAACATTCCTGCCACGAGCCCAGCTTGTTACTGAGACTGGGAGGGAGACACACAGAGACCCCCCAGGGACGGGAGGGGGATGGGGACCAGGAAGGAGATGGGACTGGGGAGGGGTAGAGGGGAGAGATGGAAATGCAGATGAAAATGAAGATGGAATGGGATGCGAATAGTGATGGAGCATCTGAATTGGGGAGGGGAGGGAATGGCTAGGGTAAGGAAAAAAATTAACTGGGATATGGGTTGTTAGGAGCTGTGGAGATAAGCTTTCTAGATAAATAAAATGGGTAAAATTGGGGTGGAAATGTAGTTAGGGGTAGGGTGGGGATGGACTAGGGGCATGTCTTAGGGGTGGAGGGAGGAAAAAAGATAAGAGGTTGGATTGGTAGAAATGTGGCTGGGAATAGAGATGGAAGATCGCTGCGGAGCCAGGGAAGGGAGATGTACTGGGTTGGGGATAGAGATGAGGAGTAAGGTGGGCTTGGGTTTAGCCACAAGGGTGATGAAGGTACAGAAATAGGGAGAAATGACTGAATGGTAGTTCTGTGCCAGCCTGTGAAGCCTGTATATCTCAATGTACCTCTGGTGACCAGGGTCGGCCCAAGGGGTGCAGACTGAGAATGTGACTGTAGCAGAGGGCGGGGTAGCAGAGATCACCTGCAGACTACACCAGTATGACGGGTCCATCGTCGTCCTCCAGAACCCAGCCCGGCAAACACTCTTCTTCAATGGCACCAGGGGTGAGGCAGACTGCATGCCTGGGGCCCTGCTGGGGTGGGAGACTAGGAGATTAGTAAACCTGGGGCCCTGGGTGGCAACTGCACCTGGGACAAGTCCCCACAAGCCCTAGATTCATTCCAGCCCTGGTGTCTAAGCTATGGAAGGAAGGATGGGTCAGTGAGAGGATTAAAAGGGGAGAGGGGAGAGTGTGGTCTAGGGTGGGGAGGTTGACTGAGATAGTGGTGTGGAACGACAGAGTTGAGGGAGCAGGGAGTCAGGGCACTTGGGTTTTTTCTCACCCCTGTGATCTCCTCCTAGCCCTAAAGGATGAGCGATTTCAACTGGAGGAGTTCTCCCCCAGAAGGGTCCGAATAAGGCTCTCGGATGCCCGGCTAGATGATGAGGGTGGCTACTTTTGCCAGCTGTACACAGAAGACACCCATCATCAGATTGCAACCCTCACTGTGCTTGGTAAGCCTGAGAGACTTTGGACCCTGCTTACTTTTGAATCTCTGTGATGTCAGACCTTTGGTTTGTGTGACCTCAGATTTGTTGCCTATCACCAGTTTGATCTCTGAGCAGAATTACTCTGCCTCACAAGACTTCCAACCCTCTGCCCTCTCATTGTAAGACCAGGACCTTGATGTGCTCATCCATTTACCCAGAAGTTTATGAAGTTCCTACTGTGTGCAAGGCATTGTGCTAGACAACTGGAATCCAATCAGTTGATAAGCATTTGAAAATGTAAAAAGAAAAAATGAAACAGGCCCTATTTATTAAAGAAGCTTGAATTTTACTGGGGGAAACCAAAATGTCTATTTCTATGGATAGATAGCTACGTGGTGCCATAGTGAATAGGCCTGGAGTCAGGAAGACTCATCTTCCTGAGTTCAACTCTGGCCTCAGACACTTAGTAGCTGTGTGACCCTCAAGAGTTACTTAACCCTATTTGCCTCAGTTTCTTCATTTGTAAAATGAGCTGAAGAAGGAAATGACAAACCACTCCAGTATCTCTGCCAAAAAAAAAAATGAAATGGGGTCATGACTGAACAATAGCAATGGATAGACATGACAACCAGCTGACTCAAGGTAACCTTGGATGGAGAAGGCACTAGCAACTGAGGGGACCAGGGAAGCCTTACTACAGAAGGGACACTTGAGTTGAGTCAAAAGAAACCAGGCACCCCAAGAGTAAAGATGAGGAGGGAAAGACTTCTAAGCCCCCTTTTCTCCTCTGACACTGCCACCACCCTGGTGCAGACTCTCATCACCTCCCACCTGGACTACTGCACTGGCCTGCTGGTGGGTGCCTGTCTCAAGTCTCTCCCTACTTCAGTCCATCCTGCACTCAGTCACCAAAGCGATCTTCTTAAAGCACAGGTCTAACCATACTATCCCCCTACTCAACCCAATAACTCCATCTAACCACCAGCATTAAATATAAAATCTTCCATTTGTCATTCAAAGCCCTTTGTAACCTGCTCCCCTCCCCCCAAAACACACACACACACACACTTCCAGGATTCTTATACCTTAAACTCCCTCTCTGCAAGTCCTGTGACTGATTTCCTTCATGATCCTCATCCAAGACATCTCCCCAATTCAGGCATTTTCTCTAGCTGTCTCCCATTCCTGAAATGCTCTCCCTCTTCCCTTCTGCCTCCCGATTTCCTTCAAGTCTGAACTAAAAACCCTGTCTTCTATGAGAAGTCTTTCCTGATCCTCCTTAATTCTAGTGCCTGTCTTCTGTTGCTTACCTCCAATTTATCCTGCCTCTATGAAGGTCTTAAGTAGTTGTCTGCATGCTGTCTCCCCTATTAGTCTGCAAATTCTTGGAGAACATGGACTATCTTTGGTCTTTCTCTGTATTCCCAATTCTTAGCACAGTGCCTGGCACATAGACATTCATGTTTATTAAATAAGCAGAGGGGCAACACATTGTAAAGGCACAGATATGGTAGATAGAGTATCATGTGTGAAGAAAGGCAAGCAGTCCAATATGGCAACCATATACAGTAGATGGAGATGAGGAGTTACATGTGTTGCCCTCATGGAGCCTACCTTTCATGGTGGGAGGGGAAAACATGTATAGATAAGTAAATTCAAATAGGTAAGTAAATACAAAATGTATACAAAGTAGTGGGGGGAGGGAGGGAGGCATTAACAATTGATGGGTTCAGGACAAGCTTTTTGCAAGCCTATGCAAAAGAGAGATGATAGATGGGATGATTTGTGTGCCAAAAAGTGCCAACACTCTCTCCAATGGGGAAACTGAGCCCCAGAGAGATTAGGCATGTAGTTGCTTAATAAATGTTTATTGGCTGACTGACCAGTAAGAGCTCAGATCTGCATTGACTCCAAATCTAGGTGGAATGGTTTGCCTGCATCCCCACTCATCTCCTGACTGTGGGCACTGAGGTCCCCTCTATCTCTTGTTGCAGTGGCCCCAGAGAACCCCATAGTTGAAGGTCGGGAGCAGGCTGTGGAGGGCAGTGAGGTGGAGCTGAGCTGTGTTGTGCCTCGATCCCGACCTCCAGCCATGCTTCGATGGTACCGGGACAGAAAAGAACTCCGAGGTCAGAGGACGCTGAAGGAGGGTTTGGGTGTTCGGGAGGGAAAGGGAAGGGGGAAGGGGAAGGGTACAGCCAGAAGATGGTCTGGTCAATTTGGTCCCTTTTTCTCAAGAAAAGGGTGATCATTGAGGGCTGAACCATAGGGGAATATGAGGGGGTGGATTGGGAACTGCACCCCAAGGGAACTGGCCTACTTGGGCAGGTGTGGACAGCCGGCAAGAGAACGGGAAGGTGTGGAGTGTGGCCAGCACAGTTCGCTTCCAAGTGGACCGGAAGGATGATGGCGGCATCGTCACATGTGAGGCTCAAAATGCAGCCCTCCCTCCAGGCCACAGCAAGCAGACTCAGTATGTGCTGGATGTCCAGTGTAAGTGACCAGGCTCTGGGGGAGAGGGCACAATACCCAAAACACAACAGACCAAAAGATGTCCTAGCCTAAAGGAACTTTGGACACTATTCACTTTCACTATCACTTTTGATGGAAAGAGAAATTGAGGCTCAGAGGAAATTTCAGACATCACTGAACTTACCTCTAGACATTTTACAGATGGGGAAATCAAGGCCCAGAGCGCTCAAGTGACTCATCTAAAGTCACACAACCAGCTCTCCCCTATCCGTAGTCTAGTTCAACCCCATCCTCAGGAGCAACGCTATCTTAGCTCTCAGCTTCACTAAGTGTGATGCTAGATCAGATACTAGAAATGACAAAAATCATAGGTCTTCAGGAGAGTTCCAGAATCCAGTTTGGTCCAGTTTCGGAGGGAAGTCCTTAATATGCCTGGCCCCCCAAATACAGCTCCTGAGGACTCCCCAAGGCCTAGAACATTAGAGCTGTGCAGGCTTAGACAGCAGCTGGGGAACAGGCAGTATTTGGAAGCAGAGGGGTGGAGTTTGAATTCCAGTTACTTGCCCTTTGTGACTTTGGGCAAATCACTATTTCCATAAACCTCAGTGTCTTCATCTATAAAATAAGTTGGACTAGGGAACCTCTAAGGGCCCTTCCAGATATAAATCTATAATATAAAAAGAATCACTAGCATTTTACATGTTACCTCATTTAATCTTCACAACAGCTCTCTAAAGGTAGGTGCTAATATTCTCATTTTATAGATGAGAAAACTGAGGCTATTAGAGGCAGAATTTGAACTTGGGTCTCCCTGACCCCAAGGCCAGTGCTCTCCCTCCCCTCCCTCACCTATGCCACCTGTCTACCATCATCTAAGGCCCTTCACTTTATTTGAAGGAGGCCAGACAAGGTTAAGTGACTTGCCCAAAGCCAGGAGATAGCAAAGTTCAAGGCTTAGCAGTCAGGTTTCCTGATTCCTGGGCCAGTCTTCTGTCCTCTACCACCTGGAAAAGGGGGAGAGGAGGGTTCTGCCATCCTGGGCAGGGTTGGAGTGGGAGGCAGGTCTGGGGTGGAGGAGAGAAGGCTCTCCATCTCTACTTGGTATTTGCTGGGCCTCCCCAGCTTTGACCTTCCTGGCTCCGTTCTGCTCGCAGACTCCCCCACTGCCCGCATCCACGCCTCCCAGGCGGTGGTGAGGGAGGGAGACACGTTGGTGTTGACTTGCGCTGTCACAGGGAACCCCAGGTCAGAGAATGGGGTGGACGGGATACTCTTAAGTGGGTTGAGGTGGGGCGAGGGTGTCTGAGGGAGGATTGGGTGCCTAGGTCCCACAGGGGTTGTGACTTGGGGGACTGGGTGACCTGGGTCCCCAAATGATTGGAGGGAAGGTCTGAGGGATTGGGATACCTAATGGGGCAGTGGACTGGGGGATCAGAATGCCTGGGTCCCCTAATGGAGGGAGAAAGAGGGGTATGGGAAACTGAGATGTCTGGGGACTGGGGGGTTTGGAATGCCTGGATCCGTGACTGGGGAAGGGAGTTCTAGGGAATCGGGACTCCTGGGTCCCTTAAGTCCCAAAGAGCAGGGACTAGGCTGGCCGGCTGCCTGGGCCCTTGAGCTCTCTGGCCCCCTCCTCGCAGGCCCGGGCAGATCCGGTGGAGCCGGGGGAACGAGTCGCTCCCCGAGCGGGCAGAGGCGGTGGCAGAGACGCTCACCCTCCCTGGCCTCACCTCCCTAGACAACGGCACCTATACTTGTGAGGCCGGGAACAAGCATGGCCAAGCTCGAGCTCTCTACGTACTGGTGGTCTACGGTGAGACACGAAGCAGACACCGGCTCCCGGAGTGGGGTGGAGGGGTCCCTGGAATACGAGCGGGGCGGGACCGAACGCTCCATGCGCACAACGAGAGGGGCGGGGGTCTGAGCGAACTCCCCTGGCTTTGCTGGGGGACGGGCTCGAAAGGTCCGCGAGTACAACCGGGGCGGGGGGAGCCGGAACTTAGCCGGGGTCCCACTGTCCTCGCGTTCGTCCTAGTAATTGTGGCTTCCTTTACTGAGCAGACCCCGGCGCGGTGGTGGAGGCACAGACCTCGGTGCCCTATGCGATCGTGGGTGGCATCCTAGCGCTGCTCGTCTTCCTCATCATCTGTGTCCTGGTGGGCATGGTCTGGTGCTCCGTGCGGCAGAAGGGTGAGTTGGGGCGGGGCCGGGATGCCTGGAGGAGGCGGGGCTAGGGGGTCACTGATTGGCGAAAATCAGACGAGGCGGGGCTCGTGCACAACAGTAGTAAGCTGCTAAGGTGAGGGTTGGAGGCTGTGTCCTCGGTCTCATTCCAGTTGGCTCTATTCTCCTATCCCTGTCCTTCCCCGCTCGAATTTCTTGAGTCTGTCCCTTTGGTTACCCGCTCTGTTTCCTAAACCTATCTCTGGCCCCGTGCTGTCTCTCAATGCCTGACTGTCTCTGATTCTTTGTGTTTCTATGTCTCTGTGGCCCGTCTCTCCTGAGCTCATTCCCCATTTCTCTTTGTCCCCATTTCCCCGCCTTCCACAGGTTCCTATCTCACCCACGAGGCCAGTGGACTGGATGAGCAAGGGGAGGCCCGCGAGGCCTTTCTTAATGGGGGCGATGGACATAAGCGCAAAGAGGAATTTTTCATCTGACCCTTCCCTGTGTCCCCGGCCCCGGCCCTAGCCCTGGCTCTGGTCCTGGCCCAGGCAGGGTTTCACCAGTCCAGGACGGAACCAGCAAAGACTTTGACCTGGGCCAAGGGCCAGTTGGGAGTTTTCCCCATTCCTAACGTCTAGCAAGACAGGGAGGCCGCACCTGGGCCCTAGTGAGGGAGGTTAGGGCTGGGGGCCAGATGTTGAGATGCCTAAGGGGGTGGGAATTGGGGAATCAGGACACCTGGGTCCTCAAAGGGGCAAGGAGTGGGGAATCAGCGTGTCGAGTCCCCCAGAAGGGGAGGATAAGGATACTTGAGTCCCCGAGAAGAGGAAACCTGGGTCGCTGACGGGCCAGGGACTGACACTTGGGTCCAGGGTGGGGGTAGTGGGTGGGAGTAGGGTACAGACTGGGGGAGGGGGGTGGCAGGGTTGGGGAGCACCCTGGGGTGGGGGTAGGGGACTTGTCTTCTCCGGGATCCCTCCCTAGGCGCTGTGCCAGCCATTGTGAGAGTCCCACAGACATGGGGACTGCTCTTTGCAAAGCCATGTTCGCACGGTTGGGGGGGAGGGATGGGGATTCTGTGTCTTTGTCATAACTCGTGATGGGGGAGGAGGGCCTGCCCCCCTCTCCAGGCCCCACTCCTGCCCACAGCTTGGGCTCCCCCTACCCACCACATGCCTCCCCTGGATCCCCTGTCCCGTAACCCCCAGGTCTCCCACAGGGCTCTCCCCCACCACTCCATCCCTTCTCTCCTTCTCCAGGCCTCCAGGGGGAGGGGCCCAGGGTCCACGTGTGCGTCTCTGTGGTTTTATATATAATATATTAAAAAATGAAAAATCTGTATTAAAAAAATCAGATTTCACCCCCCCCCCCCACCACCATGATCCACCCCCATTCCAGGCCTTTTTCTTGTAAAAACACGTTTTGTACGGGGGGGGAGGGGGGTACGGAGGGGGTGGCAGCCCCACTAACTACCATTAAACTAAGGAGAGATTAAGAGATTGCTCAATTGTCTATGGCGGGGGGGGGGGCGGGAAGGAGGAGAGCAGCTGGATTTGGAGCGGGGAAGATGCCGCCCTGGGAAGGGCGGAAGGAGCGATGTGGAAAAGCCTCGAGAAAGAAACTGGAGAGTGAAAAAAGCCCTCGGAAAAGAGTGGGGGCTATTACGGGGGGCTGCGCGGAGGGGTGGGGGAGCGGCGAGGCCTCCAGGGTGTCACATGGAGGAGCAAGGGGAAGGCTGTAGGACTTTCTCTAGGGGAAGGGCCTGAATGGTGAGAGGGATGTAGGTACACTGAGGACCCTGGATTAGATGACCCAGGGGAGAGTTGGGAGGATGCCTGGGGAGCGTAGGCGCTTCCCTGCAGAGGACAGCGATGGGAGAGATGCTGGAAGGGTCAGGCAGAGGGACCACCCCCTGGCTAGAGGCGGAAACCTAGGCATTGCACACCCCCCTCCCCAATTCCGCCCAAGTCGTCCTGCGCATGCTCTCTGGCCCGGGCCACAGATCTTCCCCCCACCTCCCCCGGCTCTGCAGATCGGAAATGCAAATCGCTGCGCCCCAGCGAGGCCCAGCCCGGTGATATGCAAAGCTGACCTCCCCACGAGCCCGGGCACGTGCTTAAGCAGAGCTGCTCTCCCTGCAATCCCCCGGCTAGCGCGCAGCAGTCACCGAGGACCCGCCCCGACCCCTGCCCAGCTCAGGACCTGGGGCTGAAAGGGCGCTTAGAGATCTCCTAGTGCAACCACGTCACTTTACACTGGGGAGGCGGGAGAAGACGGGGATAACACAGCATGAGAGCGAGGACTCGAACCCCACGCTCCCCAGCCCCTGGCCCTGCCCCGCCTTAATAAAACAACGCGCCTTCCCCAGCCCTCCGACGGGGGCGCCCTGGTTCTACCAAGCCTAGGAAGAGTGGGGGAAGCAAGACACTCCGGGGGTCTCGGATGACCCGCTCCTGCCGCAGCTTCCCCCCGCGCCCCGGCCGGGATGGTCTGGACCACCGCGCAGGCGCCCTGAAGCCCGCCTGCCAGCCGCTCCGCGTTGCCCCCCGCCCGCCGCCGTCGCCGTCGAAGTTCGCTCTGCGCAGGCGCCAGGCCCCTGCGTGCTGCCGCCGCCGACCGGAGCTAGCGGAGCGAGGTCGCCAGCGGTGGTGAGTGCCCGGGGGAGGGGAGGGGCGGGGCGCGCGCGCGCGGGGCATGTCGGGAGCCCGTGGGGCTGCTTCCACGCGCCCTCCCGCCAGCCCCGCCCCTCCCGCCAACCTGGGAGTATGGCGGCGCTACGGGCTCTTTGTCCCGGGGCACGCTGGGGCACGGTGGCGGAGAGGGGCCACCGTGGGGCATCCTGGGAGCTGGGGGCTGGCAGCCCCGCTGCATTGTGGGAAACGGACCCTAGTACCCCGGTGTGTTCTGGGAGCTGAACCATAGTGCCCAGAAGCGTCCTGGGAGCCGGTCCTCTCTATCCCCGTGAATGGTGGGTAGTGGGACCCACTGCCCCAATTTTTGGGGGGAGCTGGACCGAGCCGACCCCCGGCGTCGTGGGGGCCCAGCCCTCCTCCTCAGTGTCTCCTGGGAGCGGGATCATACTCGGCCTGTGCTTACTGGGAGCGCGGACGACATACGCTGGCGCATCATGGGCCCGGTGGTCTGTTCTGGTACCCGGAGCAGAGCCTTGTAGGATCTGGGCCTGGGTGCAATGGGCATCTCGGGGGGAGTGCTGCCACCCTGCCTTTGTGCGGCATGCACACGTCACGGAAGCTTCGGGTCTTGGGCCCTGCGCATTCTACGAGCGGTACATTCATTCCGCGGACATTTATTAAGTGCCTGCTGTGTGCCAGGCACTGTGCGAAGCGCCCGGGATACAAAATGAGGCCGAAGACAGCCCGTGCTCTCAGGGAGCTTGCAATCTAATGCAAACATATACAGTATAAAGCAAGCTGTATATAGGCCGGATGGCCCTGGAGCACCTGTTGACATCACAGGGTCTTGGTGCGCCAGGGTATCCTTCCCCCCCCATCCATAGGCACAGGAGCGTCTCCTCTGGGCCTCTCCCTTTTGGAGCCACCTGGGTCTCTGGGCCTCAGTTTCTCTCTCTGTAAAATGGCACCACTGTAATTTCTCCCAGGAGAGGCTGACCCAGGACCGGGCAGACTGGGTGCTCAGGGAACGTCCAGTCTTGTTCTGAATCCCGTCTCTTCTTGCTCTCACTGCTCAGGGTTGGTGTGCAGGCCCGGGCTGCTGGCGAGAAGAGGCCCTCCTGCGGGAAGCTGGCTGGGGGGGGGAACCCCATCTTGCTATTTCTGTCACCGGTGGACGTCCCCCCTCGGAACATCCTCCCCCGACTCCCCCGGTTCCCCCGACTCCCCCGGTTCCCCCGGTTCCCCCGGCTCCTCCGGCTCCTCCAGCCATGACAGAGACTCGGGAGACTGCCGAGACTGGGGGCTATGCCAGCTTGGAGGAAGACGATGAGGAGCTGTCCCCAGGTGAGGTGCTGAAGCCTGTTTCTGCCGAGGAAATGCCTTTGTGGGCCCCTGGCGAGCATGCTTACACACACACGTGGCATTCAGAAAAGGCCAATGGCTCTCTACGTCTCACCTGTGACCTCTCTGACTTTCCCCTTCTTGGCAGGTCCAGAGCACCCCTCTGATTCGGACTACACCCTCTCGGAGCCTGACTCAGATGAGGATGAAGAGGAGGAGGAGGAAGAAGAGGAAACAACAGATGACCCAGAATATGATCCTGGCTACAAGGTGAAGCAGCGTCTTGGTGGGGGGCGAGGGGCGCCCTCTCGGAGGGCCCCTCGGGCTGCCCCACCCCCAGGGCCCCCACCCCAGCCCTGCACCCTGTGTGGCCGCCCGCCCCCGGGGGAGGGGGCCGCAGCCCCTGGAGGCCCACCCTGTCGGCTGTGTCGCCCAGCTGCCCCCCAGGCAACACCCGCTGCCCGCACTGCTGCTCAGCGCCAGGTGGGTGAGGAGGAGGATGAAGAAGAGGATGAGGATGAAGGGGCCACCTCCACTGGAGGTGATGGGCCCCCTGGGGATGAGGGGGGTGCTTACCACTGCACGGAGTGTGAGGATTCATTCGACGACCTTGGGGAGCTGCATGGCCACTTCATGCTGCATGCCCGAGGGGAGGTGTAAGGCTGACCCCTCCTTAGAGGGTGGGTATAGGGCTGAGAGAAGGGATCACTGGGGGATGTGAAACCGCCAATCAAGTCTTTGTCTTCTGGACAGTAGCTGTGTTAGGGTTCAAATAAAGCCAGATTTCTGTGTGTAATGGTGTCTGTGCAAGTGTGACCCTTAGCTTTTGACCTCTTCTGTCCTCTCATAGAAAGTCTGAGAATTTTGGGGCCATGGACCAAATCTTAGATCCACAGACATAGCATTTTAGAATTGTGTTCTTCTCATCTGGCAGTCATGTACTCTTAGGCCTTTTCAATTTCCTACAGTGATAACATCTGGAACTGAAAGAGATGGTAGGGGTCCTCCAATCTGACACCCTTCCCCCCCCCCGCCCCATTTTACATATAAGAATCCTGACATTCAGATAGAACAAAGGTCACAGAGGTAGCAGGGTCAGGGCTGGAACCCACAGCCTCAGACTTGAAAGCTACTGGTCTTCGATTTTTAGACTCTGCATCAACACCCAGAGAGCATTTATTAAACAAATGCTATGTGGAAGGCTTTCCAGAGAATTGGGAAGCTGTAACAGTTGTGAAGGACAGCTAGTGGCTCAGTGGAGAGAGTTCTAGGCTTAGAGTCAGGCAGACATCTTCCCAAGTTCAAATACAGTGTAATGGGCAGGGGGAGGAAGGGAGGTCCTGTGAATGGAGAAAAGGGGGGATGTGAGAGAAACTCTGGAGACAGACGTGACTAGACTTGGTGACTGAGGGGATACGTAGAGGAAGGAAAATGAGTTGAGGATGATTGAACATGTGAGCTCGCACGGTTGGAAGGATGGTGACAAGAAGAGCGTGGGGGTGCATTAGGTGTTCAGAAGCGGGGAGGGCTTAGGGCAGCAGATAAGTGGGTTCAGTTTCAGACAGTGAGTTTGTAATGTCTATGGCACATCTACTTTGAAATGCCCATTTGGTGGTCAGAGAATTGGAGCAAGAGCCAGAAGTGGAGACCTGGGAGTCACTTTGTTGAAGACAGATGTTAACACTAATACAGCACCCGCGGAATTAGTCTCAAGCCGTCCAGGAACAGTTTTGTTTAACATGAACACCAAAACCATTTCTAACTTGGAGAAATGTCCAGATAGGAATCAGTCATCCCCCATGACCTCTGACATGACTGCTCCCAACCAATTTCAGATCACATTTATGGGACTCTTGAGCATATGAAAGATAGCCTAGGTTAAAAGTCCAGAATCAAGCAACCATATGTCTAACCCCTTCCTGACCTGGGACCTCTCTTCTAGAATCTAGAGAAATCGTTGGGGTTCTTCCCTTAGACCTATATCCAGAATACTAGTTGAAGAGGAGCCTGTGAGTTCCTCTGTTTGGATACTAAAGGCTACTTCCCTTAGGGTGGACCAAAGTCTGATCCCTTGTAGGGATGGAAAGGTTGACCTTAGATGGATCAGTATTCTAGTGGGGCCTTGGGATAGGGTGGGGAAAGGCTGTCTGGATGGGAGATACTCTATTGGGCTCTTCCTTATCCTCCATAAGTCCGTCACTAAAGGAAGGCTCTCTTTCCTTTTGTCCTGATCTACCATACCCACCTTTCTGAGAGTCTTTTCCCAGGAGTCTAAAAAGGGCTTTAGTGAAAAAAATTGCATTTCTTAATAATTTTAGGAAAAGTTAAAAATGTTTACATATGTTTTCACCACAAGGTTAACATGACTCTAGAATTAGCATTATCAGCCAATCAGTCAGTTAACATTTATTAGCCATAGAAAATAATCAGGAGTTCCATAAACCTGTGGTTCCTGTTCAAGTCATCTAATATTTGTATGGGGTGTTCAGGAGTACTGGCATCTCTGGTGTGAGGGCTTGCCGAGTTCTTTTTAAGGTTATTGCCCCACTTGGGTGTCCACTTGTCACCCAGCTCTCACCTGTGGCTCCAAAGTGCTGGAGCATGCACAGTAGCCACACCTTGGTAAAACATCTAAGCAGATGGGCTAAACCAGGTTAAGGGTACCTGACAGGCCTTTGGGGAGTTAAGTGGATATCTATCCCAAGCATGTTGATGGGTGGATGAGAACAGTTTGTTCCAGTGTTCATGAAGGGGCACTTAGAGCTTGGTCAGACATTGACGATGCCAAGGTCATGCACTGCATCCTGGGCTATCGCCAGTCCTGACTTTTGTCCTGCCACTGAATTTTGATGACTGTAGAAGAGAAAGTGAGACTGAAGGCTTTGTGTATCTCAACCTCACTTAAGTCCAGTTCATGCATAATCAAGAAAACATCTCCTGATATCATTGGTCCTCTTGGAAAATGAAGGGCAAACAATAGCAATTCTGTGCCTCCTGTATGCCAAGCACAGGACCAAGGGCTAGCAATACAAATACGAAAAAGGAAAGATGGCCCTTGTCCTCAAGAAGCTTGCCGACCCATGGGGAACTTCATAATTGGCCTCCATTTTTACAGCACTTTGAAGACAACAGAGGGTTTCCACTTTGTCTCTCCTCTCTTAACCCCTTAGGATCTGGCTTCCAACCTTATCATTCCAAAACTGCTCTCTCCGAAGTGACCGATGAATCTCTTACTTGCCACATCCAATGGCCTTTTCCCAACCCTCATTGTCCTTGACCTATCTGCAGCCTTGGATACTGCAGAGCACTCTCTCTTCCTTGAGGCTTTTTTCTCTGTAGCTTCTTGGAACACCCCTTTCCTAGTTCTGTTCCCATCCCTCTGACCTCTCCTCAGCCCCCCTTGCTGGATCCTCCTCCAGATCAAGCCCTCTGACCATAGGTATCCCTCAGGGCTCTGTCCTGAGCCCTCTTCTCCTTCTATACTACAGTTGTCACTTCCACTTTGAGATTTTCCCCATCTCAGTTTCGATGTATTACCCATCAGCATAAAAAATTAAATGGGAATTTTGGAGTAGTTTTGCAGAAGCCATAGACTACATACAAAGGCCAGTAGATGACACAGAAAAAGTTTAGAAACTCAGAAATGCATAAAATATATGTATAGTATTGTATAATATCAGCATATTTTATCTTTTAATGCCATAATAATTCAGACTTCTCTGGTTTGAAGGGAGGGCCAAAAAATTTTACATAGATTTTCCATGTTGGGAGGGAGGGGCGCCATGCCCCTAATCCCAACCACGTGGAAATGATAACTGTACTTCCTGTGGTGATCTCATCAGCTCCCAGGGACTTAATTACCATCTCTATGCTGATGATTCTCAAATCTGCCTTTCCTGTGCCAAACTCTGCTGACCTCCAATGACTTTCAGGCCTCTGGAACTGGATGTCTAGGAGGCATCTGAAACAAACACATAGCTAACAGAACTCAAGATCTTCCATCCTAAGGCCCTTCCCTAACTTCACCTCCCCTATTAATGCAGAGGACAATAATCGTCCCAGCCCCCCAAGGGCATCATCCTGGATTCTTCCACTTTCTCTCACACACTGCTCTACCTCCCCCCCGCCCCCCATAGCCAAGGTGTTGCCAAAGCCTATTGATGTCAGGAGCAGCTGGATGACCCAGTGGGTGGAGCACTGGGTGTGAAGTCAGGCAAACTCATCTTTCTGAGTTCAAATCCAGCCTCAGACACTTAGTAGCTGTGTGACTTGGCCAAGTCACTAAACCCTGTTTGCCTCAGTTTCCTCATCTGTACAATGAGCTGGAGAAAGAAAGAATCAGATATGACTGAATAGCAGTTGATATCACCTTTGTAACATCTCTAATATGTCCCCTGTTCTTGTCTGATGCTGCCCCTACCTTCAGGCCCTCATCATACTTGGGCTCTTGCAGTAGCTGCTGGTGGGTCTGCCTGTCTCAATTCTCCAGTCCACTAAAATGCTTTTCCTAAAATGCACAGCTGTTCGTGTTAGACACACACACACACACACACACACACACACACACACATACATTCCATGCCTACTGCCTCCAGGAGCAAATGTTTTGTTTGACATTCAAAGCCCTTCATAGCCTGTCCCCTCCTACCCTTCCAGACTTACCCCTCCACATGTACTCTTCAATCCAGTAACACTGTCCTCCCAACTGATGCATGAATAGATCCTCCATCTCTGGGCTCCAGATGTATTCTCTGCATGTCTTCCATGCCTGAGATGCCCTCCCTCCTCTGCTCCACCTACTGACCTCCCTGGCTTCCTTTAATCACTGGCTAAAGTCCCACCTTCTACAGGAAGCCCTCCCCAACCTCTCCCAATTCTAGTACCTTCCCTCTATATTTCCACTTTATCCTGCATATTGTTTGTATGTATCTGTTTGCATGTTGTCTCTCCCATTAGACTGTAGGCTCTTTGGAGGCAGGGACTGTCTTTTGCCTCCCTTCGTATCCCTAGCATTTACCACGGTGCCCAGCACATAGTAGGCACTTAATAAATGCTGATTGATTGATTCTCTGCAGACCTCTAAGGCAGGAAGTGCATATATCCATTTTTATAGCAGAGGAGCCTCAGGGGCACAGAAGCAGTCACTTTATGGGGGTCACTCAGCTCAGAAGGGGCAGGGGCAGGACTCAGCCTGGAGTTTTCCAGACCTTTCTTAATAAAGCACCCCTACATGTATGCAGGTTCTACCTCAGAACATCTTGGCCTTAAAAGTGATCTGAGACCATGGAATTCAGACCAGTTGTTGGAGTAGCTGCGGACAAAGTAGCTGTGTTGCCTGAGGGTGCTGGAGATCTTCCTGGGAGAGGGAGCTGGCCACAGCCACCTTCTACAGGGCTTCAGCCTGACTGCCTTCCATCTGGCTGAAATGGCCAGCCTTTCAGCCTTTACCTATTGCATCCAGTTCTCTCCCCTGGGGCCAGACCAAAGAATTCCCTAACCCCTCTTCCCTGTGACCGCTCACTCTGCACTTATGTGCCCTCCTTTACCCTTCTCTTGAGTCTTCATTACTGCTTCCTCCCACTTCTCTTATAGGCGTGCATTGAAGTTGCTCTGAATCCCCCTCGGCTTCCAAAGCCCTGGCAGCCAGTTCTCATCTCTAGTAGCAGATGATGTCTATGTAGGTGACAGCCTCTGACAGATTCAGCCCTAGGGCTTGGGTTTCTAGATCATAGCTCTAAGGCAGCCCTCTGCTCCAAGGCCTGCAATTTACAGATGATGAAAAAACGTTAGGACCGTTGTGATTGCCTGAGGTCCCCCAGGTGGTCTTTAAGCCAGGCTCCTCTAACCCAGAGGTCTTTTCTCCTATTCACTGCTGAGTCCTCTCCAGGGAACCTTTCTTCTCTCCCCCTGTGCTCACCTTCTCAGTAATCCACACAAGACTCAGAGATGGGCTGCCCCAATCCCTCAGTCATTCCCCATTCTTCAATTGTTTCCTCCATCCCTGGACACCAGATCCTGCCTTTGTTCTCTCTTTCCCTTCTCCCCCATCCCCCTCTCTCCCCTGATCATCATAAGCTAAACTGGAAAGATGACTCCAAGTGTTTATTCACCCAGCTGCAGGCAGTATATATGCAAATTTGGACAAAACTCATTCTGCTTTTCTATTCACTAGGAATTCTCATTATCAAGTGAGGTGATTTCTATTACAATGCTTTGCAAACCTTACAATACTGTATAAATGTCAGCTATTATTATTATTACTATTATATTATTATCATTGGAGGCAGCTGGGTAGCTCAGTGGATAGAATACTGGGCTTGGAGTGAGGAAGGTCTGAATTCAAATGTGGCTTCAGACACTAGTTGTGTGACGCTGGGCAAGTCACTTAACCTTCTTTTGCGTTAATCCACTGGAGGAGGAAATGGCAAAACACTTCAGTGTCTTTGCCAAGAAAACTCCTTACACAGTATGGCCCACAGGGTCATGGAGAGTCAAACATTTAAGTGATTTTGGGGAGGGGGGCACACCAACAGCAAGGGGAATCAGGAATGATCTCTTGTAGAAGGCATCAGTCAGGCTAGGAGGCAGATGTGAGAATGGAGGGGATTCTAGGCAGGAAAGGAAAAGCTAAAAGTTTGGATCCAGCCCATAAGTCAGTCTGACTAGAGTGTGGAGCAACTAGAGGAGAGTGGGAGGAGATAAGTGTCTGGCCAAGAGTTTGGGATCAGACCCCAAAGGCTTTCAAGACCAAATGGAGGAGGCTGAGTTTTATCTTAAATACTGTAGGGAGACAGACAGGCTTCCTGAGCAGAGGAGTGACAAGTTGTTTTAGGAAAATCTCATTTTTCAGCTGTTTAACACATAAGCTGGAAAGACTGATGGGAGGGAGCCCAAGGAGGAGACCGGTGTAATAATCCAGGCAAGAAGTCATGAGTACCTGGTCTAGGATAGAGCTAATAGGAATGAAGAGAAGGTAATGGAGGTAGATTTGACAACAGGAGTTAATGGTTGATTGGTTCTGGGGAATAAGAGTAAAGGAAGAGTGGAGCTCCGTGTGACTGCAAGGTCAAGGGTGCCCTCCATAGAAAGAGAGAAATCCAGAAGGATGGGTGGAGGGTGGATAAAGGAGCCCTGTTCTGAACAAGCTAACTTGGAGGTGCCTGAAGGATGTCCAGCTGGAGATGCCCAGAAGGCAGCTGGTAATGCAGGGTTACAGATTAGGGGAGCAATGAGGGCTAGATATGTCACTTTGTGAGTCACCTTCCTAGAGATGATCATGGAACCTGTGGAAGCTGACAAGAGAGAAGGCACAGGAAAGAATTCTCAGATACACCCAGGATTAGGGGGCTGAGCGTGGGCTTCCATGCTGAATCAGCAAAGAAGATTGAGAGAGGTCGGACTGGTAGGAGGGGAACCAGAAGGAAAGAAACCAGGGTGGAGAAAGTCTCAGGAGGAGGGAGGGGTCATCTGAGTCAAATACTGCAGAGGTCAGGAAGCATAAACAATGAAAAAAAAGCCAATTGCCATGTTCTTCCAGTCAGTCACCCACAATCCCTTAATTACTATGGAAAGAACCATTTCTGTGGATTGGTGAAGGGATGAGAAAGGAGGTGTGAGTGCTTTCCAGGCCCAGGCTCCAGGGGGCCCATGCAGTTCCACAGAAGGGGGGGTGGAATGAGTAAGTTCCTGAAGCACCTGGTCCTGCCATAGTCTGAGTGGAGGGAGTCCAGAAAGGGAGGCAGGTGCTGTTTTGTGGGGACCTTGAAATGGCCAGGTTGAGGAGTTTACTCTTCATCCTTGAAGTGGTAGGATGCCCCTGAGAGGATATGGTCCTACCTGTCCTAATGAGGTTTGGGGTTGAGGGGTGCTAGAGACCCCAAAATACTGACATGCCAGGTCCAGCCGAATGAGTTCGACTCAAGCTTTCTCAGCCAAGGAAAGAGACAAAGTTTATTAAAGATTCGCCATAGTGGGTAGACTCTTAGGAAGCCTGAGCCAGATGAATCTGAGTGCCTTCATGGAAGCAAGATGAGACCTATTACAGAAATATTGTGGCAGGGATTGAGGGGTGGTCAAGTAGTATGGGATGACTAGAGGAGGGGTGTAGGGAAGGTCTTGAGGAGGAGTCTAAGGAGGATCTTGATGAGACTGGGGTGACTAGAGGTCAAGACTGAGACAGAATGAGATTTTGATGGGATCAACAGTGAGAAGCAGATGGACAATAGGACTAGGCTAGGTAGAGATTTGGGCCTAGTGATAAGGAAAGGCTTAAGGCCTCAGACCAGATCTAGTGGGAAGATTCAAGGAGAGTTCAAGGGGGTTCCCACAGTCTAAACTGTGAGGGTGAACTGACAGACAAAGGGAAGCCAAGAAGCCTCTTAAAGTGGTAGAGGTCAGAAGTCCACTGAGATCCTGCCTCAGCATGGTAGCTAGCCACAGGAGTGGAGTGAAGGGACTGGTACAGATGTTGTAGAGAGTGGAGTAGAACAAAGAGGAGGCAGCCCATTAAATATGGAGCCTAAGGGAATAAGGAGTCCTACATGATATCCTGTGGGATAGGAGCAGAGATAAGGAAGTTGGAGGAGAAGTAGTGATGGGAACACATTAAGTCTGAGATGCCCATAGGACATCCAGCAGATTTCTGAAGTCAGTGGCCGATGTTGGGGGACTGCAGCCCAGAAGAGAGAGGAGGGCTGGAGTCATCTGTAAGGAGATGGTACTTGAACCCAAGAAAGCTGATGAGGTCCGAGGACAGTGTCTCAGAGAGCGCCCATGAGATGGATGATAATGCTGCAAAGAGGTGTGTGAGGTAAATAACATGTGAAGACTTCACAGGGAAGATATGTGTGTGTGTATATATATATATATATATATATATATATATATATATATATATATATATAGACTAAGAAATGTTTAAAAATCAAGAAATAGGGAAGTGGAAAAATTCTGAGGCTGTGAGAGTCCGATGGCTCAGCCTCTGGGAAAGTTTACCTAGAAACTTTTTGTTCTTTTTTCTAATTCTGGTTTAAAGATTTGCTCAGTAAGAATAGGGTCACTGTGACCTGCTTTCCTTTACTGTAAAAGTACTATAGAAGAATGGAGAGGGTCTCCTGCTCCCTTTATCCTATTCTCTTTCATATTTATAGACGTCACCTCAGTTGTAATCATTAACTAAGGGAATGGGAATTGGAATTTCTGTGCCTCAATTTCCCAGTTCTTTGTCTAGCTTTTATGCTCAGATTGTAAACCCGCCTCCCAGCCAATGGTGAGAAGGGTCAGAGTTGGGCGGGAATTCTCTTGTGTTAGGTATAATTATGGGTGCTTTGCCTCATGTACTCTGCCTCTTGCTAGATGTGTTCTGGCAGAGGACGCCCTATTCTCGAGAACTGAATAAAATTCATTTCTGTTCCCACCATGAGATGGCTCCTTATTATAAATTTAATTGGTAAGGGTCTTTCATCCTGCACAGAGGGAACCATATGTTGGGAAGGGGAGCCAAGAGAGACCAGTGTCATAACCACCATGGGAGGAAGATGGGCTGCTCAGAAGTATCAGAAGCTGCTGAGGAGGAATCAAGAGGGGTGCAAACTGGGAACAGCCCATTGGTGAGTTTGGGGAAGGCAGCTTTGGCTGAGGGAGAGAGAGCCAGGGGGCTAGGAGGAACTGGGAAGTGATGTAGAGCTGATTCTCTCAAGATATTTGTCAGGGAAAGTGAGGGCACAGTCTCTGGGAACCCCTTTGAACTTGGAGTACAGTCTCTGGGAACCCCCTTGAACTCTCCTTGAATCTTCCCACTTGATTTGGCTTTGGCCTGAGGCTATAACCTTACATTATCATTAGGCTCAAATCTCTACCTAGCCTTGCCCTTTATTGTCCACCTAGTTCCCACTCTTGATACTATCAATATCCATGCCTTCAGCTACTTCCCACCCTTAATCCTATTCTCTTGGTTATCTCATCCTAGTCCCTGGAGTCTAACCTTATCCCATGAAGCTCCTTCTTGGGCTCTTCCTTAAGACCCTCCCTAAACCCCTCCTCTAATCACCCCAGAGCACCCCCTCAATCTCTACCTCAAACTTTGTGTATATAAGTCTCATCTTGCCTCCATGAAGGTGCTCAAATTCAATCTAGCTCAGATTGAATCTGGCCTGCTTGTGAAAACAGGCATCACAAAGGGTGGGATTTCTTAAGACAACCCATTATGGTGAATCCCTAATAAACTTTGTCTTCCCTTGGCTGAGAAGGCTTGAGTAGAATTCTTTTGGCAGGACCCAGTGTGTAGGTATTTTGGGGTCTTGAGCACCCCTGGAAACATGGTTCCCTACCATCTTCATTTTTCTTAAACTTCTTCATTTTTGTTTCCTTGAGACTGGGAATATTGCTCATGTCAAGTTCTTCTCCAGCCAAGACTGGAAGGGAAGCCTCTCCCTCTCCCAATCCCCTTCTTGCTCTCCAAGCATTTTGGAGGTGCTTTTTGGGCCTGACTTCCCAGGTCCCCAGTAGGTTGGACAGCTGCTTGCTGTCTCGGACTCAGCCTGATGCTCTCAGGTTCTTGGTCCAGTGGTTTATGTTCGAGGCCATGGACCAGGGCACACCTTCTGAAGCATAGAGGACAAGGATGGATGCCCTATCCAGAAGTGTGCCCCCAATTTTCTCAATTCTTTCAGCACTAGGGAAAAGGAAAACTCCAGGTACCTTTTTGTGTTTATTTTTTCCTGTCTTGCTTTGTTCCTTTTTGAGGCCTACTCTCAGATCCTCTTTGCAGAGAAAGGGACTTCCAACCCCTGAGCCCACAATGGGTCAATTCTCCTCGATCCCCAAAAATTCACCCTTGGGCTGTCTTTTACAAAATTGGAAAAAATTTAAGTTCTCTAAAGAACTTAAAAAGAAAAAGCTGGTATACCTTTGCAGTACTGCTTGGCCGCAATATCGCCTAGAAGGCCATGAAGAGTGGCCTATTTTGGGGACTTTAGAATATAATACTCCCTTGCAGCTAGAGCTATACTACTGGTGAGAAGGAAAATGGAGAGAAATTTCCTACGTAATGGCCTTCATCAAGCTCTCTTGGAACCCCGTTCTCAGAAAAGATTGTAAGATGCTCATAGCTAGAGCCCTGCCATAAAGGGGGAATGGGGGTCAACAGAACATTTTGGGTAATCCCCTCCTTATGGCCCCCAGGGCTTCAGTCCCAGCCCCTCCTCCTGTTCCCCAACCTCTCCGGAGCACCCTTGCTTCCTGTGCTCCCCCTTCTGTGGCCATCCCCTCTTTCCCTTAATTTCCTGTGGTGCAGCCCCTCTCTTTTCCTGCCTCCTTCATGGTCCAAGTCTCCTGCCCTGCATCTCCTCCCACGGCCCCTCCCGCCTTGGTGACCCCTGCTCAGGTCCCAACCAAGGGTCTTGTTGAGGTGCCTCCTTCTGTGGCCCCTTCCCCTGAAGGGACCCCTACCCAAGTTCTGGCCTACCTACCCCTGAGGTACCGCCTACTCAGGTTCCAGCCTCAGGCCCTGCTACCACGTCCTCCCCTGGCCCCTCTCTCTGAGGTGGCTCCCACTCAGGTCTCTTTGGTATCTTCCCCCGCTGACCCCTACCCTTCCTCAGATACCAGCTGATCTCCCTTGCCAGCCAGATCCTCTGGACTTGCAGTCTAATACAGATCAGCCAGATTTCCCTCACGAAGCTTCTGGCCTCATAGCACCTTCAGGGCTTTTTCCTCAAGGGAAGTGCCTGCCTCCCCTACCAGGACAAGAAGAGTGCATGTTCCATTCTCCATTTTGGATCTCATCCAAATGAAAGAAAAGCTGGGGAGATACTCAGAAGATCCCACTAAGTTTACTGAGGGTTTTAGGGATCTGTCCCTACAGTTTGAACTTTCTTGGTGTGAATTGCATACCCTCTTTTCTACTTGTCGTACCACTGAGGAGAAGAGAATCTGGGAACATGTCCAAAAATTTGGGGATCGTTTGGCTAGCGATAACCCCCAAAAACACCCCCCAGGAACAGCTGCTATTCCCAATAGTGACCCAGAATGGGATTATCAAAGGAGTGAGGATAGAGGAAAGAGAGACCATATGATAATTTGCTTGTTAGAAGGCCTAAGAACTGCATTCCAAAAGCAAATAAATTTTCAAAAACTTAGGGAGATTACTCAGGGAGAAAAGGAAAACCCTGCTCTTTTCCAAGCCTGGCTAGTAGAAGCTATTAAGAAGTATACAAATTGGGATCCTGATTCTATTGAAGGGGAGGCAATACTTAATATGTATTTCATTAATCATGATTAATCATAATCATTAATTCAATAAATGTCCCAGATATTAGGAGGAAACTGCAGAAATTGGCAATGGGACCCCAAACACCTCAGGCACAATTGCTGGAGACAGCCTTCAGAGTTTTCAACAATAGAGACCTGGTTGCAGCAGAGGAAAGAAAATGCAGGGAAAGAGCTAGAGACAGAGAACATGCTCAATTCTTGGCTGCTGCCATGGCCAGGAAAAGACCCAAGGAGCACCCCTCCAGGGCTCCCCCTTGGAGAAAGCCCTGTGACTTGGGCAGTGGGGAAACCTGCTTTCGATGCCATAAGGAGGATCACTGGTCCAAGGAGTGCCCCTCTAGGGCGCCTCCCTGGAGGAAGCTTCCAGGATCCACGCCTCTAGGGCCATGCCCAGCATGTAACCAGGAGGGACATTGGAGGAAGGATTGTCCCTGAGGTTGGAAAAGTTGTAGAACCTCCTCCAGTATTACTTTCCAGTATTGAAGCTCCCGGGCTGAATACTCTTCAGTATTCTCAAGACTTGGAAGGAGGGGAAAGCCTGGGGCTTGGCAGTGCTCCCACTTTCTCCACCTCTCTGGTGGAGCTCTAGGCAAAATCGAAGCTGAGGGTAATGTTACCCACTTTATCATGGCCATTTTCTCTTGCTTTAACTAATTGCTCTGGCCCTATACACCCCTCGACCCATTGGGTCATGGGCATCAGGGATGTGGTATTTGAACACTCCTTCTCTGACCCTGTCCCCTTGCTGGAAAGGGACCTGATGTTGAAATTGGGAAGCCAATTTTCTCTAGTTAAACCTCATAACTCCCTTTTCCCTCTGTTTACCAGACCTCCCCATGTTCCCTCAGGAGTGTGGGAGAGGGTTGAGCCAATTGTTTAGGATCAGGGAATTCCTGAGCAAGCTGCTTCTGCCACCCCAGCCATAGTTCCCCTCCATCGCCTTCAATAGCCAATTAAGCCCAAGGCTTGGGAGGGACTGCAACCATTAATTGCCACTCAAGGGCCTGACTCACTCACTCTAGAGTGGGGCCCCTACCAAGCAAAAGCTTTTAAGACTTAGAAAACTAAACTGACCACCACTCTAGCATTAGCTCTACCTAATCTAGAAAAACCTTTAACTCCGCATGCTGTTGAAAGGATAGGACAGGGTTTTGGAGTCCTAACCCAGTCCTTAGGACCTGACCCCAAGCCAGTTGCCTTTTTTTCAAAACAAGTAGACTCCATGGCTGCTACAGCCACTCTAATTGAAAAAGCTTCTAAACCTCTAGCACACCAGTCCTTAGAAGCTCTGACTCCCCATCAAGTTGAGAGCATCCTAGAAGCAGATGGCTGTGTTGGTAAGCAAAATGGGCTCTTAGCACTTAGTTGGCCTTTTGTTACCTTTGAGTAATTCAGTGTATTTCATTGAGCTTTACTAGGTGCTAAGTCCCAGGGCCAAACCCCTATTAGGTATAAAACCTTAGTGGTTGTGGATTGGCAACTAAGGTGGGGCCCAAGGTAGGGCTAACTCCAGGGAGGGCCTAGTTGTCTGGGGCAGCAGAGGCTCTTAGACCACGTGGGTTTAAGTCCTCCTCTTTGTGACCATTTTAGGTAACGTGGGTGAGTCGCATGTGTGACTCACCCCTGATGCTGAAAAAGATATAAAACCAGGGGTTGGCCTCCTCTTCCTTGGAGCTCATTCCTGCAGCAGTGGTGGTGAGCGTGACTCTGGGCCAGCCCTTGTTCTGAGCTCCCGGGCTGAACATAGATGTTGGTAACTATGAATCTGTATTGGGTCTGTCTGTTGATGTTTGTACTTCGTTTGTAATTTCCTCTGAAGTTCAGTGTGCTGGACTCTTCCCCTGAACTAAGTGAATGATGTTTGTATGCTGAATTAAAGTAAGCTTGTCAACCCCTTCACCTTGCTTTCCTTAGTTAAGCAGATCAAAAGAACACGTGCTGTTGGCAGCTTTCTCTGTGCTGGCTTTGGGTGGATCTTACACCCCCACAGAAGCTGCTAGCTGGATTGTTGAAACAATGGCCACCAGTGGCTAGCTAACCACAGGCTCATCAAATATCAAGCCTTGCTCTTAGATACCCCTATGTGAGGTAAATAAATGAAATATGAAGACTTCACAGGGAAGGATGTGTATAATGTTCATGTCTATTCATATCTATATACAGGAGTGTTTAAAAATCAAGATATAGGGGAGGGGAAGATTCTGAGGCCATCAGAGTCTGATGGCTCAGCCTCTGGGAAAGTTTACCCTGAAACTTTTTGTTCTTTCTTCTGGTTCTGCTTTAAAGATTTGCTCAGTAAGAACAGGGTCATAATGACCTGTTTTTCTCTACTGTAAGAGAATGGAGAGGGTCCCCTCCTCCCCTTAGCCTATTCTCCTTTTTTAGATTTATAGGTGTCACCTCAGTTGTAATCATTAACTAAGGGAATGGGAATTAGAATTTCTGTGCCTCAATTTCCCGGTTCTTTGTCTAGCTTTTGTGCTCAGATTGTAAGCTCACCTCCCAGACAGTGGTGAGAAGGGTCAGAGGTGGGTGGGAATTCTCATGTGTTAGGTATGGTGCTTTGCCCCTTGTAAAGTGCTCCCCTTGCTAGATCTGTTCTGGCAGAGGATGCCCTATTCTCAAGAACTGAATAAAATTTATTTCTATTCCCATCTTGAGATGGCTCCTTTTTAACTTTTAACTGTTGAGGGTCTTTCATCCCACACACCCCGACCTAATTCTTCAGGTGTGCCACACACTTCCTGAACCCTGAAGCAGTGTGGTACACGGAACAAGTGATTAGGGGAGCTAGGTATGAAATAGTCATCTTTAATTCCCTCCAGGGAAATTGTCCTTTCTCTATACTCCTATACTGCCCATTTGCTGCTTGTTTGCTTGAACCTCCTTGCCAGGTTTTATCTCCTCCAGGCTCCAAGCAATCAACTTCCAGATGACTGCTCATACTATGTACCCCTTGAACTGGACCCATCTAGGCAGGCATAGCTCTATGCCCCTTGACAGCAGGAAGCAATTTCAGAAGCTGAGACCTTCGTCCCTGACCCTAAAAGAATTTGGGTTCTATTTGTTTCATGGGGGAATGATGAGGGCACAGTCTCTGGGAACCCCCTTGAACTCTCCTTGAATCTTCTCACTTGATCTGGCCTTGACCTGAGGCTATAACCTTACATTATCATTAGGCCCAAATCTCTACCTAGCCTTGCCCTTTACTGTCCAGCTACTTCCCACTCTTGATACTATCAGTATCCATGCCTTCAGCTACTTCCCACCCTTAATCCCATTCTCTTGGTTATCTCATCCTAGTCCCTGGAGTCTAACCTTATCCCATGAAGCTCTTTCTTGGGCTCTTCCTTAAGACCCTCCCTAAACTCCTCCTCTAATCACCCCAGACCACCCCCTCAATCTCTACCTCAATCTTTGTGTATATAAGTCTCATCTTGCCTCCATGAAGGTGCTCAAATTCAATCTAGCTCAGATTGAATCTGGCCTGCTTGTGAAAACAGGCATCACAAAGGGTGGGATTTCTTAAGACAACCCATTATGGTGAATCCCTAATAAACTTTGTCTTTTCCCTTGGCTGAGAAGGCTTGAGTTGAATTCTTTTGGCAGGACCAAGTGTGTAGGTATTTTGGGGTCTTGAGCACCCCTGGAAACATATGGTTCCCTACCATCTTCATTTTTCTTAAGCTTCTTCAAAAGGAGAGAAAAGTACCCTCAGTAACTTGAGGAGTTGGTGGGGTCAGGGGAAGGGTACTATGGGGGTTTGTAGACAGCAGGGTAAGCAATAGGGAGGCTTTGTGGCTCCCCAGCAGATCACTGAATCTTCTCTTGCCCCTGGTCCCATAGCCAGATAACAGTTCTCTAGTTAAGGGGTCCTCTCTTCTATAAAGCCTCAATCTGCCACCCAGGGGGCTGGCTGTGCCCTCTGGCAGCACAGACTCATCCATTTAGAACTGGGATGGATGGAAAGGCCTTTATTGCAGAGGAAAAGCTGAGAGGTTAGTTGATTTACCCCAAGGTCATAGCAGGGAGAGTGTCAGAGCCATGATTCAGACCTAGGGCTCCAACCTCAAATCCAAGCACAAACATGACTCCTTTTACCCTCAGACATTTGAATAATAATGACTCAGACGGCTGCTAGGTCAAACCACTTCTTACTGTGGTATTCCTGAGTCCCAAGACCCCTGGTGGGCCACAGGTAAGGTGGGTCAGAAAGACTGAAGCAAGAAGACATGTCCAGATGTTGAGGTTAGGGAGCATGTGTTTTTAAGGGTGCTCAAGACTCCAAAATACCAACATGCTGGGTCTTGCTCAAAAGAATTTAACTCAATTCTTCTCACATCCAAAGAGAGAAAAAAGTTTGTTAGAGATTCACCATATTGGGTTGTCTTAAGAAAGTGATGCTCGTTTTCACAAGTGGGCCAGATTCCATCTGAGGTAGATGGAATCTGAGCACCTTCATGGAGGCCAGATGAGACTTATATACACAAAGATTGTGGGAGGGATCTAGGGTGGTCCTGGGATGATGGGAGGAGGGGTTTGGGGAAAGTCTTGAGGAGGAGCTTGATGGGACTGGGATGAGGTCAGACTCCAGGAACCAAGAGAATAGATTAAGGGTGGGAAGTAGCTGAAGGCTACCTGGAGATAACAGACAATATAGGGCTAGGCTAGTTCAACGGTAACAGATTTAGGCATACACATTTTGATAGGATCCAGGGTGGAAACTAGCCAGATAATAGAGGGCTAGGCTAGGTTAAGAGTAACCTAGCCTAGAGATTTGGGCCCAGCAATGAAAGGCTTATGCCCTCAGGCAAATGCCTCATCCAGTGGGAAGACTGAAGGGGCGTTCTAGGGGGCTCTCACAATCTAAATCTCATCAGTTTGGTCAAGGTTCATTGGATAGAGTGCCAGACCTGGAGTCAGGAAGACGTGAGTTCAGATTTGATCTCAAACACCTCCTAGGTCACACAGAGCCTGGCAAGTCACTTAACTTCTGTTTGCTTTAATCCACTGGAGAAGGAAATGGCAAACCACTCCTATGTCTTCACCAAGAAAACCCCATGGACAGTGTTGGCATTCTGTGGTGCACAGGGTCAGGAGGGTCATGTAGCCAGGTACGGAAATACCTACACAAGGTCAAAGCTGGAAGGAACCTTACAGGCTAGAAGCAGACCTGTATCATGACCTTGTCTCAGTCACAGATGAGTTGGTTCCTTGGCCCTCCAGGGTCTTCCCAACTCTAATGCCTGCTGCCCTTGGCAGGGGAGAGCTGGCCAGCTCACCCCCCTGCCTTGAGGAATCTCACAGGATCCAAGGATGTCAGAGCTGGAACGGACCTTGGAGATCCTCTGGTCCATACCCTCACTCTTTTAGTTCAGGGAAGTGAGGCTGACTTGGAAAGGTTGACTTGCCCAGGGAAGGGGAGTGAGGCAGTGGCAGAGCTGGAGTTTAAGCCGGGTCTCCTGGCTGCATGTCCAGGGTGATCTCTGCTACATCGTGCTGTCACTGTCCCTTAGGAGTCTCTGGTGTCTCTTTGGGAGGAGACTCTGCCTAAGGTCTTGGTCTGATGGGAGATATATCATGTGAACCCTTAGGGAGCTCCCAGGTGGAGAGGACACCATACACAGGGCAGACAATAGAATTACAAGGTCATAGGCCCAGGCTCACCCTACTCCTCAGTGCTTTTCAGCCCTTTTTATGTGTTGTCTTCCCCTTAAGAGCAAATAATCAATGGTCTAGCAACCTATTAAAGCACCTACTGAGTGCTAGGCTCAGTGCTAAGAGTTAGAGATAGAAAACGAAAGAGTCCCTGCCTTCAAGGAACTTACTGTCTAATGGGAGAGAGGACACACTAAAGGAAGCTGAAAAGGGTGGTGGGGGAGGGGGAAGGCAGGGCATGGTGGACACCTCAGAGAAGTCC
Organism: Phalanger gymnotis; assembly: GCA_028646595.1. NCBI lineage: Eukaryota > Metazoa > Chordata > Mammalia > Diprotodontia > Phalangeridae > Phalanger > Phalanger gymnotis. The sequence goes on from CM053622.1 coordinate 785,545,567, forward strand.
CAAAGGGATGGGAAATGGAGTGTTCTCTCTCCTTGAATGGGGATCCAGTCTCCAGTCAGAGGGAGAGGATGGTGAGGGGTACCAAGATCAACAGGATCTCGCAGGCGATGAGCTCCTTGGGATGAGGGGGAGAAGTCAGGTGATCTCAGCTCCTTGAGGGCAGACCCTGCCTTTTTGCTTGTAATTGTATTCCAGCCCTTAAGAGGGGGCCTGGCACATAGTAAGTGCTTAATAAGCACTTGGTATCCATCCATCTATATCTACCTATCTGCCTATCATCTGTCACATATCCATCATCTGTAAGATTTGTCATTGTCTTTGGTCATCTCAGTTTCGTTGGACTCTTCGTGACCCATTTAGGGTTTTCTTGGCAAAGATCCTGGAGTAGTTTGCCATTTCCTTCTCCAGCTCATTTGATAATGAGAAAAGTGAGGCAAACAGAGTTAACTGACTTGCCCAGGGTCACCCAGCTAGTATCTGAAGCTGGATTTGAACTCAGGTAAAGGAGTCTTCTTGACTTGAGGCCTGGTGCTCTGTGCACTATGGCGCCACCTAGCTGCCCAAGATCTATCAGCATCTACCTTTGGTGCCCACCTGTCACTCAGCTCTCACCTGTGGCTCCAAGAAGCTGTAGCATGTGCAGCTGCCAAACCCCAGTAAAACCATCCTGGCAGACGGGCTAAATCAGGCTGAGGGTAACTGACAGGCCTCAAAGCCATCAGTGAGTTAGGGAGTGTCTACCCCAAGCATGTGAAGACTTTCCCACGTGGAATGGGAGCATGAGAACAGTTTGTTCCAATGGCTGAAGGTGGCTGAAGCGGCTATAGAGCACTTAGAGCTTGGTCAGACATCAGAGATGCCAAGGTCCTCCACTGCATCCTGAGCCATCTCCAGTCATCCTGGCTTTTGTCCTGCCACTGGACTTCAAGGACTCTGGAAGAGAGAGTGAGGCTAACGACTCTGTGCAGCTCTGCCTCACTGAAATCCAATGCATGAATAAGTCAAGACATCACCCCATGATGTTACTGGTCCTCTTCAAAAACGAAGGACAAACAACATCCACCCATCCATGTTTCTACTCATCCATCTATCCGTCATATGTCACGTGCTATCATCCATCCATCCATCCAACTATCTATGTATCTACCCATCCATCTATCCATCACATATCACAGGCTATCATCCATCCCTCCATCCATCTATCCATCATATATCAGGACCATCGTCCATCCATCCATTCCTCCATCCACCTATCCATCATATATCATGTGCTATCATCCATCCCTCAATCCATCCATCCATCCATCCCTCCATCCATCTATCCATCATATGTCAGGGCTATCATCCATCCATCTGTCCCTCCATCCATCCATCATATATCACGTGCTATCATCCATCCATCCATTTATCCATCATATATCACATGCTATCATCCATCCATCCATCCATCATATATCACGTGCTATCATCCATCCCTCCATCCATCTATCCATCATATATCAGGGCTATCATCCATCCCTCCATCCCTCTATCCATCATATATCAGGGCTATCATCCATCCATCCCTCCATCTATCTATCCATCCTACATCATAGGCTATCATCCATCCATCCCTCCATCCATCTATCCATCATATATCATGTGCTATCATCCATCCCTCAATCCATCCATCCATCCATCCATCCATCATATATCACATGATATCATCCATCCATCCATCCCTCCATCCATCTATCCATCATATGTCTGGGCTATCATCCATCCATCCATCCCTCCATCATATATCACGTGCTATCATCCATCCATCCATTTATCCATCATACATCACATGCTATCATCCATCCATCCGTCCATCATATATCACGTGCTATCATCCATCCCTCCATCCATCTATCCATCATATATCAGGGCTATCATCCATCCCTCCATCCCTCTATCCATCATATATCAGGACCATCGTCCATCCATCCATCCCTCCATCCATCTATCCATCATATATCATGTGCTATCATCCATCCCTCAATCCATCCATCCATCCATCCATCCATCCCTCCATCCATCTATCCATCATATGTCAGGGCTATCATCCATCCATCCATCCCTCCATCCATCCATCATATATCACGTGCTATCATCCATCCATCCATTTATCCATCATATATCACATGCTATCATCCATCCATCCATCCATCATATATCATGTGCTATCATCCATCCCTCCATCCATCTATCCATCATATATCAGGGCTATCATCCATCCCTCCATCCCTCTATCCATCATATATCAGGGCTATCATCCATCCATCCCTCCATCTATCTATCCATCCTACATCATGGGCTATCATCCATCCATCCCTTCATCCATCCTTCTAACTCTTCCTCTTGGTCTGCAGAATCTTGGAGCCTGAAGGGGGCATCTCATTACCCTGTACACGAACTCCCTCTATGTCATTCCCAACAAGTGGACATCCAGCTTCACCTTGAAGACCCTCAGTGACAGGCAATTTGCTCCCTTTGTCCCAAATTTTAATGACATCTCCCCTCCATATAACACTGAAAGGTTGACAGAGCATTTCTGTCACGACGCTGCGAAGTCAAGTCAGCATGCGCTTGTTAGGCACTTGCTGTGTGCCAGGCACTGTGCTAAGCACTGGAGATGTAAAGTAGGCAAATCATAATTTTTGAGCAGAAAGGAACCATAGACACCATACAGTTGAACCCTGTTATTTTACTGAAGGGCAGCTGGGTAGAGCACCGGACCTGGAGTTAAGAGGACTTGAGTTCAAATCCAGCCTCAGACACTCACTAGCTGTGTGACCCTGGGCAAGTCACTCAACCCTGTTTGCCTCAGTTTCCTCATCTGTAAATGAGCTGGAGAAGGAAATGGCAAACCACTCCAGGATCTTTGCCAGGAAAACCTGAGTGGGGTCACGAAAGTCAAACATGACTGAAAAGCAATAATATCAAAATTTTACTAAAGGGGATCCTGATCTTGAGAAAGCAGAAAGGACTTTCCCAGTCAAGTGACAAGCCTACTATTAACAGCCTACTGTGTGCCAGGTACAAAGAATAAAACTATCCCTATTTACAGGGAGCTTGCGAACTAATGGGAGAAGCACTACATACATATAAAAATAGAGAGTGTAAATACAAAGTGACCAAAAGCATCTCAATATAAGGGAGTCTGGGTGCCCAAAAAAGGCTTGAGCCAGGTCCTAGAGGAGACACCATCCTCGAGGTGGGGGTGGGGGGTGGGGGTTGGGGGGCAGAGACAGGGCCTCTAACAGCACAGCTGGGCTGAATTCTGGGATGATTTCCTTTTGCCTCCAATGCTAATTTGGCATTCTCTCCTTCCTTACCCAGTGGGATGGCCTTTCTGGCAGGAATGGCCAATACAAAGCATTATGTTACATCATATTAGTTCTTCCTGCACTGGATGCTGGCAAAAAGAACGGGATCTGGGCTGGTGGCCAGAGCAGACTGGTAGGCCACTCTGCAGTGTTCTGATTGGCTGAATGCCCAGAGGTCTCACTATCCCCTAGGCAGGGATAAGGACAGGGGCAATGACCATGCTGATGGGCAGCCAGGCAGTGAGGAAGTAAAAGGTTGGAGACAGGTGAAGGGGACCTTCCTCACACCCCCAGCAGCCATTCTGGGAAGTCAGCTTTGTGCTCCTACTTCCTATAGTGGTCCTGAAACCTGGCAGGGCAGTGACAATGAACCTGGGAGATTAGGGCTGGATATATACATATATATATATATATATATATATATATATATATACACATATATACTGGATATATAGATACATCTGGAGGATATATATGAGTACTGGAGAATATATATATACATATATATGTATCTATACATACATATATGTATATATACATACATATATATACATATATATATACACACACACACATACATATATATGGAGAAGGGTGGAGTACTGGAGGAAGGCCTGTTCAGGGAAGAGGTACTGGCCAGATATCTGTCTATAGGAGGGTTGGGCTGCAGGAGGTCAGAACTGGAGGACAGGGCTTAAGAAATACAGCACACCCCACCTCATTTTACAGATGGCCCAGAGAACAGCATCAAGGGTGGTCCAAGGTTATCTGTGTAGCAAGCGGCATGGCCTACACCGCCACCGATAGAAATGCTGGGTCCTGGAGCCCAGAACACCATCCACTTCCCACCTGTGTGATCTGACGTGCCACCCGGGGCAAGCCACTTCAACTCTGAGACTCAGTTTCCTCATCTGTAACTTGTGCTGTCAGCCTCACTGGGTCGTTTTGTGCCAAGCACTTCATAAACTTTAAAGGCCACAGATGTTTAAAGTTCTTACAGTTTTAGCCAATGATATAGAGACAGAGATATGGATATAGATGGGCAGGGAGGTGGCACAGTAGAGTCAGGAAGATTCATCTTCCTGAGTTTCAAATCAGGCCTCAGATACTGTGTGACCTTGGACAAGTCACTTCATCCTGTTTGCCTCAGTTTCCTCATCTGTAAAATGAGCTGGAGAAGGAAATGCAAACCGCTATGGTATCCCTGCCAAGAAAACCCCAAATGGGGTCACAGAGAGTCAGAAACAGTTGAACAACCATAAAAATTGATATAAATATGATGATGATATACATATAATCTAACCCTCAGGGTCAGCCTGTAAGTCTGGTCACCTTCCAAGATCCAGGAAACACATGGCTGGCCCTGGGGATAGCATGAGGACAAACAGGACCTTCTATTTGAAAAGCTGGATAAATGAAGAGGCATTAATTTACCTAGTATTGGGTGCCAAGGACTGTGCTAGGGGCCGGGGGCACAACAAGCACCCTCTCGGAGCAGGAGTCCGCAGGTGACCCTGAAGTCCCGGGCTATTTGTTGGGGCGGGGGTGCAGTCGAGAGCTCTCCCCACACAGAGCAGCAACGTCAGGCTCAGACCAGAGCTGGCAGCTGGGGTCTCAGAAGACCCCCGAGCAGCCGCGTTTCTCCTGGGTCGGGCCAGCTTTAGATGAACACCGGGAATGCGGGGCACGTGCTGACAGTCAGTGAGGTGCAGGCTGGGGGGGGGGTCAAAGCTGCAGCTGGCCCCCCCTCACCCGCTGTGGGGGAGACCGTGGACCTGGACTGCCCATGGACACACACATCCCAGCATGGAGCCTCCCGCCGTGGTCCAAAGCACAGCTTGGCGTCCTGGGCCATTTTCTGGGGGCCCTGAGGCGGGGGTGGGGGCTCTCCTGGGTCCCCCAGAGGCCCAGATTGAACGCCAGCTCTTCCTCCCCCGCAGCTCTCCGGCCTCAGGTGAGGTTACACGGCCCCGCCCCCTCACAGGTGAGGCACCTGAGGGCCCCGCCCTGCGCTAGGGGGCAGGGCCTGCCCTGAGGAAGGTGGTGATGATGATGATGACGATGCTGCGTTTGCTTTCTGCTCAGACCCCTTAGTTAAAGGGGGTCAGGCCGAGGGGTCGCTCCTCTCCACGCTCCTCCGAACACCATCTCATCTAACCCCAGCACTTTATAGAGGGGGAAACTGAGGCGGGGGGGGGTGCCGGCAGGGCACAGAAGACATTGGAGGACCCCGGGGAGGGGTGGATCCTCCCTCCCGCCCTGACCTTTGACACTAACCTTTGTTTGACCTTACCACGTCTGACCTGTCCACCTCAACCCTTGATCCCACAGCCCTATGACCCTTACCCCGCTCACTTAAAGATCCCCAAGTAGTTGACCTTTGGCTTCCGCCAGGACTTTATTCTTGACTTTCGACCCCACGTGACTGTCACCTTTGCTCACAGGGTGACATCACTTGTTTTTGATCCCACGTGATTCCATCATGGGTGGCTTGAGCCCCACCAATCCCCAGGGGTTCCGCCTCGTGACCTCTCACCCGGCTCTTCCCCCTCCCTCCTCTGCGCCCTCCTGACGCCGCCAAGGCCCCCCTCCCCTTCCGCCTGATGGGGCGGGAGCTGCGGGGCTTGTCGAGCTTCTGCGCACGCGCCAAGGCTCCGATGCCTTTGTTTCGGGCGCCAGTCACTAGACGCTTCCCTTTTCTGAGCGCCACCGGAGACGTCATTACCGTGCCTGAAGAGCCATGACGTCACCTGATTAGGGTTCTGCTCTCCCCCCCATGCCCCGCCCTGCTCGGGGGCGGGGGGCGGGACCTCCAGGAGCTGACAGCCCCCGCAGCCCCCGGGACTGCGCCGAGCGCGGGCTGTTTATCTGCTGCGAGCCTTGCGGCCCGGGGTCCGGAGGAGGGCGTGGGACCCCGGGGTCTCTACCAGGTGTGGGGAGGGAGCGGATCGGACGGACCGGGGCGCTGCCAGCTGTTCGGGAGGGAAGAGGAAGGACGCCTTGGTCATTGCCGGATGTGTGGAGGGAGAGGGGGACCGGACGCCTGCGTCATTGCCTGGCGTGGGGAGGGGGAGGGAGACAGGACGCCTGGGTCATTGCCCTGGGGAGAGATAGGGGGAGGGGGACATCGCCTGGGTCCTGGACAGCTATGGAGGGTGAGAACAGGATGCCTGGGTCATTGCCAGGTGTGGGGAGGGGGAGGAGGACATCGCCTTGGGCCTGGCCAGGTATGGAGGGTGAGGACAGGATGCCTGGGGTCATTACCGGGTGTGTATGGGGGAGGAGGCTGAGAGGGACCGGACGCCTGAGACTCTGCCACGTGGTGGGCGGTACACAGGATGCCTGAGTTTCTGCCAGATAAGGGGAGGACTAGAAGCCCAGTTCCAGAGGATGGGGACCAGAATGCCGGTGTCCGGAGGAAGGAAGATAAGAAGATGGGGCGAGGGAGGTTGACCTGAGGGCCAAAGAGCTCAATGGCTGACACCAGAATTCAGGCTGAGTGCCTGTGGGTGGTCTCTGGGAGAAAGGAGCCTCGTTGGTTTGGGTCCTGAATGGGGCGGGGGGGGGGGGGGGCTTCTTGCCTCCTGGGGTGTTTCATGGAAGAACTGGTAGAGTGATTGAGGACTGGAGGTTGGGAAGCCCAGGACCTGAGGTAGTGAAGACAATGAACGGGGACCTCAGCTGAGTCCTTGGGAGAAGTAAATGAAAAGAGGCTGCAGCAGCTGTGCCCGAATTGTCTTTAGGGTGCTAGGACAAAGCTGTAAGGATTGATCGAAGTATAAGGATTGAAAACAGTGAGTTCTGAGCCCTTTTGATGCCAGGGCCTATTGTCTGGGTTGGGGGGGAAGGGGGCAGAGAATCTGGATTCTGAGTGCTGGGATCTTCAGTCACCCGGGCTGAATGCAGAAGGGGAGGAAACTGGAAGGCTGGATTTTTAAGTCGCGAATTAGAAACTGTAGATGCCGGAATGCTAGGATGAGAGCTAAAGAGGAATTCGCCTGAGCCCTGAAAGATGAGAGGAGGTCTTAGGAGATGGAGGTAAGAAACCTGGGTCCAGATCCCTTGGTGACCCCCTCCCCTTCTCTCTCCACCCGCAGCCCCAACCATGCCTCCCCCGAGGGGTGATGTGACCGCCCTATTCCTGGGTCCCCCGGGATCGGGAAAGTCGGAGCTCATCGCTGCACTCCGGGAGGCTCCAGAGGCCTGGCATGAAGACGCGCGAATCCCTGCCCTCTACCCCGCGGGACCTGGTCTCTTCCTGGGCGAGCTGAGCTGCCCTCCCGCAGCGCCCGAGCCCTGGGCAGCTGAGGCTGACGTGCTTGTGCTGGTCTGGGGGCCTCGGGGCGGGAACGGGGTTGAGGAAGAGGATGGGTCTCTGCCCGAGGGGCTGGGGGCAGCTGGGCGGGCGGCCCTGGCCCGTGGGGCACCCGTGTTAGCAGTGTGGAGTCGAGGTCCCAGGAATGGGAACACCGGGACCCCGGAGCAGCCTGAAGACCTGGAGCAGGAAAGGATGAAGGCAGCCGCCCAGTTGGCCGCTGCCGGGCTCGGGGCTGCACCACTTTATGTACTTAGTCGGCCTGGGCCCCAAGGAACTGACCTGACCAGACTTCGAGAGGCGCTCCATGACCGGGGGACGGCACTGGAGAGGTAAGGCCTGAGCCCAGCCCCGCCCCCACCTTCCCTGAATCTTATGCCCAAGCAGTCTCTCAAGGGTGGGGGCCCTGCTCCTCACCACATTTTCTGCTTCTCCCATCTTCCTGAGCCTGCCCATGTCTCATTAGAACCCATCTTCCTGACTCACAAAATTTCGGGCTTGGGGAGGACCGAAGGGGGATATAAGATCTTGCCCTAGAAGAAGTCGGTGACCTGGCCGGAGTGAGGGGACTGGTCAGGGAATTCCAATGCTCCCTAAAATTCTTTCCCAACACATCTGGCCTTGTCCTCCGAGGCTCAGACCATTCATGGTCTCCTGCACCCCCTTGCAACCTCCGCCCCGCCCTTACCCCCAGTCTGTATGCTCTCCTCTCCCAGGCTGCTGCCTCCGGCCCAAGAAGGTTTCGAGGTCGTGGGAGGGGCCGAACTAGAAGCAGTGCGCGAGGCTTTCGAGGCCGGCGGCCTGGAGGCTGCTATGACGTGGCTGCGCTCTGGCCTGGAGCGTCTGGGCAGCGCCCGGGTGGACTTGGGCGTGGCCGGTCCAGAAGCCCCCACAGTCATAGGCTCCCTTTTTGGGCAGGACCCTCAACCCGCTCCCACCTCCCCCGGGCCAGCCCCCTATCCTGCGCCTGAGAGGCCCAATGTGGTCCTCTGGGCGCTGACTGACGACGCCGACCCCGCCCCCAGCCCTGACCCTGGGCCGGCTCACTACGATGCCTTGGTCCTGGTGGTTCCAGGACCCCCCACATCGGCCGATGTAGCCCGTGGGAGGGCGCTGGCGGGCCCTGTCACGCCCCTCTTCTTTGTAAGGACTGACGGCGAAGGAGAGGATCCTGAACCAGAAGAGGATGAAGAAAAATCTGGTCGTGGGGATGGAGACGACAAAGAAAAAGGTAGTGAGGAGAACATGAAGAAATGTGATGGTGGGAAGAATTCGGGCAGCGGGAGTACATCGCTAGATGGAGACCAGAAATCGGGCGGTGGACCTGGGGAGATAAAATCAGGTGGTGGGGATGGGGAGGAGGAGAGCTGGGAGGTACTGGGCGCAGAGGAAGCAGAGGATGCACCGCCGCCTGTCTTCCCCCTGCGTCCCGGGGGCCTACCGGGCCTGGAGGCTGCGCTTCGACAAGCCCTGACCCCAGCCCAGGGGACAGCTCTGCTGCTAGCTTTGCCTCCCGCGTCTGTGAGGGCAGCGCGAGCCAAGGCGGACGCGCTGCGGGCTGGAGCGTGGCGCGCGGCGCTACTGGCCAGTGTGGCCGCGGCCGCGTCCCCGGCCCCGGGGCTGGGACACGCTTGCGACGTGGCGCTGCTGCGGGGTCAACTGGCTGGCTACCGGCGCGCACTGGGGCTCGAGGCGGCCGCGGTTGCACGGCGAGAGCTCGCCCTGGGGCTGGAACCTGGAACCCTGGTGGGGCGGGAGCGCTCGCGACTAGCACTGAATGGAGCAGCTCGTGGAGAGGTGGAGGCGCGCTTGCGGGGCTGGGCCGGAGAAGGAACCGCGGGCGGCGCGGCCTTGGGCGCGCTCTCCTTCCTGTGGCCGGCGGGCGGCGCGGCGGCGACCGGAGGCCTCGGGTACCGCGCGGCCCACGGCGTGCTTCTGGCAGCTCTGGATGAGCTGCAGGCCGATGCCGAGGCCGTGCTGGCCCCGGGCCCAGACCCTGAATAAAAACTGCACGTCTTTCCTGTGCCCTTGTCTCCGCCGCTGGAAATCCTGGGGTGGGTGGAGAGAAGGACGCCTGGATGTTTTGGTATCTTGGATCGCGGGTGCTGGCAGGGCACTGAATGCCTGGGTCTTTGAAGGGGTGTGGGGGAGGTGTCACAATGCTGGCCTTCACACAGGATCAGGATGCAAGATGGGACTGTGGGAAATGATGCTACCTGCGTCTTGGGATAGGGAGACTCAGCTGGCGCAGAGACCGAGGAACAATGAGACAGGAATGGAAGAGAGAGGGGCAGAATCCAACCTGTTTGGCACGCTCTCCCCTTTGGACTGCCTCTCCCTCATTTGTTTTTCTTAAGTCTGCTGGGTCGGTATAATGATCATACAGGGGGTGGAGGGGGCTGTGGACCAGGAGTTGCCTTTATGCATTTATCACGTTTCATCCCGCCTCCCCCCCCCCCATCCAGTGGTGAGTTGGGTGATCTCTCAGGGTGGCTCCATAATGATTGTGTCTCCACTGGAAAGGGGCAGAAATAGGAAACATCCCTAGATGTTGTTATCCTTGGCAAGCCTCCCTGCCCCTATCTGAAGCTCTGCCTCTGCCAGGCCTCCACAAAAACTCTAGTAAAATCAGAATCTCAGAGTCAGAAGAACTGAGACCAGTATGACCTATACTTAAACAGGAATCCTTCCTACGTCTTTCTCTGGGAGAGCTTGATTGATGGAGAACTCATTATGTACCACGACAATCCATTATACTCTTGGATAGCAGGGGGTCTTGACCATGAATTTGTTGGGTTTTTAATAAATATTTTGACAACATTTCAAAATAATGTGTGTTCCTTTGTAATCCTATGTTTGTATATGCGTTTAAAGACAGAATAGATTGTAAGAGTATAGATCTGCTCTGCACTGATGAAGCCATTTTTACTGGTGGCAGACCCTGCGAGAGCACAGAGATAGGGAAGAAAGAAAGGCAGTCTACAGCCAGTGTGTGTGTTGGGGGGGGGGGCAGTTATTGGGTTAATCAAGGGAGTTAATCTAACTCACATGCTCAGTCTTTGGCAGCAGAACAGTGATAGATCTTTGGGCCATCCTTAGGCCAAGTCAGATAATATATAGAAAGAGAAGGTCTAGTGCCAGGAATGGTCCAAGGTCACATCTATGTTCCCCCAGAGGATAGTTGGGGCTCCTTTTGCTAATTACATTAACTGTGGAGCCATCCATAGGTCACCTCACACTCTGGCTCCTACCACCCACAGGTCCATAAGCTTCACCAGACTGCCAAAGGGATCCAAGACACAGAGAACTGAGAAACCCTACTTTAAAGGTTAAGATGTTTTCTCTTACATTGAGCTGTTGCACCTCGTTTCTCGCTGAACAAGTTTAAAATCCTCCCTGTAGGGACTGATGAAGATGCCTATCATGACTTTCCTATTTCTTCCCTTCTAACCGCTCCAGGTCTTTGAGCAGGTGACCATTTAGTGTGATCTTCAGGACCATCATTACCCTGGTTTCTCTCTGCCAGGCATTATTAGACTCACCAATATCCTTTCTAAACTGGGGGGCCCAGAACTAAATATGCCAGACAACCCTGGCACCATCGCTTCCCTTGTTCTGAATGTGATGCCTTCACTTTCACAAGAACTCATCGAGGCACCCCAGCTTGGACTTGGATTCGTCATCTTTTGAACCCAAGTATAAGACTTAACCTAGTCATTTTATTAGATTCAGCACAGTGAGTTTTTTATTTTCCAATTCATCAGTCTCTCTCCCAGCCTTGCCACAGCGGCTCCTCCAAACCTCATCTCTCCTCAAACTTCACATGGCTCCCCCTCCCCTCACTCTCTCAGCTGAGAATCTTATAGATAAAATTGAAGCCATTCCCCACGAGCACTACCTTCTGTTCATCTCTCATCCCTTGATGCCTTCTCACATGACGAGGTAGCCTTACTGCTTACCAAGGCGTACCCTTCTACCTTTTCAGGTCATCTTGTCTTCAGCAGTTTTTCTATTCTATCCTTTATAGCTCCTTAAAAAGGCCATCTACAATAGATGTCTCCACTATTTCTCCTCACCCTCTTCTCACGCTCTTACAATCCAGCTTCTGACCTAACCTAGCATCCCACCACCCTCTCCAAAGTTACTGAGGATCTCTTTACTGTCAAATCCTATGGCCTTTTCTCAATCCTCATTCTCCTTGACTTCTCTGCAGCCTTTGACACTGTGGATTACTCTCTCCTCTTCTTTTTTTCCTTTTTGGTTTTTGGGACACCCTCTCTCTCTCATGGTTCTCCTCCCACCTATTAGACTCCTTTGTCTCCTTTGCTGGATCTTCTTCCAGCTCACACCCTCTAACCTTGGGTGTCCCAAGGCTGCCCGGGTCTACAATGGCTATTGTTGGAGAGAGGTTCAATTCAATTCAATAAACATTTATTGAGTGCCTAACCTGAGCCTGGAACTCAGTGCTAATTGCTAGGGATAGAAAAAGTGACAAAAGACCGTGCCTGCCCTCAAGGAGCTTAAAGTCTAAAGAGGGAGAAAACAGGCAAACTAAATGAGGGACAAAGCAAGCTATAGACTGAATTAATAGGTACTTAAGAGAGGGAAAGTCTGGGAATTTAGAGGGATTGGGGAAGGCTTTGTGTAGAGGGTAGGAGTTTAGTTGAGACTTAAAGGAAGCCTGGGAGGTCAATAGGCACTCCGCCTTTTGACTGAGGAGGTGGCTCTCTTGGTGACTGGCCTCCATTTAATCTGTCCTTTTCGGTCTCTACTATTCACTTGGTGATCTTATCAGCTCCCTTGGATTTAATTTAATTTAATTTAAACCTTCTCTCTGTTGATGATTCTTAAATTTACCTTTCCTGTCCCAATCTCTCTGCTGACCTCCATTACATCAGCACATCTCCAGTTGCCTTTCAGACATCTCCAAATGGATGTCCAGTAGACATCTTAAACACAATATATCCAAAACAGAAATTATCTTTTCCCCAAACCCTCCCCACTTCCTACCTTTCCGTTGCTTTAGAGGAAAACACTATCCTTTCATCCCTCAGGGACTCCTCACTCTCTCATCACCCACATCTCCACCCCCTCACCCCCATATCCAAACTGGCCAAGGCCTGTCAATTTTACCTTTGCAATATCTCTCAAATACACCTCCTTCTCTCCTCTGATGCTGCCACCCCTCTGATGCAGACCCTCATCACTTTTTGCCTAGACGATTGTAATAATTGCTGGGGGGTCTGCCTGCCTCAGGCCTCTTCTCCCTCCAGCCCATCCTCTATTAAGCCACCAAAGTGATTTTCCTAAAATGCAGATCTGATCATGTTACACACACACACACACACACACACACAAACACAAACGCCTCACTCCAGTGATTCCCTATGGCCTCCAGGATTAAACACAGAATGCTGTGTGGCATTCAAAGCCCTTCCTGACCTATCCCCTGCTACCTTCTTACTCTTCCTACATTTCTCAAAACTTCCTCTTCGATCCAGAGAACCTGGCCTACTGGCTATTCTGTGAACAGGCCTCTCTATTTCTTGGCTCCAGGCATTTTTCCTAGCCCCACTCCCGCCATTCTGCCCACAGACCTCCCTCCCTCTCTTCCTTTAAGTCCCAACTAAAATCCAATACTTTCCCTCTCTTAATTACCTACTGATCCTGTCTATAGTTTGCTTTGTATGTACATTGCCTTATCTCCCCCATTAGACTGTAAGTTCCTCGAGGGCAGGGAGTTTCTTTTGCCTCTTTATATATCCCTGTCACTTAGCACCGAGCCCCCATCCCGGTTGGTTGGTTGTCCTTCACTCTTGAAGAGGACCAAAATGACCTCTCTATACTTGAGTCAAGATTCACCTGTGGTTAATCAGGCCAATACAAGCTCAGGTGCCTAATAAATGTTTATTGACTTGAACTAAACAATGGCCACCATAGATTATCCATTCCTCCAGCACAATGTATTCTCTCTTTGGCTTTTGGTGGTGGTGCTCTCTCCTGACACTCATTCTAGATCAGCCTTGCCCTCACACCCAGCAAACCGGCTTCTTCTCTACTCACACAGCCACCACCCTAGTTAAGGAACTCATCACACCTCTAGCAACCACCTCCTAAGTGGTCCCCTCACCATAAGCCTCGATCATAGCCATCCCTCACACACCAGCCAAAATGATATGCCCAAAGTTCAGGGTTCTCTCTTACTCAGAAAACTGCTGTCACTTTCTATCTCCTCAGGGGTCAGATAGACACTTGCTCTGACAGGTATTTAAAGCCTTTCCCAACCTGGCCGCAGTCTGCCTTTCCAGACTTAAAACATTTCTCCCCTTCAAACACTCTAAAATCCAAACAAACTGGCATTGTACGGCATCCCACATCCCACTGTGTCTTCTTTCTTTGTGGTTTTGTGCAGGCTGAGTCCTTTGTGTTTGGAATACACTGCCTTTCTCCCCTTTGCCTCTTGTAATAACATTTATGTAATGCTTGCTAAGTGCCTGTGTAACTCTTACCTCCCTTGATCCTCACAACCAGCCTGAGAGGTAGGTCTTATTATTATAATCCCCATTTTACAGTTGAGGAAACTGAGGTAAACAGAGGTTAAGTGACTTGCCAGGTTCACACAGCTAGCAAATATCTGAGGCAGAATTTGAACTTGGGTCTTCCTGACTCCAGGCCTGATACATTGCACAACTAGCTTCATCTTAGAACTGCAGAAATCCTTCAAGGCCAGCCTCTAATGCCACTACCCAGGTGAGATCTTTCCTGATCTCCTCAGGTGCTGCTGTGTTCCCTCCAAATATTCCCCGATAGAATGTAAGCTCATCATGGGATGCGGACATTGTTGTTCAGTGATGTCTGATTCTCCCTCTCCCCATTTTGGGTTTTCTTGGCAAAGATACTCAAGCGATTTGCCTTTTCCTTCTCCAGCTCATTTTCCAGATGAGGAAACTGGGGCAAACGGGGTAAAGTGACTTGCCCGTGGTCACACAGTTAGTAGGTGTCTGAGGCCACATTTGAACTCAGGAAGATAAGTCTTCCTGACGCCAGGCCTGGCACTCTATGCACTATGGCGCCACCTAGCTGCCTAGCTACATTCATCTAACTGTACCATTCTGCTCAGGTTTCCGCCCCTTGCCTCTCCTTCCTGTGCTCATCCCCAAGCCCTACGGATTGAAGGGCAAGGCACAGAGGCTTCTTTTCCAACTGATCTCCCTCATTTGAACAACAACAACAAAAAAAAAGTCACATAAAATTAAGTATAATTCTAGTGGCCAAGCTTAGCCTCCAAGGAAGAGTTGAAAACTACGTCCTTTTTTGGAGAGGTATGGTGAGGAAGAATACATACACGGTCAGACATTGTTGACGTGTTGGTTGATTTTAACAAACTGTTGTTCCCCCCCCCCCCTCTGTTTTATTCTTCGTGACAAGGGCTGGATCACTGGGGAGGGTAGAGGGAAGGATCTATTTGGAAATGAAATGCGAAGGTATTAATCCTCCTCCTCCCTTCCCCCAGCCCCAAAGCGGAGATGGCATTTGGACTGCGAGATTATTCTTGCACTCTTCTGGTCCTCAAGATCCAGGGACCGAGATCATCAGAGTTCAGCGAGCCTGGAGGCTGCGTCTCCCAGGCTCAGACCTGAGCCTCTGCTCCACGTCTGCCCACTTCCTTACCGCCCCCGCCCCGTGATCTATTGACTCCCAGGAGACATACGCAAAGTTGACTCTCTGGGAGAGCTGGTTTAATTTGGCTATAAGAGGAGCTTGGTGGTGAGGATAGGGTTTGGGATGGGCTCCTGAAGCAATGCTCAGTGGACTGAGACGGTAGATTTTTTCTCCTCCCTGCCAGGGGTACGGGGGGCAGGGACACAGTCGACCCTCCGAAGTTCATAGGTATAAGTCACCGAGGGCACCTCAGTACCAACCTGGGCGTGGCAAGCGCTCTTGGTGGCACATCCACGGATGGCAAACTTGGTGTTGATGATGCCTGGTGGAGGTGGGGTGGGCTCAGCCTCCAACGCAGGGCCACTGCGCCCTGTCCCACCCTCTCAAGGACCCATGCTCCCTAATTCTCCCTTCCAGTCACGGGATCAGGCTGCCCTGATTGACCCTGCCTACTTAGGGAGCTGGGTCCTGATGCCCCAGTTCCCTTAGCTACCCAGTATCCTGGCACCTAGACACGCCTCGCTCAGTGACCTAGACCCCGTGTTTCCTCCCTCCCTCCGGAGGTCCCCGAAGCTTTTCACCTGTCTGCACGGTCCCTGAGAAGTAGACGCACTGTGTCTCGTGCCCCATGCACTGGACCACCTCGTCCCCGGAGCAGGTTTCTTGGAAGGAAGCCATACAGGATGGGCAGCGGAGTCCGTTCAGTGTGCTATTGTTCTTCGGGGCTGGGGTGGAGGGAGGGGAAAAGATTGCATCTGCCTAGGGTTGGGATCCAGGCCAGAGGGCTCCGAGGGAGGGCGGGGAGGGGCCCATTAACTCAGGCTGAGGGGGCTGGCATCCAGGAGTACTGGAAGCAGGAGGTGGGAGGTGAGAGGTCGGAGAGACAGCCAGCTTGTACAAAAGTGAGCCGACTCTGGGGAATTCAGGCCGTTGGGACATGCGGGCTCCGAAAGAACGGAATATCTGGGGCCACAGAGATAGAAGGGTACCCTCCTGGAGTCTGGAGGTGAAGAAGGAAGAGCAAGGCTCTAAGAAGGTCATGGTGGGCAGTTAGGCGCTGGAATGGGAAGAAGAGCGATGACTTGGAAGACGAGAAGGAAGGAATGGGACATTTGAGAGGTTATGGGAGGCCTTCAGGCAGAGCTTTATCGAGAGGAAGCGGCCGCGGGTGGGGGAGGGGAAGGGTCCGTACTAGGGATGCTGCCCTGGTTACAGCGGTCCTCCTGGCAACAATATGAGTTGGACACCATATGCTGCTCCTCATGCCCCAGAGTGGTGGAGATGAAGCCCGAGTAACAATCCTTGTACTTCATGCAGTTTTTGGAGGTGTACAGGGACTCTTTGCCCCCTGAGGGTCAAGGGAAAAAAAGTGTCAGGAACTCTCATCATCAGCCTAGACACACACACATACACACAGAGAGAGAGAGAGAGAGAGAGAGAGAGAGAGAGAGAGAGAGAGAGAGAGAGAGAGAGAGAGAGAGAGAGATTATTTTTCCTTAAGGTCTCTCTCCCCTAGCTGGGGAGCAGGAGAAAGAGGCTAGGTTTGTCCGGTGGATCTGGCTTCAAATCCCAGCCTTGCCCACCTATTGCCTCCATAGCCTGGAACCTAGTAGGTGCTTAACAAATGTTTATTGACTGACTTTGGAGAAATCACTGGGCCTCAGTTTCCTCTCCTGTAAAATGAGCAGGGGTGGAAATGGAATAGGTGGCCTCTAAGATAACCTCATGGTGGTCACCTCCCCCATAGTTGTGACAGCTTCTTCTCTACCCCCATACCTATGTTATAGACCTCCATACCAATTTTAGTCACCCCCCCAAAACTGTAATGTCATCCAATACCTGAGATGATCTTCCTCCCCCACCCCACCCCAGGACTCACCTCATAGCAGCACCCTTCCCCCCATACCTGTGGTGGACAACCCCACGATGATTACACAGGCGTCCTTCTCAGCCTCACAGAGCTTCAATTTGCCGGTGCAGGAGGGTCCTGATTCCTTACACACTTCACAGTATAGAGACTGAGCTGGGGGGAAAGACTGGGGCATCAGGACCCCTGGGTCTCTGAGGAGGCAGAAACATGGGCAGCAAGAGACCGGGATCTCTGAAGGGATGGGGTGGCGGGATTAAGAACCCTGGGTGCCTGAGGGGGCATGGATGGGGGTTCAGGACCCCTGGATGACTGAGTTCCTGTGATGACCAGGTTCTGTGACCTGGGTGGAGCAATAGAGGAGATCCCGGCCACTTACAACCAAACTATCCCCTGGCGGCAGGAAGCCACTCAGTCTGAGGCTGCATTGTGTAATTACATGGCTGGGGACGCCTGAGACCAGAATTGGGGCTGGAATGGGAGAGAGATGTTGTTAGAGATTGGAGGGCAGGTATTTCTTTTGGGTTGGGGGAGGGGGGCAGCTGTCAAGGACTCAGGAGCTAGTTCTACTAGCCATTCTTGTTAGCTCAAGGGAGCAACCCAGGGGGTCCAGGAATAAGGTACCTCAGAGCATGAATGATTAAAATGCCTAAGTCCCCAGTGTTCTGGTGATTTTGAACCTAGTTTCCTAGCTCCCTGAGGGAATGGAGGACCCAAACATTTGTCTTTCCGTAGGTGCCGGAGGCTTGAATGCCTAGATGCCAAAAACTAAAGGGACTTCCCTGTAGGATAGAATAAAGAAGCCCAGAGACCTGGATCCCAGTGAGAAAAACATGTTGTAAAGTTACTTTCCTGGGACCCTGGAACCCTTGCTCACTGCTATCTCCTCCCGGAATCCTAGAGCCCAGGGGTGCTGGAGTGACACTCACCAAGGGACAAGAGGGTACAGAGCAGGCTGAGGGCCAGCAGGCCCAGCTGAGGGCTCCTGGTGATCCTCATGATGTCGTCTCCTAGATCAGGGTCCATGGGCCTTATAGAAGGGCAGGGGCAGGGGGCAGGGCCAGCCCAATCCCTGCCCCTCCCCCCAGCCTGGTCCAAGTTACCAGGATTACTTTAGAGGATCCTGGGGCCCATGCTCCCTCCCTCCTCCCCATCCTTGGTCCATCTCCTACCATACAGGGTGGCAAAGCTTGGGGGGAAGAGGTGGCTCTCTAGTATGAATCACACCCTACCCTGCCCATCTTCTCCACCCAGCTTTCCTTTGCCCAGCTTGTCCCTACACGTTGCTGTGGGGGCCAGGATGTCTGGGTCCTTCCTCTTCCAAGACCTGCTCACACTCCTGCCTTTGTGTGCAGGCTTCTTTACCTGCCGCCCCCAGACCTGACCCCTCCCAGCAATGGGCAGGGCACAAGTCCCTGGGGGAGGCAGGGACAAGGGGAGTCCCCAGTCACTTCACAGAATCCTCCATTGTCAGAGCTGAAAGAGACCTTGGGAAACGGAATGGCAGAGGACCCTAGAACCTGGAATGTCAGAGCTGGGAGGACCCTTAAAGGTACAACCTCCTTATGTTCCAGATGGGAAATTGAGATTACTCTCAGCAGACTCTTTCCTGTCTCAAGGCTTTCATTCTTCTGTTTGTTGGAGAGATGAACTCTAAAATCCCTAGCAGCTCAAAAATCTATGATCTCCTAATTAAGATGTCAACCCCAGCTGTGTAATCCTACCTTCTGATGACTTTCCCACCCACTTACTGTCGTTGCCCTGAGCAAATCACACCCTGTCCTTCCCCTCAGTTTCTGTACCTGTTCCTCATGAAGCTGTTTCAAGAAAAGAGCTTGTAAGTTTGGAGAGACCCAAGTGACTAGGGGTCCTTTGTCTCCCATAGCAACATTCCCCCCCCACCCCAGGTGTCCGAAGACAGGAGGGGAAAAGAAGATCTGCAACAAGCTGGGGAAAGGGGCCATTCACACATGGAGGAGTACCTGAGAGCCTTCCATCAGAGAATTTATCATCAATGGATGGGAATTTTGTGCCCTTGACCAATCATCCCTGCCTCAGTTTCCATCAGATGGCCAGAGCCAAGAGCAGCAGATTTTCCAGTGATTTATCAGGCCAAGGAACAGGAGCATGACTTCTGGAAATTCAAGTTTTGTTCCTCAGAGGGCATCTTGCCCTTGAAAAAGTGGCAGAAGTTGGTGGTTAGGTCACTGTAACCAGTGGACCAAAATTCTGGGTTTACACAGCCTGGGTTTGCACTTTGGGGGTCGGGGTGGGGAGCTGGATTGTTAACTCTTTGGTTCATGCTGCCTACCTCCACCCCCTCCAGGGTTCATTCTGGGAAATCTCAGAATATAGTTCCTGGCTAGGGCTCCACAAATGTGGGTAAAAGGGTCTCTCTCAGATCCTTTACAAGCACTCAAGGTAACAATACATTTATAGGGGATACAAAACAATCTTTATTTCATTCAGTCTGCCGAACAGCCTACTATATGGCAGGCATCATTCTAAGTGTTGGGGATACAAAAAGAGGCAAAAGACAGTCTATGCCCTCAAGGAACATACGGTCTAATGGGGGAGACAACCTAAAAACAAACATATACAAAGCAATTGATATACAGGATAATCGACCGAGGAAGACACTGGGAGGGGTTCAGTTGAAGGTGGGATTTTGGTTGGGACTTAAAGGAAGCCAGAGAGGTCAGCAGTTGTAATGGACAGGAGGCCAGTGTCACTGGATTGAAGCATACATGTTGAGGAGTAAGGTATAAGAGGACTGGAAAGGTAGGAGGAGGCAGGTGATGAAGGGCTTTGAATGCCAGAGAGAGCATTTTGTATCTGATCCTAGAGGAGATAGGGAGCCACTGGAGTTTATTGAGTAGGGAAGGGACATTACCGGATCTGTGTTTTAGGAAAATCACTTTAGTGGCTGAATGGAGGACAGACTAGAGTGGGAAGAGACTCCAGGCAGGCAGATCCCCCAGCGGCTATTGCAATGGTCCAAGTGTGAGGTAACGAAGGTCTGTGCCAGAGTGGTGATAGTCTAAGAGGAAAGGATGCATATTTCACCCCATAGATAATGCAGAATTCAAAAATTAACAGCTGACAATATAGTGCCAGGCACTTTACCAATATTATCTCACTTGATCCTCACAACAACCCTGGGGGGCAAGTGCTACTTTTAGCCCTATTTTATACATGTCGAAACCGAGGCAAGCAGAGGTGAAGTGACTTGGCCAGGGTCACCTAACTAGTCAGGGTCTGAGGTTGGATTTGAACTCAGGTCTTCAGGACTCCAGGCTCAGCACTCTAAACCCCGCAGAGTCCCTTGGCTGCTTCTATTCTGAGGTCTGAGACGTCTCCACAAAGGGAACGAACTCCAGGCAAGTTAGACGGACTGAAATTCTGGTAACTGTTTTCCCGGACAGAGATGCCCTGGAAGCTTGGCCTCGCGGGAGAGGAGGCAAGCCCCGCCCCCAGCCCCACCTACTTAACCCACGCTGTCCCGATAGCCAGGTCACCTGCGGCTGTTCCCCGGTCCAGCCTCAAGCCCGGTCCGTGGTGTTCTTTTCTCTCCAGCTGACTACCTGCCTTTTGATTTCACAGATCCCCTCACACCCCCTGGCCTTCCCAAACTTGAGCTCGCTCACGGGTCAATCCCCAAGACCCCAGGACCACCCCCACCCCGATGGTGGCTTGCGGGCTGGATTCTGGGATCAGCCCACGTACCAGCTACGGTTGAAGGTCGGGTGCAGTAGATTTGGATAAACCGTTTCTATAATGAAAACATATCCAACGGTTCCCGGGTAAAAAGAATCCCCGAAGAAGTCTCTTTTTTTTAAAGTTTTTTTTTTTTTTTAAAATAAAGCAGATAGAAAAGATAGCAAACAGTCAAAGAAGGAGCTCGGTAGGACCTCTGGGGTCCGGGCAGGGGGCTCTGGGGTGGGGGAGGGGTTTGGACAAGAGACACGAGTTTGATCGGCATTATTGACATCTCTCTCATTTAACGGCTCAAGCCCCAACGTGCAGCATTTGTCCATTTCCAGGCATACGTGCCCCGCCCCAGCTGAATAGCTGGCCCCAGAGAGGGCCATCGGGGCCCCCCTTCTCCTGACAGCCTCTCCTGATCCTTCCCCCAGGATTACTCTGTATGTATTGATCTGTGTCCAAGCCGCACCCCCCACCAATGAAATCTCCCCAAGGCAGAGTTCAGGGGACGGAGAAATGGGAGCCGTGAATGATATAGCCACCACCCTTAACTTAATGGCCTAGCATGTAAATAGTCTGTCGTCAGACCTAGTGCTGGATGGGGAGGTCCTGGGTTCTAGTTATGCCCTTTGCTGTGTGAGCTCAGGTAAGTCGCTGCCCCTCTCTAGGCTTGAATCCGACCACGTGGCCTCAGCTCCAGGCGCCTGGGCTGGATCTGAGGCTGCTTGGTTTTAACTGAGCTCGGAATGGATCTGCGTAGGCCCAGCCACTCCACACCTGCGAGGACGCTTCCAAAACTGGTCTGCCTGGAGTGCAGAAAAGCACTGGGATCCTCCCACTTGGCCAGACAAGAGGAGGCGCCCTCGGACAACGCCACCCAATGGGAAAGGAGAACAGGGCTGCAGTGACCAATGGGAATGGGCTCCAGAGCCCGGGAGGCGGAAAATGAGGGAGACGTCATTGTGACCCCGCTAAGGGCGGGTCAGCGAGAGGAAGGGCTAGAGAGGTCATAGAAAAGCTGTGGAACCAAGGGAAGGTAGCCATAGAGAGAAGCGGGTAGAGAGACCACAAAGAAAGTCTGGCCATTGGAGGAACAGCCCAGGGACTGGTGGAATTAGGGCGTCAGCCCGGTCATGGGGCGGACTTAGAGCCAGGACAGGTCATAGAGAAAGAAGCCTAGAGTGGCCACGGGAGGGCGGAGCCGACCAGGGGAAACTGGGGAGCAGGGCCGGTGCGCCTGCGCGGCTGCAGAGAGCGCGCGCCGGGCTTTGAACAGACCCGGGAGTCCGCGCGCCTGCGCACTAGTGCTGCCCTGAAAGAGCGGCCTCCTATTTCCAAGGCTCAGGCCTGGTTCAGAAGCCTCAGATTCTGAGGTCTTGTCCTGCCTGGCCCCTGGCCCCACCATGCCCGAGATCCGCCTCCACCACGTAGTGTCGTGCAGCAGCCAGGATCCGGTGAGAAAACCGGGGGAGGGGAGGAGGCCTATGCTTCTGCGGACTTCCGGTTACGGAGGACCGGGGGGGAGGGACTTCCGGTTATCTGGGTGGCTCCGGGAGTGTCTGTGGGGGTCACCTGGAGGTGTCTAGACCAGGCACCTGGAATTGTCTAGAGGAGGCACTTGGAGGAGTCTAGAGGAAGCAGCTGGGGGTGACAAGAAGAAACACTTGTAGGCGTTTATGAGGGTGTCCATAGGAAGCACCTAGGGGTGTCTAGGAGAGTGTCCATAAGAGGCACCTGGGAGTGTCTGGGGCGGGGGGGGGTGTCCATAGGACGCATCTGGGGGGGTGTCTTGAGGGGTTATCTATAGGAGGCACTTGGGAATGTCTGGGGGGTTGTCCATAGGACGCACCTAGGGGTGTCTAGGAGAGTGTCCATAAGAGGCATCTGGGTGTGTCTATGAGGGTGTCCATAGGAGACACCTAGGGGTGTCGGTGGGGGGGAGGGTCTATAGGAGGCATCTGGGAGTGTGGAGGGGGTTGTGTCTATAGGAGGCACCTGGGTATGTCCGCAGATGTCGGGTTGTCTACGAGAGGCACCTCAGATGTCCATGGGGAACAGCCTGGGGATGTCAATGGGAAGCACCTAGGGTTTCTATGGGGTATCTTTGGGGTCCACCTGGGGGTGTATATGTGACATATTTATCATGTCTATGAGGGTTCCAGGAATGTCTGTAGGGGACTTCTGGGGGCCTAATAGGGATATTTAAGTCCTTTATGTGGACAGTGGCCATGGTACCTCCATAGAGGCTTCAGGAGTGACGTTATTATGGGATGCTCTAGGGGTGCCCATAGGAGACATTCAGGACTTCAGGACAGACATCCATGGGAGGTTCAAGAAGGCCTGGGAGTGACATCCGGGGGCCTCCGTGGGTGTCACTCCCTCTGCCCTCTCTAGAAGGTGGTGATCACAAAGAGCCAGCCTGGCCTCTTCCAGGACAGGCTGGAGGGTTGCTGGGAGCAGGCCCGAGTCTACCTAGGTTTGGGTAAAACCTCTGCCAGTCTCTGCCACATCCTCGCCTGCCTGGAGCGGCCTCAGAAGGGTCTGAGTGGTCACCCCCTGTGGGCCGTCCTAAGGGTAGTGTGGCACCTGGGGGAGCTCCGGGGTTGAGGCTTTTTCAACATCGCATTAATTGACTTTGGTCAAGGACCGGATGGTGTTGTTGATTGTCAAGGCAGAGGGATGGTTAACACTGGCCATCAGGAAGGACTCAGAGAGCTCCTGGGGCAAGACCATTGTCTGAAACTAAGGGGGACCTGCCCATTTCTTCAGTGCCTGCTAGGTGCCAAGCAGGGATGCAAATGCAAAGAATGAACCATCCCTCCCCATGAGCAGCTTATGTTCTAGTGGATGTGTAGTTTGTCTTTATAGAATAAATATCAGGGATATACGTGAAGCCATCTGCGGGTCCCAGAGGCCCTAAGCTGGGCAGCAACTTTTCTGAACACTCTGATGAAAAATTCACAGCCTCCTTGGAAGGCAAGAAAGCAAACGTGGTGATCTTGGCCTGGTGCACAAGAGGACTGGGCAGGGCAGGCCCAGGTGAGGGCGAGGGGCTCTGGGGGGCAAGCAGGGTCTAGCCTGGTGCAACTGTTTATCTTCAGGATGGCGGTTAGCTCTGGGCACCCCAGCTGAGGAAGGACGTAGATGAGTGTCCATGAGAGGGCAGCCTGGAGGCAGATTGGAACTGTAAGAAAAGAGACCTGTCCAGGAGGGAGGCCTAGGTAGGCATGTTTAGGACTATCTCTAGACCGGCTTGGCTCTGGGGCAGAATAAGTTGCCAGGATGGACATTTCTACTTCCTGACCATTGGAGGTGGAGAAAGACAGAGCAGGCTGACCCAGAGGGTGCGGACTCCCCTTCGCTAGAGGTCTCCTAGGGAGAGCTGGATGGCCACTTGTTGACCCCATGAGCTCAGGACATTTCTGCTCAGGTGCAGTTTTGGACTAGGCAGTTCCTTTAGCCCCTTCAGAACCTGGGGATTCTATGATACTGGCCTGGGGCAGCGGCATTTCTTGGGGATGCATCATGGGTGGGCAAGGGAGTCATGGAATGTCTTAGTGGGCTCCAGGTATGTGTGTGGGGGACATTTGGGGGCCCTGCTGTGAGTGTCTCATGGGGTCCAGATGTTTGGGGGTAGGGGGGCAGAGGGTGGCTCCAGAGGTATTTGTAGGAGATACGTTGGAAGGGGTTAGCCTGAGGTTATCTATAGGAGCCATCTTAGGATGTCCATAGGAGATGTCTGAGAATATCTCTGGGGACTGAGGATGTTTGTGGGAGAATATCAAAGCCATCTGCTGGGGTGGAGGGGAGGGCACAGTCTAAGATTGTCCCTAGAAGATTTCTGGGCTGGCTCAAGGGTGCTTCTGAGACTACAGCTAGGATACATCTAGGGGCATCTGTCAGGGCTCCCTAGGGTGCTTAGTGCAGACATCTATAAACCTGTGGGGGGGAGAAGTTTTGCTGAAGGGGCTTTTGGTTGTTTATACGGGATACAAAGGTATAGAGGATTCCTAACATCCCACAGTGTCTGGGGGAGCTTTATTTGTTTTCTGTAGGGACAAATAGAAATAATTCTCAATCGGGACTTCTGTAGGTTTTCAGACTGTCCCTAGATGCCATCTTGGGGGATCACAAGGGGCTACCCAAGACTAGCTGTGGGGAGCTCTCAGAGATATCTTTTGAGGAGCCCCCGAGGATGTCTATAAGGATCCTTCAGAAGTATCTGTGGGGTAATTCCAGGAGCAGACATCAGGATATCTGGGAGTGGATCTGTGAGGGGTGTTGGGAAGCTAGGTCCATCGGAAGGAGAGCCCTTGGCAAGATGAGGAGTGCCCAGGTCCCCAGCTCTCATTGCTAACCCAGCTCCAGAGGACTGGAAGGGGGTAGGGTGGCTGGGTCTGGACCCCAGGGGGAGGGAGCCAGAGAAGTGCTGATCTCTCAGAGCTTTGGACTGACCTCCCTTCCCCCCCCCCACCCCCCTAGTTCTCCAGACTTCCAGGCAGCTAACGAGGCAAAGTGGATAGCTCTGGGTCTGGAGTCAGAGAGACTTGAGTTCACATCCAGCCTCAGACACTTGCTAACTCTGATTCAGGGCAAGTCATTTAATCTGTTTGCCTTAGTTTTTCAACTGTGAAATGAGGATAATAACAAGGAAAATACCTCCTTGGATTCTTAGACTCCAGTGACATGGGGTTTGTAATTAGCACAGGGCCTGGCACTGTGTAGGCATTCAGTAAATGTTTGTTCCCTTCTCCTTCCCTTCCAGACCCATTCAGCTGATAACCTCCTGAAGGCAGATACCTATCGGAAATGGCGCTCTGCCAAGGCTGGGGAAAAGCAGATCTCCGTCATCCTGCAGGTGACCTCAGTGTTCAAGATCCTTCCCCACCCCAGCCCATCACAGGCAGCCCTCTGCCATCACCCCAGCCAGCCAGGTCTCACTGGTCTTGGCACCCTCCGTCCCAGACCTGTCCCTAGGGCTCTGTCCCTTCCCAGCCTCGACCCCATGGCCTGGCCTAGGAGTCAGGACACTTTGGTTCAGCTGTCGTGGCCCAGAAGAGACTGCTGCTAAGGCGTTTCCAGGCCTGGTCTTCTGCCCCTGATGTGCTGAGGGTCCTCCCAGACCTGATGCAGCTCACCCTTCCCTCCCCACAGTTGGAGAAGGAAGAGCAGATCCACAGCTTAGACATCGGGAACGAGGGCTCAGCCTTCGTGGAGGTGCTGGTGGGCAGCTCAGCGGGTGGCAGTGGGGATCAGGACTACGAGGTAAGTAAGCAAAGAGGCTTGTGCCAGGCAGCCGGCCTGGTTGAGCTCCCCTTCTCTTGGGGGCCCTCATCACCGAGCCTGGCAGTGTAGCCTGCTCCAACTGGAGAGTCCCCCACAGGAGGACTGCTCCCCCAGTGCCCACCCGATGGGGGCTTCCTGAAGGCAGGGCTTTGTCTCTAACCTGCCATGAGGTTAGAGCTGTGTGTGTGTGTGTGTCTTTGTGTCTGTGTGTGGTCGTATCTCTCTGTATTTGTATCTGTGTTCTGTTCTCAGGTCCTCCTTGTGACCTCTTCATTCATGTCCCCATCTGAGAGCCGAAGTGGGACTAACTTGAACCGGGTTCGGCTCTTTGCTACTGACAAACTGGTTCGGGCCACGGCTGAGAAACGTTGGGACCGGATTAAGATCGTGTGCAGCCAGCCCTACACCAAGGTCAGGAGCTGAGCTCCCAGACGCCTGGGTCCTGGCCTGCAGGGCACAGGAGACAAGAACTGGGGACCCCGGGAGATCAGGGGAAATGCCTGGGAGGGTGGTTCAAGGGCTCCCAGCAGGGCTCTCTCCCCAGCTTCTTCCACCCCCCGCCCCAAGTCCCTAGGACGGAGGAGCTCAAGCCTTGGACCTCTCTACACCCCTCCAGGACTCTCCCTACGGCCTGAGTTTTATAAGGTTGCACAGCCCCCCAGACAAGGAAGAGCCTGGGAGCGCTGCTTCTCCGGTGAGTGGACTCCACTTCTCTCTCTTCTGCTGTGGGCTGGGATGCCTCCTCCCCCTAACCTTGCTTCTTTACAGAAGGTGACCAAGTTGGGAGCCTTTCGAGTGAAGGAGGATGATGAGACCAGCAGCTCCCTGAGACCCGGGGCCCTCTTCTTCAGTCGGGTCAGCAAGGCTTCTCCAGGTGAAATAGGACTAGGGGCCCAAAGAGAGAGACCTGCCTGGGGACCCTTTGGAGCTCTGGGATCTGGGATCTTGGTTGCTCAGGGTGGAGTCAGGGGGCAAGGCAAGAGATGGGGAATCAGGACATCTCTAAGACATTTCCTCAACTCAGGAATCCCTGAGTGAGTGGGGCCGGGAACCTGAAGCCTGGGCAAGTGCTGGGGCCCAGGATGCTCAGCCCCTTGAGGGACGCAGAGGCTGAAGGCTCTGCTGAGGCTGAGTCCCTGGAGCCCTGAGGCTGGAGGATCAAGATTCCTGGGTCCTGGGGGGAGTGGGGGAGCATGGTCAGGGGCCCTAGGTCCAATCAGGTCCCCAGCACCCCAGAGTAGGTTCTGGAAGCTCTGTCTCCTCTACAGCCCCCACCAAAGAACAGCCAGGCCCCAGCTATGCAGCAGCCACACTGCAGGCCTCCCAGGGTTTGGCTACCCAGTCCCCTCCTCGAATATCTCCCCCCCAGCCCCCATCCTCAAGCAGAGCTCTCAGCAAGGTGAGGACCCTGGGCCCAACAGGGGGATCAGGAGATGGGCTGGCTGGATGGGAGATGGTCTGGGGCAGTTGGGGCTGGAGTTGGAGGAGGAGGGGGATTTTGCATGATGAGCCATTTCCCCCAGACATACGGTGTACCCACATACATACACCCTCTTGTCAGCCCCAAGAGTCTCCTAAGGGAAAGAGGAAATTGGATTTAAGTCATGATGAACCAGGAAGCTCCCAGAGACCCCAGGCCCATCCAGCCCACCCTAAGCTACCAGTCCCCAAGAAGCCCAAAGG
This sequence comes from Phalanger gymnotis, assembly GCA_028646595.1. NCBI lineage: Eukaryota > Metazoa > Chordata > Mammalia > Diprotodontia > Phalangeridae > Phalanger > Phalanger gymnotis. Next base: position 785,573,435 of record CM053622.1, read on the forward strand.
TGAGGCAGACAGAGGGGGTCGAGGCTGGGGTCCTTTGCCCAGGGACCCAGACTGATGGATTTCTGTGTCTCTTCAGTGCCTGCTGCGGGCCCTTCTGCCCAGGGCACTCCACAAGCTGAAAAGAAAGGGGCCAAGGCTGGGGCCGGAGCTGGGCCTGCCCAGCTGGGGAAGGTCCTTGAGGGCGTGGTCGTGGTACTGAGTGGCTTCCAGAACCCCTTCCGCTCAGAGCTTCGGGACAAGGCCCTGGAGCTTGGCGCCAAGTACCGGCCAGACTGGACCTCGGACAGCACTCACCTCATGTAGGCCACCCCCCCATCCCCATCCTACTCATTTCAGGTGACCTGAGCATCTTCCTGACCTCTGCCCTTTGCCCTCAGCTGTGCCTTCGCCAACACGCCCAAGTACAGTGCGGTGCTGAGCCGGGGCGGGCGAATAGTGCGCAAGGAGTGGGTGCTGGACTGTCACCACATGCGGCGGAGGCTGCCCTGTCGGCGGTGAGGACCCTCTTAGGGCAGGGGCTGGGGGAGGCCTCAGGTGACTTGGTGAGGTTGAGGCAGGCGCCCCTCTGACCTCTCACAGCCACTGCTTCTGTCTGTCCACCTGCACCCCTCCTCAGGTACCTCATGGCAGGCCCAGATTCCAGCAGTGATGAGGAGACATCTCCTCCCACCACAAAGGTAAGGTTAATCAGAGGGTTGAGATGACCCAGTCAGCCTCCCCGTCCCTCCCCTGCCTCCTCCTCTTCTCCTCCTCCTCCCTCTAGGGCCAGAGCAAATGCAGAGGAAGAGAGTGGAAGGCAAGGCCCAATGAGGAGCAGCCCGAGGAGCCAGGGGTGTTTAGCCTGGATCTGAGGGGGAGAAAAGGGAAGAAAAGGAGAGGGTTTAGAGCAGGGAGGGAGGGGGAGAGGAAGAGAGAGAGAAGGGAAAAAGGGGGAAGGATGAGAGGAGGCGGGGAGAGAAAGGAGGGAGTGAAGGGGGCAGGCAGTCAACATGGGACCTCTCTTCCCATCACAAGGGCTACTTGAGGGAGGAAGGGTTTTGTTCTGTGTAAGGACAAAGCCCTGACAGTGAGAGCCACCTGGAGGTAGGGTGGTCCTGGGTGACACCTGTCATGGCTGGCACTTCTGAGGCCCCGTCCCAAAGTGAAATGCTGTGACTTTGTCTCCTGTACCACTCCTCGCGCCCCCAGGCAAACCGCCAGCCTCCTGCAGCAGGGCCCAAGTCAGGCCCCAGAACGCCATCCCCTGAAGAGCCCCGGCCAGCCCCCAGTGGACCCCAGGAAGACCCAGACATGGAGGAGGAGTTGGCAGGTGAGGCCCCAGATCCCCCATGGCAAGAAGGAGCTCTGGGAGAGATTGAGACCCAGGTCCTTGAGGAAAGGGAGGGAACCTTGGGAGCCTGTGCCTTGTGTTTGTTGACTGAATGAATGCATGAACCAAAGGTTTCTGCCCTCAGATGCTCAGGACAATGGGACAGAAGATTCCGGGGACACAGAGGATGAGCTGAGGAGGTGGGTGAGGTGGGATGGGAAGGGTGAAGCGGGCAAGTTCCCAGCAATCACTGGGCTTCTCTGCGCATCCCCAGGGTGGTCAAGCTGAGGGACCAGAAGCAGCTCTCAGATCCAGGGGAGAATGGAGAGGACCCATATGCTGGGTCCACAGACGAGAACACAGATAACGAAGACCCAGAACCACCAGACCAACCCATCCCCGAGCTCCCAGGTGTCTTCACCCGCAGTCCTTCCCATGTGCCCCATTCAGCTTCTCACCTAATGCCCTTTCCCTCAACCCATGTGCTGGTAGGCCTCTTGTCCTGGGGTCTCCCCCTGCTCCTCATTCTGCTAGTTCATTTCAGCACTTCCATGGTATCTTACTGCTCTGTCCCCCATCCCCCCAGACTTCTTCCAGGGCAAACGCTTCTTTCTCTATGGAGAGTTTCCCAGTGAGGAGCGACGACAGCTCGTCCGATTTGTTACAGCGTTCAGCGGGTCAGAGTCCGGGGGGAGCAGATGTCGAGGTGGGGGGGGAAGGCTCCTCGGGAGGAGGGAGCAGATGGGGGGGTGAGTCTGACTTTTCATGGGTTTCCCCCCTGATGTGTCTGCCTCCGGGATCCCACAGGGAGATAGAAGATTATATGAATGACCGTGTCCAGTTTGTGATTACAGCCCAGGAGTGGGACTCCAGCTTTGAGGAGGTGAGGTGTCTTTGCTGCCACACCCAGGGCTAAAGGGAAGGGGAGGCAGGGCTGTAATCTGGCCCTTATCCCAGCCTGTCCTCTCCCCCCACCTCCCCAGGCCCTCCTGGAAAACCCGTCCTTGGCCTTTGTCCGGCCCCGCTGGATTTACAGCTGCAACGAGCAGCAGAGATTGCTGCCTTATCAGCTCTATGGGGTGGTCCCCCAGGCCTGACGGCAGCCTGGACCGACAGACAGAGGACCAGGCACAGCCCCTCCCCTTCCCTCCCACCCCCAGAGTTCTAATAAAAGGTACTATTTGGAGCAGCCCCCTGCCTGCCCTTTTCTGAAACCCCCTGATGTTGGTGGGGGGAAGGATTGTGGGATCCTCGGTTTTACCCCTCACCCCCTGTCTCTGGAAAACTCTCCCTGCTTTCATGAAGGAGGCTCTAGGGTGCTGTTAGGCATTGTGCCTATGGAGTGGAGAAGCCCTTTTTCTGAGGGGACACGCATCGGACACAAGCTTCCATGTAACACTTAGAGGGCTGAGGTGACCCCAGCCAGCTGCCCCATCCCTCCCCTGCCTTCTCCTCCCCGCTCTGGGGCCAGAGCAAATGCAGAGGAAAAGATTGGAAACCAGGCCACATGAGGAGCAGCCCTAGGAGCCAGGGGTGTTTAGCCTGGATATGAGAGGGAGAAAAGGGAAGAAAGGGGGAGGGCTGAAGGTGGGGGGAGAGGAGAGGAGAGGGAGCTGTCCTACCAGGCCACCCATGGGAACAATGCAGAACTGCCCCCAAGTGCCTACACAGAACCCCAGATATAGAAATCGTCTTTATTGGCAGCAGGCGAGGGGCTGGGGGGGGTGGGATCTACCACTGCAGGGCAGAGTTCAGGCCCGCTCCCCTTTGTCCCCCTTCCTGGCCTTCCCTTCTCCACGGTGGCTCCGCTGGTGGAGGGCTAGGAGTCTGCGCTGGCTGAAGGCCTGGCCACAGCTCGGGCAGCGATGCTGAGGGTCTGCTGGGGCAGGAGGTGAGGGGGGAGCTGGGATAGGGACTCCAGTAGCAGTGGGAGCATGGCGCCGCTGGTGGGCTGCCAGCTTGGATGGGTAGCAGAAGGACTTGGGGCACTGTGGGCAGGGGTAAGGGCGAGTGCCACCGGCATGGGTGTGTCGGTGGGCAGCCAGCTTGGAGGGGTAGCAGAAAGACTTGGGGCAGTCTGGGCAGGGGTAGGGGCGGGCAGGTGAGTGGGTCCAGCGATGGGCAGCCAGCTTGGATCGGTGACCAAAAGCCTTGGGACAGTCCGGACAGGGGAAGGGGCGGGCACCACTGTGGGTGAGGCGATGGGCAGCCAGCTTGGAGGGGTAAGAGAAGGCTTTGTCACAGTCAGGGCAGGGGTGTGGGCGGGCCCCACCATGAGCCAGGCGGTGGGTGGCCAGCTTGGAGGGGTAGGAGAAGGCCTTGTCACAGTCTGGGCAGCGGTGAGGGCGCTGAAGTGGGGGTGGGCGGCGGGCTCTGGACGGACCGGGGCGCTCCGATGCTGCCGCTGAGCTCCGCTTTGGCTTGGAGGCTTTGCTGGAGGCTGGGGATGGGGATCAGATGGTGCCCGCGGACTGAGTGAAATGGCTCATCCCTGGATCTATCCTTTCCCCTTGAAGGCCATGGCCCTAGTGGTCCCTTCCAGCCTTCATCCCCAGCCATGGGTCTCCTCCCTCCCGTGGGCACCTGCCACGTCCTTCTCCAGAAAGTCTTCCTCTGTCCCCCAGCCCCTCATGAGGGTTCCCCCTCTCGTGGACACCGAGCTCCCCGCGCCCCCTTCCCGGAAAGGTCTTTTCTGGGGGGTGGCTGGTTCTCACCGCCTCCGTTGGTCACTGACTCCTTGGCAGCAGGGCTTCTCCCTCTGCCCCCAGGCCCTTGCTCCCCTCGCTCCAGCATGATGCCAGGGGGGCTGGAGCTGGGAGAGGACAGAGGGGCACTCAGTCAAGGGACCCATGTCTGCAGGAGGGTGCTGGGTAGGGGCGGGGCCACTGGAGCTGCAGGAGGCTGACTTGGGTGGGGCCTTGGATCTCCAGGAGGCAGGGGCAGGGCCTCGGATATCCAGGAAGATGATCGGAGGCGGAGCCACGGGTAACCAGGAGGCGGGGAGGGGAGGGGCTTCTGTCCTGGGAGCGGGGCCCCGGGCGATCGGGAAGCTGATAGGGGCGTGGCCGTAGGTGACCGGGGGCTGCCCTAGCGCTCAAGGGGCGGGGCCACGAAGCCCGGGGGCGGAGTTACCCGGTTCCGGGGCTCAGGCTCGCTCCGGCTCCATGGAGGGCGCGTTAACCCTTTCGTCCCTGTGGTCGCGTATCATCGCCAGCACCTGGCGGGGAAGGGCGCGAGGAAACCTGGAAGGGGAAGCAGTGCGAGCGGCAGATGCGAGGAGGACCCAGGCGTGCAGTCTCTTCCCCTTGAGAAGCCTGGAGTCAGGTCCCAGCCTCGTCCGCCTCGCCCAGGGCCCAGGGTTCCGACAGGGACCCCGACCTCTGGGCAGCCCCTCCCTGGGGGCGGGGCTCCGGCCCCTCCAGTCGCCCCCGCCGCCGCCCGCTGCTGCCGCGCTGCTCCGGGGCCTCTGCGGGGGCTCGCAGCTCTGAGCGCGCGCCCGAGGAGTGGGCGGGGACGGAGCTCCACGCAGGCGGCGCGCGCGCACGCGCCCTGCACTCTCTTTCACCGAGGGAAACGGAGGCGAGCACGCGAGGCAGGGCGCGAGCCTGCCTGCCTCACCGGGGGAGATAAAGCGCATGCGCTAAGAGGAGCGACAAAGCGGGGAGTAGTGGGGTAAATATACAAAATAAACAGATAAAGAGAAACGCGCTACGGTGGTTGCCCTGGATCCAGATTATACGACGAGATCGCTTCGCTTTGTGTTGCTCTCCGGGTTCTCTCCTAGTCTTCTCCTTTTAAGGAGCAGGGACCGAGGCCCACCGAGGAGAAGGTTCCTGCCCCAGATCCCCAGGCCGGTGGGTCGATAGGCACTGGCTGGAGAGTCGCTCCCCATCTCTGGGCCTCAGTTGCCCTATCTGTTGTACCAGAAGACCCCTGAGTGTCCCCCCAGCTCCCTATATCTCTGGGCAGAGACAACCAGAAATAGAGACAGAGAGACACGGGGAGCCCCAGAGCCGTGGGGGTCGGCCCCGAGATGGTGGCTGTTTGCATTAGCCTTGGTAGCCCTCCAATTATAGCCAGAGGTTACAGGGCAGCGACGGGGGTGAGGCGTCGGATCCCTCAAGAAGGGGGTCTGGCAGATGAGCCCCAGGCCATGGAAGGGTGCCGTCTGGGCACCCCATGCCTAGGTCCCCCGGTTGCCCGAGGGAGGAGTATCTTTGGGGATGATGATGGAGCACGGGTCACTCTGGCTTCCTTCCCTGGACAGTGACTCCGCACATTCCTCCCACCCCCGAGTCGTGTAAACTTCCCACAAAGGAGGACTCCCCCACCCCGCCCACCTCCTTCCAGTCCCGGCAGGAGCCTGAGTGCCCGAGCAGCAAGCCCTCAGAACCACCGAGTCCGCGCCCTTCGTTTGATACCCAGAGATCAGCATGGCCCCGCCGTGGTGGGGAGAGGGGCTAGGACCCCAAAGTCTGTCTCCGCCCCTCCACCTCGGCTCTTCTCATGCCCTGTCCCTCATTTTCCCGGCTCTTGGGTATTTTGCAGCCACCATTCATTCTACATCCACCGGGACCCATCCAACCCCCATCTACCCATCCACTCATCTACACATCCCTCCCTCTGCTGGCTCCAGGAGAGGGATGCCGGGATTATGTGAAGGACCAGACAGGACTGGAACTGGGAGAGGACAGAGGGGCAGTCAGTCAAGACCTCCATGCCTGCGGGAGGGTGCTGGGGGGAAGCTGCAGTTGGAGCTGCAGGAGGCTGACGTGGGCGGGACCAAAGACCGCTGGAGGCGGGGCCTCGGATCTCCAGGAGGCTGATCAGGGGCGGGGCCATGGGGAGGGGCTCCCGTGCTGCGGACGGGTGAGGAAACTGGCGCCTGGAGACCAAGGAACTCTCCCAAGGTCACATCAGTGATGATAAGAGACTCGAACGCAGGTCTCAATCAGCAACGGTGGAGTTCCCTTGAGCTACAATGCCCTGTGAACATCCCTCTCTTTTTGGGGGGAGGGGTGTTGCATTACCGAGCCTGTCTCCTTACACCCCCGTGAATCCCGGGAGGGCGGGGGGGATAGTGATTGAGACCCTTTTATAGGCGGAATTGGAAGCTGCGTCTCTCGAGGCCAAAGACAACAACAATGATTATGAAGAATTGCTGCTCCGCCTAGACTGGAAGCTTCCTGAGGGTAGGGAATACTTTCACTTCTGTCTTCTTAGCACCAGCGCCCAGAGCAAAGCCAGGCACTCTACCACAGCCGGAGATTTGAGAGTCAGCGGGCTACCGGTGTGCCTCGGGGCTAGTCTGTGGTCCATTCGGAGCATCATCGATTTCCTCATCTCTAAGCTGGGGATGACGGTATCGACCGGGCTCTGAGGGCTGATGCTAGATTAAAAGAGCGCTTTAGTACTGTGAACCCCTCCACCCCCGCCCCCCACATAAATAATTGTTTACAAATAACAACTGCTCCCATATCCTTGGCACTTAGAGATTCCCCCAAAGCACGGTTACGCCTGAGTAGGGCGCTCTGGATAATTAGAATGCCCGTTTTACAGACTGTAAAACAGGCTCAGACAAGGTATCTAGCCCGGGGTCTCGGGATTCGAACTCGCGTCTCTCGATTCCAAATGAGGGTGAGATGTGCGCGGCCCCTTTAAGGCCCCTCCCTGGCAGGCAGGTCCAAACCACGCCCGGGAGGCGGGCGCGGCTCCTCCCCTTGCTCTGGTCTCGGGGCAGCGCTAACCGACCACAGTCCGAGCGATGGGGCCGGGGCTGCTGCTGCGCGTGCATGGGCTGCTGCGGGCTTCGGGGCTGCGGTGGGGACGATGTAGGAGAGCGTTCAGCGTGCGGGCGGACGGGCTCCTGCTGCGCCAGGTGAGGGCGGGGGCCGGGATGCCAGGGTTCCCACGATATGTGGATGCTGGAGAAAAGGGGATAGAATGGGGGGCTTCAGGCTGGGAGCAGGACCCCCTCTTCATCCCGACGTCTTCTCCTGTCCCCCATTTCCAGCTCTTCGAAGCCAAGAGTTGTACCTACACTTACCTGTTGGGGGACCGGGCCACTGGGGAGGCTCTGCTGATCGATCCGGTGCTGGACACTGCCTCCAGGGATGCTCGACTAGTCCAGGAGCTCGGCCTGCGCCTCCTGTATGCAGGTGAGCCTGGCCCAGCTGCCTGGGTCCGGAGGCAGGCAGGGACTGGGAGGTTGGACCCGCAGTGTGCACCGAGCCTGGAGAGCTTCCAGAAACCCCGATCGGTGCCTAGTAGCCATGACCGTGCCCCCCAGGCACCAGGATGAAAAGCTGCCAGTATCTGCCCCCAGGAGGTCCTCTACTCCTCTGAGGGGATTTGCTTTTGCTTAATTCTTCCTAGGGCTGGGGTGGGCTTGGGTGTAGTGGGTGTGGCCATGAGTCTCCCATTCATTTACGGGTAGGATACTAGACCGCTTTGTACAGGATGGGTTGGAGGAGGGAGAGACTGGAGGTCAAGAGGAGGTCGCTACTGGCGGTCCGGGCGAGAGGGAGTGATGGCCTTGACTAGGACAGTGGCCATGTGTGAGCGGAAGAGATGGTCTCTAAGGCCCCTCCCCACTCTGACATCCCGTCCTCCCCTCCCCCAACAGTCAACACGCACTGCCATGCGGACCATGTCACAGGCAGCGGTCTCCTCCGGTCCATGATTCCTGGTTGCAAGTCTGTCATCTCCCGTCTCAGTGGAGCCAAAGCTGACCTGTTCCTGGAGGACGGTGACATGCTGTCCTTTGGGAGATTTGTGAGTTGCCCAGGGAGGGGCAGGGCCAGGGCAGATGAGTCTGGCAAACGGGGTGAGGCAGGAATCACCAGGGCATAGATAAAGGGGCCATAAACACACCCTTGGCACTAGGTGAGAAGGGCAGGTGTGACCGGGGACATCGGCATGTGATCATTAGAATCAACACATTTCCTGGACTTAGCACAGCCCTGGGGTGGAGGAGGGGAGGACAGAAAGAAGAGGTCACCACAGGCACACTCAGAATTTTATGTGAATAATGTGTTGTTACACTACCTCCTGCTTATAAATATATGTATATGTGTGTGTATATATACGCACACATAATTTTCTGTATGAAAGCACCCATTTTTGCATCAATAGAATGTTTACAATGGGGGTATCGTGGGGGGTGGATAAATGTCTCTGACCTATCCTGGCTCTGTGACCCTGGACAAGTCAATTTCTTAGGGTCTCCAGGCAGTTAAGACTAGAGCCAGACTAGAGCCAGTGGGGGGCAGGCTCCATGGAGAGAACTCTTAAAAGGAATGAAATCAGAGATCTAGCAAGGGAAAAAAATGACCCTCGGCAAATGGTTCTTTTGAAATTCTTCAGGAAGGAAGTGTGGCCATGATGTAACCCAGAGGTGGGGAGCCAGCCCACAGTCACACAACCAGAGCGTTGGATGCCAGATTTAGCAGTGGCAGGGCCTTCAGCCATCACTGAGTCTGATCCACTCATTTTTACAGATGGGGAAACTGAGGCTGGATTTGAAAGGTAGATTTCCATAACAAGGTTCCTTCCCCCTCCCTGAGCCCTGGGGCCCAGGTAAAGGGGGACAGGCAGGCCTGCTCACATCTCTTAATTCCCTCTCAGGCCCTGGAGGCCCGGGCCAGCCCAGGCCACACGGATGGCTGCCTGACTTTTGTCCTGAGCGACCACAGTGCAGCCTTCACCGGGGATGCCTTACTCATCCGGGGATGTGGACGCACAGACTTCCAGCAAGGTCTGGGCCCCAGCCCCTACACAAACTCTCTCCAAGAATATTTAATGTTATCTCCAACAATCCTGTGCCTTGGGCTGTAGGAGTGGGCTTATCCTCTTTTAGCCTAGGGCTGGGAATCAGGAGTAGGGCTTATCCGCGATTAGACCATCCTCAGGGCAGAAAGAGGCTGGGCCCATTTTCCTGGTTTTCCAAATGAGGAACGTGAAGCCCAAAGACGGAAGGGTGAGGTGACACAGTGAGACAGGGGAAGACTTCCATCTGGGACCTAGGTCCTCTGTGCTTCCCAATCCTAGGCTTCCTTCTCTTGAGCCCACACCCTCTCTCAGTCATCTCCCTGCCCCTTGTCTCCCTTGGGCTGTTGGGTAGGGAGGTGGGGGAGGCTGCTGCTGAGCTCCTGCTCTTGGAGGGACGGTGGGTGGGAGTAAGCACTTAGACTGCACCTACTGTGTACAGTATGATCTCATTTGTTCCTGGGCAACCCCACACTCATCAGGGCTCTATGAAGACCTCCTTTCTTCCCACCCCTCCAGGCTGTGCTAAGACCTTGTACCATTCAGTCCATGAGAAGATCTTTACCCTTCCTGGAGACTGCCTCATCTACCCAGCTCATGACTACCAAGGTGTGAGGGCTTCCAGGAGATCCTGTGTTGGGAGAGGGAGGAGGACCAGTTACAAGACTGTGCATATGAGGAAACTACAACTCCCAGAGGCCATTAGGGTACACACAGTAGAACCACACCTTCCAGAGGCCCTCGGGGTACATGGTGGAAGAACTACAGCTCCCAGAGGCCCTTGGGAAAGCAGAACTACAGCTCCCAGAGGCCTTTGAGCCGTGTACAGAACCACAGCTCAAAGAGGCCCTTGGGAGCTCCAAACCACAGGTCCCAGAGCCCCTTGGGAAAACAGGACCACAGCTCCCAGAGGCTCTTGGAGTGCACACAGGAGAACCACAATTCCCAGAGGCCTTTGGAATGTGCACAGGAGCCTCATAGATCAGCCCTGGGGAATGGGGCTCCAGAAAACCATAGCTCCCAGAAGCCCTTGTGGGCTCTGAACCACAATTCCCAGAGGCCCTTGGAATGAGCACAGGAGAACCACATCTCCCAGAGTTTTTAAGCATGGGAGGGGGGAGGGGGGGAAGGGTGTAGCTTATATGGAGTTGTTTATGGACCATCAGAGAGCAACAGTTTTTGGACTTCCATCCCCCTCAGTGGAGCTGGGACAGGCCATAGCATGTGAGGCACCCTCGTTGCCCCTGACCATAAAGCACTCTGATCCACCCAGGTGTAGCTCCTAGGGCTGATGGAATATGTAGTCCAGCATGGCATCTGCCTGCCTAGGACAGCTTGAAGTGTCAATTGCACCATCAACAGAAGTGGGACAAGCTTCAGGGGCTTTTGACAGGGTGTCCTTCCCCTGGGCTTGCGGGAAGCCCAAGAGTGGTTTGGTGGTGTTTGGGGAAGAGGGCTGGAAGAAGGGCTCTGGGAACCAAATGGGCACATGGGGTGATACTTGTTGGGTAACAGGGCATACAGTGTCCACTGTGGAAGAAGAGCGGACTCTGAACCCTCGCCTCACCCTCAGCTGTGAGGACTTCATCAAAGTCATGAACAACCTTAACCTGCCCAAGCCTCAGCAGATAGGTGAGAAGCCTGGAGGTCTTGGTTGTCTGAGGAGGGTGGGACCCCTGGGGCCCCCAAGGGTCAGGCATGGAGAAGCAAGGTGCCTGAATTCCTGGGAGCTTCCTCCTTTGTCTCACCCTCCTCCTCCCTCTGCAGACATCGCTGTCCCGGCCAACATGCGCTGTGGTATTCAGGAGCCCACCAGCTGACTTCCTCGAGGGGGCACCCCCCAGCTCAGCGGCTCAGCTCCACCTGTTCCCAGTGGGAGGAGGTTCTAACAGTGACAGACCCCCTCACTCCAGATTCCATTAATAAAAACTTTTTTTTTTGCCTAAACCTTTTCCAGTCCGTCATCTTAGCTCCCATTTATCCCATCTGCAGCATGTTTGAACATGATTGCTTACAGGTTGTCTCCCCATCAGACTGTGAGCTACTGGAAAGCAGAGGTTGTCTTTTAGCTTTCCTTGCAACCCCAGGGTTTAGCAAGGTGCCTGACACATAGTCGGTCAGTCATGTTTCAGTTGTGTCCAACTCTTCATGACCCTGTCTGGGGTTTTCTTGGCAAAGTTACTAGAGTGGTTTGCCATTTCCTTCTTCAGCTCACTTTACAGATGAGGAAACTGAGGCAAACAGGGTGAAGTGACTTGCCTAGGGTCACCCAGCTAGTAAGTGTCTGAGGTCAGATTTGAACCCCGAAAGAGGAGACTTCCTGACTCCAGACTCCAGTACTCTATGCACAATGGAGCCACCTAGCTGCATCTGGCACATAGTAGGTACTTAAAGTATGTACCTTAATTGAACCCAGATCGTCTAAACTGGGAATCTGGGGTCCACGTCCCCTAGTACCGTCCTTGGCTCTGGATATACTTGGTCCTCATTAAGTACTTTTTCAAGGCCAGGAACCATGCTAGGCACTGTGGTTATAAAGACAAAAATGTCACTATCTGCTCCCTGCTTCTTAAGAACTCAACTCCCTCAACTTTCTGGAAATAGAACCTACATTGGAGTTGAAGTGGAAGGCTCATGGCACCTAGGATTTAAGTGGGGGAGGCAGGATGGTGAGAAGGACAATGCTGGTTCAGAAGCTCTGGGTTTGAATTCTGGTTCTTCCACTTCCTACCTGTGTGGCCTAAGGCAACTCTGGACCTCAGTAAAATGAGGGGGGTTAACCTGATGTCCTTTTAGGTCCTTTCTAGCTCAAAGTCTCTAAGTGAGAGGTCAGCCAAATCTATGTAATGATGGATGGGTGCTGTGTGCCAGGTGTTGTGCCAAGCACTTTACAAATATTATCTCATTTGATCCTCACAACAGCCCTGGGAAATGGTGCTGTTATTCCCGTTTTCCAGCCGAAGATGTGGGGCAGAGGTTAGGAGGCTGATTTTGACTGGCCAGACAAACTGAAGAGAAGGCTTGTCTTGTTGGAGAGCACCACTAGGGGGCGTATGTTGGCAAGGTTTGTGGGACTGACCACGGGGGCTCTGGATTCAAGGCACCGCAGACCAGAGAGCTCTCCCTCTGGGAACCCGGGCAAGCCCATGTGGGTGATGTTTGGGGAGGAGGGAGCTGGAAAGTTTTCATTTAAATTTCCTGTTTTTGCCCAGAGAGGAAGGGTCTGGACACATGACCTTGAACTCCTCCCTCCAGTGAACCCCCCCCCCCAGTGTGGTTCTCTCCATTACTCATCACCAGACACCCCCTTCCCCAGGCCCCCAAACCGGTTCCAGCCCTTTCCAAGGGGTCATTAGAGGGGAACAGCCCCGCCCCTCCACCTGCACGCCTGGGTCCCAAGGGGACAGGAAGTTAGGGGATGGAATACAAGAAATTCGGTCTTTGAAGCTGGAAAATTGGATACTTTTGTCGTCCAGGGTTTGGGGGCTGGCAAATCATGCGTTGGGCTCCATGGTGGTGGTGGTGGGGGGGGAGATACCTGGATTCCTGAAGAGGGAGTCTTAAAGACCAAATCCCTGGTCTTCTGGGTTGGGCCTGAAATGTTTGCCTCCTCCCCCCCACCCCGTAGGGGGGGACCAGGACGCTTGGTTCTCGGGGTGCGGGCACTGGAAGGGCCAGATACCTGGCTCCCTGCAGAGCTGTCAGACCTGTTCTCTCTCCTCCTTTTTCTCCTCCCACTTCCCCGCCCCTCCCCTCATCCGGGCTCCTGAGGTGGGGGTGGCAGCCCCTCCCTCCTCCCCAGCCACCTGTCCTGTGGGCAGAGGCCAGGGCTCTGGGAACAAGGAGAGGCCTGCGGAGGAAACAGAGCGGGTGAGGGGGCTGGACACCTGGGGCTCTGAGGGTGCGGGGGCTAGGAATTGGGACACCTGGGTTCCGGAGGGGGTGGCTGAAGGATCAGGAGGCCTGGGTCCCTGAAGGGGCAAGGGGAGCGGCTTAGGGCACCTAGGTCCCTGAAGAAATGTGTGTATCTCTGTTAATCAGAATGCCAGGGTTCCCGAGTGGGGAAGGGGGAAAGCCCCAGTCCCAGGACGAGAGCCCTAGGGACCTAGACCCCTGGGTCGGTGAGGGTCAGGTCAGAGGTGGTCGGACTCTAGGCTCTTGGGAAAAGGGGTCTTCCTGGGCATTTCTCTAGGCCATGGGCTGGTTGAGGCAAAGAAGTGAGCGGGGCTGGTAGGATGAAGCCAAGTTCTTGCAAGGATCCGCGACCTGAGCCCCCGGAACAGGCCCTGACCCAATCCTGCAGGACCTTAGCCCCTCAGTATCCCACTTGCGAAATTCCTTAGGTCCCTCCTCCGGAGCCTTCCCCAAGCCTTAGGTCCCGCCCCTAGCTCTTCTTAGAGCCCGCCTCCAGAGCTCTGGCTTGGTTCCTGAGTCCGTTCGGTCCCACCCCCTGAGCCCCCTGCCCAATCCCCGAGTCCCTCCGACTAGCCTGGTTGAGCCTCCTCTTCCTCCTCGGGGTCCCTCAGCACCCCCCCCGCCCCCGCTTATACACTTACCCAATCCCTGAGCTCCCTCGTCCTTCTCGGGGTACTATAGGCCACACCCCCTGAGCCCTCTCGTCTTCGGGGTATCGTGGATCTCCTTCCCTGAGCCCCCTGCCCAATCCCCGAGTCCCTCCGACCAGCCCGGCTGAGCCCCCTCTTCCTCCTCGGAGTTCCTCAGGTTCCCCCCGCACCCGCCGCTTAGACCCTTTCCCAATCCCTGAGCTCCCCTGTCCTTCTCGGGGTACCATAGGCCACACCCCCTGAGCCCCCTTGTCCTCGGGGTATCTTGCATCTCTTTCCCTGAGCCCCCTGCCCAATCCCTGAGCTCCCTGGCCCCTCCAGCTCGGAGCCCCCAGACTCTTGTCCAAGTCCCTCGGGCCTCTCCCCCAGAGTCAAGTAGAGGAGAGCCCTGCCCTCAGCCCCTTCTCCCCCAGCAGTCTCCGGAGCCTGAGCCGAAGGCAGTCCCGGAGGCAACAGACATGGGAGTCCCGACTAGCCCCGAGAATGGGAGCCAGGAGGGGTCTGAACGTCCTGAGGGCCAAGCCGAAGTCGAGGAGACCCGCGAGCAAGAAGTCTCCGAGGCCCCCATCGCAGCCTCCAGGGAAGAAGAGGAGGAGGAGAGGAGCAGTACGGAGAGCGGTCGGGACCAGGTGAGAGCCAGAGACACCGAGTGATACTGAGACAGAATGACATTGGGGGAGGGGTGGAGGAGAGGGCAGAGACGCTGAAAGCGACAGAGAGAGACGGAGAACGAGAGACGCGGAGACCCGAGAAACCCAGAGCCAGTGAGACAGAGAAAGGAAGCCAGAGACAGAAGTCCAGGACACTGAGAACCGCTGAGAGACAGTCACAGAGAGGCAGGGACGCTATGAGAAACAGAGATAGACAGAGACAGAAACGCAGACAAGAGACGTGGAGAGATACAAAGAAACAGAGATACATCGAGACGTAGGCACAGGGAGCCAGACTGACAGAGATAGGTACAGAGACAGACTGAGAAACCCAGAGACATAAAGACACGAGACGCCGAGAGACACAGAGACAGGGAGTCAGAGGAGCTGAGACACCGATATAGAGAGACAGAGAACTCAGAGACAGTGATACAGAGACAACCAGAGACAAAAAGACACAGGGACCGTCAAGACAGCGAGACCGTGATCTAGACACCCAGACGTACGGAGACAGACCAAAATGACTAAAACAGTAAGGCCCAGAGATCAAGCAGTGAGACCACGTCCTTACTCCTGCAGGGCGAAGCCCACACCACGCCACCCCCTGTAGAGGGTCCACGAGGCGCAGCCCGGCGGCTAAGAGGGCAGCAATTGGAGGCGCTGACTCGGGTGGCCCTGATGGAGCAGCGGGTCAAGGAGCTCCAGCAGCAAAGGAAGGAGCTGAGGATCGAGGTGCGGATCCAGGCACCCTGCTTCCCTCAGCCCCCTCCCTTCAGGGACCCCAGCTTCCACACCCCCTCCCCCAGTCACCCAAACACCCCGCTCCCCAAAATCCCTCCCCTGGGGATTCTGGCTTCCCCACCCTCCCAGCCCCCAACCCCAGTCAGCCAGACACCCAGTTCCTCAAAATCCCTCCCTTGGGGACCCTGGCTTCCCCACCCCTAGCCCTCTCCCCTAGTCACCAGACACCCCACTTCCCAAAATCCCTTCCCTGGACCCTGGCTTCCCCCCTCCCATTTCCCTTCCCCAGTCACCCAAAATCCCTTCCCTGGAGACTCTGGCTTCCCCATCCTCCCAGCCTCCTCCCCCAGTCACCCAGACACCTTGCTTCCTGAAATCCTTCCCCTCAGGGACCCCAGCTTCCCCCCTCCCAGTCCCAGCCCTCAGATATCCCACTCCCCAAAATCCCTCCCCTGGGCACCCTGGCTTCTCCACCCTCCCAGCCCCCTCTCCCAGTCACCCAGGCATCATACTCTCCCTAGTCCCCTCCCTTCATGCACCCAGAGATCTGGGCCCTCAGCTCCCCATCCCTCCACCCCAGATGGAGGTAGAGGTGGCTTTACTTCGAGGAGAGCTGGCTGGCGAGCGAGTGGCTGCCCGGAGGGAAGAGGAGCAGCTGCAGGAGCTTCAGAGACAGCAGGAGGCAGCTGAGCAGAAGGTGGGGGAGCAGAGGAAACAGGTGCATGGAGGAGGGGCCCATGGTCCTGGGAAGGGAGTGGGGGCAAGGCTCCCTCTTTGGTCTGAAGAAGAGGGTTGTTCTCCTGTAGCACAGATGAACAAACTGAGGCACAGAATGGGATTTAGCATGCTAAAATCCCAGCACGCATAGCGGTGGCAGAACCTGGATCAGAAACCAGGTCTCCCAAAGTCCCAAGTCCTTACGTTTGGGCAGTGAAACTCCAGGGGCATAGGTAGGAGACTGAAGGCAGTTGACCTAGATAGAACTTTGGGGCTTGAAGGGACCTTAGAATACGAAACATGGAATGTCAGAGCAAGGTCAGGACCTTGGAGACCATCAACATACAGAAGGGGAAACTGAGGCCCCCAGAAGGCACTTGCTTTGGGTCACCCAGAGCTGGGTCTCCTGATATCAAACCCAATGTTCTTCCCACTCTGCCATAAAACTAGAGTGATTCTAGAGGACGGTGAAACCCAGAAAGGTCAGGGTGAAGCCCAGGGTGATGGAGCATTCAAGGTCCCCTAAAGGAAGCATGAAGGAGGGACTCCACCTTACAAGGGGAGACTGAGGCACAGAGAGGTCATACAGCTAGCCTGGGACTAGGACCCAGGCATCCTGATTCCCATGTCAGGCCTCTCTCTTTCCCTCCCTTTCTAGCAGCCTATCAGATTTTGGACAAGTGCCTGCCCCTCTCTGGGCCTGTTCTCTCATGTGTAAAGTGTGTTGGGTGGGGGGCAGGGTGGGGGTGGAAAAGGAGAAAGGGTTGTTGTAATGGGTGATGTCTAAGGGAAGGGCCATTCCTGATTGAAATCCTGGGATCTCTTGGCCTTGACAAGCTGTACAATGACAAATGACTTTGGCATCTTTTGGTCAGTGAGGGGCTTGAAGAAGCTCTAAGAGTTTCAGTCTCTGCTTCTTGGGGTTGGTCCTGCCAGGAACAGCAGCGTCTAAGGGAGGCCCGGGCCCGGGTGGAGGCCCTTCAGCTGAAGCTAGAGGAGGCTCAGGACAAACTGGACTCAAAGCCTGAGGGTGACAGGGAGGAGTTGATGAAGGGGGTCCAAGAGGTAAGTGAATGCTGCTCTCCACCAAAGGACCCAGGCATCCGAACCCCCAACCTAATTCCCCTTAGGTATCCCCAGCCCCCATTCCCTTCAGGGGCCTAGGCCCTCTGATCCCCAGGTCCCCATTCCCTTCAGGGGCCCAGGCTCTCTGATCCCCCAGCCCCCATTCCCTTCAGGGGTCCAGGCTCTCTGATCCCCCAGGCCCCATTCCCTTCAGGGGCCCAGGCTCTCTGATCCCCAGCCTCCATTCCCTTCAGGGGCCCAGGCTCTCTGATCCCCAGCCCCCTTTCCCTTCAGGGGCCCAGGCTCTCTGATCCCCCAGCCCCCATTCCCTTCAGGGGCCCAGGATCTCTGATCCCCAGCCTCCATTCCCTTCAGGGGCCCAGGCTCTCTGATCCCCCAGCCCCTATTCCCCTCAGGGGCCCAGGCTCTCTGATCCCCCAGCCCCTCTCTCCTCCCCAGGTGTCTGAGCAGTTGGATGCTGCCCAGCGTTCCTATGAGGATCTGGAATTCCAGCAGCTGGAGAAGGAAAGTAGCTGTGAAGAAGTGGATGGGCCAGGGCACCAGGGGCTGGGCCCCAAGATCCGAGAGCTGCAGGGGAGCCTGGCCCAGCACAGGGTGAGCCCTAGCAGAGCCCAGCCTCCCTCCCCTGTCCCTGTCTCTGTCTCCCTCACTCAGCATGTTTGTGTCTTATCTCCCAATCCTTCACTCTGTGGGCATCTCCATAAGTGGAATGGGCGGGCTTGGAGGTGGTGGGCTCCCCATTCGTCCTGGAAGTCTTCAAGCAGAGGCCAGGGGGCCACCGGTTGGATGTAGTCTTTTGAGGTCTCTTCCAATGTCCCCCCTGTGATTCTGTGTGGTATGGATCCCCAGGGGTCAGTTGATCTGCTTTGAGGTCTGATACCAGGTAGGGTGCTTGGGTCTTTCTGCAAATCTCTGAGTCTTGGGCCGGGTCTTCTCAGCGTCGAATCCAGGTCTTAGAGGAACAACTGGGATCGCTCGGGGAACAGATGGCAGCTGAAAGCCGTGGCCTGAGCCGAAAGAAAGAAGAGGCATTGCAGGCCCTAAGCCAGGTGATCCTGACTTCCCTGGCCCAACCCTGAAGTCCTATCAAGCCCAGCAGGACAGGCTTAAAGTAGTTTCCCATTGGGAGCTTCTCGCCAACACCCACTGGATTATGTGACTGTGGTCAAGTCACTTCATATCTGGCCTAATTGTTCTCTGCTGTAAAATGAGGCTAAGAATCCTTTACATGCCATGAGGCAAGGGTTCTTGGGGGGCCCTCGGATTCTGAGATCCCCTGCCAATTTGCTGAATCCTCCTTCCACCCAGGAGCGGAACCGGCTTCTAGAACTCAGCCACCTGCAGGGAACCCAAAGTGGAGATGGCAGTTTCTCTGAGCAGAGCCAGGCCCTAACCAAGGTAATGGGAACCCTCACCCCGGGCAGACAAGAATCCCCGGGCAGACAAGAATCCCCGGGCCACTCCCTCCCTTTGGGCTGACCCTTATCTTCTGTCCAGCTGCTGATCACCCAGAAGACAGATCGCCAGCTCCTGGTCCTACAGGATTCCTCGGCCCCAGCATCAACAGCCGCCTCCTCCTGCCTCTTCTCTGTGCACAGCTCCCTCCAGGTGGGGCTTGGGCTGAGAAGTGGGGGAGACCTAGGGCTAAGAACCCTGAGGCTGGGAGGCTGTGGGGAGTGGGCCCCAAACTGATGCCCTCCTATTTCTGTTTCCCTTCCCCCTCTCCCCATATCTGCTCTCCTCTCCTGTCTTATTCCTTCCCTTTCTCCTCTCTTTATCTTCCCCTCCAGGGCTCCTTTGGGCTCCAGAGGACTGGTAGTTTGCCTCGGAGAAAGGGAGACCGGGCCCGACAGAGGGGATCTACAAGACCACTGTCCCTGCACTGCAGCCGTGAGTGTCTTGTTCCCTGTCAGAGAACTATGGGAGCAAGGATGGAGAAGGGGTGTGGGTGGGGGAAAGGTGGGAAAGGATGAATCCTCTAAGCTGCTTCCCTCCCTCTCAGGGCCCCTGGAGGCCTCTGCCCTGCAGCCCCCTCCAGGGAACCCTCAGAGACATCCCCTATACCAGCTGCTGAACTGTAGCCCTGGAGCCAGGTGAGGAGAAGGAAGGAGATGAAACAGGAGTGGGGCAGGGGAGGAAAGGGCACCTGGGAACAGGGCTGGTACTCCCGGGCCTTTCCTGTCCTCCAGTTACGGAGTGCCCCATCCCGATATCATCCGAATGGAGAAGCTGCTACAGCAGGCTGTGGCAGAACGAGAGAGGCTGCTCCAGGCCCGGGTAAGAGCCAGGGACCTTGACTGGAGGAGCTCCTGGTCTTCTAGATCTCCTAAGGACCCTGAGGTTCCAGTCTCCCGCCCCTTGAGGACCTGGGCACTTTGCCCCTATCTCTCTCAGGGACCCTCCAGTCCCCAACCTCCTTAAATTCCTAACTGTACTGATCCCATTCCCTGCCCACTGGGCACATCTCTGACTTTGCTGGCACTGGGCATGGGGCCTCAGGTTTGGGGGGCTTTGGTCCCCCACTGATTCTCCTTCCCACTCTGACCCGCACAGGAGGGGACTAAGAGGACCAAGGAGGAAGCCAGAACTATTCCAGCCATCATGGTCAGTGATGCCCCCCCCTCAACCCCCTGGCCAGCCCCTTGATTCCCCACTCTCTCGTGCACCTGGGTTCTTCCTGAGCCACCCCTGGTTGTCCAGGTGCTCTGGTTCCACCCCTACCCCACTTCAGTCTACACCATCCAGCTCAGCGCCCCCTCCCCAGCTTTAAATCCTGAGGAATGGGACAGCTAGGTGGCACAGTGAGTAGAGCACCCGCCCTGGAGTCAGGAGGACCTGAGTTCAAATCTGGCCTTAGACACTTGACTCATTTACTAGCTGTGTGACCTTGAGCAAGTCACTTAACCCCAATTGCCCTGCCTTCCCCTCTCAAAAAAAAGATAGTCTAAATCCTAAGGAATGAGGATGACTCCACCTTTCTGAAAGTGTTTCCTCCATCGTAAAGACAGTCTCTGACCTACCTGCCCTACCTGCCGCACAGGCTCAGTGGCACAAATCTTAGTTTAATAAACTCCCAGGGAGCCAATGATAGAACCCAGCCCACCCCCCCCCATCTCTCTCCAACAACCAGATTGGCTCCTTCCTTCTATTTCTCATTGCTTTTGGAGTCACCCGGATCCTGTCTATATCTCCCCCTCATTCAGGCCCCACCACCGCCCCTGCCCCCACCACCGCCACCTCGCCCTCCAGGCCCCCGGGTTCTGGACTTGCACCAACACCTGGAACGCTGGGGCCACAGCCCTGAAAGCTGCCCTCATGTTCGAGTGACCAGTGGCTGCTGTCGGGGGCCGCTGGTGAAGGTGGGGGGCCGGATCAAGACCTGGAGAAAGCGGTGGTTCTGCTTTGACCGCCATGCCCGCCGGCTTGCCTACTATGCTGGTGAGGAGTGACCCTTCCTTCTCCACTGCCAACCTCACCTTTCCTCATCTCTTTCAGGAGTGAGGCATGTGACCTTGGCCCAGCTGATCTCCTCTTAAATAAGAGACTTGATGGTCCCTCTACATCCTAAAACTTAGGCTCTAAAGCCTGGCCCTGCCTCAGTTTCCTTCTTTGTAAAATGAGCTCCAAGGTCCCTGCTGGATCTAAATTCCAGACTTCGATGACCCAACCCTTGTCTATGCAACGTTAAGGACCTTTGACCATAGGCTCAAATTTGGACCCTGACATCATCCTCTGCCATCGGGCCCATTCCTCACCCACCCTCCTGACAGCTGGAGTGACCGACTGTAAACTCAACTTCCAGGCCTTCCCTCCCTCTTACCACCCCAAAACAAAACAAAAACCCCTCCCTATTCTCTCCATATCTCAGACAAAGAGGAGACCAAACTCAAGGGAGTCATCTACTTCCAAGCCATAGAAGAGGTATATTATGACCACCTTCGATGTGCCTTCAAGGTGAGCTTCCTTTCCTCAGGTCAGTGCTCATTCTTAAGAAAAATAAAATAAAAAACATTTGGCCTGCTCCCTTTTTGCCCCGAATGACAACAGCAGGACATCCCTGTACATTTAGACCTTAGTATCCCCCATCAGAAAACAGGAGCAGATGGTTCCTCCCAACTCTGACGTTCAGGCATTTCAGGTGCAAAGGGACCCATTTCCAACATTCTCTCTTCCAGTTCTGACATTCTGTTGGGACCAGGCTCATTCATAGCCCTGGATTCTGAATCAGAGGTCCAGGGTGTGAGTGCTGTCTCTGCCCCACGTAGTTTGGTAGCCTTGGGCTCTTTTCTGGGTCTCAGTCTCCCCAGAGTGTTGGACTAGGTCTCTCGAGCCCACCCCACCCCAACCTCTAAATACACACCCTGAAACACCCTTGGTGGTGGTGGTGGTGGAGGAGGGGCTGCCTAAGGGGGGAAAGTCTCTGGTCCCTGATAATTCAGTGTCGGGAGGGGCTGGGGCCGGAGAGAAGAGCCACCGAATTCACACCCCTTCATCCTTCAGAGCCCCAGTCCCCGCTTGACATTCTGCGTCAAGACCTATGAACGCCTCTTCTACATGGTAGCCCCCAGCCCAGAGGCCATGCGAATCTGGATGGACGTCATCGTGACTGCTGCGGATGAGAACCACATCCCCTGATCCAGGCCCTTAACTTCCCCCAAATCCCCACCCTTTCGGAGCTTGCCCCTACAGCGCTCCTTCCACTGCCTAGTATTGACACTGCCTAGTATTAAGAAGGCCCAGGCCTTCTTAACCTCTCTGTGCCTCATTTTCCACATCTGTAAAACGAGAGTTAGATGAGCCTATTTCTGAGGTCCCTTCCAGCTCAATCCCATGATCCAGATGCTATGAATTTACCCCTATCGAGGCTCCACCCACTGCCCAGTGTTTAAAGCCAGGGCATTCTAGTCCTGGTAACTTTCAGGAGGAGGCCCCGCCTCCTGCCAAACGTTCGTACTCCCTGCGCTCTATTGCTTGTAACTTTCCCGGAAAGGCCCCGCCCCCTGCCGAATGTTCCTACCCTACCCCCCAGCGCTCTCTCTCTTCCGAACTTTCTCCCGACCCAGGAAGCCCAATCCCCTGGGAACGGTCGCTTCCTCCTGGTGCGCTGCCTCTGTTCGGCAGGTTCGAGCTCGGTTTTCCACGTGCCCCGGAAGAGGCAGCTGCCGGCCGCACCTCGCAGGCTGTCGGGTCGTTGGGGCGCGCGGGGGCGGGGAAGGGAGGTTTATTTATTGACGTACATGTGGGGTTAAATTAAACACTGAGAAAAAACAATCGTGGCTGTTGTTGTTTGCCCACAACCAGGGCATCCTACTCCTCCAAGCCCCTGTCCTGGCCTCTGCTCTCAGACACCTAGGAGGATTGAGCCCCTCACCCCACCTCCTTTTACGTCCTCATCCCCCGGCCCACATTTTCATCCAGGGAGCCTATTAGGGACCTGAGCTCCAGTCCTCACTTCTGAGGAGTCCCCAGCCTTTGCTCTTTTTCACGTTTGGGGGAAACCAAGCGTCCTGGCTCTCCCCAGCCTTTTTTTTTTTTTTTAGGGACCCAGGGAAATGACGCGCAGGGAAATGACCCTGTGGGCTTGAGGAGGGGGCTGGGGCTCAGAAGCGAGTCTGAGTCAAGAAGCCTCAGGTCCCCGTCCTCCTCCCATGACCCGCAGGAAGCCTCGAGCCCCACCCTTAGGAAGGAAGCATTGATCCTCCCTTAGCCTTCATTTTGTGGCTGATCTCTTCTGCCCGTATGGGCCCCCTCCCCCAGAGCCTTAATCCTTCCACTGTACCGAAAACCAAATCTGGTGATAAAAAGGATTAAGCACGTGGGTGAGGTTTGTCTGCAGAAGGGATCAAGAGCTGGGCTTCTGAACGTTTGTGTTGGGATGGACCTCTTTGACAATTCGCCTAGCCTAGAGATTCCTCCAAATACTGTTTTTAAATAATAGGTGTAGGCTTACTTTTAAGCCAAGAACATTGAAATAAAGGTGTACTTTTCTTCCCCCATCCAAATACATGGACTTTCTAAAATCTATCAGCAGACTTCAGGTTAAGAACCTCTGGATCAGAGGGTGCGATCCTGGGGAATGAGTGTCCATCTTCACATTTGCTTTTAGAGGTCTCAGTCTTTATTCTTTTTTAAAACGAGCATTTTTCCAGTCACAAAGCAGAACACAAAAGAGGATTTTATGGGAAACCCAGAATTTCCATTTCATGCTATTTTTGAAGGTACATAATAAATCCTACAGGCTTCTTTCAAAACTATCCGACTAGTCTGTGCTTCCTTCTGAACGTTCTTGTATCCTCTGTAGTGCAAAATATGGGTCTCAGTCTTAGGAATCACAGGATTTTAGACCCGCAAAGCTCCCTAGAATATAGAACACAATATGGCAGAACTGGAGGGGACCACAGAACAGAGAATACGGGAAGTCAGAACAGGGAAGGGCAGACCTGGAAGGGTGCTCTGAGCTCAGCTAGTCCAAATCTGACATTTAATAAAGGAGGAAACCGAAATCCACAAGGAAAAGGACTTGACTTAAGTGATACAACAAACTTGCAAAGAGCCCCCTTTTCTCTCTGGGCCTCAGTTTCCAAACCTGTATAAAAGGTCAGACTAGATGGTCTCTCAGTCTATGTCTCTTTCTGTGAGCAGACTTGGGATGAGGAAGTCACCTGAGGGGTCCTGCAGGCCCAGACAGAGGCCACTCCTCACCAGCCCTGCTCTCCAGATGCCTGTCTCTCCGGTCCAGCCAGTTCGGGGAGGGAGCCCTGGTTTAGGGCCCGCCCTCGAAACTCCTGCTCCCACGCTCCCCCTCCTGCTTCTTGGGCTCCTAAAGCTTAAAACCCTGGGGCTGGCATACAGACTGGGGCCTGGGCACAGCCCCCTCCCACTTGAGATTCAGCATCCCAGGATGCTGGGGCAGCAATGGGCTGATTGATCATTCTCTGATCTCTGGCCCATGAAGGCCTCCTCTGCTGCCTCTTCCTGGAACAGCATTTAGGGAGACAGCCCTGTGTTAATGGATGAGAGAAGCAAGAGCCTGGAGTCCTAGCCCCGGCTGGCCCCCATACCAAGTCCATGGTGGGCCCCTGGGCAAGTCATTTGGCTGTTCTAGGTCCGGGGATCCCCGTCTGGAAAATACATCCGGAGATGCAGAACACTCGGCTCATTAAGAGAATAATAACTAGCATTTATGTAATATTTAAAGGTTTGAAAAATGCTTTTCTACTACATTATCTCATTTAATCCTCACGACAACTCTATGAGGTGGGTGTGGTTATCCCCATTTTTCAGAGAAGGAAACAGAGGCTGAGAGAAATGCTCAGACAAATCCCTTGAGCCCCCTGGGCCTCAGTTTCCCCATCTGTCAAATGAGGGGCTTGGACCAGATGTCTCTTGCACTCCATGAGGTAGCGGTGGGCTTGGTCTCTTCTTTGGCTCCTGCCCCTTCCACCCCACCCAGTCACTTCCCAGAACAGCTGCCCCAGGGCAGGGCTCCCGTTGTCTGGGCCAGGATTCTCCCATCTCTCTCAGAAGCAGTCAGAGGCCAAGTCTGGTCTCTTGCAGGGATGTGACGCAAGGAAAAAGGGGGACCCACCCCAGAGTGAACGCTGGGCTGGGTCGGGCTGGGCTAGGGGAGGAGAGAGTGAGGCCCTAGGGGCAGTTACTCATCCTAGGGCTCAGGTAAGAGGGCCAGGCTGGGACGCAGAGCCGACACTCCCTGGGGGACTCAGAAGAAGCAGGACCTAACAGCCATGGAGACAGAGAGGAGATGCAGCCCAGGGCTCCTCGCAGCAACTGTTCTGCTCCTGTCCTTGCTTTGGCCAGGTGAGGTTGAGTCGATTTGGGCAGGAGGGATGAGGAGACTGAGGTGGGAGGGTGATGCCCCTCTGCATCCCAGGCAGATGGTGGATGAGTCCAGAAAGGCCTCCCACTCATCCTTGTCTAGAATTGTGAAAGTGCAGGAAAGGAGGCAATTTCGGGACAGGGGAGAAGATTCTTGCATCCAGGAGAGGGGGAGTCACAGGGAAAGACGTTTCACCACCTCAGGGAGAGGGGGCTGTGGGCAAGGAGGCCTTTGAACCCCAAGGAAAGGCTTAGCTATAGGAGATTAAGCCCTCTGGCCCTAGTGAAATTGGGACTATGGGCTTCCCATGCTTACAGGGCAAAGGCCCCTTCCACTCTGGGCAGAGAGGGCTGTGTGGGCCCCCCACCTGGCTCTCCCATCAAGAAAACACAGGAATGCAGGGAAGATTTTTTCTAGGCCAAAGAGAGGGGCTTTAAAGGCTATAACTCAGCTGAGAAGGCTGCAGAAAAAGGCCTCCTACCCCCAAGAGACTTCAGGGACCACAGGAGAGGGGGCTCTCCCTCTCTGGAGAGGGGAGATTGTGGAGAAGGCCCACAGAAAGGGGTGGCTGGGAAAGGTCTTCCATCTGCAGAACAAAGGGGGCGGATTACAGGGAAGAAGTTCCAGTGTCGGGGTCAGAGCCATTGGTCAGAAAGGTCTTTTAGCTTGGGGAGAGGTGCTCACAGGAGAGGGCTCTTCCATAATGCAGACAAGAACAGTGGCCGGGGGGGGGGGGGGGGAAAGGTTCTTACAGTGGGTTTGGCCCTCCCCTAGGTGCCTCAGCTCTTAAATGCTATAGCTGCATTCAGAAAGCCGATGAAGGATGCTCCCCAGAGAAGATGAAGGTGGTGACGTGCCCTGCCGACCAAAGGGTCTGCACAGAGACTGTGGGGGCCGTGGAGACCAGTAAGTGAAGCTCCTCTGGAGGGAGGGGTTGGCATATAGAGAATGGGGGGGACCCAATAGTATCCAGTGAGTTCATTGGGCAAACCCAGATTCACAAACCCAATCCCTTCTGCTGGCCTATTTCCTTCACTGGGATTGGTCTGGGGTCTCCTTAGCGATGGAGGTAAGCAAGTGGTTGGAGGTCCAGGGGCCTAGAGGTCATAAATCTAGATTTGGAGATGGACAGAGCCCCCAGGAAGCTGGGAGGGAGGGGTTTCTGAGTCACCCCCTGTTCCTTTTAGGCTCAGCTACTTTCACTGGGGAAGGCAAGGCTTCCAGGTGGTCCAGGCTAACCCAGGTTTGGGCTGAGACCCCATCCTCCTGAAGCTTTATCACATGGAAACCTACCCACACCCCCAGACCCCTAGGCATCCTGCCTGAGACTCCAGTGGGCCACACTCCAAAATTCCACTCCCTTCTGACTCAGAGACCCCAAACTCCACCCCATCTGACTGCTGCCCTCTCAGAGTCCTCTTCATTGAGTGTTCCTTTGAGCTCCCCTCTCCAGCTCTGAATTTTTAGCTCTCCCCATGATGAGCTCTTCCCTTTCAAGATTCCTCCCCTCTCACACCTCCCTCTAACTCCCCCCACACTTCTGAGTTCTCTCCCTCTGGATCCTTCCTTCCTGTGTCCTCCCTCTCTGGGTCCTCCCCCTCTGGATCCTCCCCCTTTCAGTGCTCTCCTCCTGGATCCTCCCCCACCCCAGTCCTTCTCCTTAACTCCTCCCCGTTCTGCCCCTGCTCTTCTCATCCTGTGCCTGGATTCTTCCCTCCAGTTCATGGGCAGTTCTCTTTGGCCATCCGAGGCTGTGGATCAGGCCTTGCAGGAAAGAATGACCGAGGGCTGGACCTGCACGGGGTCCTGGCCTTCCTCCAGCTGCAGCAGTGTGATAAGGACCTGTGTAACACTCAGCTCAACCTTACCTCACACCCCCTAAACCCCAGCGGTAAGCCAAAAGGGGCCCCAGGATTCGGGGACGGGGACAGGAGCCCTGTTCTCTAGATTTTGAACCAGAGGATCTGGGTGCAAATTCCAACTCTGCTACTCACTGGCTGTGTGACCCTGGGTCCTGGTTTCCCCCTCTATAAAATGAAGAGATTGGACTAGATGAGGTCCAAGATGAGGTCCAACTCTAAATCCTACCCTTCAATCTAAGGGCAGCCCTGGGGAAGGAGACCAGAAATGGGGGAAGGGGCTGGAGACTGAGTGAGTGACTTGGTGGGAATGTGAAGGACTGGTAAAGGGTGGTAGAACAGAGTCTGCAAATTATAATCTAGCGATCTAGCTTTGGTTCCTGACAATTGTCTAGGAGGTATCACTGAAAGGGTGGCTAGTGACTCTTTAGAAAGGGAAGCAGCAGTCTCAAAGGGCCAGCACAGGAACTGGTCATGTCGGACTTAACTGGGCTCCATTTTTGACAGGCTTGCTAGACTGGCAGACAGGTCGAGGGACTGCAGCGGGTAGAGTCAATAGGAGTTTTCTCCAAGTGTCTGACAAAGGATCTCATTCCATTTTTTTTCCTGGACAAGCCAGAGAGATCCACTCAGGCCAGACAATAGTAGGGCTTGGTGGGTGCAGAATTGGTGGGATAGCTAAATCCATAGAATGGCCACACTAGTGGTTGGTCTCGAAGAGGAGGTCTCTAGTGGAAGGCCCCACGGATCTGTGCCTGGACCTGTACTATTTAACAACCCTATGCCTTTAGGCAGAGACAGTAAGCTCATCAAATCTGCCAATATCACAAAGTGATTCTAAGATGCTAGATGACAATGTCTGGATTCCAAAAGACTGTGGCATGATGGAACATTGAGCCGGCACTAAGAAGATGACATTAAAAAAAATGTACTGGTGCCAGGAGCTCCTAGTGAGGAGCCTCCTTCCTCAATGCAGATCTGTGCCCATGACTTGGGGGAGTGAATTAACCAGGGTCTCACATACAGGGAGTGTCAGAGGCAGGCCTCAAACCCAAGTCTTCTTGACACTAAGGACCATGTTCTATCTCCTATGCCAGTCTGCCTCCCCCAAGATAGCATTTTTTTTCATTCATTTTTCAGTCATGTCCGACTCTCCATGGCCCCATTTGGGGTTTTCTTGGCAGAGATACTAGAGTGGTTTGCCATTTAACCTTCTCCCGGTTCATTTTGCAGATGAGGAAACTGAGGCAAACAGGGTTGAGTGACTTGCCCAGGGTCACGTAGCTTGTGAACTCACAAAGATGAGTCTTTCTGACTCTAGACCCCACACTCTATCCACTCTTCCACCTAGCTGCCCAAAGATGTTGTACTAAGACTAAATGTAAACTTCTATGCTTCAACAAAAGGGGAGGAGGGAAAACTTCTCAAGTACAAGATGTGGGGAGGGGGAACATGGCTAGGCAGTTCATTGAAAAAGATTTGGGAATTTTAGTGGACTGCAAGTTCAATATAAGTCAACAGGGTCAAGGAATTGGTTAATTTAATCTTAGGTTTCATTAAGAAAGACGATGTCCAGTGTCTAGGGAGGGTACAATCCCTTCATCCTCTGCCATGGTTAGACCCCCTCAGGAGTGTTGGGCTCAGTTCTGGGCCCTTCATTTTACAAAGGTCAGTGAGAAGCTGCGGAGCAGTCCAGAGGAAGGTGACTAAGTAGGTGAAGGAGCTCCCATTCACTCCACGTGAGCCTATGAGCATCAGTTGAAGAAACGGGTGGGGGTTGTATAACCAAGAGGAGAAAAGACTTGGTGGGCACATGGAACTGTGTTTGAAATATTTGGAAGATGTTTTACATGATTACACATATATAAGATATAGCAAATTGCTTATTGTTTTGGGGAAGAAGGACAGGAAGTAGGGCAGGAGAAAAATTTGGAACTCATAATCTTATAAAAAAGGAATATTAAAATTATCTTTACACGTAATTGGAAAAAACAAAATACTATCTTGAAAATATTTGGAAGAGGCATTTGATGGGGTCCACTTGGCCCTAACCTAGACCTAGGAACTGTGGGTACCCATTGAAGAGGGGTGGAATTCAGGCCAATGACAGGAAAGGTGTCCAGTAATTAGAGTGATTCCAAAGCCAGAGTCTTGCTTTGGGATATGGTGGGTTTCTCCTCTTGGAGGTCTTCAGGCAAAGGCTGGAGGACTCCATGTCTGGCTGGCTGTTGTTTGCAAATGGGCTAGACTCGATGGCATCTGGGGTCTGCTCTTCATGTAGCAGGACCAGAGATTAAGAACAGAAAGGTGAGAAGGGGGCAAAGTCATAATGACATCTATGGAATTGGGGACAGGGAATCTCACTGATGGCTCTTCTCTCTCTCCACCCATCGCCACCACAGGAAATGAGAGCGCCCACGAGCCCAATGGCATCCAGTGCTACAGCTGTGTGGGGCTGAGCCGGGAGGCCTGCGAAGGCACAAAGCCCCCCCTGGCCCAATGCTACAATGCGGGTGACCGGGCACACAAGGGCTGCTTTGATGGGAACGTCACCCTGACCGCAGGTGAGCAAGGAGGATGCTCTGCACGAGCTCCTGGGGCATCTCCCCTTATAGAACCTGGTTGGGAGTAGTCCAACAGTACCATCCCTTGGCTAGGTGCTGGGCACAAGGCAAACAATGAAACGATCCCTGCTCTCAAGCGCCTTACGTTCAATTGGGTGGGGTAGAGGATACAACCAGCATACAACTGATGAACTAAAACGTGATTTGAGGGGAAAAGAACAGTAACAACTTCGGGGTCTGGGGTGAGGAGTGGGGAGGGGCCGAAATGTTTCTGTAAGAGGGTCCCTCGTCTCCTTTACTCCTCGGCAAAGCCTTATGGGAGACAGAGAACTTGCTTCTACTCCATCGAGGGAAATAGTGTTCCACACCTCAAGGCCTTTCCTTTCACCCCCGATGGGAATAAAATCCTATAAAAATTATAGGGAGAAGAAAATGGCAAACTATTCCAGTGTCCATGCCCTGAAAACCCCAAAAGGGGTCACAAAGAGTCAGACTTAACAGCAGCAGGGCACTGTGCCTGATCATGTTCTGTCCAATATACTGGGGAATCATGGTATCTTTTCAATGCTGCCATTTTCCAGAGTTGGAAACTGAGGCTTTGGGAGGGATAGGGATTCACCCACATGTCCTCAGTGAATTTGGAGAAGAATTGGGACTAAGAGCTGGGCTCCCTGATCCCCTCCCCAACCATCCCCACCCCAGGGCTCTGCTTCCTACGCCTCTGGGAGTTCAGCACTAACTAGCCACCTCATTCCCTTGGTGTCCCTTAGCCAATGTGACAGTGTCGATGCCTGTGCGAGGCTGTGTTCAGGATGAGGGGTGCACCAGAGATGGAGTGACCGGCCCAGGCTTTTCCCTCAGCGGCTCCTGCTGCTCTGGGTCCCGCTGCAATGCTGACCTCCGGAACAAGACCTACTTTGCCCCTGGCATCCCACCTCTGGTGGTGCTGCCCGTGCCACAGCCCACAGCTACCTCCCGCCCAAACTTGACAGCAACAAAGACCTCTTCATCCACCCAGGTTCCAACTCCTAGACCCTCAGCCTCCTCAAGCCTGGCCCCAACCACCACCCTTCAGGCCCCAACCAGGGAGTCAGCTTCTCATGCTGAGAAACCTGTGGAGACCATTAGAGAGGAGGAAGAGACCAGTGGAGGGGCCATTGGTCATAGCGATCGAAGCAATATGGGGCAGCTCCCCCCTAAGGGCAGTCCCCAACACCCAACTAACGGGAGTAGCAGGGCCCTGGGCCTTCCACTGGCGTTGATCCTGGTAGCTATTGTTGCCAGGACGCTCCTGTGATCCCCTTCCCCCTCCTCCCATCCCCTCCCCTTGCGGCCTTGGGACACCCTTCCTTGAACACAAATTCCCTTCTCTTCCCTGCGCTGGGCTGGTCCCAGCCCAAGCCAGTCTCACCTTGTCCCGCCCCATCAGGCTGAGCCGGTCTCCTCAGTCCTGAAAATAAAATGACCCTATATTTACGAAGTAGTCCAAGCTCTTTTTTCCTAGGGCTTGGAGAACTCGAGGGATGGCTATGGGGGAGGGCTGGAAGTGGGATGTGAGTCATCCAGAAGGGTAGTAGGGAGGTGACCACTTTGGGAATTAGGAGGGAGGGAAGCAGAATTGGGGGCAGAGGAGAAGCAGTTGTGACATCAGTATGTCACAACTGGCAAAGCCATACCCAGGACTTTTGTCACCTGACAAAATTCAGTTGAGTGGATGGGGATGGCCCCCCAGTACACCTCTCCTTTAGATACTTTCTTACTTGCTGGAATGGTCTAGGGGTCAAGAAGCAACTTCTCTGCCTCAGCCTGGTCCTTGTCCCATCTCTTCATCCATTGATAGCAACTGGAAGAGACTCTCCACTTCTAGGGGGTTCCCTTGCCTGTCTCCCTGGGTTTTGTGGGCTCAGGGGCCCCTGGAGCGCCTCCTCTCCCTAGGCAGAAAGACCTTCAGGGAAGCAGACTCCAGCCCAGAGGAGGAAGGCTCCAGGACTTCCCCTCTCTTTTTTGAAAGTAGTCCCAGGCACCATACCCATGAGTGACTCATCCCTATCATCAGGCTTCCAGCAGATATGTCCAGGCCTGCTCGTGATCCTAGAGCCAGCCTGTTTCTCTTGGAAGTCACCTGCCCAGGGCCGTGAAGGCACTCCTGATGTTAGTTCCTTGTACAAAGCCTTGGCTGCACCAGTTGATTATGGTTCTTACATTAGGGAAATACTGCAGATCTTGGGGAGAAGGGAAAGAGGGTAGTCTGAAGTTATTACTGAATACCACTGGGAGAGGAGAAAGTGGTGAGAGAGAGAGCAGGTGGCAGAGGGGAGAAAAATACTGGGAAATACTATGAGATGGAAAGATAGGGACTGAGCCTATGATCTCATTAGCGTTTGGAAGTCAAAAAGAACTTAAAATTTGTTAAATATTTTTCCCAATTACTTATAAAAACTATTTCTAACCTTCATTTTTTTCTTTTACACTTTCGAGTTCCAAATTCTCTCCCTCTTTCCTTTCTCCCCCTCACACTCTATTGAGAAGGCAAGCAATTTGATAAAGGTTAAATGTGTGCAGTCATGCAACACATCATTTCCATATTGTCATTCGAGAGGCAATTTTAAAAGCACCTACTGTGTGTCAGGTATGGACTAAACATTGGAGATATAAAGAAAGGCAAAAACAGTCCCTGCTTTCAAGGAATTCGTGGTTTAATGGGGGAGACAACATGCAAATCATTATGTGCAAACAAGATCTATATAGGAAAAGTCAGAAGTAATCTCAAAGGGAAGGCATTAACATTAAGTAGGACCAGGAAAGGCTTCTTGCAGAAGGTTTTTGCTGAGAAACCAAGGAAGCCAAGAGGCCGGCATGAGGGAGAAGAGAACTCCCAGTCTGAGATGGTGTGGTTTTGTTCAAGGAGCATGGAAGAGGCTGGTGAATCACCTGGTACTTGGAGGGGTAGGGGCCAGGGCGATGTAGGCAAACTGGAAAGGTAGGAGAGGGAGGTTATGAAGGCCTTTGAACATCCAACAGAGGATTTTGTGTTTGATCCTGGAGGCAACAGGGAGTCTCTGGAGCTTTCTGAATAGGAGAGTGATGTGGTCGGACTTTAGGAAGATCCCATGGACAGCAGAGTGGGTGGGTTGGAGCAGGGAGACCAACTTAGCACTATTACATAATGCAGGTGTGAAGTGAGGAGAGTTCGCACCAGGCTGGGATCAGTGTCAGAGGGAAGAAGGAGGAGAGGGAGGTATAGAGATGTTAAGAAGGTAAGATGGACCAGGTATGGCAACCAATTGAATGGGGGGAGGGGACAATGAGAGGCAGTAAGGATTGGAGGAGGACACCTAGGTTTCAAACCTAGGTAACAGGAGGATAGTGGTGCCCTCAACAGGAACAAGAAAGTTAGGAAGAGAGGAAGGTTTGGGGGTGGGGAAAGATGAGTGCAGATTTGGATATGTTGAGCTTAAGAGGTTTATAGGACATTCAGTATGAAATGTCTAACCAGAAGTTGGAGAGTTGAGACTGGAAACCAGAGAGAGGTTAGGGCTGGAAAAAAAGATCTGGGAATGATAATTGGATCAATGGGAACTCAGATGAAATCATTGAGTGAAAAAGTATAGGAGGTTTAAGGAGGGATGAGAAGTTTGGGAGAGTGAGAGTGAGTCAATTAGGGAGGTATAAAGGATTGCCTAGTAGCAGTGAGGGCCCAGGTGAGATTATGTAACATTAAACTCCCATATGAGGAAAGGCCTTTTACCAGCACAGGTCAACACCTCTTTTGTAACTTGTATTCTGAGGGCAGCTAGGTGGCGCCATAGTGCATAGAGCCCTGGGCCTGGAATCAGGAAGAGACATCTTTCTGAGTTCAAATCTGACCTTAGACACTTAGTAGCTGTGTGACCCTGGGCAACCCTGTTTGCCTCAGTTTCCTCATCTGTAAAATGAGCTGTAGAAGGAAATGGCAAACCACCCCAGGATCTCTGCTAAGAAAATCCCAAATGGGGTCATGGAGAATAGGCCATGGCTGAACAAAATGGGAAAAAAATATTGTCTATAGCCCATGGTTGTTGTAAGGATACAATGAGATTGCTGTTACCAGGAGTACCCATAAAAGTATAAATTTAGAATCAGAAGGCACCCCTAGCTTTTTCTGAGACAGACAGCAGAATGGTGTTGTGCCTCGGGTGTGGGACCAAGAGAAATTTGGGTTGGGATACTGCCCCTGGCCTTTAAAAGCTGTTGACCTTGGGGAAGTCAAAGTGAATCCCTCTGAACCTCAGTTTGCTCATCTGCAAAATGGGATGCTAACAGCCCTCCACCTCTGGCCCACAGAGAGATATCATATGGAGGAGGGCTTGCAAACTTTGCAGAGCTACCCACAGGCCATCTGCAGCAGTTATGACCCCTGACAAATCAACCGGGTGCAATGGGAAAAGGGCTGGAGTTGAGCACCTGGGTTCAAATCCCGTTAGTAGCATCTGAGGTCTCCATATGTGTGTGTGGGCTGATTTCTTCCCCTCCCACCCCATTCCTCTATTATGGTATCTCCCACTCTCTGAACCTCTCTGGCATTTTGGGAGATACCACTGGGAGAGATGAGGGAGGAGAAAATGCCAGGGCCTAAAATACAGCTTCGTTGACTTCCTCGCCCCTCAACTTCGTGTGGCCTGCCCTGGTTGGACCCTTTCTTGTCCATTTTTGTAAGGGGATCTCCTATTGGTGCTGGGAAGGGGGAAGGGGTGCGAAGTTCACCGGCCAGTGGGGAGAGAAACCCTTCCCCAGAGCCAATGCTGACAGATGCCCCGCCCATTCCTTAAAAGAGCCAGCAGGAACCCATCCCTCTGCACGGCTTTGGCCAATGGGGCACGGTGGGCGATGGGGTGGATAGTAAAGGCCGGAGACCAATGGGGCGGACTCTTCTCGCTGCAACATCCTCCCGCAACCATCATGGGGAAGGGTGAGAACGGGGCAGATTGGCCCCGCCCCCTGTGCGCAATCTCGAGGGAGGGACCGTTGGGGAGGGGGAGGGTAGGAGGAGCAGGAGGCGGGGCTTGGCTGGGAGTGGGGAGGGAGAGGCGATGCTAGAGACGGGGATGGGCCTTTGGGGTGGGCCTTGATGCGGGAGCCAGGGGAAAGAGGCGGGACTTATGCTATGGGAGGGAAAGAGCAGGGCTTAGGCTTGGTTGGGGGCGGGGCTTGTGGGGCAGGGGTGGGGCTTAGGACTGATGGGGTGAGGCTTGTGTTTTGGGGGAGGGTGGAGGCAGGGCTTAGGGTTGGGGGAGGGGTGGGGTTGGAGGCTTCTCCAACTGCCCCCTCAGAGGCCCCTCTTAATAGGACCTTAGAAATCCGAGCCTTGGGAGAGACCTTGGGGAGCCTGTTGGGGTGGGGGGAATGATGGGCGGGGGCTGACATGGGGAGGGCACAGATGGGGGTTGCTTGGGGCCCTTCGTAGTGGGGGCTTGGGCTTGCCCTTCACTTCCCTGCTCTCTTCGTTCCCACCAGAGTCCAGGGTCCCAGGGGCCAGGGACGACCCAAGACAAGACAACTGCAGGGTCTAGGAGGGTCCAGACCGCAGCATGGCATGTGTCAGCTTCCCGCTGCTCCTCTGCCTTGTGGGAGCCTCGCTCGCCCAGACTGGTGTGTGTGTGTGTGTGTGTGTGTGTGTGTGTGTGTGTGTGTGTGTCCCCGGGTCCTGGAGGGGAGGGTCAGGCGCTGACCATGCCCCTCCCCGCTCTGCAGAGGATCACCCCTTCACCCCTATCTTCCCCCTGCTGCCGCCTGTCACCTGTTACCACACGGAGATGCTGTACCTTGGGCGCAACCTGAATTCAGAGCCCGAGCTTTGGACCTCCAGCCTGCAGCACGCCAGGCGCTGTGAGAAGTGGGAGGTGTGTCAGGAGACCCTGCTGATGCTG
Organism: Phalanger gymnotis; assembly: GCA_028646595.1. Lineage (NCBI taxonomy): Eukaryota > Metazoa > Chordata > Mammalia > Diprotodontia > Phalangeridae > Phalanger > Phalanger gymnotis. Next base: position 785,608,436 of record CM053622.1, read on the forward strand.
GAGACAGGTAAACTGAGGACAGCTGACAAAGGAGGGGGTGCAGTGGGGACAGTGCCTTTGAATCAGGCTGCTTTAGAGAATTCTCCCTATATTTATCTAGAAAGTTAAGAGGGTTTACTATAGGATTGCCAAAAGTACTCTCAGCTTTTGCAATCAGTGATTCCCTTGCCCTCTCTGGACCCTAGTCTCTTCCTCTGAATGTAGCCCCTGGGGTACACGTGGGGCTCCCAGAAAAGCTCGAAGCACTCTGTGGGTCAGCACTCACTAAAAACCATAGCTTGAATTACTTGTGTAAGCCAGCCAGAGGAACTATTAGTTCAAGACCGAAGACGTGGTCTCAAATACCATAGAAAATATCTTGACAATTAAAGTCCACCTACCATGTACACATAGGATATGTGCTCCCACAGGTTACCACACCCTACAAAAGAAAAAAAAAGTCTACGTGGGGAAAAACATACATGTGGAGAACATGGGTGATACGGGGACAGATATAGGGGGCACACACCTGGCCCAGGCCCCTACTGCTCCAACCCTGAAAGTTTGCCGCTTCTCCTGCTGGCCTTCCCTGATCATCCCAGGATCTCCCTTAAGGTGGCTGTGGCCACTGAGCTGCCCTCTGCTGCCATCTGCTGGGTTCTTCTCGCTACTAAGGTGTGCTGGTTAAAAAGCATCTTCCTAACAGGACGGGCTGATAGTTCTTTGATTGCAGAGCTTGAGCTGTGACACCCCCACCCCCACGCCCCAGCCAGGGAGGGAGCTAAGGCCAGCGGAATGCCCTCAAGGAAAGCTATCCAGAACTGACTGAGGCCATCATCCCAGACAACTACCTGATTTAGGGGAAAGCAATTCCATTTAACTCCAGAAACATCCTTGGTCAGAATCTTATGTCCCCAAACCTGTGTCAAGGACTCTGGCCAGAAAAGACCCCAGAAGAAGACTGAAGTTTTGGGATGAGATAGTCCACTTTGTTCTTCGGGTCCTTTTTGGCACACAAAAAACTGGGCAATCTTTAAAGCTAGGTGAAGAAGGCAAGGGCATCGCCCTCCCTCCTGCTGGCTCATATTCTTGCCTTTCTCACGGGCATCTGCCTGGCTTGTGTTCTGCGTTCTTGCCAATGCGAAATCAGCTGTCTTTCTATGGACATGTAAAAAGGGTGCTGATACAGGGCTGTCACCACAATGGGGGTGGAGGAGAAGGTGATGAACACTGACATCTGTCTCTTAACTGACCTGGGGCTTGGGCCCAATCCCTGCCAACCTATTGTTCCTCTCCTAGGGCCCCAGTCACTGATTGTAGGCAGTAAGGGCTGCACGCCAGCAGGGAACCGGATCTCCAGGGTCACAGAGCACTTGGGCCCCCCAGGAATCATTATCACCTCCTACGTCCACTTCTGCAATGTCGACTACTGTAACAACTTGACCAGCACAGCCCCGGTGCTGAGACCCAAGGCTCACCTAGGTAGCCCAGGCCTTGCGTGGCCTCTCATTAGTGGGATCTCCTAGTGCTTCCTCTCCCTTTGCCTCCCAATAATTTCTATACCCTCCCAACCTGTGGTATCTACCGCTAGCCCCTTGCCACAATCTACCCTTTTATTGTATTCCCCACAAGCGTCCTTCCTTCTCCCCTGGAGTATGTCCCCATGTTCCCTCCCCATGGTATTTCTCAGGCTCCCCATGACCTCATCTCCTGATTTCCTACATCACCTACCCCACAATTCCTTTATCTCCTCTCCTGCTCCCATCTGTTTAGAGCCAGTAGGGAGGGACCCAACATCCTCATTTGATGCTGTTGTCTCTACTTCTTCCTGGAAAAACTCCATTTTATCACTGGAAAACTACCTAGCTAGCCTGACCTCCCATGCCTCTGTCTTAGACAGTATGCATTGTCCAAAGACCAGCCAGATGCTTCCTTTTTGGGGGGATTGCTTTCTAGTGATGGTAGCCCCCTCATTTTATAGACAGGGTACAAAGACTCCAAGATGGGACTTCCCCTAAGCCAAAAATAAGTCAGGGGCACAGTTGGGATTCATACCCAGGCCCCCTGACTCTTTGTTCAAGGGTCACCACAAAGCACTGCCTCCCAGACAAGCCATTGAAAACATAGGTTCCTGGCATATCTCCCAGGCTCTGCCAAACAGCCCTGGGCTTGGGGTTCCCATTCAGACCCTCACACTAAATGCCTAGTTAGTCACCCTGTGTGATGCTCAGTTTTCCCAAAGAACTTTTCACTGCATGGCCAACCTAATAGTGGTGAGGGGCTTGGCATTCCTTAGCAGGGCTGGTCCTTGGAAAAGAGGCTCCATCAGCTGGGTTTGTGTTCCAAGCCTCCCAGCAAGAGTATAATCTGCCTTAACTGGTGTAGACTTTGTGAGCCCAGAGTCACATCCACAACTCAATGAGGCAGCTAAGTATGACCAAGAAATGCATGAATGCCAAAAGGAGATGGCAGGCCCATGGCCAGTGCTTGGCATAACTGTTGAGCAGCCCCTGGGCTCTGTCGTTGGAATACAGGGAGCATGTTGGGGGCTCCCTGGCAGTGACCTTAGAGAAAGGAATGTCAGAGTCAAGCAGGTCAGGCATCCATACACATGAGATGACAGGACTGCTAGAATATCTGGGTATTGGAGTGAAAGATGGATTGAAGTGGGGAGACAATAGGTCAGAGGTTGTCCACAGTGAGGGCCTCCCAGGAATCCCAGGTTCCCAGCATTCCTTCAGTGCCTGCCTCAGTGATGCCCCTTCCCTCCCTCCAGTCATTGGAAAACCAGACTACGCCTTGCGTTGCCCAGTCTGCTTGGCCTTGTACTCCTGCCCCACGAAGGTCCACCTCCATCAGTGCAGTGAGAAGGCCCTGAGGTGTTACAATGGAACCATCCAGATCAAGGGAGGTGAGCCCCAGCTGCGAAGTGTCGGCCTCTTAAGACTGGAGGTGGTCCTGAGTGTCAGATGGAAGGAGGTGATTCAGAGTGTGCACCAGGCAAACAGAAAGTGTTCTCAGGAGATGACCCGGGCCCTTGAGGTGCCTTTCCTAAAGCCCTATGGCTGGAAGTGTGTGCTGGGTTTGGTCTTCTTAAAGACATGGGCTGGCACCCTAGTGTTGTCTTTTCCTATCTTTGTGGCCTCTGGCCACTTTTCTGGGGACAAGATGGTCTCCAAGGGCCTCCCTGCCCAGCTCGGAATTGTGTGATCCTAAGAGGCAGCTTGGTAGAGTAAATGGAGCGAATGCTGGGCTTGGGACCTGCCTTACTAGCTGTGGGATTCTGGGAAAGTCCAGAGGTCCAGAACCCAGGTTCCTCATCTAGTTGGTTGTGAGCCTGAAATGAGATAATGGCCTTAGAGCTGCCTAGCCAGGTGAGTTGCCAGGATTCAAACGCAGTGCCTCAACCACAATATGCTGCTACTGTCTTAGAGATTTCTAGACTGTGAGAGCTCAGAGGGGCCTCAGACGTTCCTAGATCTGGGGCTGGAAAGGCCCCTGGAGGCCAACCAGGAGGCCTCTGGGAAACTGGAAGAGAAGGCACTCAAGGTCAGATGTTGGGTTAGTGGCAGAAGTAGGGTCTTGTAACAGGCCTCCAAACAAGTGTTCATGCCTTTTGTCATTGTGCCCACCCACCTGCTCTGTCTTTGTCTCTGGTCTCCCCTCTACCCCTTGTAGAAGGTATCTCATATGACCTGGGCTTGCTTGGCTGCTCCACTGTGCCCAACTGTGAGCTGTTCCTTGGCATGGAGACAATCGGCCCATTCACCCTGAGCGAGAAGTGTTTGGACCATCATAGAGTCTTTTGGCCAAGAAGCCAGGGTGCCCCTCGGCCTGCCTGGGCCTGGACTCTCGGGCTGGGACTGCTTCTTACTCTGTAGGCAGAGGCATCCTCAGACCAGACATCCCTTTGAGTCTCCCAGGAAGAGATGCAGAGGGGAGCCCCCCTGGTCCTGTGGTGCTGCCTGGGGCCCAGAAGAGGAGGCCCTGAGATCTCAGGGGCAGGAAGTGTGTCCAAAGCCCCAGTAACCCAGCACAAGGCTGTCTGCTGCACAGGTATTAAAGATTCAAATGGACTATTCTATTACTGCTGTCCGCCAACATTTATTGTTAATCATTTATGATAATGATAATTCCCTTCCTTGGGCTCTCCCAATAGTGTATTCTCTCCCTTTGATTAGGATTCCCCCCCACCCCACTCCAGATTAAAATCTTGACTCTTAACTATCGGCTCCCCGGGTCTTAGCTTTCATCTTAGAAAGTGGCCCCGTCTAGCTCCGGGGCCCTATGAATCTGGGGCTGTGTAGGTGGCACTGTAGTAGTACCATCATCTCTGCTGACAGAGGAGGTGAAACCTGAGAGAGGTGACCAGGACATGTAGCTAGGAGCTTCAAGCTTACAGAGCCCATTACCTCGCATTGGAGAGACTGGCAGAGACTCAGGGAAGAGATCACCTCTGCCCACACAACAAGACGGTGGAAAGTCATTCCATTGTCTTGGGCTGCCACCCTTGGCTCTCAGACTGGCTCCCCAACAGCCAAAATGTGCTTCCTGTATACGCGTCGTCGAGCAGCTTTACATGGTCCTCCCTGGCTGCCCGCAACGCCCCTGCTAGCCTGGAGGTGGGGCAGGGAGGACTGACCTTCAGCTCGGGTTAGTTAGCACTAGACAAATGTCAGGACACCAGGCACAGTGGGGGCAGTAAGGAAACTCGTCCAAACAATTAGAGCTCTCCACAATGAAATGGACAAATGGGCCGCTACTGGGGGTTGCCAATCCCCTCCTGTGTGCTCATCACTGGTGCTCCTCCTGGAAGGGCTGGGTGGGACCACCCGTGGACATCAGTGGCCTCCGAGGGCCTTTGGTGACGTGCACAAGATTCTCTACAAAAATGAGAAATAACCTGGCCTGGAGCATTAAACAATGGACTTCCTCTTTCAAACAGTGTCTCCGCTAAATTGACCATTCTTTTTGAAGACGAGAGTCCTTTAAGAGTCTACATGCACTCCAAGAAGTGGAGGAGATGGCCAGCTGCCACACCAGCAAGAAGCAGAGCTTGGGTCAGAGGCAGGAAGCCAATGGGGATCTTGTAACTAGCCTCTACTTATGGTGGGGACGGAGGGAGATAAGACAGATGAGCTCCAGATGGCAATGGAAGGGCAGGAAGAAGAGGATGAAGTGAGGCCAGTTCTAATGTGGAGAGTTTGGGATTTGGGGTAGAAGCCGTGGGCTCAGTTCCATCTCCATCATCTAGCCTGCTCCCTGCCACCCTGGGAGAGTGATGTGACCTCTCTGGGCTTGAGCTTCCTCATGGGTAAAATGAGGTCAGACTACATGACCTTTACAGCCCTGCCCATCTCAGAAGCTAGAATCCTAAATGATATGAATGATAGCCAAAAAGTGGGTAGGGGGCAAGGAAAGGCAAAGACAGTGGGCTCTGAGTGTCTGAGGGAGACAGAGGCAGACGTGAACAGACACCTGAATCCAAATCCAGACTCACACTTGCTGTGGGACCCTCGGCAAGTCACAACTTCTGTCCACCTCAATTTCTGCAAGTGTTAAATGGGGATAATAGCGCCTACCTCCCAGGGCTGTTGTGTGGATCAAATGAAATGACATTTGTAAAGTGCTAGCACAATGCCTGGCACAGAGTAAGCACGATTGAAACGTCAACTATTATCATTACAAGAGAGAGACCAGTGGAGGGATGGAGACAAGGGGAGGGAGGAAGGGGGGAAGGGGAAGGGGGAAGAGAGAGAGAGGAGGAAGAGAGGGAGAGAGACACAGAGACTGAGATAGAGAATCTCACCAAAAAGATAGCTGGATTTCTGAACAGTTTGTATTTAGAAATATGAGTGTTTAGGGACATATGTGTGTGTGTTTTCATTAGTGTTAAGGTCAGGATGGAGTTAGTGCCAGTGAATTATCATATTCCTTTTTGACAAAATGATAAAATACAATCAAGCTGAACAATAACCTTAAATGTAAATGGACCAAATTCCTCTATCAAAGGGGAAAAAAAAAACCAATCACCCAATGGATAACCAAACACAACCCAATACCACGTTGCCTACTGGAAAGATACCTACCACAGTGAAATAAAAATTCAACACAACAGGAGAAATTAAAATGTACTATGCTTCAGCTGATTCTAGAAAATCTGGAGTTGCAGGGATGAGATTGGACAAAATTGAATTCAAATTTGAAAGCATTAAGCGAGTTAAAATCATCATGCTTAAAGATACCACTGACAATTAGAGCTCCATGTCACTTGTCTCCCTAACTAAAAGCAAAATATGGTCACTTCGGTGATCTTAGTGATAGCTGGACAACCACTTTTCTGGGGCCCTGGGGGTGAGTTCCTGTCCTGGGTAGGAGTTTGGACTTCGTGCATTCAGGAGAACCTCCTTGCTCAGAACTGTGATAATCCTAAGTTCAGTCTTTGGGACTTCTTTGGCCATGAGTAGACAGCCTGGGCAGGAGGGAGGAGGCAAAGGGCAGGAGGAGGCAGAAGCAGACTTTATTTAGGGCATTTGGCACAAGTCAGGTTCATTGAACCCTTCCCCTCCTCTAGGCTACAGGATTAGCAGGGAGCCCAGGCCCAGAGCCCATAGAAAGGCAGGGAGGACACAGCTACCACAGTCCATCCCAAAGTCCTCAAACAAGCTGCTCCTGTCACACAGTTCTGTCAATTCAAGGGGCCCGATCGTGTCGGTTTTGTTAAGCACTCGACATTCGATCTCGCCCATGCAGCCCTCCAGGTCCACGGGAGTCCAGATGCCTCCTGGGGGTGGGAGGGAGAGAAAGGGTGCTCAGCAGGGGATCTCAGACCATCAGTGGGGACTCCAAAGTCCAAGGACCCAGCTTCCCACAGCCATCTTATTCTCCAACTTATGAGGACCCCTGGTCGTCTCAAGCATCTACATCCCTAGTCCTTCAATGACCCAAGCAACTATCTCAGCCATCCTCCTCCCGTGACCTCAGGTGTTTATCTTCTCAGCCCTTCAGACATCCCTGTCACTCTTTTCCCCGGGTCACCCAGGGGTTTGGGCATCTGTTTCCCCAGCCCCAGGGATCCAGGCATCTCCCCTCTCACCTCCCTTGATCATGATGGTCCCGCTGTAACAGGAGAGGGTGAGCTTGGGGCAGTGCATGACTGGTGAGCCAGGGACGCAGGACCCCAGAGAGACACAGGTGGGGCACATGAGGCCCTCTTGGTGGGGGCTGACTAGAAGGGGAAGAAAAGGGCTGTCAGGGCCACCCCTTTACTACAATGTTTCTCACTGCTCCATTCAAGTCTGGGCCTGGCTCATGCCCATAAACAAAGCATTTTTCTTATCTACTATCTGCTTTGGGGTGTGATTGAAGTACTGCAGATACACTTCTGACCCAAAGCTAGAAGTGCCCCCAAAACAGAATCAGAAGCTCAGAATCCAACAGAGAACGTTTAAGCTTTGCCTGTCTTTAGAAGAGAGGCACTTTGGTATGATTTACAGGGATTGTAAACTTTTAACTAGGGGGGAGTACAGAGGGTGAGCACTCAAGCCTTGCCCGCTACAACCTGGCTGCCACATTCATGTGTCTAAAGCCTGGCTCAAACTATCAGAGTTAGAAGGGACCATGGAGCCCATCTAGGTCAAAGCTCTTATCTTACAGATAAGGCAACTGAGGTCCCAAGGTCACACAGCTGGTTCCAAACTCAAGCTCCGATCCACTGGCTCCATATCCAAGGAGCATTCACACCCCAAAAGGTCCTTCCCATGAATCTCCTGCTCAGAGATACCTGAGAGCTCCTCTGGAGTCAGAGGATTTGGCTCAAATTTATCAAATTCTTGGTACTTCCTTCCATATTGACCACAGCCTCAGCTTTCCTTCAAGGCCACATATAATTCAGCTGTTATTCATTCAACCTTGTCTAGATCATCATAGTGGTCAGCTGGGTGAGACGGTGGATAGAGCATTGGGCTTAGAGTCAGGAGGACCTGCGTTCAAATCCAGGGTTAGATACTTACTAGTTGTATGACCCTGGGCAAGTCGCTTCGCTTGCCTTAGTTTCCTCATCTGTAAAATGAGCTGGAGAAGGAAATGGCAAACTACTCTGGTATCTTTGCCAAGAAAACCCTAGATGGGGTCACAAAGATTCAGACATGTCTGAAATGACTGAACAACAATGAGGTCATCGTAGGATTTAGAGACCATCTAGTCCAAACTCCTCAGCTTATAGAAGAAACCGAGGTCCTGGCTTGGCCTAGCTGGAGACTGAGCCTGCGTCTGCTACTCTCTTCCTATCTTTGACTCCACCTTGGGGCCACCCTGGATGAGGTTTTAAAGAAATTCCAGCTTTTTTTTTTTTTTGACAATTTGAGGGGAATCTAATATATCCTCATGGCAGCTTCTCTGGTCATGACTGCCTTCAGGGGGCAGGGAAGTCTTGTGCTGGGCTTTGCCCCAAGGAGAAGAGGAGGAGACACAAGGCAGGAAAGGTCAGGGTGGGGGGAGGTGGTTGCTTGGTTATCCTCATATGTATAATGGCCAATCACTTTCCTGGCCTTCCTTGGTGAGAGCCAGTGGCCTCACTGGTGCCAGACTGGCCGGGGGGCAGAGATGCTGGCACCCAGAGACAACACCAAGCTCCTGGGCTTTGTAATTGCTCAGGGCTCCATAAAGATGCATTCTTCCCTCCTGGCAGAACGGGAGAATTGTCACAGAAGACAACGGGGCACCAGGTGCCTCTTGTGTTCATCATCGGCCTTGTGCTAGGCACCTGAGAACGTGGGACATTGGAGCTGGAACAGACTCTAGCCCAACTGTCTCACTGGAAGTGCAGTGAAGGGAAGGGCCTTGATGAGTGTGCATATTAATACCAGGGCTTGTGTTTGCAGATAGCTTCACATAATATCCCCTAGTCCTCATGAGAACTCTGTGAGACAGGTGCTATAACTGCCTTCACTTTATGGATGAGCAAACTGAGGGAGTGGAAGGGCCTTGCTTGAGCCCACAGGTTCAGGAGTCGGAGGTCCCCTTCCCATTCTGGCCCTCCCACCACCCTCCCCCAAGGCCACGGAGAGGGAAAGATTCTCATCCTCACCTGCCCCTCTCGGGGGCTCCGTCAGTGGCGTTGGGTCTGTATAATTGTTACAGTAGTCAGTGGAGCAGAAGTGTGTGTAGGAAGTAGCAGACACACCAGGGGGCTGCGTGTGCTTGACGACCGTGGGCTCCTGCACACTCTCGAGGAAGCAGCCTTTGGTGGCTATGATAATGCCCTGCAGTTCTAGAAAGACAGAGTTCCACATGGAGGGAAGTACATTCGAGGCCTGTGCTTGGTAATAAGGAGCCTCGAGAGTTTGAGGGCTCTGGGGACAGTGAAGGGAAGACCTGGCTTCAAATCCTGCATTCGCCTTTACCTGTTCAATGGTATTTCCCGAGTGCCCTCTTTCCTCTCAGTCCCTTTCATTATAGGCTTCTTCCTCCTATGTGCCTGGGGCAGGAACATCAGCCCTTCTTGCCTCCCCAAGGAGAAGAGTCCTGCCCCGCCCCCCATGGGCCCCCTCTTGCTTCCTCAGGAAGCTTCTATTTCATGCCCATCCAAAGCTTCAGTGTGGTCTCCCATCATCTCCAGGTCATTCCTTCCTGGAGGAGTTTAAGGTCCTGCTTCCAGTCTTTTCCAGTCAAACCTCAGGCTTTTGATCTCCCCTTCTCCTCCACACTAGAGCACTCCCTGGGGCAGCCCTGCCATCTGCAGACAGATTCTGCTCCCAAAACCCTTCTTGAACTCCAACCCCGTGATTTTGCTAGTTAAATGAAGCAGTTTGTCTAGATCAGGGCTGGGGAACTCGTGGCCTCAAGGCCACATGTAGCCTTCTAGGTCCTTGGGTGTGGCACTTTGACTGAGCCCAAATTTTCCAGAACAAATTTTTTTATTAAGGGGATTCATTCTGTGAAGTTTGGATTCAGTCAAAGGGCTGTACTTGAGGACCTAGAGGGCCTTGAGGCCACAGGTTCCCCAGCCCTGGTCTAGATGGTTTCCAAGGTTCCAGCTCTAATCTGTAATTTTATAATTTCTCCTGTCCTTCGGCCTCTCCCTGCTCTTCATCCTCCCCTCTGTCTCTGGTTGCTTGATCTCCCTGTTACCCTAACCCATTAGCCCCATACTGGTCTCCTTTCTCTCTTTTCACAGTCCAGAGAGAGGCAGTTTAGGGGGCAGAGTGGACAGAGCACCTGGCCCAAGTCAGGAAAACAAGTTCAAATCCTGCCTTGGACACTTACTACCAGGGTGACCCTGGGCAAGTCACTTAATCTCTGTTTGCTGCAGTTTCCTTATTCATAAAAAAGGGATAACAGCAGCATCTTCCTGCCAGGGCTGTTGAGAGGATCGAATGAGATGCTATTTATAAAGTGCTGAGCACATGGCAGAATGCTCGTTTCCCTCCTCCCTCCCTCTTGCTGCAGCTAACCACATGGCCCTCTCCATACTCTTAGTTCTTCTTCCCTGCCATCCACCTTCTCTGTTCCTGCTCCCAAACTGTGGAACACAAAGGGCTGGAGGAAGTCATCAGACTGCATGGACTGACTCCACTGTAAAGGCTGGTGACTGGTCCTCAACAGGGCCTCACCACTGCATGGCATTCCTTCCACCACTTCCCACTCCCTCCCTCTCTCGCTCTCTCTTTCTGTCTCCTCTCATCTCTCTCTCCTCTCTCTCTCTCCTTGCTTCTCTCTCTCCTCTCTCCCTCCTTCTCTCTTCTCTCTCTTCCTCTCCTTCTCTCTCTCTCTCCCCCTTCTTTTCTCTCTCTCCTCTCTTTCTCTCTCTTCTCTCTCTCCCTCCCTCTCTTTTCCCCCTCCCCCACCCCCTCTCTCTGTCTCTCATCTCTGCCTGACTTCATACTGCTCCTCACAGCATTTGCTCCAACCCCAAACCTTTCCTTTAGCACATCTCCTTATCCATTCTCCCCCTTTGCTCCAGCCTCAGAGGATGACATGGACTTGTCCTCTTCTATTGGTCTTTTCCCTCTTCTATTGGTCTTTTCGATCCTATCCCTCCCATTTCCGTCAGGACTTCATTTCATTCATCATTCCCTCTTTCATGTATTCAATGTCTTGTTCTCTCCTGGCCTCTTCCCTGCTGTTTAGAACATATCCAGGTTTCCTCTATCCTAAAATAAAACAAAACAACAACAAAAAACACAAACAAAAAAGCAAAACAAAACCCCTGCCTTGACTCTGCTATCCCCTTGAGCTTCCTCCTATCTCTCTCTTTCCTTGCACTGGTAGACTTCTTACAAAGAGTCCTCTAAGGCAAATTAACACATTATTGGTGGAGCTGTGAATTGATGCCACTATTCTGGAAAGCAGTTTGGAATTATACTCAGAAAATGACTAACTGCCCCAATATCCTTTGGCCCAGAGAGGTCAGTTAGAAAGGGAGGAAAGGTCTCACACACACCAAATGATTTACAGATGCATACTTTGTGGCAGCAAAGAGCTGAAAACAGTTGTTTTCCCTCAACTGGGGAGTGGCTGAACAAGCCATAGAACATGGAATATTAGAGCGCTGGCAGAGAGCTGCTCCCTGGCACAGCTGGGGATCACAGGTGGGAATCACCCCCCAGACTGTTAGGCTCAGGCTCAGGGGATGGGCTGCTTAGTCTGGCTGACTCTCCTCTTTAAAAAAATTCTTTAGTATAAGGGATGGCTTTCTAGATAGAGGGTGTGATATGTTAAGAATTAAATGTGACATAAAAACAAGAGATTAGTTGTGGGGAGTTGTGGGGAGCCAGCTATATCCTGTTTAGGTCTCTTAGACCTCTGCAAGGCAGGATCAATTGAAAATGGGCCTGTGCACGGCAAGGCCAGTTTTAGGATAAGAAGACTTGGCAAAGAAAACCTGCCTTTGTAGCTGATTGCCCACATGGGCGATGACAGAAATGTTTCAGTCTGGTTATCTATATGTGAGAGAACATAAATGTTTCAATTTGGTTAGCCTTGAGGAAAAATAGTGTCTCACTCCAAGGAACAAGGAGATAAAAAACTTAATCAGTGCTTCATTGTACTTTTCCTTGAAGTCAGGATGACTCAGTAATTAACCTGTATAAAATACTGTCAGTAACTCCATTAAAATCAGTCTATAGCTTGACTATACAACGCACTTAGCCCCATGTCTTTGTCTTTTTGTGTCAATTACTTCATCATATATTCACGCCACTGCGAGCACAATTAGTAACTATTTTTTTTTAAAGAAAGAAGCTTTAGCGCTTGATGCTTCCACACACTCCCCCCCCCCCACCATCAAGCCCCTGTTTATGAACCCACCACTTAATTGAGACTGCTTGTTCACAGACCACCAAGGGCCTCTTTCCCACTAAAGCAGAGGGCCAATTTTCTCAGTTCTCCTCACTTTGACTTTTAATGTGTGCACCCTCCCTGATGGAGTCTCTCTAGATTTCTGGGACACTGCCCTCTTCTGAAGGCTCTCCCACTCATTTTTGGTCTCCCTTGCTGAATCATCATCCATCTCCCTTCTAAATTTAGGTGTCCCCTAATGCTGTCTCAGGGCTCCTTTTCTCACTTGGCTTATACCTGCTCCCACAGGCCCAAGCACAGATAATTCCCAAAACTAACCACCAGCCTTAATCTCCCCCCAGCATCATGAACTCCCTCCTGGACACTGCCAGTGGCCAGCCATCAGCACTTCAGACACTTCAAAACAGGGCTCATCATTCCCTCTTTAATGCCTTCAATAATTCTTGCCCCATTCTGATACATTCTGTTGCCTAAAACAGACCCAGGCTGCCCCTGCTATCCCCTTAAGCTATCATGCCATATCTCTGACCCTAATTCTATTTCTATCCTTTCACTGATAAAATCCTAGAAAGATTCATCTAAAGTTCACTAATGCATTGTTGGTGGAGCTGTGAATTGATGCAACTATTCTGGAAAGCAATGTGGAATTAAACTAGAATTAAATGAGGCAAAGGGCCACAAAACTGGCCCTTCTTTCCTTCCTTCCAACTCCCCTGTTTCTGCTGAGGGCTCTGCCATGCTGCCAGGCCCCCAGGTTTACAGCCCTGGGGCATCCCAGGCACCCCTTCCTCAGCACAGAGTCAGCAAGTCTTACCACTTTTTCCTTCACCCCAGGTCTCCCATCCACCTCTTTCTCCCTACTCACAAGGCAGCCCCTTTCGTGGCTCCATCCCTCATCACTGATCACCTAGATAGTCATAACAACCTCCCAACAGGTCCCTGCCTCCAGCTTCCTTTACGCACCTGCCAAAATAATTGAGCTTCATAATACACAATTCTGACTATATCATGCCCTGCCCCCAAACCTTCAATGGCTCCCTCTTGGTCTTAAGATAAAACCCAATCTCCTTTCCTCAGCCTGGCATTGAGGGCTCTCTACAGTCTGGCTCCAACGTGCCATTCCTGGCTGACTGAGCATCCCTAACTCTTCACCCGCTCTCTGCTCATGTAACTGGCCTGTGGTTACTGCCCTCTAACCATGCCTCTCCCACCTCAGACTGTGAAGCTGTACCCAAGTGTAAGACTGCAGGACTTCGCCTTCAGCTCAGTGTCCAAAAGTCCCCATCTTCTTGGGTATCTGGACTCTCTGGTTCAGCGTCAGCTGAGGGTCACTGGTCAAAGTGCCGAAGAGCAGGCCGGTTCCCTCTTCTCAGAACACTCCTCTACCAAAGCCCTTCTCCATTCCCCTCAGCTCAGCTTTCTTTCCCTCATCACACTTTGTTAGAGTACATCCCTCGGATCACAACTTGGTCTCCCTTCCTGGTGCTATGCATCTCTGTGAAGGGACAGAGCCCCTGCGGAATGTAAGCTCTGTGAGGGCTGGCATACATGTACCACAGGGCCTAGCAGCGCTGTGCAGTGCAGCATACTGATAAAAGTTTGCTGGGTTCCAAAGAGGAGCAATGGGGGAGTCACAGGAAGCAGATCTGAAATCAAATTTCCTGACAATGAGAACTGCCCCAAAGTGAGATGAGCAGCTTCCAGAGGGAGTTACTTGTCTTTCCATTTCAGAAGCAAGACCAGGACGCTCAGGATGGTGCCTAACTTTCCTTCCAGCTCCAGATGTTACCGGTTCCGTAGAACAGGAGATGTCAGAGCTGGGAGGGGCCTTAGAACAAGAGATGTCAGGGGTGGGAGGGTCATGAGAACAGAGACTATTAGTCTCTTTTGGGTAGGCATAGAGGCCTTAAAGGAAGGTTGGGAGGGCAAGGCTGGGCCAGATATCAACACCTCTTGCTTACCTGTCTCGAAGATCAGAATAGTGTCCTGACACAGGTCCTCTTCTTTACATTCTTCCTTAAATAGCTCTGTCCAGTTGGCCAGGAATTTCGTGGGGTTTTTTCCTATCCGTATCAGTACGCCCCGGTTGCAGGTGAGGGCTCCTAGGGAGGAAGTAGCAGGGGTGAGCCTCTAGCCCTGCCCTGAATGAACAAGATTTCACTCGGGGGCCCTAGCTTGGGGGCCCCTGGTCCACACACCCACCTGACAGGGTAAGGGCGGCTCCTAGGAGGAAGATGCACAGTGGAAGCCTGGCATTGCTGGGTGCCATGGTCCCCGATCCCTGGAAGCAGGATATGGTGGCCACTGCTCAGCCTGGTGATCGGACCAGTGAGGAGGCCTTCAGGAGGGGAAGAGTAGAAATGCTGAATCGGTGAAAAGATGGGAAAGATACTTCTCGTCTGGTATAATGCCTGTTCAAGGCCCCGGGCGTCCCCTCCCCGACCAAAGGACCCTGGTATCATCCCCTCCCCTATAGGAACCAGGTGCCCCCTCCCCTCCCACAGGACCCAGGAGTTTCCTCCCCCACCACAGGGCCAGGCATCCCCTCCCCCGCTTAGGACTCTGAAATTTCCTCCGCAATAGGATCCAGGTGCCCCTCCCTCACAGGACCAGGTGTCCCTCCCCCACCACACGACCTGGGTATCTCCTCTCAGCCCCATGTCAGTCCCCTTCCCCCAGTCCCAGGGGTCCTGGAGCCCCTGGGTCCTAATACCCTCCCTGCCTCAAGACGCTACCCCAACTCCAGGGGGCGGGGCCTCCGTTGGACCCTCCTCCCCTCGGCCCCGAGACCCCCTCAGGCTATTGGAGGAGCCCCTCTAGGCCCCACCCCCGACTAACGGAAGCTCGTCCCAGTCTCCTCCTCTCTCCCCTTCCCTCCTGCTCCCGGCTATAGGCGCTGGGGGGCGGGACCAGCCTCCTTCTGATCCGAGAAGTTCGACGCTCCATTGGTGGCCTGGCGGCCCTTCTCTATTGGTCCGATTTGGGGACCTCCAGAGAAGGATTTGACTATCTATTGGTCGGCTGAGGGAAGGGGCGGGAAGAACAGAGAGAGAGGGCTCTCGAAGGGCCACGTGGCCGAAGATTTGTGAATAGGGGCGAGGGCCGTGGTTAGAGGTGATGTTCAAGGCTCTTTCCTGGCCTGACCTTCCCTGTTCTAAGACCCCCTCCCCTCCGCCAGCCCTGACCCTCCTCTTCTAAGGCCCCTCCCAGCCCTGACATTCCCTGTTCTCAGGGCCCTCCCAGCCCTGACATTCCCTGTTCTAAGGGCCCTCCCAGCCCTGACATTCCCTGTTCTAAGGGCCCTCCCAGCCCTGACATTCCCTGTTCTCAGGGCCCTCCCAGCCCTGACATTCCCTGTTCTAAGGGCCCTCCCAGCTCTGACATTCTGTGTTCTAAGGGCCCTCCCAGGCCTGACATTCTCTGTTCCAAGTCCGTTCCTAGCTCTTAAAATTCTCTGTTGTAACCCTTCTCTTCCCCATCCCTCCTAGCTCTGACACATCATGTTCAAAGGCCTTGCTGACCCTGAGTTCTAAGTTCAGAGGAGTAACTTGCTTTCCCCGAGGTCACAGAGCAGCCTGTCAAGGGCAAATCCTAGCCTAGAACTGGCCCAGGGCTCTTTCATCGTACCAAGCTAGTTCTTGACAACGTGAGATCTTGAGAGGGAGCATGAGTCAATGCAAAGAGGCTTATGAGAAATAGCTTGTGTTTTGTGAACTTTGGGGCTGAACTTGAGGGAGCGATTGTGAAACTTTAGGTAACAAGAACTCCATTTACCTATCAATTTAAAGGGCAAGGACAATTCGGTGCCCACAAAGAAAATCTTTGGCCTCATCAACAAAAGCATTTTCCAGAATGAGGGGTTGATCATTTCTACTGCGGATGCAGTACAGATGTAGTCATTTCTGGGGTACTATGTTCAGTCCAGTGGGGGCCACTCTGTAGCAAGGGCTTTGGCAAAGTGGAGCACACCCATTGTCTCTGTGAGCCAAGGATCAGAGCTCATGTCATATGAGGAGTGGGGAGGAGTGAAGGGACCCAGGGCTGCCTGGCGCAGAACTGGTGGGACCAGGCTTGCCCTCTTCAAACATCTGAAGTTCTTTGCATCACCCTGAAGGTTACAAGCCAATAATCCAGTGTATAGGAAATAACTACGTGGAAAAAATGGATAGTTTTGAAGAAAAATGAGGTTTATTGCAGGGATAGAGAGCTGAGGAGGGAGGCTACCCAATCAACCCCTTCATTTTCCAGATGAAGAAGCTGAGGTCAAAGGAAGGTAATTTGATTTGTGCCATAACAATAATAGTTCATGATGTAGGGGAGTTGAACTATGATTGAATTTTAAGATTTGCCCAACAATTATATATTCTCTCATTTTAGCAAATTTTAGAGCCAATATTAAGACCCACTGCAATAGCAATTTCTAGTGACTTGTGGGAGTTAACTGAGGAAAAGAGCCTAGCAGGATCATAAGGAAGGTAGGGAGTGTATATAAGGCAGTGGAGTTGATGAGGTGCTTGTGCTTGGACCCTAAATTCTAACAACCTCTGCTTGGGTACCTGTGCCTGAACCTGAAATTTCAAAATACATTCAGTTCTCATAAACGCATCTTGTTCTCAAAACATATTCTGTCCCAGGCTATCTCTCTCCAGCTAAAGGGCAGCCTGACCCAACTTATCCCTGCCTCTTCCTCAGTAAGCAACTATGCACAACTATAGATTGAATTCTGGATGCTGATAATTGACTGAACACTGAGTCATAACCATATTTACTATTCATTGCCCTTTCTAACATGTATCTTAGAGATAGTATTTTGTTTAACAAAACACTAGATGAGAAACTACTCCTCTTTAGCCCCTACTGACCTTGAACTTAGTGACGTTTCACAGTAAAAATCATACCCCTAGTAACCCCACTGTGGGCTATTTCCTAGAGAACTCTAGGTAATATGCCTGCTCAGTAGTTACTAAATGTGCATGTTCCTTTAAGAACTAACCACTCCTCGAACATGCCCTAAACCACTCTCTAATCCCACCCCCAAACACCTAACTGACCTCGCCTCCCCTTAATCTCCTGTTAGCTTCTATAAAGATTCCCCCTGCACCTCTCTATGGTTGCAGGTTCCCTAAGAACTCTTCCCCGCTGAAAAAGTGTAATAAATCTTTGCCTCCTTGACTTAAAGAATGTTTGTGTCCATGCATTCATTCCAGGCGGCCTCTCCCTGGGAACTTTGGTTTGGGATCCCTGCGTCCCTGGGTTTCTTCTTCCCCTCAGCAGAGTCAGTTTTGAAGACAGAAGACTAGAATTCAAATCCCACCTTTATTTATCTCATGGACTTGTGATATTGTTTTTGGTTAACACTTTGTGACCCTGGGAAAGTCACTTACCCTACATGGTTCTCAGTTTTCTTATCTGCAAAGTGAGGGGGCTGATTCAGTGCTTCTTAAACCGTGGGTTTATGGGGTCTCGACCCATAGTTTAAGAAGCGCTGAAGGATTTGAGAGAGGAAAAAGTTTAAGAAGCCCTAGAGATAACTTCCGAGGCCCATTCCAGCTCTTCATCTATGAGTCCATGTTGGTATATTTTCCAGGGTCCTCAAGTTTCCTTTTTCTTTCAACATCAATAAATAACCAATCAACGAATCATTTCTGGTTAGGCAGGACTGGAGAGTCTTCTGCAAAGAAAGAGCTCTTGGTAGGGCAATGGGTCAGTATTTAAAAGCTGGGCAATGAGCTACATTCAGGTTTTACTTGCTTCTGCAACAATTGTACTCTTCGCCTACATCAGCTGCCACACCAAGTCCTGACTCCAAATCAAGTGCTCTTTCTAATAACCAGAATCATGGTGGTCAAGCTAGGCCCTGAAAATTTGACTTAAAGATCAGATGGATCATTACGTTCAGGCAGCAGCCAGTAAGGCTTATGAGGAATATGTCATAAATTCTGCCACTATCTCCTCCTTCATATAAAGAACTGGCCCTTCTCATTGCCAAAATTGGGACAGCAAATTCCACCCCCTTTTCATTCTCACTCTATCATTTATCTTTGATCTTTCCCTGTCTAGTAGCTACTTTCCTACTGCCTACAAATATGCCCAGGTCTTCCTCATCCTTAAAAAACCTTCACTTGATCTGTCCAGATCTCTTCCCTTTTGTGGCTAAACACCTTAAGGAGGCCATCTGTATTTAATACTTCCGCTGCCTCTCCTCCAGCTCTCTTCCTAACTCTCTACAGCTTGGCTTCTGACCTCATGATTCAACTGAAACTACTCCCCTCCCCCTGCAAGTTACCAATGCATTCTTCAGTGCCAAATCCAATGGCCTTTTTTCAGTCTTCATCTTTTTTGACTCCTCTGCAGGCAGATTGCTCCCTTTTTCTTGATCCTGGTTTCTTTCTAGGTTTTAGTGAATTGCTCTCCCCTGGTTCTCCTTCTATCTGTCAGTTCCTTCTCAGTCTCCTTTACTAGATTTTCATCCAGGTTGGTATCCCACAGGGCTGTGTCCTGGGCCCTCTTCTTTTCTCACCCTTATTCTTTCACTTGGTGATCTTGTTAGCTCCCTCGGATTCGATGATCATCTCTTTTGATGATTCTCAGACCTACTAATCCAAGCCCTAATTTCCCTCCTAACCCCCAAATCTCTGACTGCCTATTGAACATCTCAAACTGGATTTCAACATATCTAAAACAGAATCCATTATCATTCCCCACCCCACCCCCAAACTCTTCCTTCTTCCCAACTTGCTTTTCACCATCAAGGGAACCACCATCTTCCTAGTCAGCTAGACTTGAAATCTAGGTGTCTTCCTTAACTCTTCATTCTTTCTCATATCCACTCCTCCATCGAATCTATGGCCAAGGCCTATCAATTATACCTTCATAACATCTCTCCTCTGATATTGCTATATACAGGATAAATTTGAAATGATGGGGTGCTTGGGTGCTTGTGCTTGGACCCCAGTTTCAAGATCACATTTCACCCTAGCCTCAAAACACTATCCCTGACAGTTTTCTCCCCAGCTGAAGGACACCATGCTTAGCAATTATTCATGAGTGGGCCCCAGTAAGACATACCGTCTTTCCCTGTTACAAGAACAAGCTGACATCTGAAGAAATTCCCTTGTAAAAACAGGACTATTTTGTAATCACAGAATTATCATATATTGATTCCCACAGTTATCTTTTACAATCCAGAGGTCAAGCTATAGTCATCAGCTCTCAAAGCTATCTTGCTACAGACATAACAGATCAAAAATACACCCCTTGGGAACTCCTTTCCCTGGTTTTCAGTAGTGAATGATGATGATGCTTGTGACTAAGGTTGTATGTTATCACCTAATTAGCATATCTGCCACATAATCCACTACTTTTCCTATATAAGTTTTAGCATCATTACTGTTAGGTTGCCAGTTCCTTAGGAGCTCTGCCTACCATATTGGTGTTACAATAAACCTTTGCCACCTTGACTTAAAGAATGCTTGAGTCCATGAATTCATTCCAGATGACCCTCTCCTGTACTTCAGTCCTTGGGGGATTTGTGAGGGGGGCCTTAGAACAAGGAAGGTCAGGCCAGGAAAGTGCCTTGAACATGCCCCTTGCCCCCATTCACGAATCTCAATAGAAAGTCAACAGAAAAAAGGCATTATACTCTTCTATCTATATCTTGTTTGTCCATAGCTGTGAGCTTGTTATCTCCCTCATTAGACGGTGAGCTCCTTGGGATCAGGGACTGTCTTTTGCCTTTCTTTGTCTCTCCATTACCTTGTATGTTCCTGGCACAAAGTAGGCACTTAACAAATGCTTATTGACTTACTGACCTACTGTCAATGCCATGAAACTTCTCCTTGATCCCTCAAAGAATCTATAATTTCATCAAGGTGGCAGCTAGCAACCTCCCAGGGTTTAGTAGAAAGCTCTTTACAGATAATTGGGGCCACCAAGCCATGTGCCCTGGGGGACAATCCTTTGAAGATGAGCCCCTCTGCATTGAGCAAACTGGAGACAGACCCATAGTGGGTTGACTGGCCCATGCCAAATGCATTTCCAGAGCTTGGGTTCCAAGGACAGGGTCACACTTTCTTCTACTCCATAAAGAGACATTGGCAGAAGACTTCAGGGGATTTGTACGTAGTCTGTAACTCATGCTCCTTAAGGACTTTTGACTTACATAGACTCCATGTGACTACTTCCTGTAACAGAAGAATTAAAGTGGAAAGGGATTTGGAAGCCATCTTGTTTAACTCTTTGATTTTTACAGGCGAGGAAACCAAAGATCAGAGAGTTTAGGTGATTTGGCCAAGATCACACAGGTCTTCTGACTCCAAACACAGTGCCCTTTCCCCTTTACTACCTGTAATCTATCTTGGATGACTCATCACAAGGTCACATGGCTCATGTATTGTCATATGAGACAGGCGAAAGGTTGGTCACTTTGGGAACCCCCCAATTGAGCTCCATTCTACGGTATTCAGGACAGCTCATTTGATAGCACCCAAGGCTTCTAATTGCAGTGTTTCAGGACTATAATTCAGAGAGAAGGGGCTTGTAGCCCAGCCCTCTTAACAAACATACTTTGGAAATGGTTATCATCCACTTTCTGATGGGTGGCTCCCTATTCTATGTCTTTCTTCCCTCTCCTCCCTGTTCTCAAATGATTCAGGTGCAGTTGTGGTTGGCAGAGGCCCAGTAGGCTGGCACCACTGTTTCTGTCCCTCCTCTGAGCTTCTGGCATTTATTTGTCTTTGAAGGCGCTGTCCTTGCTTCTTCAGTGAAGGTCCTCTATTCTTGGATTGGGAGTCCCTCTTGCTGCCCAGGATCGGCCACTTGAGGAAGCCTCTTTCCTGTCACTTCTTCCTTTTTTCTTTCCTGGCCTCCACCCACAGTCATCTGATAACATAGAGTGTTTCCCTTCTCCCACCATGTCTGCTACAGCAATCCCAAATCTGGAAGTCTTTCTGAACTAAATTTGCTTGGCATAAATGCCTTTAGTTTGGGGAGAAACCATGTCTTCTGTTGGCTACGAATCCATTGATAAATTCATAGAAGAGACTCCAAGCAAAATCAGAGCTCATATTTAAGGAGCAGCCCTGTGGTTTGGCACAAGCAGCAGCGACTTCCTGCAAGCAGAACTTGAATGGTGCTTGGGAGACTGGTGTAAGATAAAATGGAAAAGGATCTTGGAAATCACCTAGTTTAACTTTATCTTACAGATGTGAAGATGGAGTCTATAGGTATGAAACTGTCAAGCTAGGATTTGAACCCAGGTCCTCTGACCCCAAGTTCAGAATTCTTTCCCCCAAGGCACACTAGGCAGGTTGAGGAAAAACAAGACAAAGCAATGGGAATCAACAGTCAGACACCTTGGAGATATTTATCTAGGAGAAGGCTGAAGGGGAATATGGTGGGTTTCTTCTAATATTTGAAGACACATTGTTTGGAAGGGAAATTAGAACTTATTTAGTCTGTCTTCAGAGGGGAGAAGTAGGAACCACGGATGGATATTTCTAAGAATCATGCAAAGGCAAACTTCCCAATAATTAATTCAATTCCAAAAGGGAATGAGCTACTTTAGGAAGTGGCGGGTTCTCCTTCATTGGAGGTGTTCAAGCAAAGGCTGGATGAGCCCTTCTTGAGTATATTCAGAGAAGTGGTCCAGGTGGCCTCTGAGGTGCCTTCTAAATCTGAGATGTAGTGACTGTTGTGGTTGGGAGAGGGGAAAAGGCCCTTAGAGAACATCCAGACTAACCTCTTCACCTTGTGGCTCAGGGAAACTGAGGCTCCTCCAGGTGCAGGAGCTTGTCTAAAATCCCAGTGAATAATGGCAGACCTGGGACTGAGACAAATAGGACTCCTAACTCTAGGACCCATGAGGGGGTTCTTGTTTTCTGTTGATCATGGCTTGTATGCTGGAAGATTTACTGAGCACTTTAGTCATGACCCTGGAGTAGGGCCTTGTGAGTGAGCCTCTCTCAGTGCTGAAGAAACTAGTGTCCAGAGAGGTTTGTGACCTCAGGGCCACTAAGGCAACAGAGGGCAGAAGTGGCCTCCAGCCCCAGCTCTCCTAGTTCTTTTTAATATACCATCTGGTGGGAGGAGGTAATGAGGCTGGATGGGTGAGGTCAGATCCCAGAAGGCCTTGATTATGGTAGGAGGATGCCAAATTCTCTTCTTGTGAAATAGGAAATGGAAAAGTGACCAATACTTTGGGTGGCTAGTTCAGAGGGCCATCCATTTCTACTTTCTTTTGCGAATGATTTTGGACTAATCTTTGAACTGTATGGCAAATTTGAGTCACACCTAGTAGTTCATAAATGGATATATATGGTCTTCAAGATACAAGTCTGAGAGGAAGGAGTGGAACCTTCAAGGTGGAGAAACAGCTTCCCCTGCCCAGTTGGGCCAGAGAAGATGCTCTTAGAGGCACTGAGGCAGAAGACTTGAAGTGAAGCTAACAGCTGTCCTCTTCAAGAACTTGTGGAATTTTGGGGAACCCCCCTCAAATTCTGCTTTCTCCAGTTTCCCCTCCTCATGTCTATCAGACACTCTAATGCACCATTCTTTTTACCTAAATATTTCCCATATGCTAAATTTTGCCTCCAACAAAGAGGCCAAGAGTTAACCAGAAACCAGAACAAATTTAAATTAGGGCAGAGAGCCACACCTTTCCCTGAGCCCTAGGAATTTCCCCAATGAGCTAGTGGGATTGCATGGCTTTCTGACTGATAGGAACTCCATAAAGTGGCAGAGCCCTGACATGTACCTGAGGGTTGTATTGGGCCAGGATAAAATGTGAGTAATTGTAACAGGGTGTAATTGATTATCCAGGGGAAAAAAGAGGGGTATTGAGGTTAGGGTTGTAGCAGAAAGGATCCCATCCTACACCATTCCTGCCTTCCCTCTGGAAGGAGACAGGCATGGCCTGGGAAGGATTCAGTTTTGCCTTACTGCAGGGAGGAAGGAGGGAAAGGATTGAGTCCTGGAAGGCCAGCTGTACACTACACAGTGACACCAAATAGTGTTTTACTTGTTATATCTATATGGGATTTTTTTCCTTAAGAAGTCCTAGAAAACACTCTTCTTGGGATCTAGGTTGTGGATCTGTGTGTGTGTGTGTGTGTGTGTGTGTGTGTGTGTTGAGGGGTAGTGAATAAGAGAATGGAAGGAGACCAGGTGCTAAACTGGACCCTGGGAGCTGCTGGCCACAGGGATAGGGCAAATCACTGACAATAGCCCACTCAGGGGCTGAGGTCAGTGGTGGGAGGGCACTTACAAGGCAGACCATCTTTGCTGGAGAAGCTTTAGAACAGGTGTTAATCATGTGGCCCCAAATACTCCAAAACCACATTATAATGTAATTGGGAAGTATTTCACAAAATCAATAAACCTACAATAAAGCATAAGTAACATTACATTATAAAACTAAGTCGATATGCAGCCTGCAGAAATCTTTTCTAGAAAGTAACCTGGCAACAGGTTGTTTGACCTGGCAACAAAACAGGACACCTATATTTCAGAGATCAGAGGGAAAGGACTCGGGTGCACAAAAATATTTATGTTCTTTTTGTTGTAGTAAAGACCCAGAAACTAAGGCAGGCACCAGCCAATTGGGGAATACCTAAGTAAATTATAGCATACAAATGCTATGGAATATTATTATTACACACAGAGAAATACCAACATGTATGGTTTCAGAGAAGCCTGAGAAGACTTTTATGAACTGAGGCAGAGTGAAGTGAGCAGGACCAGAACAATTTACATAGTATCATCACAAAGAGAAACATGTTTTAAAAACTAATTTTTATTTTAAACTTAACAACAAAGAGAGGGAGCATTTACATACACATAATAGAGGATGCTACTTGAAGCGGCAGGTATTTAATGTGGACAACTTGCTTTTCCTTTAGTCCACACTAAAATCAGAGGGAAGGCCATCCATCTAAGCTTGTCTCTGCTAAGTTCTACACTCAGCCAGAAAGTCAAGAATTGGCCTGGGAATGGACCACATGTTTCATTCAAGGACCAGCTTGCCTAAGTTTGGAGGTCATTGCCCAAGTTGGCCAAAGCAGGGGATTGATTTGTGATTATAGTAACTGTCACATCTATTGGCATGGAATAAGTTGTAGGGATTCTGGTACTGACGAGGTGGAAATCATCTATGGCAGGGCCATCCAACCTTAGGTTTTTATTGAAACAATAGACAATATATTTTGATTTGCCATTTTTAGTGAGAGCTCTGCAGTAGCTCAGCTTCGTCCACTAAAGCATTTATGTAAATTTCTTTGTTTGCAGGCAGGCCAAACACATCGCATTTTGGACAGCCCTGACCTAAGGAATACAAGATGAAAGTCAGATGCACAGAGCTAGATTATAGGCAGCCTTGAATATGCCAGGAGGATATGCCACCACTATTCACATGAAGTCAAGAGCTATTTATTTATTAAGCACCTACTGTGTGTTCATGTCTGTGTTGAACAACGGGGATACAAAGAAAAGCAAAAGATGGTCCTTGCTCTCATGAAGCCATAAGTCTAGTGGAAGAGATGTGGTGTGTACAAATGAGGTACAGACAAGATAAATTAGAGATAACCCCAGAGGGGAGGCTAGGCTCCAGCATTGTGGGGGATTGCGAAAGGCTCGTCTTGCTTTTAGATGGAGATGGCAGTGAAGATAGCCAGTGGGGATATGAGGAGTCAGAGCTGTCTTGTTCCAGGAACAATGAAGTGTCATTAGATTGTTGTGAATCGTTTCCTTATGAGGCTCCCTAGGATCATTTTCATAAATAAGAAGAGTGAGGCCCCAGGAAGCAGCTTGCCTCAAGTTACACAGATGGTGCAGTGGATAGAGTGCAGGAAGACCGAGTTCAAATCTAGCCTCAGATACTTGCTAGCTGTGTGATCCTGGGCCACATGATTAGCTCACCCTCTTTGCCTTAGTTTCCTCATCTGTAAGATGAGCTGGAGTAGGAAATGGCAAAACTACTCCTTTGCCAAAAATAAAACCTAAAAGAGGTTGTAAAAAGCTGGACACAACTGAAATAGCCGAACAAAGGTCACATCTGTGTTGGTGGAGAACGTAGGTGCTATAATATCAATTGAGTTGGGACTTCCTTACTGTTTTAAAAGGATTGTCTTTGAGTCTTACTAGGTGCTAAGCCCCAGGCCCAAACCCCAATTAGGTGCTAAACCTGTGTGAGTGTGAATTGGTAACCGAGGTGTGGCCCCAGGTGGGGCTAACTAAGGGAGGGCCTAGTTTACACATGAGTTTGAGTGACATGTTTGGGACATCAGAGGCTTTTAGACCACGTGGGTTTAAGTCGCCTCTTTGTGCGCCGACTTTAGGTCACGTGGGTGAGTCGCCTGTGTGACTCACCCTTGACCCTGAAAAAGATATAAAACCAGGGGTTGGCTTTATCTTTTTTGGAGCTCTTACCCACAGCTGTGGTGGAGTGCGTAACTCGGGGGCCAGCCCTTGTTATGAGCTCCTGGGCTGAACTTAGATGTTGGTAACTATGAATTGTATTTAGTCTGTCTGTCAATGTTTGTAATTTGTTTGTATTTTGCTCTAAAGTTCAGAGTGCTAGCTTTTTCCCCTTAACTAAGTGAATGATGTCTGTATGCTGGATTATAGTAAACTTGTCAACCCCTTAACGTTGCTTTTCCTTAGTAAAGCAGATCAACAGAACCTGGGCTTTGGCAGCGTTCTTGTTGTTGGGCTTGTGTTGGTCTTTCACCTCCACAACAGCTGCTAGCCACATTATTCAAACAGGCGCACAGGTGATATTACACACATCTCTTTGGAGCACTGACGCTTAGAAAAAGTAAAGCTGAGGTCAGGTCCAAGAATCCTGCCCACTGGGGCTGGGGAAAGAAGATGGGATTCATTAGAGCACGGAGTCAGCTGGGCATCACCCCTCCCACAGCCCCAGGGGAATACAAAGACTTAGATGCCAGGGCAGAGGAAGTAGCTTTATTGTCGACACATTGACTCTTTCCATCCTCCCAAAACAAAGCCCCACAGGATGGGGTGGGGTGGGCGGGAGGCCTTAGAGGTCACTGAGATCTACAGTTTTAGGAGAGGCCAGAACCATTAGGGAGGTTGGACTAGGATTTCAGGAAAGTAAAAGACACCAATTTGATCAGAATACCAGGTTAGAACATGGGACAGAAGGTGGAGGAGGACTGGGGGACATTAGACAGGTGTTCAGAGACAAAGGTCCCAGGGGCTCAGAGCTGAGGAAGGAAGCATCCCCCACAGGGTCAGCAGCGAGGCCAGTCTCACCTGCCAGGCTAGCCTGGGGTCTGGCCAAACTCCCCTGCCTCTCACAGTCCAGTGGTCCAACAAGTCTCTCCATTCCATCTTATCCTCACACATCTCCCTCAAGGCGAGGGGACCTGGCCACCAGAGGCCCTCCAGTAGACTGCAGTTGGTCCATGAGCCGCAGCCCCAGATGGCCAGCGGCAGAGAGAGGTTACCTGCGGCGGGGAGGAACGCAAGGGAAGGGCCATCAAGCCCAGCCAGAGCCAAGCTTGAGGCCCGCGGCACCCCACCCAGCCCGGCTTCACTGAGTTCCCCTCCCCAGCCCGGCCTCACTGGTCTCGAGCTGGATAACTCCTTGGTAGCAGCTGCTCTTCGAGGGGCAGGGGACGATGGGTGAGCGGTCAGGGCAGGACCGCGGAGCGACGCAGGCCGGACACTGGAGGGGCCCAGGAGCCAAGGCGCCGCTGCTCGGCGGTTTGGAGACGGCTAGGGTCAAAGACTCAGGTCCCAGAGGGCTCAGACCCGCGATGCCCTCACTGGCCTTCTCTCTGGAGTGGCTCCCTCCCTTCTTTCTGCGCTTTATCCCAAACCCTGTCACAGCATGACCCCCGAACACAACGAGGCAGGACCTCAGATCCCCGGGCCTCGGAGCACGGAGGCGGAAAGCCCCCGGCCCAGACCCGGCCTCAGCTCCGGCGGCCTCCGCTCCGGCAGCCCCCCCCCCCGCCAGCCCCCCCTTCCCGGTTACCCGACAGGTTCCAGAGCGAGGCCGCGGCCTGCTGATCGTTACACAGGTCCGTGGAACACACGTGGTTGTAGAGGGTGAGGCTCACTTCGGGGGGCTGCCGGTACTGGGACACCCCAGTGCTCTGCGACCCCAGCGGGGTGCAGCCCTTACTGCCGAAGGAGGCGACCACGGGGCCTGGGGAGGGGAGGGGAGGCCAGGGCCGCTAGAGGGTGGGGACTGAGGGAAGAGGGGGGGATGGTGCTGCTGAGGGGAGGGGTCTGGGGGA